>OY759187.1:5007500-6257500 GCA_963662085.1 Eupithecia inturbata
TATAATACGCCTCCTCACTTGGATAAAAACGATTGTCTATTTAATATTAGGTCCCTAGTGGCGATAAACGGAGTTTATTACCAGCCACTCCATTAAAAGTTTCCCGGAGAAACGGGCGAGGTTCAAACTGCTTTTACCGACTGCCCAGTTTCAGAAGAAAGTATGTCTTAGATGCGAAGACTCGGAGGTTTGTTCTGGAAACTTTGGACTTAAATCTAGAAATAGTTTTGGGTCTATAAACTAGCTGACATCTATTGCTATATTTAATTAGCTTTTGATTATGGTATGAGCAATGAAAGAAAATGTGGTGAGAAATTAGGCAAATTACATTAGATTCGGGCATCCCAGGCCGTTTAACAACGGTAAATCCTTACTCCTTACAAGCTACCAGTTCTTAAACAAAACTCAAGGTTTAATTTCATATATTCAGACTGAAATAATGTCGTGAATTTGTTTTAACAGAAACCCATTAGACATACAAACATCCTGGTTTCTAGCTTCGGAAACTCACTTCACACAATGCAATTATTTAGACAATTAACCTTAGTCTGGAGACAGGTGCAAAGCTGCTAGACAACCCTTAACATGACTAAGAGCACACTTCATCCCCCGTTTAAACTATTTACTGGACGCTTTGAATAACCTCGGAGTTGTCTAGCCGTGTGGTCTGACGGCTTTTTCGTTATGTTTGAAAATGACAAAGCTTTATAAGTATAATTTGATTGTTTTGAAAAAACTAACAACCAACTTCAAATTGCTTTATATTTACACTGTTGTAATCCCTCGGGAATAAAAAATTATGGGACCATCAAGGGATCTTCTCTATACAATACCAAAAGTATAACAAAATCGGTCCATGACTGACAGAAAACTCGACGAGCATACACAAAAAAATAAACATACTTAATAGGTACAGCCGAAAATAGTATCCTTTTTTCGAAGTTGGTTGAAAAGTAGTGACTCACACCACGGTCTGCACCCCCGTGATACTGGGAAAAAACTTAGCCCAAAAGCCGAACGTTTGTATCTCTTATGATTTCCAAGTACTTATGCAATTAAAGATAATAAGGCTACTCGATACTCTTGTAGTGTAAGTTTCGACAGACGGCATTATCTGGCATAAAATATGCAATGCTTAAACACAGTATGTTTATCGTCTGTCGTCCTCTTACAATATGGCTGACAGATAATTGCATTAGCAGCTGATCAACAAAGTGATAAAAGGCGGTCTTGATTTTACTTAGTTAGATAATCGACAACTATATAGAGGTAGGTATGAATAACTTTAAATTGCTTAAGCTGTCTTAACTTTTTTTCGGAAGCTTTCCTTGTGTGTGGTAGGTTAGATATATAATAAGTAGGAAATTAGCTAAAGTTTATCTGTTAGTACGTACTTATATAAGTTTTCTTTGATATCCTAGAACCAGTCCATCTTCTGATCATCATGCACGGGTACCCACGACACGGGTTATGAGTCTAGTGTGGGACCGTAGCCAATCTAATAGACATACCCACTTATTATATAGTAGTTCTTTAGTACTTTTCCTTTTTTAATGTATGCCTATTTGTTAATTGTTGTTGCTAATAAGTAATTTTGTATTTTTTGTATTTGTATACAGTCGACTCTCGTTAATTCGAAACTCGAGGGACTCTTATAATAATACGAATTATCGAGTATTTGAAATAACAAATGATTCGAATTTTTTGAGAGAAAATAAATAAAACTACGAATTATTGAGAGTTGATCAATTATCATTAACTGCTATTCATTAACAATGCCAAAAGTTTAGAGGTAGGTACATACGTGTACATATTCATAATGTAAATTAATTATCATTCGAAAGATTTCTGTTATATTGGTTTGCTTCAAAGCACATTGCTGCTGCTCAGACTGCTCAATAACTTTTTATAAGAAATAGAGTACCTGAAATGCTTTTTCATCACTTTCGTTCTGTAGCAGAAGCTTTGTAAGCTATTACCTTTATGTGTGTCAAACTAATCATAACAAAAACGAAGAAGTTTGAGCTTGTCTTAAAATGTACTTACCTCTGCAAGTTCTGCAATCTTTCTGTCTCTTTCTCTCTGCAACTTTGAATTATCAAGTGTTTGATACCGATGAGTTCGAATTAACGCGTCGTTTTGTTACGTAGCAATGATTTTTTCGTTCGAATTACCGAGTGTATAAAAATGTATTGATTTGGTTCGAAATATAAAGAGTTTTTCTAGGGAAGACGTGATAACTTTGAATTATAGAGAGGTTCGAATTATCGCAGGTTTGAATTAACGAAAGTCGACTGTATGTATGTTCATATAACTAAACTTCTAAGTAAATTGTGATGAAACTGTTCCAATTTCAACAAAACTCAGCCACATTATCCCTGAGTATGTATTATGTTTTTCCAGCTACCATTTGACCTAAGTCTGAAGTGTCTGAACACACACGAGAATTGAATAAGTCAAATATCACAAAATTGCGTCAACGAACCCGCATATTCGCAAGGAAACCGCATCTGGCCTAATCGCCTTCTCCATATCCTCGACTGTTTGTTTTGTTTCTAAAACGGACTGGGCAGTCACCGAGGCAGCTTTTAGCATCCACCTATTTCGGTCCAACGGAATTCCTGCTTCAAACTCATCACATAATGCGATGTGCTTATTACCGCATAATTTCTGTCCGGGAATTCTCTGCCGGCGACTTTATGATGATCCCTTGTATGTAAGATCCTGGCTAGATGAGGCAGGTTAAATATTAAGTTTAGCGTTTAGGTGTGTTTAGTACCAAGATAGTTTAGTTTACGCGCTGAAATAGGTTTAATTTAGTAGGCATGATAATTAGTGTTACTGTTGTTTAATTATTTTATAAGTTTTGAAGTCAAAGTCAAAAACTCTTTATTTCCATAAATACAATAAATGTACACTTAGGAAAGGTCAAATTCTTAATAATTAAACACTGACACGGAAATAAAGTGATATTTTTTATTTCAGTCGCTTGGGTATATAGACTAAAGTAGACAAAGGTGAAATAACTTCGATCAGGTATGCAATAAATACATTATCTGTCTTTCTATGAATGTTAGTCCTTGACTAGTCGAGGACTAAAACAGAAATACATATACTTACATTTCCATGTTATTGCATTATTCTCAGTAGGTAGGAAAAGCTCATTTAAAAAAAGTATAACCTAAGAAAACTTGACAGTTTTCTTGTTGCTTGGTGACCCAAGCCTCTTTCTTTTACCATGCAGCATTGTCTAACTTTGCAGGGTTTCTATTCAGATGTCCCTAAAACTAAACTAAACTAATTGGACAGCTCTAAAAATTATGCTATCTTTTTTATTTCGATCGTTGTGAAAGTGACGGGAATACTTTTGGTGCTGTCTATTTAGTTAAGTTTAGTTTTCGCGAACTCTGAATTAACACCGTGTCTGTAACTAGTTCTCGTTCCCTTCCAATTTCCAACTAACAAAATGAAATCTAATATCCATCTAAGTACGAGAGGTACCACTCATATTGAAGTAAGGTAATTTGCAACGTTCATTTGAAATCGATTGAATTTAACAGAATGGAACGAAGGCCACAATAGATCAAATATCTAATGAGAACGTAGGTTCCGACTGAGTTTGTTAGCTGGAAGCACACCTCCGCTTGAGCCTACTTTATATAGCTAACTACCTGTGTTTCCGTTGTAGATAAATATTTATAAACTTTTTATCTGACTGTACCACAGGGCTCTACGAACTGACAGTACTAAGTTACTACAACAGTCCATTTATTGTTAGTGGTAACACTATAACAAAAAAATACATGACATACATTTTCATTATTGCAAAGCCTTTCGCTAACGAGGTGGAGTTAGGTAGGTAAATACATTATTATGTCTGGTTACTATAATTATACATTTTACGTAATTATTAAGATTGAACTTTTTTTTACAAATAATTTAGAATGTAGTCATAAAATCGTAGTGTCTTTAATAAGATATACCATCAGTCCAACACCATGATACATTGTAATTTTTACTGTGTGTAAATAGTTTACTCATAAAAAAATTCACTGGATTGACTTGAGTAATACCCCATTACTCAGGATGGGATTTTTTTTCCCAACCACCCCATTGATGGGGAGGTTGGCAATATATCGCTAGACTAGACTGCTATTTTTAGAATTTAATTATGAAGCACATTGTTTATGAAAACCTTATTTTGGGGCATCATTTTACCTCATGAGATTCTCAAGGCCGGGCTTTATGTGAAGCATCGACACCGCCGCGCCAACGTCGGATTAAATCCTGAAGCTGCCTGTTTTTTATTGACTTCAGTTAAAGTTGGGACTGTCAGTGTGCAATATTCAATTTTATTTAAATTACAATTTCAATCAAAATAATAATTATTCAGGCAGGTAGGTATGAACCGCCAATCCGTCGAGTGGCGCCCAAGGCTACAGACAACTGGACAAGGGTGTGTAGTGCTTAACTTTTGATGTTCCGTAGGTAGTGTAGTAGGAACCTTCACGGAAATGCCAAATTATTATTATGACAGTAAATTGCAAGGTAACAGCTATCCACTTAGGACTTGACCTCGCACGAGATGACACCCAATGAGATTTCCGTAAAAATGTGCGAGTTGACATCTGATATCCATCCTCCATCTGCAATCATGCTAGCAGCTTCATCATCATCATATCAGTCCATATACGTACACTGATGAATATAGGGCTTCCTTAGACAATGTCACAAATAACCATTTGGATGCAGCTTGCATTGTGTGAATTACGTATGTGTCTTTGATACTCGAACGTAGGTACAGTTTTATTCAATAAGCAGAGCTTTTTGGCACTGCTTCTGCGTATTTGCTTTGGTTTGCATAATTCAATAAGGAATCTTAGCCAGGATTGCGTCAGAGCAAACAATATTGGAGCTATATTGGCCGTAAATACGAAACTCGGGTTAATGGATGGAGCAGTTTTGTCATGGGCCGCAATAACGCCGGCTCTAACAAATGGACCGCTTATTTTGGTACCTATTGACGGGTTTTATTGAGGGCTGAGAAAAAAATGGCAAGTGGCCATATTTGGCAGTATTCTTGCAATGGTGGCATTGTTTTGTAACCGAAATCACTGCGCGCTTTAAAGAACAAGTCTTCTAATACATGACGGGTGTTTCGGTTCAAACTAAAATCATCGTCGTTTTTGATTTTTTGCGATATTAGCTTGTTTTTATAGAGCAGGTTCAAGTCATTCAGTCTATTTCGGTATTTATTCATAGGGCCTAGCTTTCCAGTTCACCCATTGAATGATGCATAGGAATTCGGATTATAACAGACTTAATGCATTTTATCTTGCATAATTCAGTGAACAATTGTGTAGAGCAATTGACTGCGCGAAATGCCAAGGGATTGTTACCAACCAACTTGTTAAGGTCTTGTGTGAATTTTAATTGAATGAAATACATTATTTCAATGAAATGCTAATTTTATTAAGTGAAAAATTTACTTAGCGGCTTCGCAACTGCTATTTCTATCATAACAATCATCAACTATCATCCCCTATTTCACTCCCCTCAAGATTACTTTGTGAGACAAAAGATAACTCGAGTATGTCGTCCAGAATCTCTAAGCTTTATATATAATATAGGTACTTTTCCTCAAAAACCCACGTAGCCGCTTAGCTGTGAAAGGTTACCTATCGGATCGATCGGACAGGATGACAGAATAGACCTGCCTTCTTTATCTTTTAATATTTTTTCATAACAACAACATGTCGCAATTATAGATTTCAATAACATCTCAAGTTAATATCCGAACAAGATCTACATCGCGTTATTTCATTAAGAATCTAGAGGTATGCTCTCAATCTATACACAAGTTTAGTTACTTAACTACTGAATTGTGGTTGTACCATTTATGCAAAGTTGTCAGTAGCAACCCAATGTCAGTTTACTAGACGGGTTTGCCAGTTTATTCAAAACTTGACATGGAATTCCAAACGAAGGAGCAATTTGCAAATTGGTTTTCTACATTTTGACTTCCCAAGTCTACTGCTAAATTAAGATGACGTCATCAAGATGAAAAATTCTTTTAAAAAAATTCGTTTAAAGCCGTGCGCGTTCGGAACGGCACGGAACTTTGTCAAAATAATTATTTGACGTAATTTTACTTTTTCCATACAATCTGCGTGTTGCCAAAATGAGATGAAATCTTGACAAAGTAAAAGTCTAACCACTTTTGTTTCAGGTCTATGTGGTTCCATTCCATTCTGATCGGTGCGTGATAGGTATTTGGATTGATTCCGTCTATCTATATGATCAAAACTAAGTGACTTGTTCGATGTTTACCTAATGGATAGGTACTGGTGTTATCCGAATTATTTTAGACGCACCACTGAGTGATGCAGAAATAAAATTATTTAGGTTAGTTTTATCTGACGCAGCGCATCAGCATTGCCATACAGCGGGGCAATGCAGCCAGCGTCTTGAGGTCGCTTCCGACTGGTATTGATATGGATCAGTTGAGCTACCTGTAGATTGTTTGCAACAGTCTGCAGTTAGCTTAATTGTTTCAATTGTAAATACTAGTTCTAATTTGTTTTTATTATTGAATTGTAATTTTCTTTGTCAATAAAGTTTTAGATATAATTTAGTTTAAGTAGGTAGTAGTTTGTTTGTTAAAATACGGGACTGACATAGTTATACCAGTGATTTAAAGTCCCATAAATAATTAAGAAAAAAATAATAACAAAAAAGTTAAAATTCGGAAAAAAAAATAATTGCGTATATCCTTTGACATGAAAGTCAAGCATATTTTCTACTTTCGTTACATAGCTTCAGGATAAATTAGAAAATATGGATTAAAAGAATTGGTCGCAAGTAATAAACAACTTTGAGCTCCAACGTGAAACGACGTTATTTCTCAGTAATGTTCAGATCGTAATGGCCTTTCTTAAAAGCTTGTCCATCCAATTTGCGGGAATGTCAACCAAGGTGTGACTTTTGATCTCAAGCCATTTTGACCTGTTTACATCGGCAGCAAAAATATTTCAGGTTTACTCATGGAACATAAAAAAATTTAATAGGTACAGTTCCCGTTTAGAGTTCTAAAATACTAAGGTTAGTACATTAATTCATAGGTGGTTAATAATTGTTAACATACCTAGATATCCGGGTGTAAGAAAACGGGAACTGAAAGTGGTAACAATATGGACGACATAGAGATCGTTATGAATTAGCAAGCTGAAGTGACAGTGGGCCGGCCATATCTCGCGAAGAACCGACAACCGCTGGGGTAAACGTGTTCTTGGGGAGATCGTGACTCGGCGAACGTGGTGTAGGATGCCCTCCGACCAGGTGGGATTACGACCTACAAAATACTGCAGGCAGATGCTGGATGCGGCAAGTTGAAGACAGGGCGCTATGGCGCTCAATCTTTCTTCCGCTGTAGAAATTTAAACACCGTATTGTGAAAGCTTACTCAGTCATCGATCTGTGCTTAGCTAACGCTTATTCCTTACGCTTTCACATTATGTAGAATTTTATATCATTACCTATTTATTTCTGCCCCAATCTTTTCCTTAATATTCTTCAAACCATTATTACGTGGATGTGATCGTATAAGGTCGCATAAGGATCCTACGTATCTACAAACCTCTCTGGCCCACTCAACCAAGCATTTCTCTGCAAATATTTGTTTCAATTAGGTGTTTCATCCCCTCCTCGCCCTTCGCCAAACAAATGATGATCGCTAGACATTTGCTAGATCAAGAGTGACAGATAAGGTTACATTAGTGACTCGTTTTATACTGTGTTTGGGTCATTAAAACCTTCAGAACAGGGAAATATACCATTCTCTTATACAGGATGGTAACGTGTATAACTCTGTAGCTTTCCGTTTAAAACGAAGTTCAGGGCAAAACACATCATAAACAAAATAAATAATTGGCTTGATTGACTACTAAAGTTCGTTCTAGAGAACACCTCTCAACGTAGTAAATGTAAAAGCGGTTTCCAAATTTTTTTATTGTTATTTGAAAGCACTTTTAGTCTCAAAGTCAAAATGTTTCTTCAAACTGCTGTAACTAAGCCCGATAAGAAATGGATTTAGCCTAGTTTGTAAGAACGTCTTACCTTTAGCCAAACCTGTAAAACTTTCCTGCAGTAAATTTTTTATTTATTTACTAGCTGCCGCTCGCGGCTTCGCACGCGCTTTTCAAGTAGCCTATGCCCGTCCCCGGGATACTACTTACCTCCCTGGCAAATTTTATTGAGATCCATTCAACCCTTTAAGCGTGAAAAGGTAACAGACAGCCAGACAGACCTTTTATAAGTACTAAAGTATTTTACAATATTAAGCGTAGTACAAACAAAGCGAGCGAGCAAAACTCCCGTGTTGAAATTCCGCCTCATCAGTCTACGAAATGAAAGAAACAGTCGACAATTTCTTTGCGAAGTTTTTCTGTCGTCTGGACTCACCCTCACGCCCCTGCGTTAATTAAACGGGACTTAAACTTTAATGACTCAAGAAATAATTTTTCAACTTCAGCCTAGAGGCGTTCGCCTCACCTGGATTAACAATCAAGTCTGGAAAGTTTGAGTGTTAAAGAAACCTTTGGACTTCTGTTATCGTTATAAGTATATTCAAGGAAATTCGTAGACGTATAGTTTTGAAAGTGAGTGAATTCACCCAGACTAAACTCTCTAGTATGACTCAAACAACAAAGACAGATTACTGGCATTCTTTGTTTTGCGATGTAATGTAATCCTTTTCACTACGCTCCTACAATGAACGCACTACTGTGCTTTACGGCTTGCACAGATAAAAACGCAAGGCGCTGCTGTCTTGATAGAGGTAATGGTAGAGTATCTAATTGAACGACCTCTAAAAAGTGGTTTATATTTTATGAATATTGTATTAGATAGTTGATATAGTAATATATTATATTATAAATATTTATTGTAATTTTCTTTGTCAATAAATATAATAAAGTCGAGACAGTTGATATTTTGCACTTCCTTCTATTATTTTAAAGTCGAAAGTTTGTGAAATGTGAAATTTATTTTGTTACTAAATATCTCCAAAACTACTTATCATACCGAAAATATGCGTGCAAAGCCGCGGGCAGAAGCTAGTGTTTCATAAAAGGATCATATTTTTAATTTGATTAAACATGCAAATGAAGTACAATTCTTACCGTGCTTATAGAGCCTGTGTAAAAATAATAATGTAACTAAAATATTATAAAATATCAAAAATTATAGCAAATAAAGAAACATTAGCAGAGACTCGCTAATGTTTCTTTATTTGCTGTAATTTTTTTTTTACATATGTATATGCACCTAATATTAAAAGATTTATTTTTTGTTTCAGGTAATAACGAAAATTTGACTGTTCTTTATTATTTGAAAATGGTGAGTAATTATAATAAGGCTTGTCGTTAGCTGGAGTCGCTGGTATGATCACGAATAATACACGCATATAAGATGTTCCAATTTGTTACTATTAAATAAGAATAATCAAATCACCGAGACAGAGAGACACCTTGGAGTAATAAACTTATGAAACTATAGACTCAGGCGGGTGTCGTAGGAGGCGACTAAGCGATATCCACCGGGGGTGGGCAGCAGCGCCCCCTGCAGAACAATTCTAGCACCGAACTGCGACCCTCAACTCGCATGCCCAGCGTGGGGATAATGGGCATTACCCCCCGTGAGATATAAGCCAACAAGGCGCTTATTAGGGGGAGGCCTGGGCCCAGCAGTGGACCAATATAGGCTGTGGAGGTGGAGGAGGTGGAGACTCAGGCCTAATCGACCCATAGAGCTTCGTATAACCAACATACAGGGTGTCCGGCAGACCGTGTACCATACGGTAAATAAGGGTAGGTAGAACCAAGTGCAAAGCTTGGCAGCTTTTTTTAACCCAGAAAAACCTCTCGACTATTTAAAAAATATTATTCAGGTTTTCATATTTTTTCCGAAATGTTAACTATTTAGTGCTGTGTGTGTATTTTTGTACGGAATTACATGGCTTACATTTTATTAGATTCGGCATGTTAAGCCTGTACTAATAAAATCAATATTTACGGGAGATCCTGGTAAATAATGCACCTATGCGTATGCAAAGTCTTGAAATGTGAAAATTAAAAACTACTACGTACGTCTTTGGATTGAAAATAACTAAGTGTGTCTCTGCTTTTCCAATTCACTGAAAAATTGTTTAGTTCATGGCCATTCCAATCAATACATGAGGGTTAAAAAAACCCCATATAAAAATGTATTATGTATTTTATGTACTTTTGACACATGTCGCATATAGTTGGAAAATAATATTTAAAAAAAAATTAGCCCCGTCTTTTCAGTATTAAAAAAGCTGCCAAGCTGTTGCACTTGGTTCTACCTACCCCTTGTTACCATATGTCACACGGTCTGCCGAACACCCTGTGTAAATCACACACGAAACAGAACCAAGTCAAATAAAATAATTCCTGAAAATATGATCTCTTCTTGATTTTACGTGGGATCATATTTTGCATTTCCTCATTTCCTCTTTGTCACTTTATTTTCTGTTCAACTATTTGGTATGTGTTCATGGGTAGATAGTTATTTATTACTCCCGTGTATTCAACTGACTCCCCAATGTATTTAATATTTAACTGTACAATCTTCTGTGCCGCGCACATAAGAACCTCCGTAGGTGCTTAGATAATGAAATCACTCTGGTGTACAAAAGAGCCGTTTCAAAGTTTCCATTGGCTAAGTGAATATTCTAGACGGCTACTGTAACTTGGGTACACGTAAATAAAGAGAATGGAACGTCTCTGTTTGTTACACTATAAAAGTTTACTACTTAGTACTTAGATAGATTGAAACGTTATTTTACATTGTCTAAAATTTTAAGGTCAATTTGTCGTCAGTACTCAGGTAGTGTCTTTAATATTATTTAGGTAAAAATAATCATGAAATTGATTATTTCCATTGTCCATAGACATTCTAATAAATCCGAAAATAAACAAATACACTACTAGCCTAGCCTACTAGAACTAGAAGATCGGAAGAAAAACTGAGGGTCAACATCCCGTCTGGGTTAAAAAAATATCTATCTACAACAATGTATTTACTTAAGTATTTAGTGTATCAGTTATATAACACAAGCTCTACATACTTTGGGGCTAGATGATGATGTGTGGATTGTCCAGCATTATATATTTATTTAATTCAGTAATGCTCTCTCGAAGCGGTAGACAAAAGGACTCACCAAGTACAAGTAGTAATCAATTTGCATCTCTCTACTTACAAATTGCTTGGCCTGTTTTATTGATTTAATGAGATGGTGCTTATTTACGGGCCAATCCTTTACCGTGCTCCACTGAGCATTCTGATTGGAAGTTATTTGGTCGGACTGGATTAGATTAGATGTTCGTTCACCGTTATGTTATGGCCTAGTCAGTGGTTATGAGGTTTTTCTATTTCATAAAAGTTTTGCATTTATTTGTAGATTTGTGATGTAGCTTTATTTTTTTCACTTGCATATTTTAGCCTTGCATTTGAGCGCGTTATTGTTATTATTAGATTAGTTAGTGATTTATATTGTTACCTAGTTATTTATTTATTTCTTTCTAGGCCAGCTTCGCAATCACTTTTTAGTAGCATAATGTCCGTCCCCGGGATACCATTTACCTCCCAAATTTAATTGAGATCCGTTCAGTCGTTTAGGCGTGAAAAGGTAACAGACAGACAGACACAGACAGATAGACAGATACACAGACAAGCACAGTTTCTTCGAATATATATATATATATATATATATATATATAATATCACTATAGATTTGTTATTTTGCATGAGGTTTTCTAACGAACGTAATTCTTTTCTATATATATATACTTATATATTACGAAATAATCATTAAAATTTTCACTCCTCTTGATCTAGTAGCGTATAGTCAATCTTAATCATTTTAATTAATTATTTTATTAGTAGGATCAAAAGTTCGTCCTTACTTTTATTCCATCTAGTTATAACTCAGTATCTTCGAGGGTATTGTCTGGTTGTTAATATAATTTGCACTACTCGCAGTTGGCACAATCGAGCTCGTCGCCTTTCTAATTGTCGGTTTCTTCCTTGGAACTTTTGGGGATAACACTATTATGAGAATTGTAGGAAGCGCACTTTTAATGAAGTCTCGGAAAAACATTTTCAATCCAAAAGTTGGGTCCTTCTTAGTAATTTATGTGTTCTTTGAGTCTGTCTTTATATATATTATTATTATTATTTATTTTTATGTTTTACGGTTCTCGAAGCTTTTTTACTTATGTGCTCAATTTATATCTCTAAATTTATTTACGTTTTTATGAATACAAAAAGTCAATGGTCACTTAAAAAATTGAGTTTTCGTAAAATCTAATGAAGGACTTCCAGAAAAAGTTGAGCAAAATAATTACCCTGACGCATTTAATCAATATGTACCCCCAGGTTTAAATCACCGGCTGTGGGTCGCACTCGCCACTTAAAAATAATTCCACCCCCATTACCCTCGTTAATTTGCAGGAAGTAGGTACCTCCCCAATTGTTCCTGGTATTTAGTTTAAGACTGAGTGGTTTAGAATTGATTATTTTGCATTTTTCTTTGTTGAGTTAGAAAGAAGGCCGCTTCCCTTAAGATTTTTATTTTCATTTCAATACTTATCTTATTTTGCTTTCATATTTTTTTTATATCATCCTCTTAGGACACCTTTAATACACAACGTGATTTGTTGTAAATTGTGTTCCAAAACTCGTCATTTTCCAACTTTTGAGAGTTGTTTCCCGTTTCTCCAACTCCCAATGTTTCCTTACAAGTGAAATTATCAAAACTCATATAACTTTTTGGGAGTGTGCTGTCTTGAACATACTCGTTAATTTAACTTTGCTTTTCATGGACCGACCAAAGAGGTTCACCTAAGTGGTAAAAATGTTGCCGTGTGTGATAATTTGTCTAAAATATCGTGTAATAATAAAATGGAATTAAAGTAAGTACCTATTTTCTTTCGAAAATAGGTACCTACTTAATTTCTTTTGAATATTAACATTTTGTTAATGCAAATACATTAATTGACTTAAGCTTTTCCTTGCCTAGAAAACGTAAACCCGCCAGGAATACTATCTTGATACATAGCTATAGCCCTCGTGTTTGCTCTGGCTCAGTAAACATCAGGATAAAGAGCGGAAACGTTATTACAACTCTCCCCTCTCACTACAACCCTCACAAAACAACCAAAATAAAGGAGTTTCTCCTACGATACCATACATTACGTACATTGCACCAACAAATATTAAATGTAGAGTTAAAAATTGCGCAATGTATTCTAAAATTATGTATTTGGTAACCGTCGAGAAAGAACATATTGATGAAGGACAACTTGAAGCAAACTTCCATTTCGGCATCAATTTAACGGTTTGATATAACGTGGTGTTAGGTACAGTTTTGGTTTTGAATTTGATGTTGGTTCTCATTATTGATTTCATGTTGTTTCTCTGTAGGCGAACCAACCTACTGACTTATTAAAATGCTGGACAATTTACATAGCATCATCCAGCCCCAAGCTAAGCCGAGCACTCTTATGTACTAGATAACATAAATACTTAATAGGTACATTATATTGGCTAGATAGGTACATATTTTTTATTAAACATAGAAAACACCCAGAACAAATATCAATATCTGGAGATCGTACAAATATTTATCGTGAGGCGGGAATTGAACCCTCAACCTCCTGCGTCGCAGGCGGACCTGCGCCCACTAGAGGTCGTCGTCATAATGACCCGATATTACAAATTTAACTGCCAAAGGGGACGTTTCGCCGTCAATCCGTCCCCTGAGAATTATCATAACCATATCATTATGTCATAAAACTATAAAAATGTTGTAAAACCATAAACAGAGGCGACGGACCGCATCATAAATTGTGTTGAATTGGGCCACTTCGCAAACTAGAGTTGCCAGTAATGTTAAGAGGCAAAACTTTTTTGTAACTGGCAATGATGGCAACCTATAAAACTGTACTAAATCGGCTTGGATTTTGGGGAGCAAAATTTTACGGCAATAGACTTGGGGACACCTACACAACTAGGATTCATGTCTAATGAAGTAGATTCTAGGACACCAAAGTATACCTACAATTTGGCTTGGAAAGTAATAAAATTTAATTTTTCTTTTTCCAATTTTCTAAATGTTGGTAGTACTAGTAGATAGTCAAAAGACATCACAATAACAGGGAAATAATTAAGAAGACATGTTCTTTAACAAATTCAACCTCTATTTCTTCCATAATCGTATAATTCATATCCATACTATCTAATAAAATAACTTCGAAAGTAACTCTGTCTGTTTGTCTGTTACCTTTTCATGCCTAAACGACTGAACGTTTAGGCATGACAAGTGAAATTTGGCTGGGAGGTAGATGGTATCCCGGGGACGGACATAGGCAACTTTTTATTTCGGAAAAAAGCATGCGAAGCCGCGAGCAGCAGCTAGTAAATAATATATACATAAAGCCTCTAATTAAGCACAGTAATGTTAATTTAACCTAGGTTTCGTCTCGCTTCTGCATTTAGGTATTCATGAATGAATTAGAACCAAGTTACTGTCAGTTATTAGATATGTAAGTCGTGACGTCACAATTAATTAGAGACACCGTAATTATTGCCACGTATATTGTGATTAGGAGAGCTGTCTGCTTATTATGTAGATGGCGAGTCTGCTGCATTTAAATAATAGATAAACGAATGAGACGAAAGATGATTTATAGGCAAAGTAAATGTTGTTATATCTTTTTATCTATTTTAGTAAAGTAAGCCTTGAAGGAACTTGTAAATAGTAATAGTAAAATATTTAGTTTAGTTTAGTTTGATAATCTATATTTATTTATTTTAAACTAGCTGCTGCCCGAGGGTTCGCACGCGCTTTTATGAAGCCTATGTCCGTCCCTGGGATACCATTAACCTCCTTGCCAAATGTCATTGAGATCCGTTCAGCCGTTTAGGCGTGAAAAGGTAACAGACAGACAAGAGTTACTTTCGAATTTATAATAATTATTAGTATGGATTTAAGTAAAATATGCCAGAATATCTAAATAGTTCCTTACGCAGTAAATTATATCAAGTAATAATATTACCTAGAAGGTTAAAAAATACCTACTTAAGTATAGGTTCATAATTGATGAAGTACGATAAGTTCTGAATAATTTAGTAAATACATATTAATCTAACCCAAGTAGGTGCCTATAAAGAAATACACTATCAAGAATAGTTTGGTCGTATATTTTTATCTCGCAATTAAATTTTTATGCTTCAGTGAATGTTGGATTGTTAGTTACTTTTGCATTAATAACAGTTATTTTGTAAAGAACTAACCTTATATATATGGATACCTAAAAAATTACCCGTTTTTCGAATGAGTTGGCACCACAGAGGTTGGCGTAATAGTTCTTAATAGGGCTGGATGTTTGCCAGTCTACTGCTAAGTAATAGAGTAATACAAGATTAGTATCGTGTTATGGAAATCTTTGTACCTTAAATGTACCTTTTTAGGCAAAGCGTAACTTTAATTTTAGCGACTTCAGTGGCGCAGTAGCAAAGGCAGAAGGTTGCGGACTCTATTGCCGCCGCGGGTCAAATGCTTGTTGGTCTTCTGGTATTCCGGGTCAAAGTGTAGGTATTATGTAGTTTTAATGTATATTTTATGTATTGGTAAGTAGCTTGCTCGCATCTTTACACGCTTTTTTACGGGATATAAAGTAGTCATGCCTTTGATATGTGCTTTTGTGGAACATTGAACTGTTAATTTGAGATATACATAATATGCTAAATTTATATTTATTTCGCAAGTTATTAAATCTATTAGATTGAAACAAAGTATACCGTAATCATGGCACCTGCAAAGCTGCAACTGTAAAACAATAATGATGAACCTTAATATCGTTACGTTACGTTACATAGAACGAGTTTCTGCTCGCGGCTTTGCACGCCTTGTTTATATGGAAACGTTTAAAGGTTATTTCTATCCCATGGGACCTCTTTTATGAGACAGAAATTATATTTGATTCCAGGCTTAGAGCTACATCTATGAAAAATTTCAGCCCGATCGGTTCTGTCGTTATGGCGTGAAGAGGTAACAACCTACATCCAAACATCTAAACTTTCGCGTTTATAATATTAGTGTGATGGATTTTATAGCGAAAGCACTTTGCAGACTGCTTGGGAACGCAATTATGTTGACCGACGACCTTAATCGGAGGACGGACCCCAAGAAAGAGACGAAAACAACACCGGATTTTGCTATCATAGTGTCATGCCCCGCTGACGACTAAATGACACGCAAAAACAGTCTAGACACTATAATTATACCTAAGTATCAGGTATTTATCGTTGAATTAACCTGCAATGTCCTCGTTAAATCCATAAAACTTTATTGGAAGACAGCCGAATTTATTATTATTTTTACCTGCACAATTTACGCCAATGACTGCAGTGAAAATTGTGAGGCAAACCTAACGTATTTTTTTGTCAAACTAGGCCTAGATCTCCATCCCTTCTCACGGGATCCTCGGTAAAAACAATAATTACATAAAATTCTAAATGTTTCCTTTGGTTCCTTGAGAGTAAAAACACGACTGAGAAAAATAATACCTACAATGAAAAAAAATCATGAAAGTGCACTGTTTCGCTCATAATTTGGTCGAGATCTCAGGAACACTGCGGTCTATTGAAATGACTTATGTTTTGATTCGTAGGTTTATATTACTAATTGTTCGGTTCCTTGAATCAGTTTCTTCATAAGTAAATAAGCAAAAACTAGATTTTTGCGCTTATGCCGTTCCAAAAACGTATGCTCTGTCCCACTTCTATGAACGTGAATGCCTTATCCTTTTCACGAAATGGCGCGTATTGCGCCCTCTTAAGGCGTTGAGTCGTTAACATAGTAAAAGTCACTGAACAAAGGATGCGAAAGTCACAAGACAGAAGAGAGGAAAACGAAGACTTCTAACAGAGGTGACTTTTGGGTTGTGATGAAGTATATACAGTATAATACAAGTGAAAGTGAAATTCCAGTGAGTGACCACATATCACAAAAGGTTAAAATAAAAAAGGTTAAAACAATTATTATTAAAGGTTTAAAGTAGGTACTTAACTATCAGACTGCTTTCAGACAATGTATATAATTCAATACAGTAGAAACGTACTAGTGGCGATATCGATAAAACCGGAAATTGAAACAAACGTGATCACAAAGTCTCGTGTAACCCAAATAACGAAGTCTATAGAGGTACAAACTCATTTATTTCAACTAGCTAAAAACAAACATTTTCGTACACAGCAAATATGTACCTATTTGAAAGAATCCATGTTACAAGCATAACAACCGCACATACGATTTCGTACCAACGTTACGTGAATAAATATTATAATTTGTTTCCATTGTAACTTACGAGTAAATTATCAGAGGGAGGCCTGCGTCCAGCAGTGGACCATTATAGGCTATTGAGGTGAGGTAACTTAAATTCACAATATGTAATGTTTTACGTATTCAAGAGTCCTGTCTAGTTTCAAGGAAATAAATCAGTGAGTTTTTGAGTTTAAGGATTAGTAAAAATAAACCGCGAATAGTGCGAGTTGACTCGCACACGTACCTACCGTAAAAATCAGGCAACTTTTTCAAAGAACATCAAATGGGAACCGAAAGGGAACCGCAGGGGGAACGAAAAGGGGCTGAAATGGGACCGAAAGGGGATCGAAGTGGGACCAAAAGGGGTCTCCGACCAAGTGTTGGTCGGAGACCCCTTTCAATTTTCAACTTTATTTTAGTTTTAGTATTTGTTGTTAAGTGTTTTAGTAGAAGTGTTACATATTTATAGAAAGTTTCATGTGCCTACCTATTGCAGTTCAAGCATCGAATCTCGATGAGTTCAAGAGATAAAGCCTGGACAAATTAAGAGCAATAATATCCAAAAAAACAAGTTTGTCGCGTTTGTCACGTTTGTCGGGGAGCCCCTTTCGTTTTGATATTTATTTCATTTTATTGTTTGTTGTTATAGCGGCAAGAAATACACATTCTCTGAAAATTTCAACAGTCTACCTCTTACGGTTCATGAGATAGAGCCCTGTGACAGTCGGACGGACGGACGGACAGCGGAGGCTTGGTAATAGGGTTCCGTTTTCACCCTTCGGGTACGCAACCCTAAAAATAACTGCGGTTATTTTGAACAACAACCCTCTTGGACTTTATCGACTTGCTAATTTGATACCAAATAGCTAATTTAACTTACCGTTTCCTAAATATCCTTGCAAAAATATGTTTCACCATGTTCATCAGAAACTTGTGTAATTCCTGCTCGTAAACCAAACGACCCTCTGGCAGACGGAACTCATTCAAGTCGTTGCTAAACGTATTAAATGGCTGACTATACGAGCATAGACTATTCTTCTAGTCTATCTAATATAAATATGAGTGTATAGAAGTATCTAACCTACCTAATATTACCGAATAATATTATAATATACAAGGTGCCACGTTACTCATGTACCAAGCTGAAACTGGGTTGTTGTGCACCCTATACCGAACTGATCCGCATGGTTGATTTTCAGAAATACATTGTTTTAAATTTTCATTGTAAAAAATAACTTTACGCATACGCTTAGAAAAGTTACAACTATCACTAACGCAAAACCGACAAAATTGTAGGGTTCCTTTTTCATGTGCAAATAAAGAACACATTTATTTATGCTAAAAATATAACTAGGCACGTACGTAGCACTTTTTTAAAATTGACCATTTTTTAACGTACCGTTAATGAAGATTATATATCGCGTAACTTTGATTAAAATATTGATAAATAGTCTTTATTAGGTATGTACCTACATACGTAGACGTACCTACCACGAAACAAACGTACCTACCTACAGATAAACAATAAACATTGTAAGTTAAAATAATAACTTAGAAGAAAAATGTACGGAACCACTGTAAAATTTACGGCATTGGCTAAACAAAAGCGATTAAAAGGTCAAGCACCTTACTGATGAACAGCTGATGTTAGGGTTGTTACATGGGCTAGTTGCGATGAAAGTTTCGAGGTCTTTTTTTCAGTAAAAAACCTTGAAACCCGAAAAAAGCTAGAACGAAAAATGTTCGTGGGAGGGGGGTAGATCCCCCCCTCTCCGCTAAGTACACCAATTACGTGGCACCTTGTTATGCATAAATATAATTATTTTAAAGTTGACCATGTTAATGTGGTTCAATGTCACTGCACTTTCAATTTAAAAGTTCACACGCTTATGTAAATCTTTATAATAATTATTTATTTTCACAAAAAGTATACTTACAAAACTTAAAATCAGAGAGGTTACTTAGGTAGGTAGGTACTTACCTAACTACTGCATAGTTTAAATTAACTTAACCACAAATAATACTTTTACATAATTATGTTGAACCTTTGAAGTATGCGGATCTATTGATTTAGTTGTTGATACAGAATAAATTATGATCATGATAATTTAAGAAAAAGAGAAGTTAATACGATAATCCTCAGCAGAGACATCGAGACATCTTCTAGTTGCAATGATAAAGGGTATTCGCCCTTAACTGCATACAACTGTTTTAAATAAAAAACAACTTTGTGATTTAGTATGTTGATGGTGATGTTTATGATCAGGCGAATAAGGTTTATCTTGTATAATTATCATCTTTATCAAGTCTTGTTAATGATATGGGTAAGTTCTTCTATCTAGAGACCTAGAAACCCGCCTTGGCAGGCAGAAGAAAAATTGAGGTAGATTCTATGTTTTTTATGTATGTTTTATTTAGGGCAAAAAAGACTTAAGAACTCTTGCGAAACTGTTATATTTTTGCATTCCAACTCTGATAATTTAAAACATCCATACTAATATCAAAAATTTGAAAGTAACTCTGTCTGTCTGTCTATCTGTCTGTATGTCTATCTGTCTGTTTCTCTGTCTGTTATCTTTTTTGGTACGTGATCGATGTTATGCCTAAACGGCTGAACGGATCTCAATGAAATTTGGCAGGGAGGTAGATGGTAGGTATCCCGGGGACGGACATAGGCTTCTTCGCGCGTTCGAAGTCGCGGGCAGCAGCTAGTAGTCTGATAAAAGATTAAATCTGCTGTGTAATTCTCCTTTTACATTATCCTAGCCTCTGTCCGTGGCTTCGATCACGTGGTACCTTTACATGAATTACATATTAAACTTGTGTGAAAAACAAATTTTCAAAATCGGACAAGTAGTTCCAGAGATTGCCTTCAAACTACAAAAAAACTTACAAACATTACCTCTATAATTATATAGGCTTCTAGGATTATATATGTAGTTGTATAGAATCCAGGGACAAACGGTATTTCAGTTTCTGGAAAAAATAACTGATAATATTTAAGCCAAGCTGAGTGAATCTGGAACTGAAACAGCCAGAGCAAATAATGTTGTTCACATTTTGACAAAAAGAAAAATATATAAGTTTCCACAGTGAATATTTTCATACTTACGCGATCAGAACACATAATTATTACTATTTAACAGGAATTTATCGTTTATTTATCTATTTTTCCCGACGTTTTGACTTACTTATAACACTGTCGTGGTGTCGTGTCGTATGTGGTTCCAAAGTGGTTAACACATTCAATGCCCAGCCAATGCGGTGAGCCCCGCATGCGCACGCCACAGCCCAAGGAAGTCGAAGACGGGAATGTACGTCACGGACAATGAAAGAGTTAAAAAATAATCTCTCTCCATGAATCATATATGCATCTGCGGGTCAGAAGTCTCAGCAATTGTGTCGTGCTGTTCGCTTTCATGTTAGTTAGACCACGTGTCGATGAAATGAAAGTGGGAAATGCTAATATTGAATAGCATAACGGATATTACGTTTTTATGTTTTGTAATAGCAGGCAATATCACGAGGAACTTGGTTTTTTTAAAGAAAGTTTAAACAATGAGAAATTTATAAAAATTAGAAATAAGTTCTATTTATAATTTTAATAAATCTCTCTTTAATACTCGGTTAAAGAATCCAAAATATTTTATGCCAGCAAAAGCATAAACTAGGAATTAAAATACGCAAAAACTGATAACAATAACAGAAAAATATCAAAGTAACACCAAATAATCACTAAAAATAAAAAATAAACAACTTAACAACGCATATATTGCACAATCGCAGCGAAAAAGGATTATTATTATTTATTTATTATTTATTCACGTTTGGAAACAGATGAAAAACGAACTAGGTAAATGATGAACGAAAGCTTTCAAAACCATAAATTGTTTCGAATTTCTGCGTTTTAATCCGTTAAAACCTGTGCCACAAAAAATATACTAATATATTATTGATTTTGTAATCCCTTTGTAAACAAAAAATATCTAGAATTCTAGAACCGAGTATAGAAGAATTAGATCAACATTTTATAGATTCTTTGAAGACAAATTGATATATACTTTTTAAAATTAGAATGAAGACCCTCCTTTTCATATTGCGTTGCGACGCAACTCATTTCCTAATCTTCTTATCATTGCCAGCCAGGTGCAAAACGGACTGTTAGCTTTGCCGAAGGCATTGTGGAAATCACGATGTAGGTACCTTGTCTGTATCACTACGATTATAATATCTTTCTTACAAGAATATTTGTAGTATATCTTATAGGTACTTAAATATTTAACTTGGACTGGTGTTTTCTTTATAAGTACCTACATATAAATTATTTGGTACCTCCCATATCTAGCTCTGTTTACTTTGGTGCCTTTTTGTTACAGTACATCATCATTTATTTAAGCTGTAGTAATATTTTTTTGGGGATAATCAAAGGTTTTCGGGATGAATGTAGAATAAGTAGAAGTTGGTAGAAATGAAGGGACCGCTGCGGGCATGCGTACTGCAGCGTGACGGAGACGGCAAGTTGCCGTCAGTTGTTGGCCGGCCGTCGCGGCGAGCGTTGCTCTCTGTCGGTACCGTATTTCATTGTACACATATCAAATTTGACGCGAAAATTTGATATCGTTGTCGAATTTTGGTGAAGTGCTTTCCGAAATTGCGTGATTGGTAAATTTTACCTTGCAATCTGTTATGTGCTTTGAACTTTGTTTTGCTGTAGTGTTTTTGTTGTAGTGACAGTTGTGTTTTGTTTTGTGTAGTGTGTAAGTATTTTTTTTTGTTTCTTTGCATATTTTTGTTTTAGGTAGTAGTTAATAATAATTTTTACATTTAGTAGGTAGTTAGCATTGATCATTGTTTCTGTATTGCCAACAAAGTTGCTTTATCGGTAGCTGATAACTCTTATCTACTTACCACGTTGTATGCATCATATCACCTACCTATTGCATTATTTGGGACAACCTTACCAGTTTAGAAAACGTTCTACTAGGTATATGAACATGCTCACGATTGTAATTCGTTCCTTATCTACCAAATCACTGTGCAAAATAAAAAAAGCCTTGTTTTTATTTTTCTATAGGTAGTTGCATAAACCGGAATTACGAAGTAAAGACGGAACTAGATAAACGTTCACATACTTGATATTACGTAGCTGCAGCAACCTATCTACATATTCACGCAATTGCGAACGTCTTGTAAACAAACAACCGGCTCTTTTAAAGGACAATATAAATCGATCTCAACAAGTCCCCACAAGTTAGATGCTTCTTATTGTGAATCACCGACTGTACGAAATGCAAAGATAAAGAAGGGATTTGAATAAGACGAGGGGCCCTTGAAATTGATCGCTACTCCCCAGCCTCTGGTTTGGTTAACCAAACCCTCACGTAAGCGTGCTTAATAAGGGACAAATTTGATTTTAGGTATGTTGCAATTTTCATTCAACATAGTCCTCCTCCATAAATAAGTAATTAGGTACCTAAACGAGCACTGTCAAAAATATCATCTTCAGAAAGACCGGTAGGTAGCATAATTTATATATATATTTGTCTAATATATATATATATATATATATATATATATACATATATTAGACAAATATTCCAAATGAAAGGTGGATCAATGATCTGATTATGACAGGATAACAAAAAAAGTGAACCGGTTTTGAATCTCGATGATAGTTATAAAGAGCGCGTGCCAAGCCTATTCGTTTTCGGCTCAGCAATATTCGGTTGACCATTGAAGCGGTAATTTGGACCCATAATGGTGCAAGACCCTTTTTTTGGGTCTCATTGTTGTGCCGACTTGTTCATATGGGGTGTAGGTCGTTGACATTGGCCTTCCCCATTATTATTTGCAATTTTTTCATCAAATGTCGGATTAAACAATATCAATCTTCTTTAATCGTATTTTCTACATTGAATTGGTACCTACATGCTACATTATTTAATATTTATTGTCATAATAATCTTATTAATTTAAGACCAACCACGTTCTTAATTTTTACTAATTTTAATGTTTTGCTATGAGTTAGATAAATATTTCATACCAATCAGTGATTTCATTGGTAGGTACCTAGGTGATTATCATTACCGTCTGAGCGTGTTTTCTATTGTTTTTATAATTTCAATGACACATTTTCTATTGTGCTGATTATTGCGTTATCATCAGATAATGTTTCGTAACAAGCAAGGCTTACAAATCAGCCAAGTGATAAACGTTTTGAGCCATGCGTTTCCAATGCATTCGATGTGCTACAAATGACCAATGAAAGAAGATGATTTATTAAGTCAAACTATTTACAGCAAAAATGTATAGGTGAAACTAATAAATCCACATACATACTATAAAAGCATAGAAACCATTTTTAAATAAATTAAGCTTAATGTTGTGGCCGTTTCTTCGTCAAGTAGGTACCTAAGTAGTATTATGATGTACATAATGTGAAACTATATGTATTAAGAATTCCTTGCTTAAGGCTGGTGTATGGCCCAACGGTCTTGAGAACACAAAATAATTATCTGTAGTCTAAAATAATTATCTGAGTATTTTTCTTGCACTCAAATATTTGTCAAAATATTTTACACAAATTGAACATTTCACGAATAAAACAAATTATATATACGGCTACAGATAGTTATGTTGTGTTCTCAAGGCCCCGTTGGGCCATATATAGCCCAGCCCTCATTTAAGGCATGTTCAGCAGTGGACGTATGTGTGCTGTTTAATACCTAAGTAGCTCAAGTAATTCAACAACTGTATAGCGCAAATAAATCGCATAAATTTATAAATAAGCAATCAACAAGCATTTGAACTCGATAGTTTCACGTTAAAATACGATGCAGATAATTTTTTCTACGAACCAATAAATAAAAGAAAACTGATGAAAATAGATGGTCATTCATTACTATAGCTATCAATCTCATGAATTTACAGTTAATTGATGAAAACAATGCGATCAAAAATACCGGCCGAGATGTACCGCTAGAGCACGCACAGAGCATAACACTCACTCGCCAGGTAGGTAGATAACCTACCTGGCGAATGGCGAGTTATTATTGAACCTGGTATCAGCCACTTCTGAAGAGACAAAATTGTTCTATGATTATTTGCCCCTTTTTAGGGTTCCGTACCCGAAGGTTGAAAACGGAACCCTATTACTAAGCCTTCGCTGTCCATCCGTCTGTCTCCGTCCGTTCGTTCATACGTCTGTCAAAGGATTCTATCTCATGAACTGTAAGAGGTAGACAGTTTAATTTTGAGAGAATGTGTATTCTTGCCACTATACAAATAGCAAATAATAAAAATAAAATAAATAACTAATTAAAGAGGGCTCCCATACAACAAACGTAATTTTTTTGGCTATTTTTGCTGTTTGTTTGTCAGCGCTGTACCTATTGAACCACAATAGTACAGTAATACATATGAAACTTTCTATAAATACGTAACACTTCAACTATAATAAGTACAAATACTAAAACTATAATAAAGTTAAAAATTTAAAGGGGTCTCCGAACACGTGAAAATTTGGGGTCCTTTAAAAATGTTGTCTGATTTTAAAGGTACACACTTGGTGGTTTATTAATTTATTTTATTTATTTATTTAACGAACAAAACACATCACAATCACTTAGAATTATATAGTAACAAAAAACTAGAATAAAACTTGATTGCAACATAAACATAAACGTGCTGCTATACCTAATATAAATATATATCGAGTAGGTTGAGTTATTACTATCTATACTAATGTGTTATTGAAACAATAAAGTAAAAAAAAAAATCATAAATAATTACTATTACGGTTGCTAAAATTAGATAACATGCTATATATATGACTGTAAATTCTACTTACTTACTAAAATATAGGTTATTGAAACAATACAGTAAAAAAAGTATTAAATAATTACGATTACGGTTGCTAAAATTAGATAACATGCTATATAAATGACTGTAAATTCTACTTACTTACTAAAATATAGGTTATTGAAACAATACAGTAAAAAAAGTATTAAATAATTACGATTACGGTTGCTAAAATTAGATTACATGCTATAATATAATTGTAAAATCTACTAACTTACAACAAGTAAGTAGAATTTACAATTATTATTATTATTGTATTATTGCACTTGAACTCGGTTTCGTTTTTGATATTGATATTGAAGTGGAGGATCTTTTTTATGATTTTAATAATATTATATAATAATATAGGTAATTAATGTAGACTGGTTACATTATTTCAATGAGATGACTCTAAATGAGCACTGCAGGATATTTTCTCATAATTTCTACGTAGTCCAGAAGCGTGGAAGCCTACCAGTTCCATAATTGTAATATTTCTTGGATCCACAAGTTTGCCGGTAGCTACTACGTTTTCCAGTGACAAAACCGGCTCTAAGTGAATGCGCCCTATCCGAGGGCAACAATCTGCGATAATTTGCTGGAATTACGCAATCGGCCTCCTTTTCGCACGTGTTGTCGAAGTTACTACTATTCTGTAGCTAGCTGATAGTTTCGCAATACTTTCCGGCAGAGATGACTAGCAGTTAATTCTGAAGCAGGAAGACGACAGAGTCGCGGTCAATTTATTACAACATTTACAACACGAGCTTTTAGCGGCGTCTGCATAACGACCTACATGCTTATGATCATCTCCTTCTGGCGCTAAGAGTTTTTCGGTTGACGTACATAAGTAAATAGGTACTTTAATGAACCGCTGTAATAAATTTGATAATGATGGCTAATACATTAAATAACAATAAAACATATAATAATCAAGACAAGTCTTGTCAGTAACAAAGTAGGTGGTCTTTCACACAAAAAATCACATTTTTCGAACGAAATTAAAATGGTCGATACAAACAAATCCACTATTTTGATTTGTAATAAGCATTCCATTTCGACAGGCTGTGTATCAATTGCCGTTTTTATGAATTTTTTGTATGCTTTATGAATGTATTAGTTTTCACACGCTGCTGCTAGTATAAAAATAAACCATTCGATATGATTATTGTAATTGCGTCGCGGATGCACGCTATTTCGTAACCACGATCGGGCACATTCCAAGCAAGACGGAGCAACGCCCCATGATTCCCGACTAGACAAAAACTACAGGTTCTGCCTGCTAGCTCTATAAGGCGGGCTATGTGGGCATGATTGTGGGTATAGGTAATCAGGTGAAGGTGGTAAATGAAGGTGAACGGTATGATCTAATGAGGTAGATTTCATTGGCAGACGTAATCTTTAGTGCCTAGTGCCTATCCTAATTTAACAGAATTTTAGATACACTGCAGACAAAAATAAGAATAACCCAACCAACCAATGAAGTTATTTAGGAACATAAGCTACCTACTTAACTGGTAAAGGATGGTTACAACTTTTTTCTTGTAGGTAGTATTGATCTTTTTCATCTTGATATACATACGTATAATAAGATGAAGTAGGTACCTACCTAACAAAAACACTCACGCAACTCAGTGTCGAACCTCACCAGCTAATAGCGCTTCTAATTACGTTTCTTGCAGACAGGCGAGTCTCGTCTTCATAGCTTTTTAATTACCTTCGTATACGGCGGAACATTCGCTAATGTTTACGGTTAAGGTTGCTCCGGAATACACTGGGTCCATTGTTCTAGCCTCCTTATATTGCGTGTAGCGGTCCGTTTCATATACGATGCCAGGCGATGTGCCGAAAATTCTTAGAACGTTGAATTAAATTAGCCGTCTAAGGAACTCTTTATTCTAATTAAGACGAAACCCTCTTGCGGCGCCTTTACTTGAATAAGTATCGTATAATTTAGGAATAATTTTTCCTAACCAGCAAAAAAAGATTCATAAAAATTCTCGAAATTCTGAGTGGCTGTAAAGAAGATAAGACTCCTTCGAGAGCGATGGAGGCGATTCGTCATATTCCCTGCTTAGTGACCTACTTGCATGAGGGTTCGTTTTACTTTAATGTCTGTTACAAAGTGCTTGGAGGGCTGATCGGTCGACCCCTATGTAGAAATCAATCGGTTTCACGCAGAGATACATTTTATTGTTTTATCCTAGTAGATCTAGTTGGTGTAGAGGGATTTTACTGTTGTGTTTTCTTATAAACTTTCTAAACTATCTTCGTATTTTGTCCCTACTTCGCAATAAAAAACTATTTCTGTTTATGTTCCCAAACAAAGTCTTTTCTCTAAAACAGATTGGCACCATGAATAGAGCGTTCTCGGTCCTAAACAGATGATAAAAGATTTTTTACTTCTCTTTTAAAACTCCTTCCGCATCAACTTTTTTGTACATTGATTAATGATCGCTCCATTTAGTCGAGATGTTCCAAATTATCCTCAACGAAATATTCTTTGTTCTTCATTGATTAAATTTTCATCACCCTCTTTAGCGAATATTGATTACTGGGCTGTATACGGTACATGTAAAGAAACCTAATCTAAAATATTGAGTAGCTAATAAATAACTCGCACTGCTTACGAGTTAAAAAAGTTAGCACATCATATTCATTTGCACCTTTCGAGTCGGCATATTATTATGAAATTGGCGATCAGCTGTAGACCACACACGTTGTTTCTAATTGGACTCAATTTTTTTGTATCAAGTATTTATTATGCTACTTGGTTAATCTAATCAATCTATCTAATCAATAACTTTTTTTAGTTTTTTTTTACTGGCTCTCTTACATGTTTATATTACAAACACCACCATCAAAACTAGATGACGTAACAACGTTTGATAAATACCTTCCTTTATGCAAATCTACCTCAACATGTGTAACTAGATTTAATCCATCAGTATTCATACCACTATCGTTAAGGTAACTGCTGACGGGCCCGCATCGTTTGCCTGTGTCAACTCCGGTTCTGTTTGTACAACCTGAGGTGCATCTCAATCACCATCTTTGGTCGAATCGAGTACCTGCCTCTTATCAGACTATATATCCAAATCTATATTGAAAAAAAAAACATTTTGATGCATCAATTTAAATTCTGCTACTAGTCTCGAGCCTTATTCATGATTTCGAAAGCGCTTACGTGTTCCAGATTTATGAAGATAGTATAAATACAAGTATATTTTGTCAGCACGACGACGACGGTCTAAAGGCGAGCAAAAAATTACGATAAACCGAAAACACCCCTACTAGCCTTGAAGTTGCTTTGCTCAAGTTTTTTGTACACTAATCTTCGACATGCGTGACGTGGTGTTGTGCCAATTGTGTAGGCTTATTCAGTACCAAGGGTATCATTTTAACGAATAACATCAACCGATTTTGAGGAAAATGCTTACGCAACTGGGTAACCTCAATAAATATCAGAAAAATACCAAGCAAATTTTCTGCAATTTCCTAAACAGCTCCGGTTTCCAATATACAACGTTTAGGCTTGGAAAGTGTCAATAATAGAAATATCGAACACAAGTCGGAAGTCCCAAGACACATTGCGGCTTTTGCCTTCCTGCGGGCGGCGTGCACAGAATACATATCGCCCCGGTTATGAGCCCTGCCATAGTTTGATACCCTTCACTTAGATAAAGTGCTGTTTTTGTGTTCGCCTCTTGAAATAGTTGTCACGTTCTCTTAGTTTATTATTCTGATCTATGTCGTGTAGTTCTTGTTATATTGTAAAAATGTTTAAAACTGATTGTATCAAATGCAGCCTTGCATGTAGATGCGGATCCTATTGTTTGCAAAGTGAAGAGAATCCCATGAATAAGATAAAGCGGGTTTCTCTTGTTAGTGGTGAGTTCAGTAAGAGTTAATAGTTTTTAAATACTTGTTTGTTGCGACTTTATACATTACTTCATACTTTTTCAACTGCTAAATTTAAAATTGTACAACACCTGCACAAAACATACATCGAACCTACGATAAATAATCATTTTCGTTATTAGGTGTACCTATACCTCTTGTTGTTTGTGATTCATGGTTATGCCTTTCAAAACTCCTACAAGCCAATCCAAGGTTTCTAACAGTAATCAGCACCAACTTGCCTACTTTATTCATTGTTATTGCCTTAGATCGTAAGATCTCAACATTTTAGGATGTTTAAATGTTAGTAACATCTGTTTTCTTATCTACTACTGCTATAGCTTCAATATTATGGCAAAGCAAATTCTACGAAAATATTTTGTTAGTTTCATCTGCACGACACCGATATGTCGTGCGAGGGAAAACAAAATTTAGTCGGATATCCGAATTTCTAACTTAATTTGGTTTTCACCACTCTAGCTCGAAAACGGTGACTTAGCTGCTCAAAAACAGTGAGCGAAATTGGGTTTTTTTCACATGTAGAATAATATTTATTTGTTCAACAAGTGAGCAAAACGGTGCTGCACGTGCCGATATTAAATCCCGAGCTAGCGAAGCGGTCTAGAGTCACGAGCGTAGCGAGTGGCTCTAAAGTATGTAGATTGCGGAGCTAGCGAGGGAAACTAAAAACATTTGCTCTCGGGTTCAACCTACAACTTTTCAACTAGAAAGAAAATATTTTGTAATTTATAAAAGAGGTCGAATGTCAGGAACTCATTTTGGTCAACAACCATAGAGAGTCGTACTCTCCATGGTTGTTGACCAAAATGAGTTCTAATGCTATAAACCTCTTTCAAACCATGAACGAACGAAATTATGCGCCTCTGTGAAGGTTTAACGCTGTCTAACCTTCTTTTCTTCCCTATTATAAGCTAAAATGAGTGCAGCTCTTCTAGGCGGACAGCGCCACCTATAAATAATCTCTCAAACAACAGGTTTGTAATTTATAATCGGAGTTGCGCCTCTGTGAGCTGTACTCGTTTTAGCTTATCGAAGAAAAGGACAAGGCGTGCAATATTTATAGAAAAAAAAAAATCGTCCATTCATGGTTTGAATGAGGCTTATCTATATCATTTTTACCCTCCACAGTTGTTGACCAAATTTACTTTCTGATATTCGACCTCTTTTATAAATTACAAAATATTTTCTCGCTAGTACGCAAATATTTTCCGTTTCGTGCCTTTTAAATCCGTCGTTACTTGAGCAATCACTTTAGAGTCTCTCTACTCGCTACGCTCGTAATTCTATTCTAGACTGCTTCGCTAGCTCAGACTTAATATCGGCACGAAAAAAATAGTTTGGCCCACTTGTTGAACAAATAACTATTTTCCTAGCCTAGCATCTTGATTAAAGCTAGCTACAGTCAGTCCACATTCCTGTTTACGGATGATTCACTTGGATATTGACGTACGCGACAGTGACCGCGACACGTCGTGAATGTTGTGCAGTTCACTTGTCTGGTATTCCATCAATACACCTAGGATTATACACACAAGATACACCATATTCAAACGGAGCAAACATGAGTGGCTATTTGGATCCTATATCCAAAGTAATATTTTATAAAACATGTTTCTTTTTCATGGATAGCTGTAGTTGTGTTTTAATAACTTTCGAAATTATAAAAAAACTTCACATTGTTTATTTATTAATCAACCGTCAACATACACCTGCCAATTTGCACCTTTCTGACAGATGATAGAAGGGTAAATAAAGCATCGTTAAATATACCCGTTATAATTATGAAGTGAACCAATATCAACAGTAGGACTATGTACTTATGTGATGATAGAAATTATTTTAAAATCAATAAAAAGGTGATCGGACACTGTGTAGATAAAACATATTGTTTTATATCTCACTGCATGTATAAAAGATGGAAGAGTTTAGTAGCAGCAAAAGCAAAACGTTGTATCGAATGTTTTTAATCTAGGTATATAAGTCTAGGATGACAAAGGTAATGATAACTTCAACTTCCTGTAGCGCCTACCTATAGGATAATAGGTAGGCCTTAAAGCTTCTGGTTGAATGCTCTAAGAGGTAGGCGCTACATGACGTTGAGTTTGATATCCAAATTACCTCTATTCCGGTAGACATACCAGTAAAGTAAAATCAGAAATGCACCGATTCACCAATTCCTATCTAAATCGGCTATCGATTTGCTCAGGATCATAATGTATGCTTTTAAATCTATATTTCTGAATCATACACTCGCTTCCCGCTAAGCAAACACGGCGCAGACTGTTGCAAAACCGTTTCGTATGACTAACCCGTGGTAGAATGGACCATGTCTAACGCTGGTTGTATAATCCCTTTGTGCCGTATTTCACGCTTTTACTGCCACCAGAATATTTAAGTTATTGATCGGACTTGAAGCCTTTTTAACTGATATTGCCGTGCAAGCAAGCAACTTTATATAGAAAAAGTAAAAATATTAGCAGCATAATTAGGGTTACCTACCAGCCTTAATTTTGTCGTCATGATCTCCGTCCTTGGGTCTCGCGTAGGAAGCAGGAGATCGGGCTCCTGCTTCTTACGCGAGGTCTCCACTCCTTCAGTTTGCGATTCCATCTGTCATCTGACCATCGCGTGAGGTGTCCCGCCCATTGCCATTTCAGTTGGGTTATAGGTACGCTTTCAAACATCCGTGACTTTGGACCTTTTGCGGATCTCTTCATTTCAGATTTTCAGCAACGACAGGCGCAGCATGGACCTCTCCACAGTATAGCCTTTGACCTTAATTTTGTTTAAACTAAAATCGGCAAATTACTGCATGCTACATACAAACTATAGGCAGGTACTTATTGTTGTTCGTACTTACAAAGAAGGCACTGAAGTGTAACAAAATCAAGGACGGTAGGGCGATAAATAGATAATCGTAGACAGAACAACGTTGATCTTGTTATTCGTTAAATTCACTGGTCACTGGTCGGTTTATAACCGCCAACTAATATAAAGCCAGCGGTCGGGTAATGTAAGATTGCAAATCATATTAGACATCATAAAAAGTTTAATGATCTTAGATGATTCCTGTCTTGTAGGTAATATTACCTGTCCACTCTTCGGATGCATGGACAAGTACCTTAGAGACAAGAAATGGTTCGTGTACCGAACTTCAATGATACCTACTATAAAATTAAATAAAAATTAAAAAAATTGGGGATATTATTTAATCTCATAGAAATTACCTTGAGTGCTTACGAACTATATCAACAAAAACCTTAGAGTAAATGATACTGATGGCGCAAGTATTAGTAATTTAGTAGTATACACGAGCAGTGGTTCCTTAGAATTTATTATGCAAAGGGCATTCGAAAATGTCTTTGCACTTGATGGTTGAGTTAGTAGGATCAAACAAAGAAGCCAAAGAAATAGCAAGCCTCTTTGTGTATGCAAGCTACCTGAAATCCTGGTTTTCAAAGCACACTTCATTGAATATGAAGCCCTATTTTGCTAATCGGATGAAGACATCTTTATTAATACAAAAGCGTAGGTTTCTAATAATGCAACCCTAGAGTCGCTTAATAAATAATTCTTTAAATTATGATATCCTTCTCCAAAACATTATTACACATACCTACATTTCATTATTCCGGTAGATTCATTAATTGGGCATATTGACTGAACACTTTATTGTATCTAAACTGTACAGTACACTAATAAAATACATATAACTAAACATAAAACAAACTAATAAGATAGTAGCTTTAGTGCCGAAAGCAGACAGAGGTTGATTGTTTCATATAGGAATTCAATGCTTAATATTTTTTTTCTTTTTTATCATTACAATCAATCTCGCCTATCTCTCATAATTTCGACCAAACCCTACGGTCGATAATGCGGATTGCATCGTTGAGATACCCAACGATGTCTTGCGCAAGGGTTATATAACTAAAGGACCGGCCACAGGCCACAGGCAGTTGCAAATCATCAATGTCCGCAACATCTGGGTCAGAACTCAGATGCAGGCGTGGCACCGATTAAACTAACTGGTGGAGGATGCAAAAATCGCCGGACTTCGTTTCCAATGAATCTAATAAGCCTTCACAAGCATTTCTTGTAGTGATGCTTAACCAACGTGTAAGCTTAAATAATTATTTTCTGGGATTGGTAGGTACTTTACACGAATGTACTTACGTATAATCGATAGACGTTAGAGAAGAAACAAAGCAATAAAACACAGTCGCAAATAAGAACCTAAATATATTATCGAAAACGTTAAGCCTCCAAAGTGACAATCAAGAACGTTGAACCAAATTATGAGTCATAGCATTTTCGAACAGTTTTATACGAATACTTAGAGTAGGTCAAGGTAGTTGTTAATAAAGAGTTTCCTGTTATCAGTAACCACAATGGTCAGATACGCTATTGCAGGATACGGTACTTTGTGCTTCAAGATGATAATGTAAGGTCATATGAAAATGTTTATAATTTTTTTTACAAATATGTGTAAACATGCAAAAGATGCAATAAATTTTATCAACATTATAGTTTTTCTAGCAGTTGTGTTAATATCCGATTAATATTGTAACATTTTACCACGTTTATAGCTTATGATTTTATCAAAATTACTATCGCAGATAAGTTTAGAAAAGTTTATACAGATGTCCTTCGCGTCTTCAGTTTTATCTAAAATGGTGTTTAGGTATTTCCTGTTACTAAAACTTATTTTACTAAAAACCTCAGTTATTGGATAAATAATTATATGTCCTCAAATAGATTTCTCAAGTCTATTTGAGGACATATAACAATGTCAATTAGCTCAAACGTTTCGGTGATTCAAATGCCGCGGAATTTGTATGTCCATTAGCCTAAATTGAAGTTCATTGTGCGATGGCCTTTTCATTATATCTTTACTATGTCACACTGCAACCAACTCGTTAACAAAGACTTATTCATTGACGTGACTCTCATTGTTGTCCCAAATAATTGACAAAAGCAACTCTGTTGTAGTCCTTCTTCGCTTCCCTAACCTAGACTTTTTTACTTTTCAGGCAAAAATGTAGGTAGATTGATAAGACTACTGAGTAAAGTAAGATGTCCATTGACCAGGCATCGCCCTTGGTGCCAATCAAGCCGCAAAATTTGAATAACGGCTCGTTTATAAAGAACAGTCACAATCGGAGCAGCTTTTGCGGAGTGTCCCCATCAAACACGTTCAAAACCTTCGCGGTGAATCGCAAGAGTTGGAGTGGGAACATTTCGTTGCCGCTCCAGCAGTTCACGCCCGAAGGTGAGCCGCCGCAGCTGGCAACCTTCCGCTCGGGGACAGGCACCTTTCCCAGGAACCGGGAGCGCAACAATAATACCGCCTCGAGCGGAATATTAACGCCAAACGGGAACTCCCTGCAGACGCCGAGAGGAAATGAAGTGAGAAGGAGCGGAAGCACTAACGGCCGGCGCTACGCTGAGATCGGAAACTGGAGTAAAAGGTGAGTCAGATCGCCGTTGTTTGCGTTACTCATTTGTTTTTTACGACTGTTGTATCACGGAAGAATGCAATTAACGGGCAAACGTTAATCTCGGAATTGATTAACTTCAGCCGTATTTCATTTTCTCGGCGACCCCTTAGTGGATGCATAGCTCTCACTACCTTTGTTGAGCCTTATTTATTTTCTTTTTCATCTCGGAGTAATTCTGTTACAAGTTTTCCAATTTCATTCTCTTGTCGTTTTCATTTCCTCCCGTTCGACGGCGTCTCGCCCCTTAATATTACTTTTATTAGCTGAAAACGTTTAACAAACATTGGTTTCAAAATCTAATAAAGTTGGATTACGTTTCAACAAAGGGATCGGTTTTGCGATACTTTTCGCAATGGGAACGTTTGATCTTGATAATGTGTTAAATCATGGGAATATTGACCTCAGTTAACTGTTATCATACCCATAAGCTTTTATGAAAGAAACTTAATGTTATGGACGTTAAACATTAGCCAGAAACTTATCTGAATGTTTACCGCATTTATCTAATCGGGATCATCATTATCTTTTATTCGTTGGTGAAAGTTCGTCCATATTTCTCGCTTACTCAATTTGGGGCTGACTAAGTTGACGATAAGACGATGTGCAATAATCTGGCCCTAGTACTTCTGGTTTTTATTAGGGGCTCGGTTTATCTCCCCATGATTCCCCGTCGCTATAACCGGGATGTTATCGGTGCAGATATTTAGCGGGTTTCCCTCTCACTATTTATATTGAGTGTTTACCAGGCCCTGGCCAATTAATGTAACTTCCTTGAAGAAACCGATCGGTTGATTCTGTCCGTTCTTAGTTCCAGTTGAATAGCCAAGCTACTCAATGCATTTATAACTGTTAAGTTGTACTGTTCGCAGTAATCGATTACTGCACTTACATAATTTGCATGCAATAGTTGCGTGAACATTGTTCTTTTATTCTGAGAAGTTCAAGCAGGTATCTTTATTGTACTGTATTTGGATATCGAATGATCATTTCATTTCACAATTAAGTTTTTTAATATGCTATAATTTTGCTTTGATACGATGATTTCAAATAACTTTTGCAAAATCACTATCCACGGCAGGTACTTCCGCGTGTAGGCAAACACCAACGGTCGACATAGAGATTAGAATACTAGCCACTAACTAGACTTTAAATACAAAATATCTTAAAAGGACTATATAATCTACTTAACTACAATTCAGTCTTTTAATACTCCTACGTTTCTGTTTATTTCCCTCATAATTGCAATGTAGGTACATCAGAAGCTGTGTTCAGAGGTAGACAACCTAAAGCGTTTGTGTTGCAACACAATACCGACCATTATCTCTTCGCTGCCCCGGGAGACTCGGATGCCTCTTGATTACCTGTCTATTATCTTCCGCTTGCTTAATACGTTTATCTTCCAGTCCGTGGATGGATGTGTTGCTTATGATTAAGGTGAATTGCATTTAGATAGCTGAAATGTGCAAACCAGTACCTTTCATTTGATACCCCACTCGGTGAGGATCATTTTTCAAAAAATGCTTTGGAGAATGGGGGGGCAATGGATTTTTTTTTAATATTTTAAAAAGTATTAAACCTACAGAATTTTCAAAAACTGTTTTTAGATGTACAAATTTGTAGATACCTTTCATTTGATACCCCACTTGACATTGTAGGTCTTCTAAAATTTCTTTTAAAATTTCGACATCACAATTTGTACTGAAAATTTTAATTTAATTTTTCATTTATTTTCTTTTTTTTTTTTTATCTGTATAGGCGCAACAAATGTATTATTATTTGATGTTTCACGTTATTTGCTGCTGTAGTTGCTGAGATATTAAAGACGGAAAAAAGGTCAGAAAAAGCGATGCCATAAGGGTTTCGAAACCGATCTCCGATCTTTGAAACCCTAAAACACTATCAAGACAAGTGATTGATATCAAATATTTTCTTTTAAAAATTACTAAAATCATTTCATGCATTGCACTCAAAACCTTTTTGATAAGTAGGTATCAAACTTGATATTAGAGGTAAAGGCAGGTAGATAAAGATAAGTCTTTTTATTGACAAAAAAGTTAAATGTCAGTAATTATTTATTTTATATTTAGGTACACTAAAAGAACAGATGTACTAATATCGTCAATAATAAAGCTATTTATTAAATGGACTTGCAGCGATGGTAAAACTAAAATTACAACAGAACATTTCAAAGACTAATTATGAATTAGGTATACGAGACCTGGGTCCCTTCGCATCTAATTCTGTCCAATTAACAATTTTTCTACTTTCACATTATGTAGACCTATCTTCAGGTTGACAGAAGAATGCGAACAATTGGAACATGGAAGCCATGCATCATTATAATGATTGCCTTGTCTAAATGATGTTGCTCCTGTTGAGAAAGATCTGTTTTTGTATTGTCTTCCATCAAACTACTAGTGGTAGTATGTGAGTAATCTTAGACTGGTTCGAGCAAAGCAACGGTATATTTGTCGTTGGTAGTAATTGAGCGAGTGAATGTTGTTGATGGTGGAAGAAAAGATATGGCCTTAAAGAAGGCAAAACTTGAATTGCAAGCAGACGCAGGTAAGTTGGTACTAGAGTAGAACGAATAGTGGTGGTGACAGGCGTATTTTGTTTACTTTAAAGCGTTTACTGCACAGCCTGCATCCGCCGCAGCTCTATGAGCAGGGTGACGTCCATATCCGTCATGACTCATGTACCATGAACGTGTTAAGATATATAAGATACGGTGAACACTGGTACGAGTATATGGCACAGGGCACTAGACGTGCATGTATCGCCAAAAAGTTTGAAAAACCTGCAGGTCATCATAAAATAAAAAAACTCTGGCTCTATATATAATCCCAATATATAATATGTAAACTGTATAGATATGACACGAGTCATACCTACGCGCCTCGTGTTCGGCACACACTCGGTACACAACCAGTCGCAAATGCGCAGTGACGAACGAACGGTGAGATTTTTTTTGTACCACACAATAAGTACAAGTACTAACTTAATTATGGCAAAGAGTAAGTATAGACTATATCTATTGTGTGTTTTTGGTTGTTTGAATTCTTCAACAACGCACCCAGAGATTTTTTAAATAACCTGAAAACTCTGAAGGGTAAGACTATAAAATATTTTTATGCCCGTAGTACGTAATTTGTTTCTTTTTTAATAGGTAGACTACCGAGTAAATACCTGGATTAATAAATAAATAAGTGGATACGTCTTAGTCGAGGCGCAAATATTCAATAGATACCTATGGCATTTTAAAGTGCGGCGACAAAGCTGTAGGCCGAACTTTAAAACTCCGCTGCCCTGTATAAACATAACGCAAATGACCTTATTCGCTAAAAAAATATAGACATTTTTTAAAATTTAAATAAGAACATTTTACTAATTACAATAGACGAAATATATACAAACTAATTCTACCTACGACTACTCTTACGCAATTTAGCAAAGGTCCCACGATTAGTAAATATTTATAATAAAATACCTAGCTCCATAAAATATCTTAAAGTAGATTCGGGTAATTCGGGTTTCCGTAGTAAACTCAAAGAATACATTATTTCTAAATGTTATTACTCCGTTGACGAATTTTTAAATGATAAGATAACTCTAAAATATAACTATGTATTTGGCTGCCTGAGTAAATAATTGACGTTATTATTACAATTGTTTTGATTCTTGTAGCCGACTCTGCCTATATTTTCCAACTACTATGTTTCTAGCTACAAATAGATTATGTTCCTACCTATTTTAATAATGTTTAAATAAATTGCTGCGCACAGGGTACATGTACTTACCCCTCAGCTAATTACTTCCTAAGCTAAAACAAAGTATATGTATGCAATAAATAAATCTGAATCTGTAAATTTTCCTGTATCAAATTTATAAGGCCGAATTTTTTTAATTAATTCTACTTATTAAAACACATGTATTTTACACTTCCTATTTCATTCACCAAGAATTGTTTTTTTTTATATATTAAAATCATAAAACTAGAAAGAAATTCAAGTACGTAGATGAAACTAAAATACTGCAGGCGGACAAAGCAGCACAGCTGTATGATCTGGCAGAATGTTGTTTTAAATTAAGAAGTTAATTTATAAATTTTTTTTTGTTACTTTATCTGTTATTCACCAAGTTTTTGTCCATCTTGTTATTAAGTAAATTGTTGTATAAGTAGGTATAATTAATATGTAAGTTTGATATCCTAATAGGGCGATGTGGTCGCTTAGCGACAAAGTCCCTTAATATTTGTTTAAAATAAAAAAAAAAATAAAAAAAATACTGCAGGCGGGCAGCCCTAACGCATGTTTACGTACCACGCGGCTGTAGGTAATTATTTTAAGGACAGGGGGGTGATACACTATGACCTAAGAGATTCCTTGCCCTAACCGTAATGACGACGTCACACCGTGATCTAAACACAAACAAATTCAGTGGGGTTATTTACTATGACCAATTCAAACGTCTTACACAGTTACGACAAGACATCGGCGTGGAATCAGACATAACCATATTCTCTATGCCTTACTTGTAATTCCCAACCGCGACACGGTACGATTAGGGCACAATTTAAACTGTCAAATAAACGCGCTCAGTCAGAGCGTGTTAAGGTACAGATTAGCGTGTTAAGGTACAGATTAGCGTGTTCCTGCAATAAATAGCTAGTACAGTTGGTTCGTTTCTTTTGAGGTTATGTCAACCTTCTTGAAAGTTTGTTTTTGTTCGATGATGGTTTTTATTTAATAAAGAGAGAAATTCAAACATGAAACATGAAAACTATTCGTTCTGAAACTAGTCACGCGTGACTTGAATGATTATTTTTAGGCTCAAAATTTTGAAATCACACTAGATTATTGTAATCTTAATAATTGATGATTGAGCAAGCTTATAATTTTAATAAATAAAATAATAAATAAATAAATAATGCTGGACTATCCACACAGCATCATCTAGCCCCAATGTAAGCAGAGCTTGTGTTATGGGTACTAGATGACTGATAAACTTAATACAATACATTACATAGATAGATATTTTTTATTATATATAGAAAATACCCAGAACACCCGGAACAAATATTTGCAGATCGTACAAACATTTGTCCCAAGGCGGGAATCGAACCCGCAACCTTCTGCGTCGCAGGCGGACCTTCGCCCGCCGCGCCACATCGGTCGTCAAATATTATAATATATTTATTACTTGAGTTGAAAATCGATAACAAAAATATTATTAATAAAACCGACAATTTTCCGATTGTATAGGATCTAATATTTTGAACGAATCATGTGAAATGATCGAAAAACAAATTACGGGGCATAAACAACTAGTCGTGTGGAGTACAGAATACCATTTTTCGATTCCACACCAAGGCACGCTTAGAATGCGTTTGTGTTTAGATCACGGTGTAACGTCATCACGGTTAGGGCAAGGAATTTCTTAGGTCATAGTGAATCACCCCCCTGGATGTAAGATTTTGAACGAATCATGTGAAATGATCGAAAAACAAATCACGGGGCTTAGACAACTAGTTGTGTGGCGTACAGAATACCATTTTTCGATTCCACACCAAGGCACGCTTAGAATGTGTTTGTGTTTAGATCACGGTGTGACATTATCACGGTTAGGGCAAGGAATCTCTTAGGTCATAGTGAATCACCCCCCTGACCGAGCACGTTTATTTGACAGTTCAAATCGTGCATCGTAACGTGTCGCGGTTGGGAATTACAAGTAAGGCATAGAGAATATTGTTATGTACGATTCCACGCCGATATCTTGTCGTATGTGTAAGACGTTTGAATTGGTCATAGTGAATAACCCCCAGGCCGAGTCACAATACTGTATAGATATCATTACCGTGACTGGGAGCCCCTTTATTGATTCGGCTTAAACCATAAAACACATCAGACACAAGCCTCACAGCGAGTGACTGATGATGATACATATCAAAGGCTTTCGAGTAACTGGCACGTGTGCATGACAAAGGATTAAACTGGTTCAGACTGGTATGTCAGGATAACAATATTGCGAGGCACAACTTGCAAAATATATACTACGCTCAATACATAAATAGTTGAGTACATATTAGTTGCGGAAAACCAGTAGAAATAAGGTATAAAAGAGTAACTTAGATAAGGGGATACTCTAAACATAGTAAAGTAAAACTGTCATAATTAGCAGAATAAGATTAATTACAAATTAATAAGCAATGAATTAATCTAAATAATATAAATAAAGAATCAAACATAACAACCGAATTGAACACCAACAAAGATGCAACGTATTTTCTCCAACTCTATATTAAAAGGTTGGCAGGAAAATGATTTTCCTTCCAAGACCACCATTGTGAACGGTTTTGAAAAGCCCCTTGCTGGCTCAGAGGTTATTACGCACTACAAAGACTCTATAAGGGTGCTGTTTTGCTTTTTTACTTCCAGTTCCTAGTAATTAAGAGGGAAAATAATAAGACTTGCGATGTAAGTAAAGGAAACATATTTACAAAGAAAACTACCACTAACTGAACACTAATAAGTATTTACAAAAAATACAAATATAAAAAAAACGGTTGGGCCAATGGCAACTGATCTGATCACATAACAACTTCGCACATTGTTAATTTTACTGTAATAATGTAAATGGGGAAACAAACCTGCCAAATACCATTGTCAGAAAAAAATATGGGTGAAATATTCAAAGTAGTAGGTAAACAAACACTTTCACGTTTCAATAGGATTCGTATTTACAAACACGAACGGGCGGCCTGTTTCCAATAAAAGGATACGAGATCAACACCTGTCAGTAATGTATTCAAAGTAAATAATATTGCGAACAAAGCATAACAATGTTATGTTTAACAGAGGAAAAAACAAATGAACATCAAGGCATATGTTGCGAGAAATTCCAATTCAGGATGCTATTGTGGTTTGCGACTTGCGATATTTTCTAGTGAATGGGGTGAGTCCTAAATGATGTGATATGTTGTAGCTTCAGCCACAGAATAACTATAAAGTATTACACTTCTGCCTCTCTTTGATGACGACGTTTACGTAACATTTATTTTATTTTTTGTATTTACTTACTACGCTATTTTTGAGACGGAAAAATAGATTTTTTTGAGCCTTCTTTACACACAAACCTCCTTTGACAACAGATTCTTGATTTTTCCTGAACATTATCTTCGAGCTTATATTGAATATTCGGTCTCATTGCCTATGCGGGGCGCGTGGCGAGGCATAAATATCCGTCGCTCTCATTACAATAATTTCGTCTGGCTCGGACGTCCCCGAGGCTGTGGATACCACCTCTCAGGGGACGTCACTCACGGTAATGGAATCCTAGACCGATTTCCCTGGTAATTATTTAATGTGGTTATGGCGGAGGCTCTATTGTTTCTTGGAAGACGTGCTACTTGCTATCTATCCCGTGATCAGCCTCAATAAAACGTCTGTTTAGATTCTGGGTTTCCATTGCTATTAGCACCATTTGAGTGTTGCTGTTCTATCAATCAATATCCTTTGAAGCTGGATTAATTCACGCCAGATCGCAACGTAGAGACACAGAATATTTAAGATTATTAGCTATATTAGCCGTGAGGTATGCCGGCTTAGAATTTGCATCACCACAACTCTTACCGTGGGTGTCGTAAGAGAAGACTAAGCGATATTAAATGGGAGGCGGGCAGCAGCGCCTTCTGGAGAACAAGTCTACCACCAAACTGCCCTATCCCGCATGCCCGGCGTAGGGATTATTTGTGGATTACCCCCATATGATAAAAGCCAATCAGGCTCTTATCAGGAGGAGGCCTGCCTTCATCAGTGGACCGGTACATGAGCTGTATGTCTTTTTTTCTCTCTTACTAAAGTCTCTACTTATCCTTTTACAATTTTATTTTATTTGTTTTCGGGTGCCTCTGAAAGTCGATGCAACGTTACGGTCTGGTGGACACCGGTCGTCCCACTTGGACGTGTGGACGCTACTAAGTTACTCTGTACTCCTGTGCACCCCTGTATCTACGGAGCACAGTATTGCATCATTCAGTAGCTGCAGCAGCTTTGGTTTACTTGTCACCTAAATGGCTTCTAGAAACCAAAGGTCCTAGTTGTGGTTAATATCGGAACACCTGGAAGTTGCATGTGGGCAATGTGCACCTACATACATACATCATCTCATCTACAGTCTATACTGTCAGCAGGTCTTGCCCTGATAAGCGGCTTACATCATATGGGGCCCCAACCCTCATACCCACTGGGCATGAGGGTTGGAGATCGCAGTTTGATGGTAGAGGCGCTGCTGCTCGCTCCCCCGATGGATATCCCTTAGTCGCCTCTTATGACACACGCAGGAAGAGTTGGGGTGGCTCATACTCACATACAAAACACACTCATTTTCAGATTTTCTATACCTAAATTCATTCAACCCTAAGAGTAGTTAGCCAAAAGTGAATCCAAGCCAAGTTGCAGATGATTTAGGTAGGTAGAGCAAAGTAAAAGATTAGGGCCCGTATTTTGGAAAGCTTGCTTAGCCATAGATCTATGCTTAAGTGACGTTTATGCCATAGAAAATGGTTACTCTAGCATAGATCGATGACTGAGTAAGTTTTCATAATACGGGCCAAGATATGGGCGTTTAGCTAAGGAGACGTTGAACAACTATTTTTGTGTGCCATTTACTAATTACTGTCCACCAAATCCAATTAAAAGTTAACTAACTAATCTATAAACGATTATATAAGGTACCTACACTTAGTTGAAATGATGCTACTGATTCCGCTCACCATATTGTCGATATTTCACCTTGCATCCAACAAACTGTATACTGCCGTACTAACCGTCCTGTTTGTTATGTTAATTGCTCCTGATTTGCACAATAAAACAACTCGCACATCCTAACGAGTCGTCTGTAGACAAGTGTTAATCGATTTTATTGCTAGATAACAAATTTCTACTCGATTCATTATGAAATAACTGGTTTTCGCTTAAGTGTTAATGACCCTCGATTTTGGTGGTGGGTTTAATAAATGTTATACCAATAGAAAATGGCGATAACTAATATTTTGTAGAAGGTGGCACGTGAAGTAATAAATTAATAATGCTGGACAATCCACAAAGCATCATCTAGCCCCAAGCTAAGCAGAGCGTGTGTTATGGGTACTAGATGACTGGTATACTTAAAGAGGGGGCAATCCGCGCCATTTTATGAAAAGGATAGGCATACGATTTCGCGTTTATAGGAGCGGGACAGAGCATAGTACATTTTTAGAGCGGCGTTAGCACAAAAATCAAGTTTTTGCTTATTTACAAGTAAACTACACAACTTATGAAGAAACTAGTTCAAGGAACCAATTAATTTGTAATAACCTACGAATAAAAACATAAATCAGTTCATTAGATCGCAGGGTTCCTAGATCTCAACCAAAATATGTGCGAAACAGTGCACTTTCATGATATTTTTTACCAAATTTTTTGTGCAATCGTGTTTTTACATTCAAGGGACCAAATAAAAAATGTTTAATTTTATGTAATTTGAATTTTTTACCACGGGGGTCCCGTGAGTACCTACTGAGATGTCGCCTCATACATAAATATATATTTTTTTTACATAGAAAATACACAGAACTCCCAGAACAAATATTTGCAGATCGTCCAAACATTTGTCCCAAGGCGGGAATCGAACCCGCAACCTCCTGCGTCGCAGGCGGACCTTTGCCCGACGCGCCACATCGCTCGTCAATAATAGCATATTTAGCAGGATCAATATCATGCTATTAAAAAAGAAAGCAAAAAGATCTAAACTATAAAAGAAGAAAGCTTTGACTAAAAGTAAACTGAACACATGCGTCCCACTCCGCCTGGTTAGGTGATTGGCGCCGTTATAATTTGGCGCAAAGTGGTAGTAACTAAGCCAATGTGAGCAAGACACTTAAAAATTTGTACCTCATTCTAATAGTCGACCTGGCTTGGCCTCGTTCAATGTGATAATGATGGTACCAGTTAAAACGATATAAAAGTTACCTACCGACAAAGTAAGGTATCGGTATGTAATTATTCCATGATTCTCGGCTGAATTTCACAGAAATGTTTTCAAGGCAGTCTTTTTTAGTTTAATGATTATGAAAATAATCTCATTTCTGCAGGCCTTAGTAACTTTTCTAGACTCACCGCTTTGTTTATTAAACAAATTATCAACACCCACACCATCGAAGTCTCAGTTTATAGATCTAGAAAGCGTGGAAAACCCTGCGTCTCCATTGAGTCACAGCTCTTGCGTTTATATGGATTCGCCAAGAATGCCTTCTTCTGCGATGAGTCATACATTGTTTTGGTTTGGTTGGATGGATGGAACCTATGCGTTATATTTTCATCAACATAAAGGCAGAAACATACTTACGTGTCGTGGCGTGTCGTGACGCGACAGAAGCATATCGGGTTGATGAATTCGACAGAACGCGTCACGACACGACACCGCCTACAAATTTGTCTCTAACCAACCGTACCAAATGTATGAACTCGATATGCTTCTGGCACGTCACGACACGCCACGACACGTAAGTATGTTTCCGCCTATAAGTTTTGAGGGAACGGCTTCAGGTAGGAAAACAGTTTATGTATATCCATTTATTTTTAGGTATATCAACAGCTTCTAAGTTTTGCAGGCGTATAATAAGTAGGTAGGTAGGTACTTGTAATTGAATAGAGGACAAATTAGAATGTTTTTTTGAGCTAATGGTTAATTGGTGCGGATTATGGTATTTATGGCTAACCTGTAACAAAGGGTTGTTTGGGGAGGCACGTTCAGCACTGGACGCACGTGTGCTAGTTAAGATGGGAAAAATTATGGATAGATCTGCCACCAGTCTCCCTGTCAGACCTTAAACAAACTATAGCGATACAAACAAAGCCTCGGGCAACCTCGCCAAGCAGACTTATTCACATATCCCCACGTCCTACTGATCGCGTCACACGCTATAGCAGCTGAATCAAAAGATAAACACTGTATACACATTAATTAAAGCTGAAGCGGTTTGAAGCTAGATTATTTATTATGTAGTGCCTACGTGCTTGCTAGCTACTCACTCACTTTTTCTCACAGCTTTTGAAGTTTACACGTCGAAGTTGGTCGGTAGACCAACATGTGTGTTGTGTGTGTGTGGTGTGACATTTCAGTGCACTTATCCATACTATTATTATAAATTCGAATGTAACTCTGTCTGTCTGTCTATATCTGTCTGTTTGTCCGTTAACTTTTCACGCCTAAACAGCGGACGGATCTTAATGAATTTTGGCAGGGATTTAGTTTGTGTCCCGGGGACAGACATAGGGTACTTTTTATCCGGGTAGAGAGCGTGCGAAACCTCGGGCAGCTAGTTCTGAACATTGTAGGCATCCGGCAGTGTTTTGTTGTGTCAACTTGTCGGCAACACCAACTTTGGTGTGTAGACTCCAAAAAAGTATTAAAATAGTTACTAGGTAGACTCCATTAAAGGTGAACCAATAATACCTACCTATAACACAGATACTATACCATAGATAAGTAATACTAGCATATAGAAAGTTAAATAAATTATAGTCATCTCAAGCCCCTCTGTCTATCATTCCCGAATTATTAATATTATTTTACAAGCCAGGCCCATTTATTGAGGATGTTTTCCCTCCACAGCCTATATTGGTCCACTGCTGGACCCAGGCCTCTCCCTGATAAGCGCCTTATTGGCTTTTATCTCACGGGGGGTAATACCCGTAATCCCTACGCTGGGCATGCGGGTTTGGGATCGCAGTTCGGTGGTAGAATTATTCTGCAGGGGGCGCTGCTACCCGCCCCCGGTGGTTATCCCTTAGTCGCCTCTTACGACACCCACGGGAATAGTTGGGGTGGTGCAAATTCTAAGCCGGCACCACACAGCATGTGGATGTTTAATAGTCACTAATCCTATGAGTACCACCTGGACTCCCACTCATGCGACTCCATTATTTTTAACATAGCTACTAATAATAATAAAATTAAGCTAAACTACAAAAACATTTCACCAACACGCAAAAACTTGAATTGCTTGACCATTATCACGGCCATGTTTAATATAATCATCTCGTTTGCTTTAAAACACAGTACCTTAGTGAATATCGAAATAATCAAGCTTTCATTGCCTCAAAGTTCTCGTTACTACGTAATTGATTTTCGTTGCCGGCTCTGTTATAATTAGTTAAGTTTGAGAACCTCTTTTATAAGCTTCCTTGAGCTTTTGAACTCGGACGTGGCACTATAGACCTAAATCTGCCGTCACCTAGGTACATACCTACCCACTAATTTGGCTATGACCCCACCTTTTGTTGTGGTTTGGCGTCAAAATAAGATACCTAGATAGAGACATAAGTGCAATCACTTTAAAAGTTCAAACTATTTACCTGTTCAGCCTATGAGCGACCACCGCTGCTGGGTAGGTATACAAATAAATACATCAATGTGCGGTTTTGTGGTACGCCAATCTTTTTGGATTGTTAGAAGTTCATCCAGAAGAAATTCTTGTTTGTGTTCGCCCAGGGAAAGGCTTATTTTGAAGAGTAATCAAATTACAGCCTTTCATGCTGGATTTAGATGGTTTATTAAAAAGAAACAAAATCTGGTCGCCCTTATATTTACGGATATTGGATTATAACTGCTGAGAATTTGACAAGTTCGATATTTCGGAACGCTCTGCGATTAATGGGGAATTTGAGACAGTGGTTTCGTTTGAGAAATAAAGCTACATAGAAATGTTTTTTTTTTTGATATTAACGATGTTGCTTTTTCAAATGGGATTATCAAACATTCGTTATTTGAAAATAAATTGCATACGTAATTTACTCTGAAGAGCTCTAGTCTAGTGTGACCGAAAAAGAACTAATAACTCTCCACGGAAAAAGTCCACCACCTTCTGCAAAAAACTGGTCTAAAACGAGAACCAGAACTACGCCCTAACAACAGATTGCAACCGAGACTTCCAATAAAACCACTGCACTTAACTTTATGCCTCCAGGCAATTCCCTTACCACCTTCAAAATACAGTCTATTATTGAGCTGAAAACTCAAACACCTTTTCGATTGTGCCTAAAGCTCTAGATTCAGGTACAATTCGAACGGCGTTACGTGTAACCGATCGCTCGGGGCTTAGCTGCCATTTTAAAAGTACTCGGATGTCCTTTGAGGGATCTAATTGAAGGGCGGTATGAAAGGGTTTTAATCTCGATACAAAATGGTGGGTCTAAGTACTTGTTTGGTTTGATATTACCAGTAGGTAACTATAAATATGTGATATTTGCAAGTAAAGCTAGAATTTTCGCAAATATTTCTGTATATGTAATAAATGTTTGACGACCGATGTGGCGCGGCGGGCGAAGGTCCGCCTGCGACGCAGAAGGTCGCGGGTTCGATTCCCGCCTTGGGACAAATGTTTGTACGACCTGAAAATATTTGTTCCGGGTGTTCTGGGTATTTTCTATAAATAATAAAAAATATCTATCTATGTTATATATTGTATTAAGTTTATCAGTCATCTAGTACCCATAACACAAGCTCTGCTTACTTTGGGGCTAGATGATGCTGTGTGGATTGTCCAGCATTATTTATTTATTTATTAATGTAATATCGTAAACTTTTGACAAATTTCCATTACTCGAACAACATGAGGACTGAAAGTTTAGGTTATTCAAACCTACTAATCTTTCTCTTGCTATGAATATAACAAACATGTACGTTATGGCATTTGAACATTGATAAAATATGCGCATATTATAGTGTATTTCTGCATTGGCCAATCCATTGTACTCCAGTCTGATGTCAAAACACTGTGCCTATAACAGAGCAAGCATCTTTTCTAGCACGAACACAATTGTTTCAGAACTAGCTATAACTTTACCGTTAAATGTGTACAGAAATTTTCTAAATATAACCGAGATTCGGGAATTTGAAAAGAGAGCCGCTTGACCTGATTCGTTACATTAATTAGAAGAAAGAATAATACGCCCCTATTATCTTCAAATTCCTAATAGCTTGTAGAGTTGAATTTACATAATTATTATTTTAGAGTAAGGTATAACTATAGTATTAATTTTCGTAGCGTAGCAGACACTTCATCTACTTTCATACTATCTACTCAGTAGTGATGTAGAGTAGTAGAGTAGTGATGGAGTCAATTTATGGAGCGTCTGTAGCAGCTACCTATGTAGAGTACCAAGCTCGTTCACTATCATACATGTTTAACCCCAGTGTCCGTTGGTTCTGATTGACAGTAAATTCCCTGGACTCTGCTCCCCTCATAATGCCGGAATTTAATAAACATACCACATTCTGTGTTTGGATTACGTACACTGATCGGGCACTGATTGAAATTTCTGTAATAGTTGAGCTGTGCGTACTAATTATACGCGTTTATGGATCCAATAGGGATTTGAGGAAGCCAAATATAGGGTTGAAATGAACGAGCCTATAGAGACGATACTTTTCTTCAAAATAAATGTTAGTTCAGATTTATGCGTTAAGATTTGGAAGATTAACTGAATCTGAAATTACTAAAATATGCGGTCATTAACCTTGATCAGTAAAGAGCTGATATTACAACCAAAAAAACATCCCTACCAAAGCAAAATGGACAATACTCAACACAACACCGCTCATAAAATATTCATAGGCACATGATGCGAACAAAGAAACAAATAATGAGTCCAAACAAGTTTGCCGAAATTTGCATTCACAAGGCAGGTGCTGATGGCAGGTGGTGGCCAATCAGCTTTTCTTTTACCAAATTATGTTACAGTACCTTCATTCTAAACACAGGGTAAAGTTGCCCAAGTTTACCTGAAAAACTTCATTCCTAGTTTAGCTATAAACTGTAAATCAATAGCAACAAACGAGGTTTTATTATAAATGATTTAATTTAAAATCATTTAAATCTGTAACAATGAGGGATGATAAAATACTAGGTACACATTCCCTTTTTCTCGTTTTATAACATACATGTAGGATATTTATAATTAAACTGAAACCGCAAATTGAACAAAAGCAATCCACAATGGGGCGAGCTCAAAGTTGATTCGATCCGCCGCCGTATCATTCCCACAGGAATACGTTCTGAAATTCCAAATATTGAATTTCAGCCCAATAATAAAATTGCATGGATGCGGTGATTCTCCATTATTGAGTTGTACTACGTAATGTATTGTTTACAGTTCGTTAGGCTGGTGGACGGGATGTACCTGTGGGTATTTTGAATTGGCGAAAATTCACGCATTTGAAAAATTTGCTGATATTTTTAAAACAATGGAATATATTACGGTACCTAGACTAGGTACCGTTGCTACGTTGCTACTAAGTAGCAATGATTATGATAAACGAAGAAGATGGGCAAATATCTATTTGCGACGTATAATAAACATAGACATTCCTAGCTCTTTCCTGACAGATTATAACGTGGAATTCTAAGATTTTTCGCATCCAAAATCTTGGTAGCAAATAATCTACCTATCTAAATTCTAATTTTAAACTAACACTGTCTGGCCCAAGAGGCACATCGTCCATCTGCACCTGCAGTTCCTTGATGCAGCGGCGCACCGCCGTGGCTTGGCAGTGAATGCGTTAACCAACTAAAGTCAAAATATTTATAAACTCCCAAAGCTTCACTGGCCATAAATATCACTTACTTATAAGGTCATGTTTATACCTCGTTTTGAATGAGAACGGCCTCTAATTAGGGTCTCAGAAGGCGTTTGTAATAACGGATCCCGCCCACAGAGTATGCTTACTTTAGTTCCGGGTCCAATACATAAATTATTGGTGAAGCAAATCATAATACTTCGAAGTTTAGGTGTAGAACTTACTGAAGGGCTGATAGCTTGGAGAACGAGCAGGATAGAGCAGGATAATTGATTTTGTCGGAACAAGTGAGAAGCATCTTTTGTAAGGTCAGAGCTAATAAGTGCTGTTCCTAAGGTTTATTATTGTCTTTATTATTATACAAGGTGCCACGCTATTGGTGTACTAAGCCAAAAAAGGGTTGTTGTGCACCCTATACCCAACTGATCCGTATGATTGATTTTCAGAAATATGTTGTTTTAAGTTTTCATAGTAAAAAAACTATTACTCACTTAGCAAACAGACAACCCTATCATCACTAACGCAAACACACGTAAGGCCAGCCATTTTGCTGACAAAATTTTAGGGTTCCTTTAACTAGGCCGCCCTTTTGTACTAAATTTACCTTAGTTTAGCTATGATTTATTTATTATTTTTCATGTGCAAATAAAGAATACATTCATTCTTGCTAAAAATAAAACGTAGCACTTTTTAAAATTTCACGATTTTCTAACATACCTTCCTAATGAAGATTATTTATCGGGTATTTATCGCGTAACTTTTATTAAAATTTCTATAAATAATCTTTATTAGGTACCTACGTAGACATACCTACCACGAAACAAACATACTCGTACCTACCTACAGATAAACATAAAACATTGTAAATTAAAATAATAGCTTAGAAGAAAAATTTAGGGAACTACCGTAAAATTGTCAGCATGGGCTAAAGAAAAGCAACAGCCATGAGAATGGTTAAGAATCTTACGCCGCCCACCCACTGGGGCGTGACAGCCAATGAGAATCGACAGGTGGTGACAGTTGAAGGTCAATAATCTTACGCCGCCGCCCGCCCGCTAAGGCGAGAAGGCCAATGACGGCTAGGTATGGGCGGCGAAAATTGAAAGGTCAAGAACCTTACTGATGAACAGCTGACTTAGGGTTGGTCACTAACATAAAAATGGGCTAGTTGGGATGAAAGTTTCGAGGTCTTTTATTCAGTAAACACCATGAAACCCGGAAAGTGCTAGAACAAAAAATATTTGTGGGAGGGGGATGGACCACCCCCTTTCCACTTAGTACACCAATAACGTAAGACGTTGTATTATTATTTTAATCTTTTGATGTTTTTCAAAACAATTACAACCCCAGCCCCCTGTGAGGGTGAGGGAGCACTTATCACCTCACTGTGATACGTGGTGAGGTTTTAGACAGTAAATACACGTGATTTGTATGTACAAAAAATGCAGAATTTTATCTCTGAATACAGGAATAAGGTAATTTAATTCTGGAAAATTAAGCACCATGAGAAATTATGTCTGTCTTTTCGTTTTAGAAATCTCGCTTTGAACGATAAAAAAATACGTGATATTTCACTACACCCCCTTCCCTCCTTGTGATGTTTCGTGATTTTTTCCGAACCCCACCTTCTCCTTTAGAGCCTCATTTGATTAAATGCTACTACGAGCTAAATTATTTTTTAAGTGATACTTTTGGTCACTCCCTTGTCATATGCAAATATAAAAAAGTTTAAATCATGCATTAATTTTAATTTTATTTCACATACTTACCTTTCATACCATTTTATTAAATTAGTATTATGTAACGTAATCTGGCCGTATCCCATTGCGACACCCTAAGTGGGTTCATATTGTGTGTATTTCTTTATATAGTCAATAAGTCCTGACAAATGTATGTACCAATAAGACGCAATAAATAAATAAATGACTCAAGTATGATCAGAAAGTGGTTCGTGTACCTATACGATTAGCTATTACTCGTAGTAAAGGTCCTACCCATCGTAATAACAACGTTGCAATTACTTTCCCTCTTCATATGGTAACCTTTCACGCAGGCTTCCTTACCATGATCAGAATATTAACTAACTATAAAGTTGCTATAATTTGTAGCGCTATAGTATATCTATAGTTGATTTATTGAAGCCATGTAGAAGACGTTATGGAGCTGTTTGCATAGTAATTAGGCATTATGTCTTCATAACATTTGGGGTTGAATTGAAATTTAGTCTGGTATAATACAGACATGGTTTACTCGTAGTTGAAATTAGTCCGCTCGTAGTACCTAATCTACAGTTATTGATTTAGGGTAGATACTATGTCTACCTACGAGATCGTGTATTGTGCATTACCCCCCTGCCTAAACAGGCCCTCCAGCCCAGCTCCTTGAAGTACGGAGCAGGACTTTCGGTGACTGACAGCTTCGTTTCAGCTTTTCTGTGGGTGTGGATGGGGTTGATGCCTCAATGAGACTTTTTAGCCCCGTCTTGTGTCTGGCCTACTCTGTGGCCGTGTAGTGTACTACAACGTGTTCCACAGTCTCTTCTTCTTGGAAACAGCCACGACATATGCTGCTGTCTGTGGCTCTAGTCTTGAAAAGATGATAGTCAGTTCGCAGTGACCTGTGATGATACCCGCCCGTCAACTGAAGGTCTTTTCTTGAATAAAAAAACTTCAGTATATCATAATGTTTCAGTAAACGACCGAAATTTACCAGCCTCATCGCACAAATCGTCACTGCTTATTCAATCGTGCCCCCCCCCCCCCCCCCAATTTATTATGTGATGTGATTAGCAATACTAATGCAATTTATCGATATTATATTCCGACTGGCAATGAGACGGAGGCTTAATTCTCCACCCGGAAGTCACCATTCTAAATCAAACATGGCGCGAAGGGAGCGCATATTTTAATACCTATCCATAATGGGATTTCAAAATCTGATGGATTTATCCCTTTCGCTTTAGAATGTGCAGGTAAAAGCGGTAAACTCGGGTATCATTGACTTTAGGATCTCCTGCAAGAACATTAGGGAAATCGAAAAAGTAACGATGCTGATAAAAATGTCGCAAAACATTGAAATACATACAATTGAAGTATTTTAAATACGTATGTATTTAAAACCTTACTGTTAATACTTACTGTAGGTAAGTGCTATAGAACCGCTACGTTTCAAATAGTTTACAATCCTTTGGGAATCTGAGTGGGTTAACTATTAACCTTGTTTGTGTTGGAACACCAATGAAGGACATCGTCTGGGTAAGTGTGGTTCTAATCGCGAGTTTCCTATCGTTTATTAATCTTTAAAAGACTCCCAGTGATTTATACTAACTCTGTGCTTATGTGAACGTCATGCCAGGTGTTCTTAAATTGCATAGAGCGAGTAAATATTTAAATTGTAAGTGATATAACACAGCTTACAGAAAATAGCTTGGCAACTAAAGTAACTAGGTATGTATTTGTTTATGTTTGTTTATAAGTCACACAGTTTCGTATTTTATAAAAAAATTAACTAGATGTAAGAATCGTAGATCTATCACTTGAACTGTTAAATTATCATCGAGTGGTCTCAACAACAAAAGTTCCTGAGAAACGACCCAGGAAGCAGTGGAAATGGTTGTTGAGTAGGTATTGGGCAAGAGAAAATTTTTGAAGACTGCTACCGGATGATAGAAAGCATAGAACGAAATAAAAGATACTTTAAACGAACCAAGAACCGGGGATTGTTGTTTAGGGTAGAATAGAGAAAAATTACGTCACTTTGTCATCGAATGCGTAAATTATTTGAAATTCATTCTTTCAACTTCAATAATGTACGCAATGTAAGACGATGCCGTTTAGTGAAAAAGAATAGTCAATAATGACGTCGCATCGTCATACATTGCGTACATTATTGAAGTTGAAAGAATAAATTTCAAATAATTTACGCATTCGATGGCAAAGTGACATATTTTTTCTCTATTCTACCCTAGACAACAATCCCCGTGCTTCCTGGCCTACAGAGATGACACCAGCCATTTTCCAGTACCTGGCGCACGTTAGGGTGCGCACCCACTATCGCCGATGCACGCTTGGTCCATTTCCATAAAAGCCTCTTCAATCTGGCAAAACGTTTCGGGAATTTCAATTCGCGCTTACCGCTTTTGCTCCGCTCATTTATATGCAGATCTTTTTTGTGCTGTAAATATTTAACGAATATTAATTGAATTTTGTAGTGGTTGTTACGGATTTAAGTAATGAGTTTTTGAGACTTCTACAGTTCTTAATTTTGTTAAGTTCGTCATAGAACATATTTTATTCTTTAGTTTTATTTTAATCACTAATGAATTTGTGTTCAGAATGAAAAAATTAAATACTTTTTTTATTATTATAGTGCGTAAGCCTCACACTGGGTTAATTTATAAGAAATCAAATAACCTTCTAAAAAATATTTTTATTTTAAAGGGAAAGACGCGGGTTCAAGTCCCGTCGAAGTCGAATATTTTTGGGATATTATTTGATTTCTTATATCATAAATGCTTATTCACAATAAGCTGTAATCCCTAAACTGATGTTTTACATATCTTAAATTTACGTAGGTAGGTAGTTATCTAACTTTTTTTGTTGAATAATCTTTCAGTCAACATTATGTCTTCTCCCAGGTTATAAAAATATATAAGGACCGGTCTTAAACTAGTTCCAAATATAGAACGTTACTATTACATAAACACTCGGTAAAAGTGTCACCGATCTATAACGAGGTCCGTTCTGTTGCGTAGGGCTGTCGATCGCAAATAATTTACTTAGTTGCCTACTAAATCCGTTAAAATTGGTCCACAAGATAAATCCAGAAGACTATAAAATAAACCAGATAGCCCTTGTGACAAAAAACTAGTGGTTCCTTTCACCAGGGCCCGTACTCGACTCGTAAAAACGAAATCGAAGTCTCTAATTTGTTTTCGTGCAAACGCTAATCTTATGCAAGCGACATATGAGTTGGTTTTGCACGAAAACAAAAAAAACTTCGGTTTTGCTTTTCCGAGTAGGCCCCCAGATTTTTGTATTTGTACAAAAATTAAGTTATTTACGTTAACAAATGAAAGACACGACAATATTGTTTACCTTATTATACACTTGGATTATTACGCTTCATATCACCTACAAAACAATAATTTGAAAAGATTTTAAGCTATGTTGACAACCCTAGCTGAAAATAGCTACTATAAACGCATAAAGGGTTTATCGGCCGCTCATCGCAATTGTGTTGCGACATCGTGCCATTTTAGACCCGACGACGACGTTGGTCTATTACTCTGATCGATGAGACCAAAACATTGAGATATTGGGTACACGCGTGCTCTTCTGCTTTTAAGAGGCCTTTAGGAAGTATATTAAGGTGGAAATAGATTATGCGCGGCGCGAGATTTAAAAATTTTATGTTTTCAGGTAAGTCGTTTTGCGACCATTGTGGACCATTTGCTGTGTCATTTTGGAGTCTATTGACATTCCACATGTAAGAGATGTATTATTAAATCAACATAATGTCAACAGAATCCAAAATGTTAAATCGAAATTTGTTTTAGCATGGGTTTATAGTAGCAAATGTGTTATAAAATTATAATAATGTGCGTAAAACCACATAACTGCTTCCTAAACTCTTGTAAAACGTAAAATGATAAAAATACAATTTTTAATTTGGCGTGTGACGTAAGTACCTTAACTCAGGTATTTACCTAAAAATTGCTCTAGTGTTGTTTCTATACTATAATAAAAATACATTTATTTCAGACAAGGTCCATAGCTTAAATACATAAAATAAAATAGAATTGGTACATAAACAATCAAAGAGTCACATTATCCTACAGAACACATTTATGTATAACATTAATCAAATTGAACACAACAACACAATAATCAAAACAAAGAAAAAGAATATTTAAAATAATTATTTGGTAATGTTGTGTTTTATATTATTACTATTAGTGCATCCTTGAACTGTGATACATATAGATGCAGTCAAACCTATTCGCGAACACGCTCAGAATGCTACTATACCTTCTTGTGTCACAATAACTTTTTGGAGCAAAATAGAGAGTAGCAATATAGCCTTACAAAGAAATATTTGGCGACGTTGAAAAATTACCAACAACGATGAGCAAGTCTAAACTGCATGGTATCATGTTTTTAAAAGCTCCTCGCATGAACTTTTCATTATTCAATAAAGAAAACAAAAGGGAACGTACAAAATGACGCAGCGTCTTAAATAATAGGCATCTTAAAACGGTAGCATTCTTCGCTGCTCCGCGGACCGTATCGAATAGGACACATTGACTTCGATAAAAGATCGTGTGTCAGCGTGCACTCGCCTTAAGGGCAGTGACCTCGCGTCCCCGAATTCAGTAGATGCCATCCGGACATTAGTTGAATGTCAGCTCTTCGATTGGGTGACATATTGGGCAAAAAGTTCGAAGAACTTTTCAGGTTCCTCTAAGAAGGTAGGTTTACAAATAAAATTATAGGTAGGTAGCTCTATAATCTCATTTAGCTTGGCACATCCCAAAAGTTTACTTTAGAACTAGTTGTAGGTTCTTGTCAAATGCCCTACATTTCAATGAATGAGGAATAAATCTCTCAAACGGTGATTTTACGCATGGGCGCCTCTACGGCCAATTGGTTTTTGTTACGTCATTCGTTAGAAAGCATTGGCCAACCCGGCCAACCTATTGTAAACTCGAAGTGCCTATACTTACATCTACTTTATCAGCCTGCTACTTATCAAGCGAACTCAACGAAAGACGAAATGCAAAACTGGGAGCGTAATTAGATTACTTCCCCAGCGATATTAACGGACTTCTCTCAAGCAGCCAGCGCAGAGAAAATTGCTTTGACCGCATTAATTTGCAGTATAAAGTTACCTGTTGAGGGATCATCTCTGGAGACCCCTCAAGTAACTAGGACGAAGCTAAATTGTCTAGAGTAGCAACAAAGTAATTCCCTGTTTACGTTTGGAATTCATGACTTTGTTTACGTACGTTCGTCAGCGCATCGATTATGTATGTTGTAATTACGCTGTGTATGGGTATCGGATTGCTTTCAGCTTTATTTTTGTTCGTTACAGGAAAACATAATTCAAAATTCAAAGTGCTTTATTTCCTTTAGACCTTACAGGACTCTTGGACACGTCACAAAATTCAAATTACATAAGTAAAATTAGAATTGTAGTGATCACTTTGATTTTTGCTCACTTCAATATTTTTACGTAATTGGCTATGAATAGGAAAATCGTAGGTGCCAATAAAAACTTTATAAACTAAAAAATGTATAGGTTTGTTTCTACTTTATGTTTTTTTCTGTGCTTTGGTTAGTACTAAAAAAGCTCAGTCTTGTAATTTTAGTATAGAGATGTTTTATAGAGATTTTACCAGTAGGTAATATTTTTATAAAGTGCAAGACAAGCGACACTCAACTAGAAAACTAAATTATTATCGTCTGTAGATCAATACTAATAATATAAGTTAACTATTTTTCAAAATGTATTTTTATATCTGTTTTGTACTTATTGTGTGAGGTGTTTGAGTAGAAAATAAATGATTGTCTATGTCTATGTCAATACCCTAATTTCTAAATAATGAACTTAAAAAACGCAATAAAGACCTTGGATAATGATTAATGAATGATTGAGCCAATCAGTTTTTTCGTCGACTCCTTACCAATCGTTTAATTCTTGTGTTGAATACTTTTTTAATGAAATTTAATTTGTGTACCTACGCCAATTTAACACCATTTTCGTTTATTTTCAGGTAAAACCACATCTGGTACAGAACCGAGTGAGTAGCTTAGCTAGACACGAGCGAATAAAACAGTTCTGGAAATCTGACTTATCTTATCGACGAATGACGAATGCTTTATGAAGGTACGTAGCTGATTCAACTTAAGTGGTGATCATAGTAATATTAATTCAGTGGTGGTGATAATGATATTATGGTCATAATCAACTATAACTGTAGTTCATTGGCATCTAGGTAGGTACGTAAAGGTTTGGGTATGTTTAGATCAACCTATGTCTGTCTTAACCCAAACATATATCAAAGAATTTGATTTGCCTATTTATCATTTATAAAAATGTTAGCGAAATTATGTTTGCTATTTGGTTTGCCGCAATAACAATAAAGATTTAAGGTTGTCTGTTTGCAAACCCGTTGCCGCTAATCCAGGCCGCCTTTGCAGATTGCAAAGTAGATCTTAAATTCATCGGTAAAGTATTTACTTTTAATTGATGCTTTCTTCGGTGCTGTTTTCCACGCTGGTGAAGCAATTATAAGGTTTAAAGTAGGAAGTTCAGAGTTGTCTGCTTCGAAAGTGTCGCAACTTGCCCTATCGAATTTCACAGACTCGGCTCTCACATAAAGTGGCTAAAATAAGTCCTCTGATGTCGAGTAGGAAGTGCACATTTTATAGAGCAGTAACATTCAGACTTGATCATCTCCGTATGGCTTTATGATATGAGATGCTGAAGTTTATTGGAACGGCCAACATTAGGAGACAGAAATAGCATTATGATGACATTAAGCTTCAGAAATGGTAACGGTTTTTATAATATGGTCGCTTTTTTGTAAATTTTGTGTTCAGTGAAGGACATTTTCCAAGACTTTGAATAAATAATTAGTCAGACTCAGTCGTGGTGATTGCCCAGATCTTCATTGACAACCCAAGCCCCGAAACCATCAAATATGGTATTGAGTTTGATAAAAATTTACAAGAAAGGTTATTGTAGGACTTGTTCAATAGAACGACACTCCCAGAGCTAGAAAGGTAATTTAATAGTTAACAATCCCAGATTCCTTTCATATCCCTCCACCTGAAATCGAATAAAACGTTATCTAGCGTAAATATTTTCATAATAGAAGGTAAGCGGGAAGCCAAAACTCAATATAAAAAGGGTCAATGAGGATATTTTCATTATTATGCTAAATCTTATTGTGTCCCTTATCCTCGGGGATCAGTCACCATCTTGAAAAGGACTATAAACTGTATTTGGTCCAGAAATTCCGGACCCCCTGTAGATGGACAGCTAACATATTGAAATATAAACTCTACTCGAGCCTTCATTCAATATTTACTTGGCCTGTTTGTTTGAATCATTTCAGTGGAATATTGCTGCATTTTTTTTTGTGCGTATATTTCAAGGTAATTTTTGGCAGATGAATTTATCTACTGGGAAGGGAGAGAGGTAAGTATGTTTGGGGAGAGTGTTTACAATGTTTTATGTAATGTTGATCTGTTGTATGAAGAAAGGTACCCAGGTATGTTGTATAGTGATATTTCCTGTCAGTAATCGAACTCGATATCTCGAATAAGGAAATCCTATTGTAAGCCTAAAGAAATAAACGTATAGACTTTTGATTGTTTCTGGCATTTATTCCAATCGTAGTTCCAATTCAAATGCGTCTTACGCATAAAGATCCTAGTTTTTTTTAATTCTAAAGCTAAAGCCCTTCTCACATTTACACACATATTTCATAACAACAATATTTTTCCAGAAGCTGTCAACATCCACGAAACGTTAGTTTCGGATGAGAGGGTGCCTCAGATTTTCTTTGTAACTCCTTCAATAGCCTCAAGCCCTATGCTCCCCTGTATCTATTTGACAGTCTCCGTACACCCTTACAATCTATTTGTAAGAAGATGAGTATATAATTTCACCCCTAAGAAATCATGAGGTATTTTTCAAAGTCGACTTAGAGCTTCCTGTATATTTTTTATATTTATGCTGGGAATAAATTCAATGTTGTGTCAACGCGTTTCGCAAATTTTTATACCGTTTGTTCTCTACTGCAAGATAAAAACGCGTTGCAGAATTTGAGGTTTTTGTATAATAATCTAGCTCATATTCAATATAAAATTAAAAAAACTTCTAATAAGCTCAATATTTTGTATTTATATCCCAAACACACCATTTGTATAATAATGGCAGTTAAATGGGGCTTTAAAATGCAAATCGGTGGTTATTCTGTTTATTGAAAGCCTAGGTCAATTTGCCAAAATAAAATGTAATTTTAAAAGTATTTTTTTTAAAGAATCTTTATGATAGTCTTTATGTAAAAAAAAGAAAAAATAAAAATATTTTATTTCGGACAACATTAGTTATTCTGCATAATAGGTACTTAATAATACGAAAAATTAATTTGATCATTCTCCGCACAAAACAGGGTCACCTCCAAAAATTACTAGCACCATAATTTTTCTCCGTATCCTCGGACCCACACCTTACTAGAGACCGAACCATTTTATTGTTTACTTATATCAAAAGGTTACCTTCTAAATTTCCTTTTCATCCCATCTATTCGAAAAGAGGCAAAGGGTTCCTCGATAAGTGCGAACAAAGTGGGTCATTCCAGCGCACTTAATAACAGTGACGAAATGACTTATTGAATTTGGAACACTAAAAGTTTGAACGCAATTCGCTTCAATAAAGTCCTGGTCGGAAATAAAAACGATGACCTCTGTAGCGCGGCGAGCGACGGTCCGCCTGCGACGCAGGTGGTTGCGGGTTCGATTGCCGCCTCGGGACAAATGTTTGTACGATCTGCAGATATTTGTTTCGAGTGTTCTGGATGTTTCTATGTATAATAAAAAATATCTGTCTATGTAGTGTATTTGTATTAAGTATATCAGTTATCTAGTACCTACCCATAACACAAGCTCTGCTTAGCTTGGGGCAAAGACATTTGGCTTAAGGTTAATAATAATAATAAATAAATAAAATTTATTCAAAGAACGTAAATAGACAATACATTAGTGCACTAAATGAATATGTATAGCTAAGTATAACAATTTAGCCTGCCCTAGGTAATCCTGTGTTTCAGGCGACATTAGTGCTAATCTATACTTATAATTATTAAATTAAATAATCACTTACTATTACGATAAAGGCATTTAGTTTAACAATGTTGTTTATGTTACAAACAATTTGTGCATAATACACAAATTGTATAGTATGCAGGTACTTAAATTGAGTAAAAACTAGATTAATGACTATTCTAACTAGGTTAACTTTACGTATAAAAGTTAGATGATTCTTTGTGGATTGTCCAGCATTATTAATTAGTAGTAATTTGGTTATGTACCTAAATATAAATATTCGTCACTACTAAAAACATCTCTTATTTATTTTTCTCGTATGATGAATTTTTCTCATAGTTTAGGATGATAAGCAGAGTGTGCCACACGGGACCAAAATTATTCAACCTCGAGCGACGTACTTTGAATCCTTCGCTACGCTTAGGATTATAAAAATCGCTCTCGCTTTAAATACATCATTTTGTTCCCTTGTGATACAATCTACTATATCTGCACACTAAATGGTAATTAGAACCTATTAAAAAGCCAAAAGCTCCCATGCCTGTTTATTGTGTAATGTTAACTGCAACTTCGTGGGAAATCATTTTGTATTTGCCATACTCTAGTAGGCCATGCCATAGCCATAGACACAAGATTTCGGAGGCATATTATTTTTAATTGATAGGCTAGAAGCCATACTTTCAAAAAATAATATGACCGGAAAAACGACCTCGCCTCAAGTTGCAACCTGTTATCCCATTCAGCCCACGTTACGGTTACATTCAATCAAAAACATCACTTGCCCAGCAATATGCTAAATTAATAGTAATAAACCGCCAAGTGCGAGTCGGCTCGCACACGAAGGGTTCCGTAACGTAAAAATCAGGCAACTTTATCAAAGAACATCAAATTTCCACTTGTTTGGAGATTCTTTAAATTTTGAACTTTATTTTTTTTTTAGTATTTTTTATTGTTAAAGTTGAAATGTTACTTAATTAAAGAAAGTTCCATGTGTCTACCTTTTGTAGTTCAAGAGATACAGCCTTGACAAATTAAGAGCAAAAGAAGACAAAAAAAACACGTTTGTTGTATGGGAGCCCCCTTTAATTTTGATATTTATTTTATGTTTATTATTTGTTGATATAGCGGCAAGAGAAATACACATTATCTGAAAATTTCAACTGTCTTCCTCTTACGGTTCATTAGATGACAGCCACGTGACAGACGGACGGACTGACGGACAGCGGGGGCTTAGTAATAGGGTTCCGTTTTCATCCTTCGGAACCCTAAAAATCGCGTTATCTCTGCTTCAATGAAACAATAACGTTCATTCTCCAAAACTCCTACATCTGCCGCGAGTCAATTGTTTACTCACACGGTCATTCACCATCGCCATTGTAGCCGCTTGCGCACGCCTTGACGTTACTAGGCCGGTGGTTTAGTGCGAATCGTGTGATTGTGCGAATTATGTACCGTTGGTACTGTTGATGGAATTGCGACAAGGTCTGTTGACAAGGTCTACTGTGTCTTTGGAAACCTTGCCTTGATAAGAGTAAGAAAATGCTACCTCTGGACTCTGGTTTTAGAGACAAACACTATAGAGTCGTAGTGCAAGGTACAAATTAGAGCATGATTTTGGAAACTATAATGTTTCGAAAATTTATACCTATTACACACCCCAAACACGACTCGAAGAACCTATGGTAGTATGGTCTTCCAGAACCAATGGTTTACTGCTATTAAAAATTTACTCTTCTCTTCCTTTGTTTGTGTTGATGCTGCTTGCCTAATCCTTCCGTATAAAAACTTCCGCCATTTTGATTCAGGAATTGATGAATAACTGGGTTAAATTACCAGTTACAACATTTCAATAAATAACTTTGGCTTAAACGAAACTATTTTGTTTACGTTATATATAACAATGTGTTTACATTTCGTAAACCGCCCGGAAAAAGTTTTATTTTTGTACTTTAAGGAAGTACAAAAATAAACTGTAATGTGGAAGAAAGAGGGTCACTTTTTTCTTTTTGGTGCGAAAATAATACATCATAACTTTGATCAACAATACTAATGTTGGGCCGGTTTCCATAAGTATTAATAATACTTAGAGACACCGGTCGAGATATTTATACTTACATTCATTGGTTCTGCAAATTTGAAGAAATCCAACTCAACCCCGTGATTTTGATATCTAACCAAACCATAAGAAGCGACGCGTGACCCGAGAGCTGGTGGGTATCTGGCGCAACGCATCAGCATTGCTATGGCAATGCTCCCCAAAGACGCTGGCTGCACTGCCCCCCTGCACACAGCGCCAAAAAAAAATATAAAGAAATAAGCCAGCCTTGGGGACGCTTCCGACTGGTATTGATATGGATCAGTTGAGCTACCTGTAGATTGTTTGCAACAGTCTGCAGTTAGCTTAATTGTTTCAATTGTAAATAGGTACTTAGTAGTTCTAATTTGTTTTTATTATTTGATTGTTTTATTCTTTGTTAACTAAGTCCACTGCCGTTACTAAACTATAACAACTAATTTTCGTTTTCATTTATCCAAACCCATTATCGAACATTCAATTGACATCGGCCTCGTAAGCGGTTGCCAAGCAAATAAGCGGTCGCATCGGTCTACTAATCGCCAAGGTGATGGGCTTGCGAGCGCCGATAACTGAATTGGATTGAAACAGGTGTATTAGAAGCTCATGGATTATTGAATTTATATACAAATAGGGTTGTGTGATTTATTTTGTTAGTTATGGTCAGCCCAACACTGCTTAACCCTATCAGGCTTTTACAATGCTTTTACACGTTACAAGGATTGGGAAGTCAAGATTTTTACAAGCTCAATTGAGCTTTATTTTAACTTGCCCTGTTAGTATGTGTGGGACAAATATTGCAACTGAATTTTAGGTCAGTTATCCTTAACCTATTGAGGTGAAATTTGGGATACTTATGTAAGTTCGGTGACAATGCAACGTTATGGTGCCATCGAGCTGATTCGACGATGGAGAAGCCTTGCCCTGCTGGTATGTTTGGGATGAATCATGCAACTGAATTTTAGAACAGTTATCCTCTACCGATTGAGCTGAAATTAAGCATACTTATGTTAGTTCGGTGACAATGCAACGTTATTATCATAACGTTACAATGTCACCCATTGTCGATGGTATCCCATCAAGTCGGTCTGATGATGGAGACAGAGGGTGGCCATAGGAACTCCTAAACGAAACGACGTAAACCTATCGAGTTTGAGTTCGTTGGATTTGAAGTCCTTGATGATATAAAAGCTTGTTTTAAAAAAGCTTTTTAATATTATTCTCAGTTGTAATCGGCAACTTCGGTTCACCTAAAATTAAATCTACAAAGATAAATACTTAATTATCGGTGATTTGGATTGATACGGATGTAGTGAATACACTCGAACTAAGCTAAAGCAGAGTTTACGAACCACCATTTTGTCTTTTTGAACAACAAAAACACGCAATTTGTCTAGCTGACTTCTACCTCTGATTTACTGCAAAATAGTCTGAGATAAATGTTTTACTACTGCGCTGGCTAAGCCACAGATAAATAATACTAACCAAACTAAGTATCTTTAATCCAGTAGACTAGACTCTAGGTAAAGCTCCACTTTAGAGAGCGCGTTGCTGCAGCATTTTTCGCATCTATTTCCCGGCACATAGTTTCGGTTTGTTTTGGCGTTAGTAAACCGAAAAAACAACATTATTATCATGTTATATCGTTAAACAGGTGGTAACTCTCTATTATGTTTTCTAAGTCAGCTGTGCAACTTTTAGGAATATTGCATAACACAGCCGTTCTGAAATATGCGACACTTTCAAATTCTTCTTTGATACATTTTCGAATCATCAAGTGAATTTATTCAGCGTCAAAAACGAAACTCGAAACTCCAACAAGTATCTTATTAGAAGCAAAAACACCGCGTTTGTGAAATGCTTGAACCATAAAACCATAGAGCTGTTTGCTAAGGGTCTAGACAGACGGACTGCAATTCAACTGCAATCCGACTGCCAAATGGCAGTTCAGATGCAGTTTCAATGCAGTTGGCTCGACTGCAATCAAACTGCACGTCGACGGGCAGTTGGCGTGCAGTTGGATTGCAGTCTGAGTGCAGTTACAACGACTAACTAGTCGAGCCAACTGCATTCAAACTGCATCTGAACTGCCATTTGGCAGTCGGATTGCAGTTGAATTGCAGTCCGTCTGTCTAGACCCTAAGATAGTCTGGTTTCTTTCCGTCTAGCGTTTGTGTAAGTTAAATTGAGGTCTTATCCTTGTGGAAACTGGAAGCGTTTTGCCGCCGGCACACTCCACAAAGGAATTGGTTTACGACTTGACAAAACGTTTGCTATTGTTGCTTTATTGAGGAGCAAAATGGCAACCGCTCTGATTTGACGACCTCAGTGGCGCAGCGGGCGAGAGTCCGCCTGCGACACAAGAGGTTGCGGGTTCGATTCCCGCCTCGGAACAAATTTGTGTACGATCTGCAGAAATTTGTTCCGTTGATATGGGTGTTTTCTATGTATAATAAAAATATATATCTATGTATATAATGTATTAAATATATCAGTTATGTAGTACCCATATCACAAGCTTTGAGAAGCTTACTTTGGGGCTAGATGGTGCTGAGTGGATTGTCCAGCATTATTTACTTTTTTTATTTTTTTTTTTTGGACAAGGATGCTCATAAAATCATATGGATTTTTTACGGGGCAAATGTCATGATTATGTTCATAGCATGGTAACCTTGAGAATTTGACCGACCGGCAACTTCTTGTGGTTAAATAACAAGAAACATAGGTATGTTTTAAAGAAGGTGTTTTCGAAGTTTAACAGACCAATCTTGCGAAAAAAAAACAGGCTTTGCATTGGTGACGATAGAACATTGAACCTGGATTGCGTCGACATATTTCGCTTTACTGAAGGTGCGAAGGTGAAGGTGTTCCACAACGATCTACACGGTAATTTAATGAACTAAGGCATCGATCGATAGTCTTAAATGTTTCTAAATAAATAATTATCTATATGAGTACATAACTGAACATGTAAAATCTGGCAACGTTTTCAATCAAAATTCTGGTCAGCCGGCAATATGCAGTCGGCAGGTAGGTATTATTATATTCCACGCTGATATCAAACAGCCAGTTGCACGATACCGCGCTTCCTGTACAACATATTCGAAAGCCATACAGTGCAGTCACGGTACAGTTAATACCACGTTTGTATCACCCACAGCACTTCGCAGTGCGGCATATCCGTAGCACCTGGCTCCAACGGACATGCACATGACTGCTGCTGGACATTATGCTGCCGTCAAATGGATTCGAACATTAAAGATAAACATACAAAATTATTTATGACGACACAAAAATAATGTTAGTATTATTCAATATTAACATTATTTTTTAGGACCATACGCATTCGCGTATGGTCCTAAACTAGCCTAAGCTATATTTCAGGATCGAGGGCTTCTCCTATTATAGTGTGCAAACAAATTAAATTAAAATTAAAATGCAAAACCTACTCAAATGGCATAAAGCGGGGCGCAGGCAGCGTTTTCGGGGCGCTTCCGACTGGTATTGATATTGATCTGAGCTACCTCTAGATTGTTTGCAACAGTCTGCAGTTAGCTCAAATATTCAAAATAGTAAATACTAGTTCTAATTTGTTTCTGTTCTTTGATTGGATGTTTCTATGTTAATAAAAGATTTTAATACTAATAGGTACAGCAAAATTGTGCCTTATATAACTTTCGTGCCTTAGATTACGAACGCGGCTTATCATCCATCTATTTTTAAAGGAATTCCTTAGTCATAATATTGGATAGAGGTTTCCACTCTTACAGAGCGTAGAAAAGCAAAATGGCGTAGCACAAAACGGAAGCCTTTGTTGCTGTCATGTCTTCATTTACATCTAAAGTAGGTTAGTACAATAAGGAAACCATTTTACCACTGTAGTAAGTACCAATGAAAATTAATTAACGTAGGAAATTGATAACACACGAATCCGACTACAAGGCTGTCACTGTGTATTTGTTTGATTAGCATTTAAAATAACTGACCTACTTCAAAATACATGTGTTTCGAGAGCGTCGTACGTATAGTAAGTAAATTGGCGACTGTTGCTACCGCGCTGGCAATGAGGCGGTTCATATTTTCAATACGATCATTCAGTACTTCATTAGAAACGTGAGTGTTTACACGTATTAATATTATTCTAAAACAGCTCTTATTGCTCTAAAATAAAGGTGGTCGTGTATCTGAGTAATTGATTTACAGTGACGAATGATGTGCCGAGCGAAATTCCTTTGAAATCTTCAATGTTCAGTTATTTCCAGTGCAGTGTAACAATTTCGCGGTGAAACTCGTTTCAGAAACTATCAAATTGAGTTGAATGTTTTATGTGGTGTTTTGGCAAACCTTGTTATCATGGATCACAAGGGAATCAAAGTCTGGAGGATTTGAAGAGAAGTGACGTTGAACCTTATGTTAAGGCAAATAAAAGTAAAGACTATTGCAGGTAAATGCATTCAGACAGCCTTAAACATAGGTGTTTTGGCGTTTTTTTTAAATGAATCTGTAGGTACCTATTTGATAGGAAGTTTTATTTTTTTTCTGTTTGCCTACCAACCTACAAAGTTAACCTATTAGGTCATCATCATCAATATCCAAAATTTTATACATTTTTAACTGATCAATGCATATTGCACATTTTCAAAATGAAATATTTCCTGCATTATTATTTGTATCTGCTAAGTACGAGTATGTAGAAACACAACGCTTTTTTTGGACTCGGTAGTGTTAGCATTGAGATGAAACGTTGGTGTTCTTCTAACAAAAACTAAGTTCATAGTTAACCCGCTTACATTCATAATAAAGTCTGGCTCAAATCACTCTATGAGACTGGTTGGTTCTTTTCCTTTTAAAGGTTGGTTCATTTGAACAACTTTTATCTTTCTTGCTGTCATAAAAATAAAAAGATTAGCGAGAGCAAGATTGTCGTCCTATTGGAACTTTATCGTAACTTCATTTATTTTGTTTTCAGGTAATGGTTGGGTCATTATATCACCGCACCTTTTCAGCGAGTAAGTTACAATAATTAAACCAAGAAAAGTTTCGTTAACAGACTGAAATAGGTCCGTTTAAGGAAAACAGTCCCTTAAATGGTCCAATTTCATTCGTAAACAAAATAAATTATGATATTTTCGTGACTTTTCCGAACAATATATCATACTTTGCAATATTCTGAAGGCATCCGGAACGCCTGGAGCCTCGTTTAACATAAATATTTGCAATTAAAATTAAGCTTCAGCACCCTATCCCGGCTATTATTCAAATTGTACGCCACAGGAGACCTCAGAAAGTTTCAAATTAATTAAGAGGGCCATAAGACGGCCCGTTAAGGAAATAACAATGAAGGTAGCCCCTTAACTGGTATCCTTATTTATTACAGTCCTGAGTACGATTACAGTTTACACTTTGCTAAGTTTCCCTTGTCATCATCTCTGGAAGCTGCCCCTGTCATCAAGCCTGTGGCTTTTAGCTACCCTCACAGAGAGTTTGTCATATTTTCACGCCGACATAACACCCTGCAACCCTTCCGAGATGCATATTCATTGGGATAATGTCTGCGGCAGTATTGTCGAAATTTCCTGAATGATGTAACTTTCACGAGAGGAAATTCTAAAAAATTTTCATCTGTTTTTGTTGAGTTTTCGTCACAAAAAACAACAGCTCATCAAAAATTAAATTTATTAAATTGGGTGGTTTGTTGGTTAATTGGTGAAATAAAAATAAACTGATCTCTTTAGTTAATAACAAAGAAAATTACAATCAAATAATAGAAAAAATTTAGAACTAGTATTTACAATTAAAACAGTTGAGCTAACTGCAGACGGTTGCAAACAATTAAGAGGCATTCATTACGGATGTGAGCGGGTTTACTACGAACCTTACGGCACTTACATCGCTCTCCCAAGGATAGGTAGCCATTGGACACCTAGGAGGTGTATACATGATCCCATGTGACTGCGGAAGATGTTACTTTAAATGGAAAATGTGCATTGGTGAAACGAAAAGGAACATATCTACCAGGATCTCTGAACACATACGCGCCGCCGTAGAGCATGTTGACACCAATAGCTCGGCGGTGGAAGGACCATCGCATTACGTACGTTTTGACGAAGCCCATGTCTAGTCTAGGGAAAAATTCTTTTGATCCCCGCAAGATACGCGAGGCGGTAGAGATTGGACGACGGCCCAACTTCAATAAAGATAAAGGTTGGAATCTACCACCCGCTTGGAAGCCGTGTCTCCTCGGGAAGTCAGATAGCAGTATAGAGCCGGGTGTAGGTACTATTAGCTCCGCGTGCACACAGAGTATACCTCTCTTGTATACCCGGCACGATGGGAGCACCGCAAGAGGATGACTCTCCTACTCTCCAGCATCGACAAGCAGCGTGCCCCCTCCACCCCCGCCCCCGGCGCCTACGACCCGTGCATTGCGGGCGTTAGCCCACTACGCACGGAAGCGGTTCAGGCGCGTCGCAAACCGCACTCACCCTGATGAAGTTCGTCGTTAAGGGATGAATCGTTGGTGTTCTTCCAATACAAATAAGGTTCGTAGAAAACCCGCTTACATCTGTAATGAATTCGTCAAACTACGATAGTTTTTATAGTAAAATTAAGAGGAAGCTCAACTGTTCCATATCAAAACCAATCGGAAGCGTCCACAATAAGCCGGTTCTAGACATAAAATATCTAGGTATTTTTGTCATCGCCATTCGCCAGAAAATGGCGCCCAGCACGTTTAAGATCTGCAGATAACAAATCAACCTTTACAATAGAAATTCTTGACAAAATATATTGCACTACGTTTTCACTACATCGAGCAATTCTCACTGAAAGCGGATCCTACGTTCCGAGCTCAATCCAATTTTCTAACCATTATTTATTTGTACATTATTCGAAGTAGAAATTTTTATAACCTCAAATGCCAGTTAGAATGTATGAAATACGAGCCCATATTGTTATTCTAGAATTCCATATTTCGTTTTGCTTTCTATTTCTCATTCTGGATGTCATAAGCGACATAAGGCATGTCTACCGCGCTGACGGATTGCTTGCACTTTTTCTTTGACACTGAGCAGACAGTATGCTTTTGCCTTTGTCTGTAAACGTCCATAGCTTGAATAATTTTAAAAGGAATTTTGCATATTTTCACTATGTGAAATTGCTTGCACGACATGTCGTTGTTAATTTGAACCAAAAATAAACTTAGGGGGATGATTGGACTTCTTCTTAGTTGTTCTGACAGAGTTTTTGATTGAGACGTGAGTTTGATTTATATGATTTTTAAGAAATCTATTACATTTGGCAATTCAGCTCCATATATTGAGTGTCTTTATTCGACACAGACACTCCGTAAAACTTTTTGTAGTCATAGACAATATTCTAAGGGTAGGTACGTGTACCTATTTAAGTTTTTTTTTTGTAAATGCATAAATTCGCAAACAGTAGATTCATTTCAGTCTCCGTAATACAATTACCATTAAACACAAGGAAGACAAATAAAATCGTATCTGAACTCCGCCAACGTTTTATGAGATCTTTTATATTTCTTCAACTCGGTAACTTTGTCAAAGAATAAGAGAGTAAGTACAGTTAACCAAATTGCTTTTATTGTGACGACGTTTTTGTTGTGTCTTTTTAGACCGTGACACTGATAAACGATTTTATTAGTCAAGTAAATGTGCTTGTTTTGAACTTTTGGCACATTCTCAAGCCTACTTTGGAGGTAAAAGAATCAAATTATTTAGATATTTTTATTCAGTGCAATGTCGTTCTTGTGTAAGGTGGTCCATTTATTTTCGGGTTAGGGGGACATCTCGCCCGCTCTAAAACTGGCCTGCGGGCGAGTTCTTCCTTTTCTCTTTCCATGGAAGTGACTGATTAAACTGAAAGTCTACATCTAGAATTCTAGATAGAAAGGCATGGGGCACCCCCGTTTCACATCGTTCCTGACGCTGGAGTCATCTTAGAACTCCTGGCATAGCTTAATAAATATCACAACCGAAGTAAACGGTAGATAGCAAGCTCGTTAATATCTATCTACCGAATGAACATTCCCAAATACCAGCGCAGCGGCAAGTGAGTCACGATACGCTGCATACCTCTGCATTCAGAGCAAAGCAAGCCATTACTATTGCCATTTGCAATATACTTTATTGTCATCAATAAGGTGTTTAATGCTCGTATAAATTTATGTTTATGTATTCTATAATTATCATTGAACGATTTTCTATCAGGCACTGTTGAGTTGCTAAGGCTGGGGTCATAAAATTATTATTAAGAGTAGGTACCTAGTGGAGAAATACTGCAACAGAAAACATTTTGTTAGATTTGTTAATTTGTTACTTATCTTTCCTTTATTTGCAGACACGTATTGAATAAACGTTGTTTTCTGTAAAGCTTTGAGTTTGTATTGAATTTGCCTTTTATCGAAAGGACTACTTCGAAAGGCTTGTTTATAAAGCAAATCAAAATAGTAACCGTGTTGTAATAGACCTTTGCTAAGTGAGTCACGATACAAACGCTCGCAGCATACCTCGCCAGACCAGCCCATTAAATTTTATCTCTATCTAGTTTCCCGAAAGTGATCCGATTGGCTACTGGCCAACAGCACAGCAGACAAATATTTTGGAGCCAATTCATTGGAGGCTAGCTGTCTAGGACAGTTTCAGTTCGGGACAATATACCGTTTAATTGTTCACCATAAAGATTGGTCATAGGTGAAACAGTGTTCTTTATTGCCCACTCTACCGATGAGTGTTTTATCGCTTTGGTTTGATTTGCAGTCGGGACCAATTCAGACGAATGAGTTTGCAGTTTAGCTTTGAACTTTGTCAGAGGTCGAGTTCACTCCTATCTTTGTCTCTTGCCTTTATTTTGAAGCTAAATAAGTGTCTTCTACGAAGCAGTGCTGCTACTCGTATGAAGGGTTTTGTGGGCCTATTTGTTTTACATTCTTCTCCCGTAGTTAATTAGTCAAAGCTTGTGTAACCAGGCGCCATGGACAAGACATTCTAATCCAGCACTATTTATACTTTATACTGTACCAAATATAAACTTGTGACACTCACAAATCGTGGTCGTATGTGTACCCGGAAATAGACAATTTGGGTAATTTTATAGCCCGGGGCGACTATTATCATAATTGTTACCCTGCTCGTAATCGTAGTCATTGACTTCCAGGTAGGTAAGTTACGTAATGATTATATCTAACACTAGCTTCTGCCCGCGGCATCGCATGCATTTTGCCGGGATGAAAAGTAGCCAATGTCGCTGGGACACCGTCTACCTCCCTGCCAAATTTCATTAAGATCCGTTCTGCCGTTTAGGCGTGAAAAGGTAACAGACAGACAGAGTTACTATTGAATTTATAATATTAGCATGGATTGGTCGAGCTAAATTAATTATATTTTTACTATTTTTGGAAAACTAATATCTACCTCTAGTATGAGTTTCACAAAGATTTAAGGTTAAGGCGTAGATATATGTAAATTGGTCGGCATTTGGGTTACATTATAACCATTTTACGTACCTTTATCGAAAAAGCTAATAATGAAACGTTTCAATAACGTAAACTAAAAAGTATTTTAGGTATCAAAAATAATTGTGCTGTACCATCTGCCATCTGTTTTCTCACTAACTACCTTGTATCCTCCTAAACTATTTTTTTTTTGTTGACGTCACCATATATTAAATAAAAGAATACCAAGGCAACCTTCGGCTTATTTTTGCAAATTTTTGATGTTTTTACGTTATTAATACTTGTTAGTCGCGTGAACAACCCCTTTGCTGCCAGCCCTACCATCAGTGCGGGACCGAGACCATGGTCCAAGAAAACAAGGTCTGGCATTCGGAGAGTGACACAATGCTACGTCACTGTCCAGTTGCCACTTATTTCAACAAATCAAAGAAGTAGGGAAACAATTAATCATATTTTTTATGTATGTGTGTGTAACAAAATTGACGATTGTAATTTTTTGTGTATTTATTAAATACACAAAAAATTACAATCGTCAATTTTGTTCGTTAGATCAGTCAAAACAGCTGTAGTTAATCACGAGTAATTGTGATAAATAATTGGTTAGCACAAAACCACACGGACGAGACGTTGTAGTGCTGAACGGACCTGTGACCCTTTTCTATATAAGTTTCCCTAAGTTCCTAGTTAAAATGTGGGTTGCTTTGTTAACTTAACACCAAGCAAACTTTTTTAAGAGCATCTATTGTACATTATGCATTCTACCTACCTCGTACCAAAAGCGCTTAAAATACATTATATTCCATTTAAAATACTGAAAAGGCCTTTGGGTAGAGCGAATACCTTTCCCGAATATCCCAAAAGCTTCGCGCCAATTTACAGTATGTCGTCGTAAAGAGTTGCTTTTAGCATTCACGAGTGTCTATCCTCGTAAAAATACTCACCTACATACTCCACACGTCCTTTGGAAAAATGTGGCAGCGAAAGAGTAATGTACAGACACATGCATTTTTCACTTCTTGCTTCTGCTGCGTCACTGGCAACATTGCGACGTAGCTTTTGTAAAACAGCTTCGTCACTCGATAATGTTTCGATTTCAGTGTTGGATTTTAAAGGCGATCTTTTCTTAGTTGGTAGGTACTTTTTCAAGTTTATTCAAAATATGTTTTGAGATATAAAAACCGATACCTTTTATTTGATACCCCACTTGACATTTTAACATTTCGACCATTTTTACTAATAATTTAATTTTTTTTTTCTTTTAATTTGTACAGGCACGAAATGTATTATTCATATTATTATTTTATATATCAAGTTATTTGCTGCTGTAGTTACTGAGAGTGAGATATTAAAAACGGAAAAAAGGACAGCAAAAGCGAGACCATAAGGGTTTCAAACCGATCTCCGATCTTCGAAACTCTAATACTAGACATGCTCACACAGCATCATCTAGCCCAAAACTCATGGAGCTTGTATTATTATAGGTATCAACTGGATTTTGGAGGTACTTCTACACAATTAATTATCTATCTAAGAATACAAACCGACGACATATTTTTTGCCAGATCAGGCTCTTAAAAGAGTGACCCAGCCTATTTATTTGTTCACTATACCACCAAGCTGAATGCAGGTACGTAGCTAAAGTCACGTGCCATGCAAGCGACCAAACTGTCGCGTAAAACACTGTGATAGCAGAATAGGCACCTCAGAATGGTCGGAGCATGACGTTGGGTTTTAATAAACGGAGGCACATCGCGGAAAGCGTGTTGCTTATCAGCTCGGTTTGCAGTCTACGGAAAATATCATGCGGTATTTGTATTTCCCTTGGTTGTCGGGATCGGATTTCTCTTTTATGCAGTTAGGTTGGTATCAAGCAAAACTAGGTGGGATTTGTAAGACTTATTTTTAATTTTGCCATGAAACGCGCTTCTGGATTCTGAAAGTATTGGAAAGGTTGAAAGAGTGAGTACTGTAGTAGGGAACATGCTTACTGTTATCTTTTGTGAGTAATTTTTTTCTTGATTTGCATTTTAATATAATATGTACCTAATTCGAAATAACATTGTACAGGCACGCATCTACAACAAGATTCTCTAGAGCCTCTGGTTTTGTCACTATAAAGTTACTCTATGGTTTTGAATCAAAATCCAAAGATAACCTGCAGGGTTTACATAATCCCGCATCATCGCATAGTTCGTTGACTCGTGGTGACCTATGTTCATCGTTCGTTATGCCATTTTCTTGTACTAGGAAGAAATCTAAGAATATCCGTACTAGATTTGCTCATTGGTTTTATGGCTCTATCTTGGTGTAGTTTTCATACAATGTAGCTCTTTATGCAATAACTGAAGTACCTATTTAGCTGCTTCGGGTGCTATAAAAGATGATGGTTTTATTTGCATAGGGCTAGCTAAAAAAGTAAAACCTTCCCAATCTGTGGCAAAACTAAGGAGGAAGAATGGGTAGCCCGTCTGAGTTAAAGAAATTGGACGTAAATGGGATTGATGATGACCTATACTATTCCACTCTGATCCACTTTGCAGATCCACCAATGGATCAGTTTTCACTTTTTTTTCACTTTGATCCACTGATGGTTCAGTTTCTAGCCGAATTTTCGACTCAATGGAGACACAAGTGCACATTTGTGTTTGCAACCATAGGTTCACTCTCTATTTCCGCGCTCTCATAATCCGATAGGACGGCTGACCAGTCCTGCGCATGACCACTCCTCGGTCGTGTATCGCGGAGAGGTCATGTGCAGGGCCAACGGCTAAACGAGTAAGAATAGGTGGTAATTAGAGAATGTATCCAAAAAAGCCACCTAGCTAGATCCAAGAACCAAATATGTATAGGTACGATTTGCTGAAAAGCAGGCAGTAAAATTATTTATAATCTTATTCGTCAAGGTATTTATTTATTCAAGACTTTCGTCGACTAGTTTATTTTCTTGCGATAGTAATATCGGTTTATTTTATCTTAAGTGCATTCGATGTCCATTAGTTTGTCATTATCTTATCCTTGCTGTTTTACGGTGAGTGTGCTAGGACTTTTATCAAAACAGATTTCTCTCTAAGAGAAAATTCTTGAAAGGACGACTGATACAAAAAGTAGTTAACGGTTCTACCCTTAGTTTCTAATATCTGTGGTTCTACCATTTAACTACAGCATTTAACCTCGGACCGGATGATTCTTAATGAATGAGACAATAACAAAAAAATGCGTTTATCATCATCATCATGTTAGTCCACTGCTGGACATAGGCCTCCTATAATGAACGCCATAGCGCCCTGTCGCATCCAGCCTGCGGTATTTCGAAAGTAGTTATCCCACTTTGGAGGGCATCCAACACTACGTTTTTAAGAGAAGAAAATGTAACGATGCTATGAAAGGGTTTATAGGCATACTTAGGTACCTACCTACACATCAAACAGATAAACAGTTAAAAATATTTTTTTATAATTTGTCAAATTATACGTCACAATAATTGTTTTCACATAACAAAATAAATAAACAACACAAAATAATAATATAAAATTAATACACATTATTCAGAATTTAAAAATTCGTCGTAAGTATAAAACGTCTTCTCTACGAGCCAGTTTTTTAGCTTGTTCTTAAAAATTTTGAGACTCGGTGCGTTCCTTACCTTATCTAAAGGCTGACTATAACTACAGACTACAGACTTGTACCGCAGTCGACTCACAATCCGAGATTTTCATTCGACTTATGGCTTATTAGAGTAAGGTACACATTCACACATGCTTCTGTGTTTAGGGTAAATGCAAGCACAGGGAAAACAAGATACAGCTAGAGCACTATTTCGAAAAATAAATAGGTATCAAATTTTCAAACGTTTTTAGAGTCCTTCTAGTTAGATCTAGAGATAATAGATAGATAGAATTAATAGATAGAGCTTCTTGCATGTAATTGACATTTCATTCGTGGGCTTAGTGTGGAGCTCTTTTTGTTAGTCACCTGAATTATATTTTGTAATACATTCTCCAGTTATTTTGCTGGGTTAAATTATATGTCATATAATTTATCGGAGTTTTTTTGGTTTGATTCTGCTGTTGGATAAAATCTTGATGAATTCTAGTACCTATACAAATTAAATGATCGATCACGCTCGTTTCAAAAACTAACCCAACTGTGTTGATTGGCTATAAAATATCACCCTTGTAAAGGAGGTCCTTCTATTAAGAATGAAAATACTCGGGATAATGATTGTAGGGTTTCAGAGTGCCTGTTTATTTTGTTGGCGAAAGGGTTCTTTGGAGTAAACAAACAAAACGCCCTTTTACTTTGATGTGGTTTTACCGAAATATAGCTTTTGTAAATAGATGTAAGCATTTATAAAGCTAGTATTAGTATACAAACCGCAAGTCATCTGTAATGAAAGGCATACTATAAGATAATGGTTCGGGAAGCGATTGAAATTAAGAAATATCCTAATTTCAATCGTGAAGACGGTTTCAGGTTCTCTGCCTCGTGGAATCCAGGTATAAGTGTACTCGTCGTAAACCGGTTTCTCAGTGGGTAGCGGACACAGTTAGTGTTGTGTGTGTGTCGTCCTAGTGCGCAGATGGACACGAGTAGTATCAAAAACCAATTGAGGGTAGTTTCAAATAATGCTGCCCCCGCTTCGCAGAGGCGGTAGCTGGAGTACCGCTCTAGTCCCGTGACCACGACAAAGTGTAAACCTGATGAAACGTCGGCAAAAATAGGTAAATAAACGCGATAAATACCCGTTAAATATTACTAATAACAATTAACTGTTTAAAAATATTTATATAAGAGCTAGCTCTAAAAGCTTAAAATTGTTGTACCAGGATTAAATTTAAATCCCCTATATTTATATTTTTCGTACAACATGGTTGGTTACAATAAATACGTTGAAACTTAATGTACACTTTTACTAGTTATTCAATTCGAAAAACCATGTAAATTGATGAATATTTCCTTGAAAATTTACTATGAACGAAGCAGTTACCTTCAAAAGACTGAGTTGAAAATTCTAATCCTGCCTTTTAACTTCACCTAAGGGTCCCCCAGCAAAATAAGGATTTGTCGAGGGTAGATAATGAATCCTCTCACATAAAATCTTTCACAGGAAATGGTTCCAAAGTGTTTTTCTATTTTCTTGCAACAACGGTTGGGTGGGTGTGGGCACTTTTCTTTTAAATTTAGTAGGAGTTTTTGTCCTCCGTCATACAGACCATAATAATATGTTTGTAGCCTCCATACTTATTTACCGGCTATTGCCTCTAATAAATAAAATAACGGGCCAAATTGGCAATATCAGATTAACCTAGAGAAAATAATGGACATTTGAATATTAAAAGATTTTGCTCAAATCATTACAATAATATTTTTGTTGCATTAACTTCTATTTTTCATAATAAATCAATGGCTGAAATTCCCTTTACTTTTCCAAATCTTTGGTGGACAGGCAGCCTATAATAGAAGCAAATTTTCAACTTTCTTTACTTCAATTGAATCTCAATTCGCGAGTCGATTTGTCGAATTCCTTATCCCTTAGCTACGGGATGATGCAGGAAGACATTTCAGAGCAGTGGTGCATGATGCTTTATGTACTGTGAAGATGACGACTGGGGTCCCACCCCTTCAAGCTTCTATTGAGACATCTGTTGGGGTAACTATGGTTTGAGCCTTGTAAGAAGGCAAAAGGTTCAGGAAAAGGCAACGGCTAGTCGAGAGTTGAGTTTAGATTTATCAATTTATGGCGAAATCTGTGGTTTCCAAACTGTTAGGTACAGTGTCGTTCATCATTAGCTGACCTCCTTGGCAGGTTTCCAGTCTTGTAATTACATAATTTTTGGTAAAATATTATAGAATTTGTTGTTTTTATATAGCCTATTTTAATTGTACCGAATGGTTCTAGTTTAAAAATATTTCTATATTTATGGAAATTGAATTTAACCGTAACAGCTAACAATAAACGCCAATACCTACCTACTACAGCATTTGCTACAAACTTGGAAAATATTGTAAAACTGAACAGCAGATAACTGTAGATTATAATAACTTGCCAAAAGTCTAGCCTTTCGGCAAGTTATTTTAATCTACCCTGTGATAGAAGCGACTAATTTATCTATGTATACTACATAAATGCGCTTCTGAAGCTTTTAAACAATTTTGGAGTTCTACATTTAATAATGATTATCATGACGTTGTTTACAAAGTTCTTTTTCTTTTTATTGCACATAAAGAGCCATTTACTGTTATCATTAGTATTTATTAATTAAACTTGACAATAATTGATATTTTCTGACAGTTTCTGTCATTTCGAGAGCTGTCATCGGGAATTAATATACCTATTACTAACTACGATTTGAGTAACTATTTATGAAATAGTTCGAAGGACCACACCGTAATTACAAGAAAAAAAATACAGTGGAAACTGATCCACTCGGCCCATGAAGCAGTAGAAACTGATCCACCCGGGCTATGGATCAGAGTGGACAAAAAAGTAAAAACTGATCCATTAATGGATCTGCAAAGTGGATCAGAGTGGAATGGAGCGACAAGTATGCCGCAAGAGCTTAATCAGTAGATTGACCGCTAATCCAACTTATCTCTGGCCTACTTATAACAATGGAGATAGAACGCACGCTTTGTTTTATGATTATCTTTATCTTACTTGAGTAGGAAAATATATTATTCGTAGATTTTAGTACCACAATAAGGTATGTTCGTGAATTCGAGTGTGAATATAGTACAACTGGTTTTTTATGGCGATGTAGTAATAATGATGCATTATAATAATAGGTCCATATCATTTTCACATTCCTATATAGGTATATATTTCTTCTATATATGTATAAGTCATTCTAAGTAACTGTAAATTCGAAAATAACTGTCTGTCTATCTGTCTGTTACCTTTTCACGCCTAAACGCCTAAATGGTTTTTTATAAAGTTTGGCAGGGAGGTAAATGGTATCCCGGGGATGGACATAGGCTACATTTTATTCCAGAAAAGATCGTGCGAAGCCGGAGGCGGCTGCTAGTATATGTATAAGTCTTTTCTCAGTAGGTACTAGACATACATACATGCATTATTAAAATTTTGATTTATACCTACCTCCTCATTTGTTTTGGTATTCTACATGCATTCACCTACAGGGCATTTATTAGGTATACTATAATTTGATTGATTGTTTGATTGATTGCTAATAAAATCAAATACATAGTTCAACAATCAATAGAACAAATTGTTGCATGTACTTGAATTCCATTCCAATTAACTCAACCTCATTTTATTCTAATTTATTTAGAGTACAATAAATGAGATTGATTTGATTGGAAATTAATTCAAGTATATATGTATATCAATTTGTTCTATTGATTGTTGAACTATGTATTTGATTATATTAGCAATCAATCAAACAATCAATCAAACTAAATTATACCTATTATATGCCCTGTAGCTGAATGCATGTGGAATACCAAAACAAATAAGTAGGTACCTACGTGTATTTGTGTATTAATCAAAATTTAAATAATGCAATACTACAAAATTGTCTTACATTACCGGTCCTTCCCTACGGGCTCTGAAAATATCGACTCATAATAAAGGACCTGTAAAACATAAGTAGATATCTCGCTACCCATCTGCTCTCTAGACAGGGATTATTATATTTTATCTTTTACTGGTGTATTATTTATTACTTTACGTTGTTATTAGCTTGTAAATGGTTTTATATTATAAATGATTTATACCGCAGTATTATTACAAAATTAAGCTACTGTTCTGTGCAATAAATCAGGAATGGAACCCAATTACTAAGCCTTGGGTTGATTCATTCGGTCAAACCTTTAAGACCATATTCCTGAACGGAGTTTCAATACTAATTAATATAGGTAACTAGCTGTTGCTTCGCACGCTCTTTTCCGGGATAAAAAGTATCCCATGTCCGTCCCCGGGATACCAACTACCTCCCTGCCAAAATTCATTAAGATCCGTCCAGCCGTTTAGGCGTGAACAGATACCAGACACACATAGACAGAGTTACTTTCGAATTTATAATATTAGTATGGATGGATAGAGATTATATGCATACACACTCTCATAATCTGGCTATATGGTGAGAGAAAAGAGAGTGCACCTGTGTCTGCGGACACACTTGTGCACTATAAAAATATACTGCGCACATGGCTAGTCTCCGATGAGACTAGCGCCGCCGCCGTGGCCGAAAATTCGGCTAGGAGTTCATCATACATAAACAAATCAAGTTGGGCTTAATATGACTGTTTTAGCTTCTAATTTTTGTTTAAAAATTTCTACACTGAGTAATTCTTGTACTTACATACTCACATAAAACGTCAAACTATGCCAGATGATATCAATAACGCGGAGCAAGCAGACATTTCCCTCATTAAAATGATTTATGCTTGCCTCCCAGCTCTTAGACCTAGATAGTTCCTGTATGGGAATTCCAATCCCAAGTACTGCGCAGACTCATTTGGGCAGCACGTGTGGCTGATGCGAGCTGAGTGAGATTGAACGATACCTACTGGTCTAAGCTATGGCTGTTTACGTAGTACTGTTACTACGTAAAAAGCTATCCACAGCACTGCCACAGATCAGGTAATGTCACACACACACACACCGCTGTATGTGTGTGTGTACAGCTGACGCCGTGATTGCGTAATACACTCGCGGCAATTAAAACATGCAGCTACCTAATTTAGTTTGTTATTTTATGTTGTCTATAAGGTAGCACACTACGAACGCGAATATTTGGATGTTTAGATGTATGGGTCCTTCCACCCATACATGTTTGTTACCTCTTCACGCCATATCTACTAACCGATCGGGCTGAAATTTTGCATAGATGCATGGAATCAAACTAAAAATAATAATTTTTATACCATAAAACAGTTGCCATAGGATTGAAATAAACTTTCAACGATTCCATAGAAACAACGCGTGCTATGCCGCGTGCAGAAAATAGTTTATTTATATGGGCCTTAGAATTATCATCTGTACTTTTCTTACGTTGTCTGAAATAAATTATGATTATTATTATAACAAGGACCTTAGCATTCAAGAAGCCAACTGAATAGTTATTTTGTCTTTAATATTATAAGTTGTTCTTATTTTCTTAGAAAGATAATGGTTCGACCGATGTCGGCTGCACAAATGACGACAACGTCTGAGTTGTAGGTGCCTGCAAAAGGCCTAGCATGTAATGGCTCGTCATGTATCGGCCCCGGCCGACATGGGAAAATAACATAATTTATACATTACCTACATAGTTCTTTGCTGTCAGGTAAAGAAATAGGAAGGAGAACGTTTGACAATATAGCAGGGTAACCATTATCTACTTTACTTAGGTATTGTCCTGACGCCGTAGCGATCCATGCGTGCCAAACTTAATAATATAGAGACTATGAGAGACTTACTAAGATTTGGGTACGAACTAATATGGATAGGAGAAAGGTGCACCTTGCAATAACAACTAAACAAAATTAAAAATCAACAGAACAGAAACTGCACCTTATTTTTTTCCGGGATATAATCATTTAAAAAGCCCCGGAATCTTTTTACGATCCTTTAATTAAATGTTGTTAGATTCACGTGGCGTTCTAATCACCGACGATAAAACACACTGCGCACAGAATCACAATGGCCCTATAATTCAGATGAGAATAAAAATCCCGTAGGTTTAATAAAAGTTAATGTTGGACGCCACATTTTTATGTAAAATGACTGCAAGATGCTGCGGATAGTATGTTCTTGCAAAAATTCAAACCGGGGTAGAGATGAAATTCGATATGCACTGCACAATGCACAGGGCCAGTGACTTTCTCTTCAGCGAAGTCTACTTTGCAATTTTGGTTGAGGTATACACTTAGGTGCCTACCTAGGTAAGTATTTGGCTTGAAACCTACGGTCTTGGTGCTGATATTGATTTACCCAAGAATTATAACAGTGCTGTGTATTCTATTGCAAAGATCCTCTTTCTTCGAGAGACACTTACCAGGGTAAACATAAACATTCACGATGTTTGTTGAGTAAAGACATTAGTTTCGCTTCTATGCCGTAATATTATTATTTACATAATGCTCAACGGCTTGCATCATGCGGTTTTCAAAAGGAAAATTTTAATAAGGCAAATTCCCTGCAAGAGTGCTTCGGGGATTTGCCTTCAAATTTAATATTTTGCAGCTTGGTTGCCTCTTGGCTTGTTTAGGAAGACTGGGCAAACTGCAGTTATTAACTTGATTATGGATTCCACTCAAGAGCTGAAATAGTTCAAGCTGAAAGCTTTTAAAAATTTGCGTTTTGCGATTGTTTCAACAAAAGTTAGAAATAACTTGATTAAGTGGTAAATACCTAAATTCCTACCATATTTAATTTCCAGTTGCAATTTTTCACTGTCGATGGTTTTCCTTGACCTCATCATGCGTGCAGATTCTGAAAATTTTACCTTAAACCTTCCTAACAAATAAATTTTTGCAAAATTAATTCATAAGGCGTGATTGTGATAGACTCTTGAAAGACTACGCGATTATAGCCTCCTAATATAAAAGATAAAAGATAAGACTAAAAAAATTCAACCTTTAGGTAAGTTTGCAAAATTCAAGTCTACTCGTCCAAAAGACTTAAAGATCAATAAAACAGAAATCTAAGTCTCATTCAATTTATCTACAAATAAAATTCGAACCGACTCCGCCCAGCTTAGAATCGTCGTCAAGTGCTTATTGCATCAATAAAATTCTTCGAAAATACTCCAAGCGTATCCCAGACCGCCTCTTGGCAAGGAGCATTCACATACAACCTTATTTCTAGAAGCTTTGAGTTGAAAATGCTTTTGTTAAGCTTTTCAGGAAAATTGCATTGCAATGGAAGCTATTGGTCTAGGCACAGAATTCTCGTAGAAATACCGAGGTAATTTTCGAATCGATTTGAGCATTTCAAAGGTTATCCTCGTTGAATAAGGTCCGTAGGTAAGAAGAAAAAATAAATTGTTATTAAAAATTTCAATTAAAAATTATTACTGTTGAAATGGAAACCCAAACGTTCTTTTTTGGAACAGACGGTTTCAGGGTGCCCATTGTGAATCTGTGGGGGGCCGGTGAATACCTTGATCGATGCCTTCAGTAGTAGGGAAGCAAAATATAAAAAGGATAATAGTGCTATTTTGTATAAAACCTTACTGTTTTTCTTAAAATGAAGCTACTAAAATATTCAGTCAAAATTGAATTTGGAACGTTAGCTTTTTTTTTTGCGATAAACAAAAAGAAAGAATGCTTTTGTTAGGAAAGTTCTGTTAATAATGTTTATGAAAAATCTTCTGAGATTTTTTTATAGAATAAATGATCAATGTACAAACAATAACTTGTATTTACAGACATTTAGATTGAAATAGAGAAAAAAGTTTAATAAATAGAGTTTTTTTGCAGGCGATTCATTTACTGATTTTGAAAATGGTGAGTTTTATATATGTGTTCTACAATATTTACCTTCTACTAATTGGAAGGTGTATTGCATTAAATTGCAATTCGCAATAATTATGAAACATTGGCATTGGCATTTGGCTTGAGAAGTGAAACGGTGAACACGGCAAATTAAGCAAGTTTGTGTGAGTCAAATTAGCTACCTAGTTAACAACCTTGAACTTACATCGTTTGGGATTTTGAGCTAAATTAATATGTACGTAAATAAATAAGATTAAAAAAGAAGATTTGAGATAAATGTGTTAGCAAATATATGTAGATAGACTGGTTTCTTGAAGCTTAGTGCCTAATTGAACATCAGTGAGTAGGTAACTGGTGTCTAACGATTATTCTGAAACGGTTTGAATCGGGTATAATTTACTTGAGACTTACGTAAGGTTTTACGTTATTTACGTTTACGTTAAACCTTAACTTAACCTGCCAACTTCAGAATTTTTTTGGCGTCTTTTACTTGCAATACGGTCATTGTAAAAAAAATTATGCTCGTTTTTTGTCTACTGCATCTACCTAAAATTATTCTACCAGCCGCGACTTAAGCATTTTACCAGCAAACAAGGTAATAAACATGTACTATTTATGTCATCCGGTATCATAAGACCAGTATGCAAGATGTCCAATTTCTGCGACCAGTCAAGACCACTTTCACAGGAAACTGGCCAGCGACAATGACGGTTATTATCAAAGTAGCGTAAGGTCTCAGTTACATCTTTAGGAGTCTCTAACGGTACATAGGTAAATTATGTTCTAGTCGAGCGGTTTTAGAATTCCTTAGTGCATTTATTGCCTCTCTTAGTTAGATCTTGTTATTACCGGGTACATAGGTACCTGCAACTAGACCTTAGTATGCCCTACGACTAAGACGATATCGTCAAACGTGTATTAGAAAAATATCTAGTAGACGTTTGACGACATCGTTAAAGTAGCAGGGCATACTAAGATATATAGGCCCCTATGTAAGCATCTTAGTATAGAGTTAAGCAGGTGCTAATAACTAGATCTAAGTATGCTCTGCGACTTAGACGATGTCGTCAAACGTCTAGGTGCTAGATATAGATCTAGTAGACGTTTGATGACATCGTCAAATTAGCAGAGCATACTCAGAAACGTGAAGCACAGGACAGAAGACACTGGCAGAACCGAAAGATCCCGATACTGTTGATCCTATTGATGATCCCGGGCTGGAATGATGATAACTATTTCAAGAATGATATGTTGAAAACAAAATTACAGATTCTGATTTCTTTTCAAGCAAGTGACAATATTACCTTACCTATTAGCGTATCAAATTCCGTTACTTCTTGTAGGTAGCTTCTGCAACATCAATTTCTGGGGGCAAGTGTCGTAAAGCCAGGTTTGCATAACACGTCCTGTTAGTGCGCACAAATTGATTTTTTCCTGCTGATAAGCGTATAATTATGCGAAGTGAGACATCGTGAGCTGCTTAATCCAAGGATTAAGAGAAGGGCCGATCAAGGGGAGGAAACATCCCTCTGGTTAATATATAATGAGAGTCTCTGATTCTCTGTGTTTACATTAATTTAGAGAATATAAATACGTTTTATGTTTGGCAACTTTAATCAGGTTGAGCTTTGAAAAGTTTAATTTGTAATGTTTTTTGATCTTTGAATTGGAGACTGTCTCCGTACTTTCATTTTCTTCGACCGTCTTTGCTACAACTCGTAAAATCTTTCAAAAATATTTGAATGAATGATTAATATAAATTACTTATGGCAGGTAGATAAAGATTCTTTATATCCAAAAACACGTGTTAACAAGGATGGTAAATAATTTATAACACAACATGTTTGACCAATTTATATCAGTATGCAAAAAATATGTCGAGAGTATGGCATGCATGCAGATCTAAACTTAATAACTATTGATTTAGGCAAATATTCATGCAGATTTAATACAATATCACAGAGAAAGTAAAAATTATAAGAGAATTGATTATTACACACTTCATTTGATAATTACTATTAAGAATAAGAACAGATGAATAAGAATGTTTTTATTTCAAAATTTACAATGTAGCTTTAAAGTTAATTATAGCTAATTATACCACTAAATAATTTACTTTAATGATAGATAAGTTAGTACAAACACATTATAAAGGTATACATACATATGGGCTAAAAAACTTAGAACTTCAAGGCTTCTATGAGTTGCATGTCTCGTTCCTTCCGTGCTAGTTATAAAACTGTGTTACTATTGTTTTTGTAGTATAAAATTTAATTAAAATACATCATTTAGAAAATCGTCAATATGATAACATTCTTCACATAAAAGTTTTTTCATAAAGTGGGTGAGGAAGAGAATACACGGGTCATTCCGGGTTGACTTACCCCGAACTCTATTAAAACTGAAAGCCTTTGTTTTGGGTGAGACAAGTGTGAACTCGAAGATACCGGCTGGAATTTTGGAGTCGTTAAAATCGTTCATTTATATTGATTTGCAAACTAAGCAGGCCTAAATATATTTAAATTATGTGCGTACTTAGGATTTAACATAAATCCTAAGTATTAAATATTTAATTTAATATTTCGGGTCCTTATAAGAAATTGACCAAGAGATAAGTTTTGATTCAAAAGCATAAGGTGCAAGAGATAAAAAGCGTCTTCAAAAGCGATAAAATCACCGCCGCCATTTAAAAGCATTTTCACAAGAACAAGCGAATTTAAATTCTCTACAGAATTATTTAAAGTTAACATTTCACTCGACTGAAGGGTTGACTAAAAGCCGTCGGAAACACAGTGTAAAACCACCAGTAGTGCAACAACGGTTTTGATTTTGGAATAAGATTCAGAAAGAGGATTCATAAGCTTGGTTCCTTTTGGCTTTAGCAATAGAGTAATAAACAACTCTATGAACAACGACGTATATCGTGAGAACAAAAAATGGTTACTTAGCTTATACCCGGTACCAAGAGCAACTTGCTAACAGTGGCAACTTTATAAATATGTATCCCACAGTTTAAGTATACATATATAAGTATGTAAAGTATATGTATAAGTAATCAGCTACCACACTGTTTTTTTTTTTTTTTCAAAATTTCCACGCACAATGAATGTTATAGGTTTCTGAGATACACACACAAAAAAAAAGAAAATAGAGCAATAGATATTTTCATCTGTGAATATCTCAGAAACCTGACACTTTAGGACATTATGTTATGGGACATTTTTTTATTTGGCTATGTGTCCTATATCCAAAATATAACATTTATCGTAGGCAGGGATTTTGAAAAAAATAAAAAACAGTGTGGTAGCCGATGTTAGGACCAAAATTTTCAAACCCCTTCCTAGCTGTGAGTATTCCTAAAATAAAAATAAAAACTGATAAATACATCAAAAACAGTATTTCTAATTTTATTAAACTTTGGTTGTATAATATGTGCTTGACGCATAGAGTAGAGATACTATTTACAAAAACACTGTGGCTTTAGCTAGGTGTAGTTATAATTACATTACCGTAAGCAACGTCTGGCTTCATATTCACATAACCCATTCAGCGGATAGAATATTACGTAGATAAGCGTATTCATTATTATAACGTAATTTGCAGGGCGTCGTCACGGGAACCGGCTGAGGCACTATCCGATATTCTGGATATAAAGCCGGCTTGCTATCTGAAGCAAACTTAGACGGTATTTCTCAGAATTGTTAGTATAAATTATGTAACTCTAAATCAAGTGACTAAATTATATCGTCTTAAAAAGTTCCTGGAACTAGTGGCACTACATACAATAGTCAAGTGGGTTTCAGGAAGGATTGCTTTCGTGATTGTTTGTCGCGATTGTTTAATTGAAATACATAGATTTTGGACAGTAAATATTCCATTAGATTACACGTTCAAGCGACAGTAAGCACAAATCAATCCTTCTTATAACAATAGAATAAGCTTACTGTGGTTTTTAGATGTTATTACTAGTTTTATATTGTAATAATCTTTTAGAAGATAAAAAAAAAAGTAGACTTTTGCGGACCAGACAGTGAAATTTAACGTCAAGTAACTCGCTGAATCGAAAGATTAATTTTAGTTTACAGCAAACTAACACTTGAAGTGTTAGTTTGCTGTAAAGTAAAACTAGTAAAGAGTTACTGATTGGTACCTGAGGTTCATGAGTGCTTTTTGCTGTTGTTTAACAGGCTGATGTGTTGATAGGTTTAAGACCATTGTTCAACTGAGTACAGTCAGTCTGCTTCACCTTTTTCTTATTTCCCACGCTACTAATAATTTTTAATGAGCTCCAGACAATAAAGCTGCCTACTTAAGGCAGTTTATCCTTTGAAAGCATTTCGTGGCTATGACGGCACATAAAAGTTCACAAATAAGTCGTCAAAAATATCACATTTCTAACACACCTAGAACCTAGACAATAGAGACGCTTACAAAAGTATTTTCCCATTGCATATTCCCTGGGTCTGCCGACTAAATCCTCCTATTCACAGTAACATCGAATTGGCGGACTCTTTGTGACAGCTGCTATGCCATTCACGCTCTATTCAACTGAAATAGAAAAGTTAAAAGTGAAAAGCTGTTTACAGTTCGTGAATATTTTTAACGCAAAAAGCGTCTATATTTCGAACGTAAAAACATGTAGCATCTTGATGATAATTCTTATTTTGAACTACAATATATTAGGTCCTTACATATGAAATTGGCGTTTTTCGTACTGGCCACTTTAATCACAAATTTCTCCTCTTTGGTAAGGAATTCCAAATTCAAATTTGTACAGCTATAGACTCATGTATTTGTGCTTCGATGATCGTCATTCATTTGTTTTTTTTCTTCTGTTTTTTTCTGTTTGCGTCACTCATTTTACAAAATGGAAAACTTAAAATATCGCATTATTTACGAGTACGAGTTCCGCCGTGGCACTAGTGCTGCGGAAACAACTCGAAGGGTGAATGATGTGTATGGCGGTCGTGTTGCAAAAGAAAACACAGTTCGTTTTTGGTTCCAACGTTTTCGTTCTGGAAATTTTGACCTGCAGAACAAGCCCCGTGGACGGCCTGAGACTCAAGTTGATAATGAAGAGTTGAAGGCTATTGTGGAAGCGGATCCATCGCAAACCACGTCCGAGTTAGCTGCAGGCTGCGATGTTAGTGATAAAACTGTTTTAATTCACTTGAAGCAAATTGGGAAGATTAAAAAGCTTGAAAGGTGGGTACCTCACGAATTGACTGAAGCAAACCGGCAAACGCGCGTCGACTGCTGCGTTACATTACTAAACCGGCACAATAATGAAGGTATTTTAAACCGAATCATTACCTGTGATGAAAAATGGGTTCTTTACGATAATCGGAAGCGCTCAGCGCAATGGTTGGATCCTGGCCAGCCAGCCAAATCCTGCCCCAAGCGAAAATTAACCCCAAAAAAGTTACTTGTAAGCGTTTGGTGGACTAGTGCCGGTATTGTTCATTACAGTTTTCTCAAATCTGGCCAGACTATTACGGCTGATGTCTATTGTCAGCAATTGCAAACCATGATGGAAAAGCTAGCGGCTAAACAACCTAGGCTGGTCAATCGCTCCACGCCACTGCTGCTTCACGACAACGCTAGACCACACACTGCGCAACAGACGGCTACTAAATTAGAAGAGCTTCAATTGGAAAGTCTAAGACATCCTCCGTACTCCCCGGACCTTGCTCCAACAGATTACCATTTTTTTCGAAATTTGGATAACTTCTTGCAAGGGAAAAAATTCAACTCCGATGGGGCAGTCCAAATCGCCTTCAAAGATTTTATTGATTCCCGTCCGACTGGTTTTTTTAGTAAAGGGATCAATGAACTACCTATAAGATGGCAAAAGTGCATAGAAAATAATGGTTCATACTTTGATTAATTAAATATATTATATTAAAAAATATTCGACTTTTTGTTCCTCCCATACAAAACGCCAATTTCATATGTAAGGACCTAATATTATCAACTAATATCGACAAATATAAAATCAACCGTAGAAGTAATAAAGAAACTGGAAACAAAGCAGCTTCGGGGATATAGAAGGAATTCGCGGAATACCAGCAGCCTCGGGCGAGTAATAATGAAGAAAAACAAAGGTCCGTCCATTAAGGTTTATTACTTTCCGGGAGACAAAATAGCAAAGCCAAATAGCATAGATGATAAATGAAAAATTGTATTCATGTACATTTTCTGCGTAAATTTAAAAACAAAGTTTTTAAATATTGAGATTAGGAAGAAGGCTTTATCTTCGTACATAAATAAGTTGCCTACTTCATTTTAACACTTTGCATCTGACGTTATACCAAGTAAATATTTTCATTTTGAATCTGGGAGAAAAACAACCGCAAACACGTTGATAACGGTGCAAACACCATCAGATAAATTACCGACATAAACCAAACATGGTACCGCATTAAAATTAATAATGAGGGTCCCTAGTGCAACCTGTGACGAAGCACCAATTATGATCTTTTTATTAATTACGCACTTCGTAAAATGCCCGGCCGTTTTGTCATCCCTGGGCCTTTATGACCCAGGGGTGCCAAGTTTCTGATTTGTAACACTCACCTGGTTGGATATGTGGTCATTTCTACATATACATATAATAGTTAGATACCAACCCTTCTGTGGTCACCCTAGAGGTATAGGTATAGCTTGATCAATGTTTCCTGTACTAACTTGGGGTGATTTGGACCTGGATGAAGACATGAAATGTCTGTCTTCCAACTGGTAAAGGTAGAAAATTTAGCCCAGAAAGTATGCCAAGTGGCATTACTTTCTGGGCTAGATGATGATTGATGTGTGAATCGTCCAGCGGTATTTGTTTATTTTATTATTTCCTTTTGGATGAAAACAAGAAATTTCTACCCCTAACAAATGGTACAAATTTTACATTGCAAGTATACTTTCTTTCATAAAGCACTCCAAATTATTAGTTAAGAGTCTCGCAGAGTAGGTAAATAACGCTAAAGTTATTTAGCGTAACTTTTTCTTAGAACACAGTTGATGTCTAAGTGTCACGGCGTGGTATGGAACCCCCTATCCACAAGCTCACACTTGCGTGATTTGTTATTAATTACCAGGCCCGTCATCCCCCGTAATGACCGCAAGGGTGTTGAGACCTGATACTGATTTGTAGTCACTGCTAGGAAATTATGGATGGCTGAAATCGTTATTTTTGAACTCAGTGAAACTCGTATGGATAATAATCAAGTCTCAAATGTATGCATCAGGAAACTATAGAGCAAACCGAGTGCGTGTTACGAATGTTTTAGCTTTATCAAGTCTGTGGTTGACACATCACGTTGTTCAGATCAGACAAATATTATATTATAGCTTATAAGCTTTTGGAGTTGGGTCTCGTAAATTATTAAATAGAATAGAATCATTTATTCACGGAAAACATGTCAAATATCAAAATACGCTGTTGTTGTATCAGTGGTATCAATGTAACCTAGTAGTTATGGACTGGTGTGTGAATATTAATAAACCTACCTAGGTTGAGGTAGGAATGGTTTACAAACTTGTAAAAATATTATTGACGATTTTATCGCATTTTTATTTTAAACAGAGCGTCATAATTCGATGCAGCAGCTCCCGTCTGTCGATGACAAATTGAGTGTCACCTCTGCTTCAACGGCGACACGATGTTATTACGGCATTTTTTAACGTCAACCTGTCCAGACGGGTTAAATTGCATTAAAAGAGGAAGTGTCTATTAATTTTGTTAGAACAGGAAACTCTAGCGGCTTACGATGCAATTTTAAAATAACGTAACTGTTTGGCTTGTAAGACAATCTCGAAATTTTAGATTTCCGTCCGATTATCTATATTTTAATCATTGTGCACCTTTTTACACGTTTTACAAATAACATAATAATCATAACATACCTAAGTAATAAAACTTACAGCGAAAAGTTTGTACCACGCACTATCATAGAATTCCAAAATCTCTTCAGCTGAGTAAATAATTGGCAAGAACGTCCATCGCATTCATTGCGTTGTGTAGAGGTTTTTAATTAATACCTATGGCGGGCGCGCTCGGGGAATAAATCTTGGTTAATGTCCCTTTGGTCTGGCCGGCCAGCTCCAAACAAGTGGTCATGGAGAACGACGATTCTCTTACAATGTAGGAATGCAGAATGTGTTTGGTCTCGATCAACCGCTGTTCATGAAGTATGCAGTCTCGTCGATGGCCAATTATCTAGAGCTGTCGGTCAGCTCGATCCCATGTGTTCGTAAGCTGCAGTTAGAGAATCGATTACGTGGAATGACGTATAGGTGTAGCCGCAGATAAAGCGGGCTTTAATGAAGTGCATAACAGAGCGACCATTGCGTATAACGGGTTTACGGTCTCTGCAATAGATTCATTACGCTTGAGTTGGTAACGATGAACTATTAAACGGTAGCTTATAGCATGATAACTCGGTTTAATTTATGTTTCTCTTGTTCCAGGAATGCGACATTTCTCGAGCCGCACCTCCAAGGAGTGAGAAGAAGAGACAGCAGAAGCTCAGACTCTGAACACGATGAACGCTCTACTGAGGATGACGAGCGATTACTGCTCCGAAGTTCGCCAAGGACGAGGTTACCTCCGCCACCTCCACCGCCACCCGACGACGACCCACCCCCGTTGAGACCGAGAGAGTTCTTCGAAAGACTGCAGAGCCAAGCTATGAGGGAGGCCCAAGTGAGAAAAAGCAAGCCTAGAGAGATAAAACATTACCGACCCGTCGATGCAGACGACAGTATCGAAGACAGCCTTAGTCAGGTAAGGGGAACCCCATTCAAAGGGAACCATAAACTTTCTCTAACTTTTAAATCAGGAATCGTGTACAGACGTGGGCCTAATGAACCGTACTGCGTTCTATTTAGTTTTTAGTTCCGCAGAATCTACATTAAACTTTATCTTCAGTTTTATACAGTTAGTTCTAGTTTGCATACCGGATTGTATTACCCAAAGGTACCGATGCAGCGGGAATCCGTGAAATATTGAGCCGATGCCAAATTACGTTTTACAATCTTTATTCGGTGTATCCTTTCACTTATTTTTATTTATCTTCCATCTGTATTTGAATACAAAACTAGATAGGATGGGAGCAATATTTTCCAATTCTCGTCGTGGAATTAGATTTGCGGTTTGTTGATAGGCGTTTTGTGGTGAAACGGTGGCTTTGATATTCCATTTGCTTTCTTCGTGAACGCTACACAACAAAATAAACATTTTTGCTTGGGTGCTCCATTCATTTGTGGACACACGAGTCACGAAGTTGTCTTTAGTCAAACGTAGCAGAACTAAAAATCTAGATGTTCTCTATCGAATTTGAACGGTATCAGAATTATTTAAACGTTCAGTTGATTTTTAATTGTATAATGTAGGTACGCTTCAGTTGGCTTGCTTGTTTATTTCTGCAATATTTGCGTTGTCTCGACACGACACCGACCACTTGACTGGAGCGCTCTAGAGGTGTAAAACTCAGAGTCAATTGTGGGTGTTGCTTTGTGCATACTTGAAACCCTACTGAACCCTTCAACGATTGTTGGGGCTTTCGGTGCATTGTCGTGTACATTGAACTCTGCATAAATGTAAATGGCGGCATTGTGGAGCGACACTTCAAAAGTTTTACTTGTTTTTTATCGCTTCTTTATTGCGTGAAGAAAATCGCTACGAAGCGTAGAGGTTCCGCCTGAGGAGGCTGTCAAAATTATGGGTAACTATGTAACAATAATAAGATGAATTGGAAATGGATGTGATGTAAGCGAGTAAACGATTACTTTACTCAAAGTTTCACTTCGACCTATTCTACTAATTTCTATTACCAAGCATTAATTTTGCAGTCTAGCACTTCCGGCACCACAATGGTGTAGCGTAAGTAAAAGGATGTTTCCAAAGTGTAATTTTCATTACACTACACTTACTGGTCCATCTGAGTGCCTATTAACCCTCGAATTAGGACCCAGCTCGAAAGTTAACTGCCTTTTGTGGGGCGTAGATGAGACATTTGCGGGACGACTTGGAATTTTAACGTTATTGAGATGAGCGTTGATATCATTTTATATTATGTTTTTCGGGAGAATATGTTTGAATTTTCGGAAATTTTGTAGTTATAAGTTTTTCGACACTTTCTGAAAAAAATACAGAAAGTGTGTAAGTCTGGGTGTTACAGGTCACTACATTTTCATACTCTTACAAAGCCAGATAATTTGTGAAAAAAAATCTCATTCAATTAATTCTATGAATATATAGAAAATAAAGAATATATGGAATATATAGAAATGGATCTAATGAGAAAGAAAAATCTCGATAGATCCATCATGGATCAATGGATCTAACGAGAATCATCCGGTATAACTTAAACTCTATTTGACAATTTAGAGATTGATCGTTTTTTGTGTAGAATTTATTTTATACGCCCTAAAATCAAATTGCAAAGTCACCTCAACTTTTTACAGAAATAAATACATACCAAGCAATTTTTATTCCCAAAATTCCACGGAAAATTATAATAAAAGCTTAATGACAACGCATATGCAAAAAGCAAGTCAGTTCCGCACTTGAAAGTAGGAAGTCAGCATTTACCAGCAATAATTACGGCTATTGTCAACACAGGGCGATTAGCGGACCCCGTTCCGCCCCCGTCTCGTCTCAGCGCGCTTTAATCGAGCACCGATTAAAAAATCCATCCCCAGTTTAATTTGCATGCACTGGCATAGATTTAGTGCAACAATAGGGTGATCTGTGCGCTGGTTCCATTTAACGGTTCTACAGTTGTGGAATGCTTTGCGCGCTTTGCTTTATTTCAAAACGTTGAAAGCGGACTGGAATTTTACCAGTCTGGCGCTACTCGTAAATGGTTTCGTTTACAGAAAAAAATATATCGTCACCATTCAAGCCTGGGATCACTCACTGGGTAAATGCCTATTTCCTCTTGTTAATATAACTCAACTCGCTATCAATTAAAAGCATTTTCAAAACCTCTAGCTTAATTAATAGGTATCCTTTAACAATAAAGATCTATCCCATTTTGCTTTCGCTAAGTTAGAACTTGCACTTCAAAATGAGTATTGGAACGACGTTGTTGCCAACCGTACGTCCATATCTCCCGGAAGCCAAAGGGTGGCGTCTGGGGGTGCTTCACGAGTATTGACTTGGCATCTGACTTATGCGGTCGCCTGTCCCTTTATGTAACTTAGGAAGGGCTCATTAGCTGAGGAGGCTTTTACCATCATGACTCGACAGCGAGTAATCATTGTTGCAATAACATTTTCAGCAGCATCAAACTAAAACAAAAAGTAATGAAAGTATTTCTAATATAGGACCCTACCTTAGTATGAATTTGACAGAGTTTTGTAACGAATTATACTGACTACTACGTATTGATTCAAATTACACCTTCCTAACGTCAATGTTAACGAGTGTCAAATGGCGTAGTCCAAAATATTTACAGGTAGACATTTTACGTCAACCCTTGGGTCACGGCAGACGAGTTTAAGCAATTAATTAGCAGCATCCCTAAAAGTCCCCGTTCAAAACACGTGTCAACGACTTTATTGATTTGAACCCCCATACTTGCGACTTGTATGAGTCATATTATAACCCTCTCCGTTCATCCCTCTGGACCGCAAGGACTGTTTGCCCTCTTTGATTGAACTTTAAAACTCTACGCACATCCAGCCTACGATCTTTCAAAAGTGTTGATGTTATGGTTTCTGTGGTAGTTACTTCGAATTTAATAAGGGAAAGTTAAACAAACCCTTTGTTTTGCTAATTCATAACCCAAAAATATGGCTAACGTTAGCATCCCTGTGAATTCTCTGTCAACAGGGTTGTGCTCTAGATAACATGGTGATGCCTAGATTCATGTTCCTTTATCTTTCCCGTTTCTGTCCAACCCCCCAGTGACATATCAGATTGTTGCAACAAGGTTGTGCCTTAGATAACATGGTGATTATTGCCTAGATTCATGTTGCTTTATCTTTCTCGTTTCTGTCCAACCCCCAGTGGCATATCAAATTGTTGCCGCTGCACTCCATCCGCTTACGAGCATATTATTTTCTCAAGTTTGTTTAGTACTAACAACCGTTCCTCTGAACGATCCCTCTATATGTTTTCTGTAATATCGTCGGTTCGATTGGAGCTCGTTAAAAGTTTTTAACGAGATGTTAAGGACAGCTTTTATTTTCTTGCCACTTCGTATGTTATTTCATGATAAATATCAGGAATAACGAGGGCAGCGTAACTAGTATTAAGTCTTTATTTCAACGAGACAATCCGTAACATAATTTCTACGAATTCGCAGTAGGAACGGGGAACGAAGCCCGAGTCGATAAAGGCTCACTCTACCACGGTAACTTTTACCTAATTACTTCCCTCGCAGAGTCGTGGTCGCAGGTGGTCTACAGTCATCTCTAAAACGCCGCTTCCATTTGCACCGAGCGAGCATGTGCTCCCTTTGCACTTAGTTCGAAACTCTAGTAAAAGTGAAGTGTTATGCGACGTTAAGCGGCGACTGCTGTATATTTTCATGGCTGCGAAATTGTGACGCAGCTGGGTTTGAAGTTTAAAGGTTTATACGAGATTGCTCATGGCACCCACTTTTGACAGCAAACGTCTTATCATAAAGCGTTCAAAAGTTATGCAATTATGTGGGCACCGAACGGCGCAAGTTCGTTTTTTTGCAAAATATCATTTTCTGTATGTCCAGTAACAAAATGAATTCTAATTACAATCCAACCACCGCAACCCGTAATGGATGTTATTAATCCGCGCCGCAAATAAACGACACCGAGATATTAATTCTGCAGCAATTTGCGGAAACGCGACTGTTATATAAGTACCGCGCGACGATCTCCGCTGAAAATTAATTCGACGATCGGTAACAATAATAACAGCTATGAATCATAGCACACAATGGTGCTGCCACCCGCTGGTGGTTAAGGTGTTAAATTCTACCTTACAATACCGCAAGCATTTCCAAATATCACACCGAACACTGCCTCGAATGCGTGTAGCGAGATTTATGCGGAAAGTTGGATTGCAATTAGTTTACTTCGGTGTGAGAGGCGGTCGCGTAGCGGAATGCCCGACTTCAAATACTTGTGCACAAAAGCTATAATTACACCATTATGGTAGGATTTATGGAGTGTGTTTCGGCTTGGTTAGCTTTTCGCCTTATAAATGCTATTCGCTCAAATTAATTATTTTTGTAGACGATGGGAAATAAGGAACAAATCATCTTTACTTGAACTCCTAGCCCTACATAGCATTCCTAACAAGTCAGACAGAATAAATTTGAATAAAATTAGAAATTAATCATGTTGTCCCAAACGCATTTGCAATAAAACATTCCTTTTCTAAATTGAAGAGAGCAGTTCCCACTTTAAGATGAAGGTTCCGTTTAAATTAAAACTTCTGAGACTGAATGAAATTACAAACATTGTATAAATACGTCTTAAGCATTTTTAAGCAGAGAAAAATGTTTATAAAAGTCAAAGTCTTTATTTCCAATTGCAATAATAAATTATAGTATCGCAAATCATTCATATCAGTCATATCATTTAGAAATGCCATAAGAAAATTTAATTACTACCTACTCTACCTTCTCATAACTCTATAAGATCTTATGTATCAACTCACCTACCTGTAAAAAGTTATTCATAGAAAAGAACCTAAACAAAATCATAAGGATAACGATGATAGAAAATCACCAAAAATTATGTTTAACTTCTCATTAGATGATGTTCTCCCATCGATATATGTAAAAAAGGGGAGATGAGGTACTATTCGAAAGTGGAAGGCTCAAATTAGGTGCAATCAGGTCGACTCACCTCAGTCATAGTCGGACCGCCCCGCCGCGCCGTTCGCGTTACGCGTGCTACGTACTTTAGTGTTGTTTATTGACTAAAAGACTAAATCAATACCCGCGTGTTTTTTCATTATAATTATTGCACAAGATTGGAAATATAACTGTGAGAAAGTGTTTACGTGTAGGTAGTTGGAGTTGTTTAGTAAGCGCTGGGAGGACGTACCATATCTACAGATTTTAATTATGTCTATGTGTTCTCCTAGCCAAATTTCCGGCCACGGCGGCCAGTGCGCGACTAGCCATGTGCACAGGACATTTAAAGTCCACAAGTATGAGCGCAAACACAGGTGCACTCTACTCTCATAGACTAAAGATTAACAGATTGAAGATTGCTTGATTGATTTGCTAGAACTGTTGTATGTTACAATGTAGGTCTTAAATCATAAACATAATATGTCCAGTTATGTTCTACCTAACACAGGCATGCAAATAATAATTTCAAATTACACAATATTCATATTGCCATTTTTTAATTACTAATATTAAATTAATTAATTAATAAGTAGTAGTTAATGTCAAAATCATTATAAATCAATGTCAATAAATATATTCTAAATCCTCTAAATCCCCGTAATTAAAATATTGATTCATGGAATAATAAGCAATTTTTTACTTGTTTATACAAATACAAATGTTTTTATTTCGTTCACAAAGTACATAATATACATATCTTTACAATATTTTGAAAACACTTTATATGTAAAGAATACTTGTACTAGGAGGTTTCGCTCTTCCTTAATTAAATTACTTACAATTTACCAAATCTTTTTACAATAAAACATTTTGGTCGATAAAAAAAAAGAAAATTTTATTTAAAACAAATTAAAAGTTGAGAGTAGATAAAAGGACTATTTAATGAAATGAAATGCTTGAGTTGTGGTGGTGGCGAGTTGGTGTGGTGTAAGTTATAAACTCAAAGCGTTCAATAAAAAAAATTTAAACTAGTATAATATAAAGTTAATCTACAATCCTTATGTTCTGTGTGTGTGTACATGTGTATTTGTGAGTGTATGTGTCTGGTGCTTCTAATTACTCCAGTCTCGTAAGAGTCCGTACAACAGGAGTTACCAGTGTGTGTGTATCTTCTAGATTATGCAGATGCGTGTTATTTGGATCTAACAGAGGATTAGCTCAATAAGCTGGATCGTCTCCAAAACGTCTGCGTTAGATTTATTTTTGCATCCGCAAGTACGGTCACGTGTCTGCCTACCGTACTCGGCTCAAATGGCTTCCCATTGGCCAGCGCCGAAACTTGCACATTCAGTACCTTCTTTTCTCTATACTGTTTAAACCCCTTTCCCCCTTCGTATCTCAAAGATTCCAGTTTCTTCGCTCTTCTCATTTTCTCTCTCTAAGATCTTCAGAAACGTTGTTTTTGGTGGCTCCAGTTCAGAAAACTTCCTTTTATAGCGATTCTGTTACTGCCCAAGCTGTCAAACTATGGAACGATCTACCTATTGACATAAAAAAAAACACATCTCATCACACTTTTAAACGAAAAGTTTACGCATATTATTTAAGTAAGTAATTAGTATGTCTCTCACAGTCACTTTATTGTATTTGTTGTTATGTATTAGTGTCTATTTCTATTTGGTAGGTATATGTGTATTAGGATTATTTAAGTTTGTTATAGTTTGTATTACTTTTATATTTGTAATTTGCTCCGCCGTCCTTTGTCGTCTCTTTTAAGCTTTGGTTGCCTGGAAGAAATCGCTTTAAGCGATAAGGCCGCCAATTCTGTTACCTTCTGTACCATACTGTTTTAGATATAAATTTCAGTGAATAAAGTATTATTTATCTATCTATCTATTTGTGTGTACGTGCGAGTTATTTATCGATTTTATATAAATCACTATAAAAATTTAGGAAACAACCATAAGTAGTGCCTCCACATCTTCGTAACATAAGCACTTAAGCCATTCAATAACCTCATACTTCCAATCATAGAGTTTCTCAGGGTAAATGTTAATAGTACGATTTATTTTGTTATATAGATAAGTAGATTGTCTAAGGTATTGTCTTGATGCAAAAGTAGATTTAACCTGTGTATTATTTATAACAATATTATTCCTTCTATTGTAGAGCTTTGCAGGGTCGACGTCTATAGTTTTGAATAAGTTTCCAGATAGGATGATATTTAGGTCCTCTGGTAGATTATTAAATATTTTTAATGTAATATTACAGTAGTAGGATTGTTTCAGTTCATAACCGCGTTAGCCGTTGGTCGCGCGCCTGGCCTCTAACCGGTCGTGTCGGTCTGCCGTCCTTAGGATTATACTCCCTATAGTTACCCAGTAGAATTATCTTTACCTTATAAGAGGTCGTTAAGTTGAAGAATAAGTTTCCCCTACTGCTAATCCCGAGTTCCAACATCAAAGCAACAAATTTTCTCGCCCCGTCTTATCAAAATTTAAGCAAAATTACAAATCTCTAATTTCAAATTACTGCAACGACTTCGTCTCATCTTCGCTTGGCAAAATGAAGCTTCGCTTTAGGATAATCCGCTTATTCAGCCGATGTTATCCGATTAACATAAAGTATTAACTTTAAAAGCCTTTAGTTCGCTCCGGTCTTTTGTAGTAGAAGTATTGAATACTTTATGAGTCGGGAAAACTTCTCTACTTTTGCCAGCGCCAACAATAACTTTTAACTGTTTTATGTCGACGATGACCCTAAAACTAGAATGATATGATGATATGTCCTACTCACTACTTTAAGTTATGTATGACCAACTTTTATAGTATTACAAGCTGCTGCCCGCGGCTTCGCACGCTCTTTTCCTGGTTAAAAAAAGACTACATCCGTCATTGTCCGTCCCCGCGATACCGTCTACCTCCCTGCTTTTTATTAAGATCCGTTCAGAATTTTAGGCGTGAAAAGACAGACTTACAGAATTACTTTCGCTTTTATAATATTGAGTATGGATCTACGTACTTTGAAATTACTCTACCTTACTCTACCTACTCCCAAGGAGAAATCTAATGTTACAACAATTATTGCTTTCACGCTATTACTCAATGTAATGAGAAGTTTTCCTCGCAATTTGAATCGTTACCTGCCTGTCGTACTCGGAATGATCATTATTACCCACCTAAGCATCAGTTTAGTTCAGTCTTCATTAACCTAGCAAATAAAAAAACCAATCATGAGCAAATAGCAACCATAATAAAAATAAAAACCTATTAACCATTATAATTATTGTTTAGGTATTATTGTATAGAAAGGTTAACACTGTCTTACAATACAATATAACATCAAGTGCATCAAATATAATAACCAGGCATAAAAAATTATCTCTGTATCGTACGACTTCCTTTAATGTTTCCCTTTGTAATACAACTTAGAGAAGACCACAATCTATCAAAACTCAGTAAACTAGCAGCATCAAAGGGATCTATTTCAAATTCATAAAAAAACATCAGCGGAAAATTGGACATAGCATATTTCAACGAATAACTTATTTCGGTATCATGCCGAATATTTTCCAGGGGCGGTGACCAAAAGGACCCAACTTTACATAAACAACGAAAATAAAATGACAATATACGTAGGGACATACTGGAAAAGATTGCGTTCAACCCTCTGTATCTTTTGTGGGAGCAATGTTAAGCTTGTGCGAAACCAAGTAATAACATTTCCAAGTTGGTGAACAAAGAGCCGCCTTTTGTGAGTAACGTCGTTTACGATATTTGTATGTTTCTTTGCTTAGAACACAGCTAGAACTACAGATCAGACCTACTAAAACGTTCAATACTTAAATAATCAAGCATTTGTACCTAATAATGGGTAATGAAATTATTGACCCAGGTAGTTTACCGTGAGGCAAAATTTGATGATGCTGTAGGTGTGTTGGTGATGTTTCAAAGCACCATTAGGATTAAACCTGGAACTAAAGTGCTGGTGTTGTGTGTATGTGTGTGCTAAAAGCAATACCTATATGAAAATGGCTGAAGCCATGAGTGTGTGTACATGTACACATTAATCTCACAGCATTTATACGTACAAGTGTCTTGTAATTTTAATGGAATCTACACACCAAAGTGTTCGACGACCGCGTTCCGTTTATTAGTAAAGCGCTTATGCTCAGGTTGGTATGATAAGGTACTAAAGTGTACACAAATATATTAATGTACGTGACTGTGCCTATCATTAATAGAGGGAACAACAGAAAAAGTAATAAGATTATTGCATGGCAAGTACTTGCTTTCATTAGCATGAGAAGTTACGTTTGCACAATTAGTCGTAAAATACAAACGAGCATTTAATTCACTTCCGCAGCCTATCATCATAAAATTTGCCGTGAGTTTTGATCGTAATGGGCTGTGCATTATTTCAGTACACGTAATGCCCTAACAGCCTGGCCGCAGACGCTCTGAGCTCATAAGCCTCCCCTTATAAAGGTACTTTCCGAATAATGTCGGTGCAAACGGGCCACCAAAGCAAGTCTATCGATTGTATGACCACTGGAATCGACAGAAAGCTGCGCCGCCGTGTTGTTTAGTTACATGCATGTCCATGTTGGCCGAGTAATGGCGCCCCTTGACTAGATTAGGCTTGTAAATGATGTCAAGTCAGTCAGCAAGCTGCAGCTAATGCTGACAAAGCGTTTTATTACCAAACTGCAAAAAGCTTGTTCCAAAAAATATGAAATTAGTGAAAACCACTAACTACTGAATTTAATCGGTTTGCCGAGCCGCCTGGAGCCCATTGTTGGGCAAAAGTTTCATAAAAATATAGAATAAACGATAGGTAACACTATCGTAGGGTTTCTAAAGGAAAATTTGTCTTGTAAAAATGTATATTGATATGTTATACAGTGTGTGTTTGTGTTAGATGAAGGTCGATGTAACGAAAAAAAACTTAAAAACACTAAAACATTAATTAAAAAAAATAAATATACATTTTCTGTCGATAAAAATAAGGCGTAGTTTCCCTCATTTTAGTTTGTGCACCTTATGCAGACTCACATTGTATAACCAAAAAACTTAAACAATGTGGCCTGTCTGCACCATCCCCTATAGACTTACCGACTAATATTTACCTACCTATTATGCTATTTCAGACACACAAGCCACACGAGACCACCTCAATTAGCGAAACGTTTTCACTTTGGAGCTTTATTTTATGTTTGGGGTATTAACGTTGCTCCTGACTTTGAAAGGGTTAACAAGGAAGGTTTGTGGAGAGTAGATAGGATGCGAAGATTATTATAGGATGATATAGTATGATTATTATTAGCGATTTTCTGTTTTATATGTGAGTTTTTGGTTTCGTGGGGTCCATATAGGTGATTTTCTATCAACGAGGTATAGGTACGTTACAATAATTCGTACAAGGAAAATACGTATCTTACTAAGCCAAAAGCCATGAAGTGAGATTAGTGTTTCACACCACAAGTCCTCTTTTTCAGAGCCGAGATAGCTTATCATCAGGCGAAGAAGGTGCAAGAGGGGACTGCTCCTCAGTCAGCTCGTCAGGGTCAAGCTCCGAGGAACAGCCACCATGCGACATAGGACTGCTGGAGAGGCTGATCAGGACGCATCCGGTGTGGTTTCTACCAGGCATCCAGAGGGCTGGTGCCTTTCATTTACTGCAGGGGAAGGAGGAAGGGGTGAGTGGCTTTTGTACCAATTTTTCGGGAGGAAAAAAGAAAATCATGTTACATTAGATAAAGTAAATCATTTTACACATGTTGGGCCATTATGCGTGATTGTCAAAAAGTCTGACTTTCAATGGGATGCCCATGTTGAGCGAAATAAATTGAGTTGATAATTAAATACCCCGAAAAAGTTAATAATTACTAAGAAATCAAATAATATCCCAAAAGTTTTTAATCAATTAATAATTACATTGATTGTTTTGTACAACGAAACGCTTAAAACATCTTGAGTCAATCTATTCTTAAATGATTATCATAGAAGCGAATCCCTGATAGCCGTTCTTGTTTCTTGTTTATTTTTCATACGACCTTTTAACTCATAAAGTTTATTAAAAAACACGAGCGTATTTTTTGTTATCCCTTCAGCTTTCGCTGTCTACCGAAGGTGCATTCATCTTATCGCGCAGCTCTGTCATGTAACAAAGCTTATTTCTCAGAAGTATGTATGCATGACAAATTTTGGTTGGTAGAAGACAATATTGACACAATGCGTTGGGTCATCTTTCTAATGTTGATAAACATAAATGTAAGCAAATCCAACTGCGAATATCTAAACAATGTCATTCAATTCAGTGTGTGTTCAAGAGCGCGTTTGAAACGTAGCTAGGATAATAAAATTGGAAATCAAGGTCATGTGTCTGGTTTCAGAACTTTGTGGTTCGGCAGTCCAGTCAGCCTGATACCATGGCAATCAGCGTCCGACTTCCAGCTGATAAAGGGCCCTACATAGAACACTACCTCATCCAGGCAGCAGGGGGACGCATCGGCCTCGAAACCTCGAGCAACCGCTTTGACAATATTCCTGAACTCATCGCTCACTACTCACAATGCTGGTAGGTCATTTTTATAGTTATAGATAGGTTGATTGTACGCTTTCTTGAACTACATACCCTACATAAAACAAACCACTATTGTGTACAAAAAAAAAATATTTTGTCCACTAAGAATGCCATTTATTATCAAAAGAAAATTACAATCAAAGAATAGAAACAAATAAGGTTCGTAGTTAACCCACTTACATCCGTAATGAAATTAAAACTAGTTCCTATTTACAATTGAAACAGTCGAGATAGCTGCAGACTGTTGCAAACAATCTAGAGGTAGCTTAACTGATCCATATTAGGTCCAGTGATTAGATCAAATATTGCACGTTTAAAGAGTGATCGTAAACTTATGTTTGATTTTTCCTTTCAGTGACGAGTTACCAGTTCAATTACAACTACCCAGGCCCCTCCGAGAAGCAAAAAGTAGGCAACAGCTCAGCTCTCTCACGTTACTGGGTCAGGAGTTTTGGGGCTACCCGATGGCAAACCCTAAGAACTACCCCAATAGTGTGGGGAACGGAGTGGTTCCCATGGCAGTCACTCCTTCAGACACGGGATCAAGTCTTAGCAGTTTTAACACCAGTAAATATTATAAAATTACGATATCTTTAAAAATGGAACAATTTTTTTTTTAATTGATTAACAATCAATTAAACAAAAAATAATATTATAATATTTCAGGCACCAGAACAAACTCAAGAGAACATATTCTTAGCCCGCATAAAGAACAAAATGTAGTTTTAAAGATGACACCCATTGAAACGTCAGGTTCCCCACCGAAACAAACCTCGAACCTCAGCACTTTCAAAGGAAAAACGGCCCCATCACCGCCTGCAAAGCCATCATCCGCATTTATTAGAGCTCCGCGACCCACCCCACCAAACACTTTGAACCTTATGTCGAGTACTGTAAGTTGTTTTTATCTTTATACTTGCAACTTTTGCTTTTCGGTGTCTTTTCTATTGTTTTTAATCTACATCACGTATTTTTCAGGCGCATATAACACAGCCTCACACATTTCCCACCACCAACACACCACACTCTCCCACCCAAATGAATAGTTTTAAGACCACACCTCCCCCACCCCCTCCCAGATGGGCTAAGCCTCCTCAATCCAAGACATCAATATCACCTACTTGTGAGGCGGCAGCTTTCAGGCCAATTAACAAGCCAACACAGAATGGAAACATCACAGTCACTACAACAGTTACATTCTGCGTGAATAACACTCAAATTCACAACCACCAAATAAATGAAAATATACAAAGCGAACGGCTGCAACTAACGCTTGCGTCTAATGCAAACAATAATAACAACGCTGAAACTTTATTCAACATTGTTGAAAATCAGAAAGGCAATTCTGAATCGAATGGGGAATTACAGGTGAGTTTATAATTTTGGCATGGTATACAATGAATGTTTAGTTTGCACGATGACAAGTAGTGTGTGTAGTGTGGGTATGTAGATTTGTATCTAACCAATACGTTTCTAATTGATAAAATCAACTCCGATAATAATGTCACTGATCAAGAAAATTATTCCCGTTCCCGTTATAGAACATGATGAACCGAATGTCACCAGAGGGAGAGTGCATCAGCACAATGACGGCAAACTTACACGGAAGCTTTAAAAGACAAATAACAGAACAGAACAATACCGAGCCCGGATCTCCAGAACAACAATCTCAAACGAACACATCAGAAAACGATCCCTTAGTAAACAGTATGACCAAGTCAAGCAACAGTTATGCTGCTAATCAGTTAATCTCACCCAACGGTTCTAATTCAGTAACCAGCGGCATTTTTTCGCCAACAAGTCAAATCAATTCCCCTGTATCTAACGATACCATATCTTCAAAAAGCGGAGTATTTTCTCCTCTAAGTCAAACAAATAAGAGTGAGATTTTCTCCCCCTTATCTAGAAGCTCCCCAATATCAAACAAAAACGTGTTCTCTCCTATGTCTAATCAGTCAATTTTGTCTCCAATGACGGGGAAGGACAGAGATAAGATTCTGTCACCCAACACCAATACAGCGAGCACGACGCCATCTGGTAGATCAAGGAGGAGTAAGCACTCCCATCGAAAGGAGTCCAGACATTATCAGGTAGGGTTCTATCAAAACGTTTAGTTTGTATTGTGTGTATCATCTAACAGCATGTTTTGTCGAATAATATTCTGGATAAATGTTTAAAAAAAAGTGCGAGTAAAAATATGAAAAATACCTATAACTAACAATTTTTAAAACTATTTCACAGGAGTCAGATATATTAGAATCTCCAGGCGTATATTACAGAAGCTCACTGATGGATAAAGTATCAGACTACGAAGATATTTGGGGACCGGAAGGAAACAACAGTTGTTCAACATTCAAACCTTTGAAACAAGAAAATAATAATGAAAACAATGGTTTGATGAAAAGCAAGAGACCTGATCTATTACCAGATACTCTACGTAAGTAGAATTTAAAGGTTTTATCTAAAGGACCTAACCGGAAATAGCATAATATTAAACATTTATTTTGGTTACAGCAAAACTTAATGCAGCCAAGAGTACCCAGTCAATTCTAGAAAAAGAAAACATACACATTCTAAATTCAACGGAAAGTTTAGATGAAAAGAAGACTTACTTTTCAGACAGTTCTTTGAAAAAGAGTTTAAATAGTTCCAATGAAATTATAGCAACAACAAATAGCAAAGGAGATGTTGTGGCGAAGAGACCGGACAAGCTAAGTATTGCTATGAATATGAACAAAAAATTGACTGAAGAAATTGAAGCAGCTATCAAAAACCGAGATAACCGCGATAACTATAACGCGGAGAGTATGGAGACTGTGAAACTTGGAGATGACTGCGAGGATAGTAATGGACATGCCTCTGAAAATGACAACGCGGGTAGCCCTTTCTACGCCGATCCTGTAGATACTTTAAAAGAAGTTAGTGTAACAACGAATCAAATTAGAATATCTACTGAATTATAATATGAGAACAAAGGCATAGTTTAATAAATATTATTTTGTTACAGGCTGCCTTACTACCAGTGCAACGAAGGAAGTTAATCAGAGTTGGAATGAACCTTTCAAACCGATACTCTGAGCCTCCTCAAAATTATCCTTACTATCCTCTCAGAGACATGCACAGCATAGAGGAACTATCCCGTAAGTGTGTTCTCCTTTCTGAAGCTATTTTAAAACAATTCAATGAAACAGTTTAGTTTAACGACCGTTTAGACGTGGTACTCGTGGCCTAAAACTCGACCCCTCCAACTTAACCTGTGGATATCGTAGGAGTTGATTAACGGAACCAGCAAAAGCGCAGCAGCTTTTTTCTGTGTATTCTTAACCCTCAACTGCGATCACGAATCCACCTGTGTAATGGCAAAACCCCCCTGTTTGGGATAAACTCAGCAACTTGGGCAACTTCAGCAGAGAATGCATGGGTCCTGAGGGTATAACGACTGGCGTTTTAGATTTAAGATCATGTAGAAATAACAGCCTCATCAAGTTCCCTTTTACTTTCAGCATCATCGCCAAATACATCATCATCAGTCGACAACCTAGTGTCCCTGCGAAGCAAGCCTAAAATAAAAGCGGTGCAGCCCCCTCGAGTCAATAACAAGCCACCAACAGGCAAGAATGAACCTTGGACTGTCGATTCCAGTTGGGAGTTTATAAGTCAGTGTTACTACGATTAAACTAGCGCTTACAACCAAATGTACTTTAACTTTTGGAACACGTTTATCAACATTTTCACATAATCGGGATATTATTACTTATGGTTTTTGGTTTTCTAAATCTGGTTGGTTCTAAAATTAGGTTTGTGACATGATAGAACGCACACATTTATGAGGGTAAACCTCGTGAATGCGTGTTACAATTCGTAGAAATAATTATTCCTGATGGATTAAGAGGGCGCTTTACATTTTGGTTGCAAAGTTTTGGTAGTAGTTGCACTTTCAAACTCCTAAATTTCCTAACTTTAGTTTAAGTGTCATTTTCACAGTTCTACAAACTTTTCCTCCCACTACTACTTTAGCTATAAATGTAGATCTCGACGAGTACAATAAACCTTTAGAAATTTGTCAGCATTTGTGGCTGAATGTTTATATAAAACACTAGCTGCTGCTTGCGGCTTCACACGCGCATTTAAGCGCGTGCGAAACCTTAGCCTCTTAGCTTATGTCCGTCCCCGGGATATCATATACCTCCCTGCCAAATTTCATTAAAATCCATTCAGCCTTTTAGGCGTTGAAAGGTAACAGACAGGCAGAGTTACTTTTGAATTTATAATAGTAGTATGGTTTTTGATACAGAACCCTTGAAAAGTAACGACGATCTTCTCGCTGACGAGTTGCCAACTTCACTTTGGGGTAGGGTTACAACTCGTCCGAATCAAAAACCAAGAGACTTTAGATTCGGACGAGTTGTACCCGTACTCAAAAGTGAAGTGGACAACTCGCCCGCGGACGAACTTTTTCGCGGACGAGATAAACCCTTATTAACCCATATTATGGCTGTAAAATGCATCTTTGTTTCCCACACTAATACTAACCCACAACACCTGTAAAGCAACACTATGAGATTAATATTTACCATTTATAATACTAAATTATAATTTATATCTCTAAAAGTACCTAAATCAAAAGAATTAAACAAGAATTTAAATTCTTACAAACTTCTGTCCGTTGCAGACAAAAACGACGAAGGTTCTAACGAAAGTGGCACCTTCCCTTCGTTGGCTGAACAAGAGAGCCGGCTCAGTGGAGTTGATGGAACACAAAACTTGACGGTGCATCAAATTGTTGCACAAAGGTAAGACCCTCGTAAAAACCGAAAGTACCTACCTAATAGACTCAGTCTAGCTACAATGATGTTCAGTTACATGGAAGAAAAGTCACGGCGAGCCTTGACTCGCCTAGCCTTGTACTACTGCCAGGTTTAGCATGATTACCCTAGAACGCGATTTGTTTAAGGATTAACGCGATTTAATTAACTCATTGAAGTTTATCTATATTCTATGTAGCCTCGACCAAACTTTGTTTTGGGATGTCTAGGCCATTCTGTTCATGTCACCGATGCATTCTATCTTGCCTAAATCTGTACCTGGACTAAACTTTGTTTTGGGATGTCTAGGGCATAGAAACAAACATGATGACAGTACCATGTCAATATATTTATGAAAACTTGTTGTACACTTATAGAATTATCAATCGGTTCTCTAAAAATAGCGATATACATAATTATTATATTAAAAATACACGTAAACTGGCTGTGCCTACAACTAGGCTACACAAAATTAATATAATCTTTTAAAGGGCAATGTATACGCTTCTACAACAAAACTCGTAGTGAGTTGCAAAAATTATCAGTAAATTAAATCAAACAAATTGTGAAAACCTTCCTGTGCAAATAGACTTAATATAAAACATTAGATTATCTAGACTCCTAGAGGATAAAAAAGCTTGGGACGGGATTTTCTCTAACTCGAAAAATAACAACTAACGTGCTAAATGTTTTTTCGTCCCTTCTTTACTAAAGTAAAGAACTACATACCGTAGCGACAGAAATCAAAAATATCACTTTATTTCCGTATCTGCGTTTAATTTTTATGAATTTGACCTTTTCTAATTGTACATTTTTTGTATATATGGAAATAAAGAGTTTTTGATTTAATTTGATTTGATTCATTTCATGTCACCTATCTAGGCTCTCCAACCTCACCATCGTTTGTGTAGAGTATGCAAATCTGTAACAAAACCACATTGAAATTCGATTCTTAAGTGCACTGTATCTTTTTCTAGATTTCCAGAACTAAGACTGAATTCGGAGCCGATGGTCCTACCTGAGGAAGTGCGGTCTCCCCCTCGAGCCTCGTGCTACGACAATGTTTACGATTTGAGGCCTTTGTCAGAGCAGGTATAAATAAAAAATTCCTTACCTACTTCCGAAATTCTGAGTAAATTTGTTGACATTTTTATTCAGTTCATTTTTATATTCAGTTTGGTTATCAGGCTAGGCCTAGATTCCAGTACTCACGGGATCCCCATGGTAAATAACTAGAATTACATAAAATTAAATATTTTTTTCTTTGGTTCCTTGAATGTGAAAACACGATTGCGAAAAAATAACCATCAAAAAAAAGCATTAAAGAGCACTGTTTCGCACATAATTTGGTCGAAATCTCAGGAATCCTGCGGTCTATTGAAATGTTATGTTGTAAGTTATTACTTATGATGAACCAAATACCAAATAATTATTTAGTTCCTTGAACCAGTTTCTTCATAAGTTGTGTAGTTTTCTTGAAAATAAGCAAAAACTAGATTTTTGCGCTTACGCCGCCGTTCCAAAAACGTATGCTCTGTGAACGTGAAATCCTATGTCTATCCTTTTCACAAAATGGCGCGCGTTGCGCCTTCTTAATTACCTCCATAATTGGGTTTGAAACGATGACCAGGACAAGCTCCTGGTATTCCATTCACGTCATTACTTGATTAGTTTTACAATCTTTCAGGAATTCAACGATCATTTAGATGGTTAGTCCTTTAATATCTTGAATGGGAACCTAATTGGCACGGGTCTGATCATTTGATCAGAACGAAATTAAGAATTATGACTTTATCCTTTTCAGGCAAGTGACGATGGAACCGTTTTCTCGGAGCCTTGGGATAGTTCGCAATGGGACGGGCTGATACCACCTGCTGAAGCTTTGCAACCTTTGGATGGTGTAAGTACTCGTAAAAGCTTATATAAACAAACCTTCCCTATTTATTTTACTATCGAATTGATAGAATTTTAACCAGACACATAAACTTATTTATTACGCATGTCCGGACTTATCAGCTCTCGCCTTTGTTTCTACTAACAGGGATTATATATAATATTTAACTTTAGGGTATTTTCGGCCCTTTCTTATCATTAAGTAACTTTACGTTAAGCTCCATCTTTTATTGCTTTACCTACAGCTAAACTTATTTTGTTACAGGATGAACCATCAGAGTGGGAGTCTCCTATACCAAGAAGGGGTAATGGGGCAGTTTCGACACGTGCTAAGAGCTTCCGAGATCGACTGGATCCTTTACTGGGTAAGTTCGCCTTATTATAAAACAATCAAACAATTCAAACAATTGAATTGGTGGCAAACAATTTGAACATTTGTTATAAGACTACCCATTTGATATTGTTGTTTCAATTATAATAACAACCCAACCACCCCAAAATACACTTTCACTGATTTTCGAAATAAATTTCTTATCATAATATTTGTTTTTGTTATAAGAAAAATAGGGCTAGAGAAACATAGGTAGCCATAAGTCGGCAATTTGACAATAAAAAAATTAAGATTAATACCATTTAAGAAACTAAATGAAGTAACCATGTTTTATAAGCTGTAGGCCACCCCGGTCTCCATACGTTTTTCTATACCACAGGTGCTCAAACTTTATCATAAAAGCATCGTATACACAAATTTTTATTTTTAAGTGTTTTAAAAAACAGTTGTGGCTAGGAATATTTTGTAATGCGCCATAGCAAGGCCAATTATCCACGGTAATTGCCAGATAAAATCAATTCGTTGTTATAGAATTTGAAGCCGTAGTGTTCAAAAATTTTAACAAAGTTATCAAATTTCGGACTTTAAAAAAATCCTAGACCGTTGCAGATAGTTTTTTTTTATCTGAGTGGCCCCCCTGCCGCCCCCCACAAGTACCTGCTGGGTTATCCATTAATTGCCGGACACTCTGTATATCAATATATTTGGGTTATTCCCTACCTTATTTAACTATGTCAACACTTACGCTAACACTGCATAGTGTTATCATTTCTCCAAAATTTATTTGTGGTCGTTTGAGAGCTTTGTGGCCATGTGTATTGTTTTGTGATTCTCTATACTTGAACTGTTTTGAGCCGATAAGTGACCTAAATGATCGAACAATGCAAATCCCAGATGTCTTCTATAAAGTAAACTCTACTGGCCAATAATCGCCACCACAAGCTATTATCGCATTACTAATTAATTTAATGGAGCATGCACACAATAGGACCGCGACGCACAACCCTTATCTATTACTACATTTAGCTCTGTAAATATTTGTGTAATTAATTATTGTTTGGATCAAAGGTCTGCTCGTGCCGCAAATTCTTAGTCATGATACCACAATCTCAATGTTCTCATCGCAGTTGCTTTCCAATACTCGCTGGGGAAGCACATCGGTTCGGTAATCTTGTGTGTGAATGAGAAACTTCCGATTCAACTCTTTCGTTCAGGCGGGCAAAAACCGCAGAGTGATTAGTCATGAAGTGGTTCAAAAAGTTGTTCCCAGGAAAGTACGTGAAGCCATCTGAGCCGACGCTCAGTAAAATTGAGTCTAAAAATAATTTGTTTGATTCCTTGAATTGTTTCAAGCGACCTGTTAAAGCTTCAGGTAGTGTGAGTGCTCCAATACGGGCCCCGAGTGAGATATTCGCGTTGACAACGTCGCGAAATTTTAGAAGCGATTCATTAGATGAGTTCGTTTATGAGAGTAACTGGGTGCTTCTAACACGAGATCAGTTCGAGGAACCGAGATTCCAGCAGCATATAGCGAGATCTGATTCCTTGACGTCGCTATGCCAGTCGTTCTCTGAGAAAAGCCTTGATATAAGGCGAGCTGAAATTGTAGCCCAACCTCCATCATGCCATTGTAGTTATAAATGCCCAGTAGAAACTCAAAAGTCACGTAAAAGTGCTCTCCGAAAGGTCTTCGATTCATTTGCTAGAATCTCTTGTCGATTATGCGCAAAAATTAAACAATGCTTTTTTAAAATGAAATCGACCCCAAAAGATGATGCAGACTCAATCGGATCGTACACAGACAGTTACATAAGTAGGTAATGGCTATTTATATTTATTTCTAATTGTTATGCATTTATGGCAGATTCAGCTTTTTCAATTATTCTTAACTACGTTGTACACGTAGCAAAAGGCCCCTGAGGTCTTTCCCGTGACTGGAAACTGGTTTAAAGTCGTTTCGAGCAACTCATACCGATAAAGAAGATAGTTGAGGTCATTGTATGCATGTCATGGATTATGCATGTGTCTGGCATGCCCCACGTGTCGAAGAAAACACTCACTTACCTAGTAAGTAGATTCACCCACTTTACGTTGTTAACGTTTTGTGTTGATTCAGTCATATCGGTGTTTCATAATTCAACGACGATTTGGTAAATATGATAGTGTGCAAACTTGGTTTCTATTAAATCCTCAGCCTCGTACGACCTGCTAGGGACCCAGGATCTCTGGGGTGCGCTACAGCTCAAACTACTCATCAACTGCATAATACAAAAATACTAAGTGTTATTTTTTCATTAATAATATATTACATTAAACTTTGATCCGTGCTCGGAACTTCCTTCTAAGTTTATGTTAATACGTGAGTAGTAGTAGAACATACATAAGAAGTATACATAAGAAGAATGATAAAGGATATGTTGAACAATTTTTAACATATTAGTAGAAGTTTACTTAAACCTACCCGGTCTAAGTAAATTTGATTCTAAGAAAGTGTTATGTGGTGTGGTACAAGCGGGTGCGAAATGAGTAGTGCGTGTTTTATGTGAATGTGTTTTTGTAAGATGCTCCCTAGGACACCGATCTCTTAAGAGTTCGGGCAACAGGAGCTTACTACTTAGTTTGTGAGTGATGTGTGTTTGTGTAATGCATGTAAGCATAATTTATGTAAAAAGCATGGCGTGGGTCATGAGCACTGTACGAAAAAAGTTTTCGAATAGTGATAAAACCCATCCTCGTTATGCAGATGCTTTACTTTTGCGTAAGCTTTGAAACGGGTTTAGCAGTTTCTCTTCAGTCATACAACACGGTGGCTGAAATGGTCATGATCATCATTATGACGACTTTTACATTGTTTTCGTCAGCAATAGCAACAAATCTACTGACATTCAAAATTTTCTTATTTCTTAGACCTTGCCTAAGAGACGGTGATGATAAGTGATCGAAGGCATGATCATCATTTACCACGATCTTCACAATGTATTTTGTCAGCAGCAGCGAGCAGAGTGCGGGCGTTGCGCGGTGGGAAGCAATCCCGAGGCACGGGCGCCGCGCTTCGGGCTTACGCTCTCCATCTGGCACAGGACAAGAGCACCACCTTCGCACAGAATATTGACAACTTCATCGCTTGTACGCTTGATTCGAAGGAAACTTGTCCACAGGTTTGTTTTGTCTTTTATAATATCAAAACAAGGCCTACACCTACCAGTGGGTAGATAAGGGTTGCAAGAAATCAAATAATATCCCAACATTTTTTCACCTTCGACGGAACTTGAACCCGCGTCCTTCCCTCAGTACAGGAATGCACTAAAACGAAATTTAAAAAAAATGGGATATTATTTGATTTCTTATAAATTACCCCGACTGTGAGGGCTTACCAAAGCAATATAATAATAAAAACCTTAAATAAGGGCTGATGATGATGATAATGATATTGAAGTTGAAGGATGTGTCCTTTGCCTCACAATGGGACACTCACTATGAAATTTTGTTTGTTGGGAATTAAATACCAGGATCCAGGATGTAAATTAAAGAAGCCATTATTCGCTTAAGGTTGAGTAAGGTTGCTTTTGTTCTTATCGTTATCAGAGAAAATTACAATATGTGAAAAAGAAACATTTTTGATACCTAACTTTGAAAAGTTTCTTGGATGAATTGTTCTAATATATTTGTGTCTGACAAACGTCCAGAATGTTTTTTTATAAAATATAAAAATAAATTAGAATAGTTTTACGATGACAATTTGAATCTCCGTTTTGTTTTCAGGTGATGATGCGTAACATCAGACAGTTCATGTCCGGAATGAAGAACTATCTCGTGAAGCACGGCGAGAGAGAGTTCGAGAAAGAAGTTGAAAAAGAGAGACTCAAGGTAAATTAACTTAATGAGAGCTTCGATCACTTATCATTTAATTCTCACTAGCTCGGTGTTATCTAAAGCAATATGACCAGAACTTCATATCAATACGCAAAAAAAAAAACTAGATACAAGGCAGTCTTTTATTCGGTTCTTTTCGATGATCGCTTTTGTGATTCTCTTTTGTTTGTCAATTATTGTTGTAGTCTATCTATCTATATTTTCTTTATTTCCACTTTTAAACTTCGTTATAAGAAGGATCAGGCTACAATCATCAACCCTTTCAGCTGAAGCCTACAGAATTCCTGAACCTAGATGCTATACTAGAAGGAGTGATGCACCGACTAGTGGTGCGGCCGCTGCGAGCGAGACTGTACACTTTGTTAGCGGCGTGGCATTCCGCTGACGTGAGGAGACTCCATGCGGCTATTGAGAAGTCACATCACGCTACTCCGTTTCAGCTAGGAATAAAGGTAAGAAATTTTTTCACTCTTTTAAATTTTAAGCGAACGGAAATCACCTTCTACGAGTAGGTTTTGATTAAATTGGACGAGTGTCAAAATATAGATATACTTTACAACTATATTACCGATGCTGTACAAAATAATAAGTCTAAGATGCGTCTCTATTTACAGGAATCAACAAAGATACCATCAGTAGCAGTATTAGCTGTCATTTCGAAGCACTTTCTGAAGATGCAAGAAGCTGATTCCCCGCTCGACAAGCTTGAGAACCTTTTAGCGGCTATTTCTGTCATGTTCAATGCTGTAAGTAACTTCTAAAAGATATCCATGTCCTATACATATTCATGTTCTAAAAGATATATACATATGTCCTAATCCTCAGCAAATGAACTAATTTTATCAGAATCATTAAGTTTGAACCCTATTGATGCAAGGAAGTAACATTTTAAGAAAGATAGTACCTTTTGTCATAGACCTTGTCTCTGCGAAAAATGCCAAAGAGATTTTGCGCAAATGCGAAATGTATGAGAAATGTCCCATACATTTTGCATCATCAAATCATCATCCTTGAATCTATAGCCGTAGTACAAAAAATTTGGTGTTTTGGAATGTTTTTATTTGAATTCGTGATTAGTTTACCACTTTGACCGTAGTCCGTTTTAGCTTTCATGACCAGTTCACGACCGATTTTAACTTTTTCAGATAAATCCCTCCTGTCAAGGAACTACTAAAAACTTAATCACTTACTCTCAGATCCGCGGAGAACGAAGTCTAGGAGCCGACGACCTTCTCCCGGTCCTCTCATGGACGGTCGCCCGCTGCCGACTGGTCTGTGCAGAGTTGGAAGCAGAGCTGATGGCCGGGCTGTTGCCCGCGGCTTTACTCGCGGGCGAGGGAGGGTACTATTTGACGGCGCTGTTCTCTGCTGTCGCGGTGCTGAAGCGACTCGCTCCGGAACCTGAGCCAGACAGTTCTAGTCCTGTAAGTTTCCTTTAATGCTGCATCGATGATGGCTTTTCGCAGATCGTCTTGCTTTCGCCGGTTAAATTTGGAATTGTTCGTGACTAATTGTGACTGCGTAATTGTGTCTCCATCAAAAGTGGCTTGAGCCCGTTGCCTCCCTTGAATGAGAGTTGTTTTTTATTTTGGTTCCAATAAGATTAATAATACAGATTTATATGATAGATTAAAATAATATTAAAATAGCAGCTTTTTTCACGAATTATTTTCGTTACAGACATGGCGCCGCGGCTCCGTAGACAATATCACCCAGTGCCCCGTAGCAGTGATACGCGTGGTCCTCCCCGACGAATGCCGTGGCTCGATCCGTCGCGTCCCGGTCCCGTGCCGGCCCGGGGCGCGCGCGCGCGACCTGTGCCGCGCGCTGGCTCACGCCGCCGCCATCACCAACCCACAAGACTACGCGCTGTTTGCACTGCACGATGGACAAGGTATGTATGTGTGTTTAGATTTTAACCGTGTGGTGTTGGCGAAGACTTCACACCACGCCAACTCAACCCGTGGGCTACTACGCCCACAGGACCAGAGCTGACTCAGATACCTATATGCACCAATAGGACTGGAGCATATTTTTCTTTTTTCTTCGTTCAGGACAAAAACAACAGCAGCAGACTTACAATGTGTTTATTCTATGTGGTTTAAATGTACAACCAATCACATTATCCATGATGATGAGATACGTCCGTAGTGCCTCGGTCGAGTGCCCCAAGTCTTGCTTGTCTCTTGCCACAGAGTCGCTAGCTTCCTGAAGAGACTTAATCAGTGAGAGCGCTGTTAAAAAGTATCGGTGATGATAATGGATCACCTGACCGAACACCTTTTCCTCTGGTGGACGTGGTGCTTTGCGTTGAACCGGTTTCAATAAATGGTACGAACCGAATTAATATTTTAATTTATATTATAAAGTTTATTTAAAGTATTTAGTTTGAGAGAGTGGTAAATACTTCATAGTGCTAACTCATAGTGCTTATACATATAGAACCTACCAAGCTTATGCTCTGGAATTAAAGGCCTTGGCGTAATCCACGAAGGCGAGACTTATATTATAAGTAAATATTAAATTAGCTTGCAGAAGATCAGTGGTAGAAAGGACTAGTCTGAAACCCATTCGTTTTTAGTGACGGTTCCCTATCAAGCAATCCTCTAATTATTAACTTTGAGGTTAAAATGTTGACTAAATTAACGTTGATATTTGTTACAGAAACTATGCTAAATGAAAACGATTGCCCTCAAGAAGTGATGTCAGAGAAGAGCGGACAAAACTACACGTTGGCGTATCGAAGGATAGACGCTAAGATAGCGTGGCCCCAACAAGCCCTTTCTTCCTATCCGTAACAAGTCGCAAGCTCTTGAATAATCTCACAAATTCATAAAAAATATTCAATCTCGGAAATATTTTTTTATGAATTCGAACTCTATAGACACCCTAAGGTTGTACTCTGCTCAGTATCGATAAGGTATTACTGATCTTGGAAGTAAAAGTATATTTTTATCACATTACATTAAAGTGATATTTTCTACAATATTAACCTTTATCTAAGTGCTATCGATTTCATTAGCTTATATTAATTACTAAGCAGTATTTTTTATTAATACAGTGTTTCTAATTCTATTGTAATGTCTTTTTAAAGTAGCTTTTATACCCTCGTCCGGTACCAACCACTTCAGTCTAACCTAATCAAATCATTTTAAATTCAGTAATTTTATTATTTCACCTACGAGACCAATCAAATGTGAACAACTACGTGGTCTGACTGACCATTGGGACGTAGCGACTTTTTTCCAGTTTGCTCGATTGATGTATGTTTTAATGTTATTTTTCCTAACCGTTTTACAAATAGTTGTTTAGTGATCTTTGGTAGCCGGACATGAGTAAACTTTTTATATTGTATCCTGACTGAACGTTTCGGGTTTCTGATACCCTTTTGTACATTGTGTATGGCGCGTGTTTTATATAATCTGTGTGGATTGTGATGTATGGTAAACTCTTTTTATTATTATTTTTTTATATTTTATATCAAACAATATTCCATCTTTAAAAGGTGGCCATTTTCTCTGTGTGCGTTTGTTTAAGTTCCTACATTCAAAACGTACACATAATAAAACTTACCAAATTATCGCTTTAGGTTATTTTTAAGTTCTTTATTCTAGTGCAAAATTTTTATATTACTTTTGAAGTATCGGTACCTACTTTAACTTACCTAATAAATTGTTTATGAACTGTGATGTATTTTGTATTAGTACTGTAAGTTTGTATTCATTTTGTATATTAGTTGATGCGTTTAATATAATTTATTTATGAGTAATTTTTAAGGAAAACTCATTAGTAAGAAAATTTCAGGAGAAAATGGATTGTGAACCTGTTGTGTTGTGTATGAAGTGATAGTATTCGCTGGTTATTCTACTCATGTTTTTAAAATACGTAAGCATTAATATTCTATAAGGAATTTAACTGCCCAATATAGGTTCAGAATACTCTAGAAACCTAATTTTAAAAATAAAAACCTACAATACAATTAGCATACCTAAACAATGAATGAATTATGTATGCAGCTGGCCTAATGTGTAATAACTCTGAGAATGTAGACAGTTCGTATTAATTTATTGCATTATCGTACACTAACGTTAGTTATCTATGCGTATATGTTTTTATAACATTTTCAGTCATTTGTGAGGAATAAAGAAATTTTTACCAAATACTTTTTCTTTTACTTAATTGTACAAAAACACCCACCTAACTACACTTGCGAGCTATAAACTGGAATCACTTCATCGCTGGTTTCTGCAGACCATATTTTACAGTTTCCATGGAATAAACTGCAGATTGGTGTATACCATTTGAAAAGAAATTTTGTTAGCTTTCGAATGGTATACAAATTATTTAAATTTAATTAAGTTTCCTACCTTCATTTAGTGAATTATTACAATAGGTCGAAGTTGTGGATGTTTAAATTAATAAGAAGTAATATGAAAATATCAAATTTTTATTTAAAATCTTTGTTATTTCCCGCTTAATATTTTGTATTGCCCCCCCTGGCCCTAATGCTGCTTGTAAACGGTTTTTCATTGACCTAATGAGTTTCCTGATGGAATCCTGTGGAATTTCCTGCCACTCTTCGATAAGAGCAGTTTTTAGGTCTTCTATTGACGCCGGAGCTGGAGATCTTCCTCGTACCCGCATTTTCAGCTCGTCCCACAGGTGTTCGATAGGGTTCATGTCAGGGCTGACGGCTGGCCAGTCTATTGTGGGAATCCCGACTTCTTCCAGGTACTGTCTAGTCGCACGAGCGGTGTGGCAGCGGGCATTGTCGTGCATTAGCAGGAAATTTTCGCCAATAAACCCGGCGTAAGGGAGAACATGGCCCAGCAGAATGTCGTTGATATACCTTTCTGCGGTTAGTCCTCCTCCCCGACCTCCACCGGGTACGAATACCAGCTCCGTTTTAGCTTCAATTGAAATCCCCGCCCACATCATACAAGACCCACCCCATATGAAACTGTTTCCGCTATACAGCATTGTGCATATCGCTCTCCCGGTCTCCGTCGACGGTCGCTGCCATGCAGGCACATCCTAGTCTCGTCCGCGAACAAAACTCGGCTCCATTGCTGTATATCTCAATCTAAGTGATCACGAGCAAACTGAAGTCGGGCTTGTCGTTGGGCTGTAGACAATTTGGGTCCCGTTGCTGGCCTTTTTGGGGTCAAGTTAGCTTCTTTGAGTCTACGCCTCACTGTCCACTCGCTGACAGTTCTCCCTCGAACTTCTCCGAGCTCCCGCTGGACGTCAACGCCGGTTAGATGTCTAACCGGCGTTGACGTCCAGCGGGAGCTGAGAGAAGTGCTGACAATAAATCGGTCATCTCTCGCCGAAGTGCATCGCTGTCGTCCAGATCCTGGTCTTCGGACTAAGTTTCCAGTCTCTCTAAACCTCATGTATACTTTGGAGACACAGGACTGGCTCAGATGAAGCTGTCGAGCGATAGTACGCTGAGAGAACCCTTGCTGGATTAGGGTGACGATTTGAGCGGCTTCTATTGGTGTGGTTTCCATTTTCTTGTAATTCCAGTATTTTGAGTGACGTGATATATTGGACTGATGACAAAATTGCATAAATTCCCAGTTTTTATAGGGATTCAGGAGTTGAAAAATTGATGTTTCGTTCCAAAAATTTATGTCTTTTGTTTTCACGTTCCATGACATATGATGAACATTTTTTTCGCTATGATATCGAAAGAGTTTGAAAGCTAATAAAATTATCTTTAAAATAATATACCACAACCTACAGTTTATTGCATGGAAACTGTAAAATATGGTCTGCAAAAACCAGCGATGAAGTGATTCCAGTTTATAGCTCGCAAGTGTAGTACTTACTCTAATATATACTACTAATTTGTTTCTATTATTTGATTGTAATTTTGTTTTGTTAAAAAAGGTTATTTCCCACCTAACTCTATTTATAAAAAAATAATAATTAATATATAAAATATTAGCAGTTTCTCTGAAGGATAGGATTCGTAACGAATACATCCGACAGAGGACCAAAGTTATCGACATAGCTCAGATAATTAGCAAGCTGAAGTGGCAGTGGGCTGGCCACATCTCGCGAAGAACCGACAACCGCTGGGGTAAACGTGTTCTCGAGTGGAGACCGCGACTCGGCAAACGTAGTGTATGACACCCTCCGGCCAGGTGGGATGACGATCTGCAAAAGACTGCAAGCAGATGCTGGATGCGGCAGGCTGAAGACAGGACGCTATGGCGCTCATTGGGGGAGGCCTATATCCAGCAGTGGACTAAGATAGATTGATAAAAGACTTAAAAGATCCAGGGTGGATATTGATCAAACTAAGCAATAATGGTATCTATCGTACCACAAATACAACCACTGAATGCTTATAGTTATTGATCTATCAACAACTTAGCAACATAACAGGTATTACCACGTCTCGGAAACAAGCATAAGTACTTCAAGAATATCTTAGATTCTTAGTAGTATTAAAACCCTAAAAATGCAAGCCAACTATCCGAAGAAGCAAGACCGACGTAACTGGGACCCGGTGCACGTCACATACCCCGTGAGAAAGTTTCCTAGCACTGGCGAGTCTAGTGAAACTGTTGCTAGATACTGGAGAGATCCACCTGAAGTATTGAAGAGTTTAGTAAGTGTGTCTGCTCTTTCTATTCAACCCATGAAGAGGCCTGGTATATGGTAGCCCTGGTCAAAAGTAAACTGATAGGTTCGGCCAATAAAGAGTACCCTTATACTTATTGAATATAAGTTAATACCTAATGAATGAATGGCGCAATGCAGAAAACTCCGCAAAAATATCTATTCGGCCTTTAGCCACCTCTATTTAATTTTACTCTCTTTCTCGAGTAGACTGTCTGCATACTCGTGCTTATGCCAAAGCTTGACAAACAGCATGCACCTACATGGGAAAACATAACAGGGGTTGTGGTTTTCATAATGATGTTCGATCATCGAGCGATTTACCTCTTCGTCGAAGGGCGTCTCTAGGTCAACATTCTGTTATAATTGCCCATGTATCGTATTTTTTACTCGACTTGTGTCCAATCTATTACATACATAAGTACCTACAAATCTATTCTAGACTAAACGTAATTATTGACAACCGACTTTGAAACAATAGTATGTAACGTGCAACACGTGTCACAAACAACAGTTATGTTAAAAACAGGTGAATAGGCTATAACGTAGTGAATTACAGCGTTAACTTGGTAATTGGTAGGTATGTACTAATTAACAACTAGAAGTTATTACCTAGGATGTTTGGTCTTACTGGCTATAAATACCTAAGTGCATATTATCTAATAACGTTCTAATAACGAACGAAGAAATATTGTTCTAACATCAGCAGGTTTTTTCCTGGTGGTTCAATAAATTTTTGGTCGAAGCATATACTTACCTCTAAGCTAATTACCACCTAAGCTACAACTATGTATTAAATGAATAACGATGCGCAATACATGTTGCAATAAATAAATCTGAAAAAAAAACAAAGTAGCAATAAGTGCTTGGAGATTAGATCAAAAGGTAACAACTGGGTAGAAGAACACAAGACTTTTATACTTAAATTTTAATTTTTCAAAGTACCAGGAGAGATGACCTTCATAGGATACCCCCTATCCCTACCCACCTCCTACCTACTGGTAGGTAGGAGGTGGGTACTTGGAAATGGGTAGAAAAACAAACTGCAATGGTTCGAGCGCTGTTAGACCATGAACCCTGTGATTCAGACAGTATTATGAGCAAGGTCAGGAAGTACCTAATCTTAAGAAGTTTTGCAAGGATTTACTTAATAAATACTTATTTTACCCAACTTTAGAGAGAACCGGTAGAAGAACTGAAAGACTACCTTCGAGACTACAACATAACTAAGGAATTGACAAGATCGCAGACTTTTGAAGACTATGAATTCAAACTGCCGGACAAAGATAGGCAAAGTAAACCCGCGTCTTGCCTTGAAAATGAATATTGCAACAATCCGCAAAGAAGGGTAAGATAAGAAAACCGTGTAAGCAAACCTGCGAGTGATTTTTTTTTCGTAGAGGAAAAACACGATGCAGAATTTTTTTATCACTAAAACCATGTTCACATTGTAATGGTGTTTTGCTTCAGCAAAACACCTTTTCTGCACTGAGATGTACATATGCACGCTTCGCTTGTTTTAATTTAATTAGTTAAGGTACTCAGGTACCTAATTATGCCTTAGTTGACTTTCCATCCGATAATATGCGACTAAGAATAAGTATGACAACCTTTACAGACCTGGAACCATTTACCAATCAATTTGTTTAATTTGTTTTCAGCTTGCAGACAGAGTGCCAACACTCCATGCGCATGGAACAACGGAGATGAGAGACAAGTTTACAGAACCAGGTGTACCACCACGGTTGGTCACCGACAAAGATCAGCACAAAAACCTTCATAGTCTGGCTCTGAGTCCGGTAACTGTGCAATTTTGCATTACAATGTATTCTACATTGATACAATTATAACTTTTTACATGTAAAAGACGTCAACGCGCTCTAAATAAATGCATCATAATATCGCATAGGTACCTATAATATGTACATACCACCCCAAATTAAGGCAACATTCTAATGCACTTTTATGCACAAAAATTTATTAAAATTATTAGGTCCCTACCATTAACTTCAGTACAAAAGTATTAATTTTAATTTTGTTTACGATAATAACCATGCAAGTAGAACAACCTAGATCTTTGAGTTTTTCTGTTTTCTTTTCCTAGCCCCCAGAGTCCAGTTGGCATAAAGAAATAGAACCCCTGGATACTACACATGATGGCTTCAAGAAGTACCTGGACCCATACCTAACGACGTCCAGGCTTCACCACCGGCCGTTTACAGCAGATCAGCTAAAGAAAATATCTAATTCTAAGGATGTTGTGACTTATTATACCTTTGCTGATATTCCATGGGTACGTAAAATGAACTAAAGGTTCAAAATGAAGGAAAGGATAAGTTCTTCCATGAACATTGACGAGAGAGTCAAAGAAAGCTATATGAACTGTATTTTTCCAGGCTTGGGGTCCAAAACCAAAAGTCAATGAATGGCGATTGCCTTTGAGCAGACCAAAGGCTGTATACGACAGGGAGAAATTTAAATATGAATTTAAGGAAGTCAGAACACATAATAAGTTGATCTGGGTTCCAGGGTAAGTGTTAAAAATTCTCGAGCAGGAGAATAACCATCCCTTGCGAGATCTTCGTCCCTCTTTGTCGGTTCCATCTTTCTTACGAATTATTTCGATCAGAGTGGGACGATCTCTTCTATCCGGCTTCTAAGCTAAATACGAAGGTGGCTAGAAGTAGATACGTATTTGTATGACCCCTTTCCCATATAAAGACCACTTATTCAAAAACAAAAATAATTGGTTATGTATTATGTTCTTTACAGAACCTTCAGAACAGAAGTGCGCGAAAACTACGTTCAACCGACATCTTTCCCTCAAGCACAAATCCCCAATTTCGAAGAGGAAGTAAGAACCGAGTACCAGAGAGCTATGGCCGGTTTGCAGACCAATAAGCAACAGGAGCATTCAACCGTGAAGGGAAGATATGCAGCTGAAAGCACCCACATCGGATCGGGGAAACAAATCTGTGCGGTGTTTAATCAGTTTAAGGAGAAGAATAAGCGATTGGAAGCTAGAAATAATAAGACACGCTGAATGAGCTAATCTATTTCCATTTGATTAAATATTGCAACTGTGCAAAACGTATATTTTGAACATTCATACATCGAGTACATCGAATAAGTTTTTTTTAGGCGCTATCCAGACAGTGCAACCTTGATTTCCGTATTGCGACAACAGACAACAAGAACAGCTGTTTACATCTAAACTTCTTCTTAATTAAAAATAGAATAAATAGAATAATAGATGTACAGATAACGGTTAATTTAGTGTCATTTTTAGTGTTCTGTTTTTATATGACTGTTGACAATATTGATAACCTACCGGATTTCACTACTGGCCTTGCACAAATAAGTTCAGTGGTGAATCGCAAGTGCAGGTTGCATACATTGTACGCGATTTTAATGCGCACCCCGGCACGAATTTCGGGCAGGAATTCCTGCCCGACCATGACTGCTCGGCACACAAATTTAATAATTATTAAATTTGTGTGCCGAGCAGTCATGGTCTTGTGCGGATATAGGTATCCTGGAATCTAGTACTTACACGTACTTGAGCGAAGCACATGGATGCTGTAGGTGGTTAGACCATTGTCTCGTTACCATGGCAGCTAATGATACTATCCGATCTATAAGTGTCATGCATGACGTGCTTTGGTCTGACCACTTTCCGTTATTTATAAAATGCGATATTGAAGAAGCATGTAAAAGCATGAACGTTTCTTCTGTGAGAAAACCTAATGAAATAGTGTGGGGTGTACGTAATTCTAGTCATAAAAGAACATATTCTAAATACTGTGATAATAGACTAACACTTTTAAATTCTACTTTACAATGTTAAAACTGCACAGATAATTTACAATGTGATTTTAAAAAAGAGCATTTTATATTTATTAATCGTATTTACAATGCACCTGAAAAAATCTTTTTCCCCCAAAGCAAAGAGGTTTAAGGAGGATTCACCTATCAAGACGTTTATGAATAAACCTCTTTGCTCTTCGGACATACATGGAGGTCATGGTTTGTCACTTTGTCTATGCTTAAAGTCCCGCGTACTTTAGTACTACCTATTATGTTAACAGTAGGTACTCTGTGGTACCTACTATACATAGAAATCTGTGGTTCCGCGCGACCACGTCAAAACTGGTCAAAACAAAACAAACAAAAATATAACAATGAGTATACAAAGTTCATGGAAATAGTATATTTTCTCATTTTATTACTGGGCATAGTATACGCATTGTACCTCATACAGCCGTACTGGATCCTAATTTTGTCTTTTCTACTAATCTATTCAATATACACCCAGGTGTGTATGATTTTCTGAAGATGCACAGCAGGTAGGTGCCTCACATTTTTACATCTCCAACTGACTTCTAATGTTTTACCCTAAATGAAATTTAACTCCTAGCAGATCCTACGTCCTACTTTTGCATGGAGCCCTGACTATATTATTGTCAATTGTAGGTATTCATTGTAAAAAAAAGTCCAAATCTCGTAGATATCCATTATTATTGACCATCCTTACACCCGTACACTAAACTCTTATGATTTTATTCTAATACCCATTCCAGGTACCTCCTCACACGATAGCCATGGGACCAATAATAGGTAAAGTAACCTTGATAATAATCTACTTTGGCTGACTGAACGTGCTATAACGCTAAATCCTCCCATCCTATAATTGACGTTTGAAAGCCATTTTATGGCCTTCGTGCGTTCCATCTCAATCAAATAGTAAAATTGCAATTTAAATCTATCAATTGATTTTTGATAGGAAGAAATTGGCGTCCGTGAAAGAAACTTATCTTACTATAATAAAATAGCGTAGTTTGACGAATTCATTACGGATCTAAGCGGGTTAACAACGAACCATATATGTGTTGGTAGAACACCAAAGTTTCATCCCTTAACGAGGGACTTCTTCAGGGTGAGTGCGGTTCGCGACGCGCCTGTACCGCTGCCTTGCGCTCACTACCCCTCGTTAAGGAATGAAACGTTGGTGTTCTTCCAAAACAAATAAGGTTCGTAGTTAACCCGCTTACATCCGTAATGTAAACTTATCTTGTTACGGTAGTTATTAGACAACACTAAAATTGATGCCATCCTTTTTATTTCGATCGCTGGACTGCAACAAATATTATTGTTGCAATTTAAAAAGTCAAATCATAACTATATTTATTATTACATTACATTATAATGATTTGATAATTCAGCTTGAACAAAATCAAAAATTGTCTCCCTTAATTTAACACTGTTTTAAAGCTTTGCGGGATAAATACTAAACCATCGAGAATACATTTTTAGGGTTCCGCACCCGAAGGGTCAAAACGGAACCCTATAACTAAGCCTCCGCTCTCCGTCCGTCCGTCTGTCACGAGGCTATATCTCATGAACCGTAAGAGGTAGACAATTGAAATTTTCAAATAATGTGTATTTCTCTTGCTGCTATATCAACAAATAATAAAATAAAATAAATATCAAAATTAAAGGGGGCTCCCATACAACAAACGTGATTTTTTAGCTATTTTTGCTCTTAATTTGTCAAGGCTGTATCTCTTGAACAACAATAGGTAGACACATGAAACTTTCTATAATTAAGTACCACCTCAATTGTAATAATAAAAAATACTAAAAAATAAAACAAAATTGAAAATTTAAAGGGGTCTTCAAACAAGTGAAAATTTAATGTTCGAAGAAATCAACGAACATGCATACCTACAGCTGAACATAAGAAATAAAGAATTACAGAAAGTTCTTTACCACCAAGTTTAAAAATATCATGGTTATTAGAACCTAAAGACATCAATAACGGGACACCATGATTAACTACCGAGTTAAAAGATTGTATAGGTCGTAGAAACACCCGCAGCTGCAATAAAGCCCGTAATTTTGACAAGCCCATCCTGTTTTTGAAAGTATTGCTGTGACTATTCACCACAACCGGACTGCAAAACTACTCGTACGCGAGTCGTTTGAGGCTAAGTTTTCTAAATGCTTGAGTAGAAAATTGCTGTGAAACAATGTTCTAATATTTTATCAAAGAATGTTAAGTACTTGTCACTCACGTGAGTACAAAAACTTAAGCACTTAATGTGTTAATTGAAAGCAGTATCAGTAAGTAACAGCAATTTAGCCGGTCACATATTGCCTCAAAATTGTACAGTTGATCAAAATATCTCGTCTTGGAAAGACATGCTATTTCTCTAGTTGGCTCGAGAAGTGAGTGAAAATGAAATTGCTTGGTTCGCTCGTGATCTTGGCTCTGATGGTCGCGCAGAGTATGAGCCATATTAAGGTAAGTGTTAATATCGTCCGATAGGTACGTTTAAATTTGTGAAGTAATTTATTTATTTCTTGGAGAGATACAATTTTTTTTTCATACCTACCATGGGCTCACAGGTAACACTTAGTCAAATATGGATACAGAGTTTAGCTTAGGGCCAAATTAAAACATTTAGATTTGATGAAAATAATTTATCTATAAATCGCCAAAGAATATAAATTATCTAAGCATTTCTTTTTATGTTTGTCCTTAACTTTTTGTAGAATCTGAATAAAAGCAGTTTTATTTGTTCCTTTTTTTTATATCACTATGTTGCTTCGCTCTACCAACAAGGATCTTTCATCTCTGTAGTGAGCGAAGTTTCTATTAAAAGCTTTGTTTGGCTATCAATACACAAAATCATGGCATGGAATACTTATAAAATAGTTATCAATAACATCAACTTATCACCAAGACCGGCAAGTTGAAATCTGGACCAGTGAAAGTTGTTCTTCAGTAATAAAGTTCTAGGGTTAGTACTGAATCCAGATATTCTATTTAGCAAGACCGGTACAAACCCGATGTTAAATGATTAACAGGTATTTAATTGTTGATATTGAAATACCTAGTTGCCGTTTTTAAGACTCTCTGCAGGAATGCATCTTATTTCTATAATCAAAATCATCGAATTTCTGCGTTTTGGGTGGTATTTTTCTTGTCTTGGGTGCCAATTCTGAAAACCAAACACTATATCTACTTACCCATAACCCTACTTATCCACATATTACAACCGCAAATAAAAGTCTAACGTTCTGTAAATTAACAGTGATACCTTTACAAATGCACGCAATGTAAGAAGCTTTTCTGCAACTAAATGACGTTAATTATTTTCAGCTTACTGTATCCGTGTATTATGAGAGCAAATGTCCTGACAGCAGAAGGTTCATAGTAAACCAGCTGGTGCCAACAATCGAGAAATTGGGAGAGTACATCAATCTGCAACTGATTCCGTTTGGAAAAGCGTGGGTAAGCCAGGGCTCTTCCATTAGCCCTTATTATTCCATAAAACTTTGACTGCCGCACTATACCTTCTTCAGCGGTGTGTTGCGCAGTTACGACGCACCGCGCCCGCCTTCCGGGTCACATCGCTGTACCTTGGCAGTGAACGCGTTAACACTTTTAAGGTGCAAAACGCACATGTCCTATCTCCAGGTCCTTGTGCGGCAGCGCGCCCCACTGGGTCGCACTGCGAAGGCTGGGCAGTGAATGCGTTAATACCGTCACCTGATATAATTTATAACGATTATTTAGCTAGCCATGCTGGAAATTAGAAGGGTTTTAGCTCGAAAATGCGAATTTCAATGGTTCACAAAGTAACACCTCGAGTTAGAAAACAACATCTAGCACAAAATTGTTTCTTCAGACTTAAACTGCTTTACAAAATCAGGCATTATCTTAAGGAAGAGATTCGTGTAAAAGTATGTGAAACACATGTGTGTACGGTCCGCGTCTTGCATACAAAACTAGCCGCCTTATTCAAAGAAGTCAAAACGCATGCTGTAGATTCTGCTATCAAATCCCGCCGCGAACACACGTCACGCCATACCTAAACACATCTTCAACGCTTAACATGGCCTCGCGACGGGCTTTGCATATGGCCACACTGGTTCATGGTGTTTTGACTTTCGGTACCCCTATATATCTGTTCTCTAAACTTGATCAGTCACGCACTAAATATAGTACTAGGCCAAATAAAAATTTATTGCACTATTCTAATCACATAACTGCTAGGTTTCGGGGCAGTTTTAGGTACCAAGCAACCAAATGTTGGAATAATATTCCACCACCCCTTCGGCTGTTCAAATCCAAATTCACCTTTAGAAAACGAATAAAATGTGTTATTTTGGATCAACAAAAATCTGGGTTGCCTGGTTCCGATGCCCCATATAAATGTTAGAGTTTATATTATTATTATTATTTTGGTAACGCAGCATGTACATTAATATTATTTTCCTAATTATAAGTATTACTTTTTTATATTATTTATTTTGCTCGTTGTATTTTTATTTATGCACATATGTATTAAATTATCTACATCTTTTAAGGCACTACTATCATAACTGAGCGAGTATATACTTTCTCTGTTTCATATTTTGTAATCGCAGGGTCCTGCGATTGTTCTTGTTCTGGTCTAGGCAGAATAACAGCGCCTTCTGTTCATAACAGTTGGCATTATGCTGAGCCTGGACCCATTTGCTACTGCAGCGCAAATTATTTACCTACTTATTTTGTACCTACATACATATTATTATTATTTTTTTTCAATGTATTGCATCGTTGATGTTCATTGGTTTTGAATATGTATTTAATATCTTGTTGTTATCTTGCTAAATTGTTATTTATCTTGTGTGTACAGTGGCAAATAAATGATATGTCTATGTCTATGTCTAGTTAGACGCGCACTATTGCATTTATCGACTCACGGTCGGAATTTTACGTCAGATATATGTAGGTAGCACATTGGTACGAGTAGGTACCTATTGGATATGTTAGTAATTACCAGCCACCCCGCCACACAGATCAAGACACAAATTTGTTTGGCGTAACTTTGACAAGGGTGGATCTATCAGCCGCCGTATCAAAATATAAAACAAATAACTTTTATTTCTTTTGGCTGAGGTACAAGATAAGCGTACAGGCAAGTCAAATTTATTATCAAATAAGATATAAAGTGTAAATTGATTCTCTGCATTTAAATTTTTTGTCCACAAGTGAAAGAAGTGAAAAAGAAACTAATATCGAACTACTATCGACTAAGAAACCAGAAGACCATACGAGGAAAATAACTAAGAGATGCTTTTAGTAGTGACGAATATTTATATTTAAGTACTTAACCAAATTACAAATTTATTTCTGGTGTTAATATTTCACTTTCACTGCTAGACCTCATCAATTATACAATTTGTGAGAATCAAATTCAAATTTTCTGTAATATTTGATAAAAAGTAATAACAACACGAATAAAAAGTCCCGCGTATTCTTGTTTTAAATTTGGATAGCCAATGCCGCGTCGGCACGCGCGTTTTTTTTATTGCCGGCCAGGCTTTATTGAAGCGAATTGCCTTTAAACTTTTTAGGTAAATAGTGTTCCAAATTCAAAAGTCATTTCGTCACTGTTATTAAGTGCGCTGGAATGACCCACTTTGTTCGCACTTATCGAGGAACCCTTTGCCTCTTTTCCAATAGATGGGATAAACAGTATTTTTTTCCAGCATGGCAACGATAAATTCAACTGTCAACACGGTGACAGCGAATGCCTCGGCAACTTGATGCAGGACTGCGCCATCAGCATGATGTCCCCACGCTCTGATGCCAAGATCCTCAAGTATGTTGCATGTGAGATGCAGACGCTAGCCGGCACTACGGGAGACGTACAGGTAAGAAAGCATACTGTCCCACTTTAAGTTTCGATCCAATTATTTATCTACACGATTTATAAATACATAAAGAACACTTTAGTGTGGATAGAGAAGGTAGCCCTTCAAAATCAATCCGATTAAATTGAACAAGATTCGAGAATCATTGTACGGCAAAATACAATCAGTATTTAATATTAATGTGATTGCTTGATTGCACATGATTGATAGCTCTTGTTTTTGGTGCATCACTATTTATTTTTCACCAAAAAGTGGCAGCTCACGTAGTATCAAAGATGAAATCCATACCCGAACAATTAACTAGATTTGTGTGGATGCAAATGCATTGCATTGATGCAAAATCCACCTGCTCCTGTTACCAATCGAGATGAACAAGATTCGAGAATAATTTTACGGCGGTCAGTAGGTATTTAATATTAGTTGTGATTGCTTGATTGCACATGATTGATAGCTCTTGATTTTATCACATAGCTATTTATTTTTCACCAAAAAGTGGCAGCCTACGAAGTGTCAAAGACGGAATATATTTAATTGTTCGGGTATACATAAGTACTTATGTACCTAAAGTTAAGAAAATTATTGTTATTATTAGCCTACATTATGCTGCTGCTGGGCAAAAGCCTTCTCTAATTTTTTTTATTACGTAATAGTTATTTATCCTTGCAAGAAAATTTGGCGAAGTGACATGGTTAAATAACATGACAATTTGTTTTCAAGTATGCCAAATTGTCAGTCATTCCTTTAACGCATTATGCCACTTCACATACATGGGTACATATTTGCATAATTTAATAGCCTTTTGTGAAAACCTAATACCTGCGTGTTTTCGTAAGTTTCTGTATTTTTTTTAACTAGGTAATCTCAGACTCCAGAGAAAAGTATCATAAAGATTATTATTGAAATAGCTGATAGGTACTGGTGGCTGGTAGGCTTAAGGCTGTATACCCCGACAGCCTTGAGACCACAAAATAATTATCTGTAACCGTATAAATAAATAGTTTTATTCGTGGAATGTTCAATTTGTGTAAAATACTTTGATAAATATTCGAGTCAAAGAAAAATACTCAAAATCAACAGCGTTTAGAAGAAATATCTAAATTCCGAATATATTTTTTTTATTCGAAATTTGTATAGGTACTTCTTTTAATTTTGATATTTAGTGCACAGTTAACTAATAAATAATTTATAAAAGAATAATTACAGAATAAGCGACAATTGGCGGTCTTATCGCTCAACAGCGATCTCTCCCAGATAACCAATACACATTTTCTAAAAGATTTAATTATTGTCTTGGGGACGCTTCAGACTGGTATTGATATGGATCAGTTAAGCTATCTCTAGACTGTTTACAACATTCTGCAGTTAGATCAGTTCTTTCAATTACTAGTTCTAATTTTGTTTCTATTCTTTGATTGTAATTTTCTTTGTTAATAAAGATAATAATTACTTGTATGTAACAAATTAGAACTAGTATTTACCATTGAAACAGTTAAGCTAACTGCAGACTGTTGCAAACAATCTACAGGTAGCTCAACTGATCCATACCAGTCGGAAGCGTCCCAAAGACGCTGGCTGCATTGCCCCGCTGTATGGCAATGCTGATGTGCTGCACCAGATACTCACCAGCTCTCGGGTCACGCGTCGCTTCGACCAGACGCTCAGATATATTTTATCAAACCCCGTGAGCCTCTGCACCCCACCACGGACCTAGGGTTTCGACGCCACGGGGAGAAAATGCATAGGCTCTGCCGAGGATCTCAACAGGCGCAAATCAATATGAAGGTATTTGTGCCTGTTGAGATCCTCAGCCAAATCTGCCGCCGCACCAGCCCTTGCGGATTCGATGGAATTATAGACATTTTGGCTTTGACTTTCAGTGTGTACGACAAGCGCTCTTGCCTATTGCACAACTGAAGAAATGCATGACCTCCACGCTAGGAGCCGATCTGCAAATAAAGTCTATGCACCTGACTGAAAGCGTTGCTCCGACCTTTATACCAACAGTCACTATCAATGGGGTAAGTCAAGGTATCCATACTAGTATTATGAATTCGAAAGTAACTCTGTCTGTTACCTTTTCATGCCTAAACGGCTGTACGGATCTTAATGAAATTTGGCAGGGAGGTAAATGGTATCCCCAGGACGGATATAGGCTACTTTAAAAACGCGTGTGAAGCAGGCAGCTGCTAGTAATAATATAAGTCCCGGAATGCCAGACCTTGTTTTTTTGGACCATCGGGTAAGTGAGATGAGGCTATTGTTTAAAAACTTACTTGCCTTATTGCCTTAGAATTTTGCCGACAGCGAACAGCAATATGTTTAGGCTAATTAGATTAGGTAAAAAAAATGGTATCGATTCTGTTAACACAAAAGTGTTAACAGAATCGATACCATTTTTTTTTGTTAGAATGATTTGTCCCACTGCTGGGCAAAGAAATCAAAACCATTGCGCAACTAAATGATTGTTAGCCATTTCATCACGTAAAACAATTACTTCATAGAAAAATTAAGAATTATTCATAATCGGGACAACATCGAAAAAGTTATGTTAAGTACATGAGGAATAAAAAATCCCCATATAGAAATCAAAAAAAATGGATGTTGTTTTACCGAGCACAAGTTATACGGAACTAAACTAAACATGCTTACAACACTATTAGGAGGCAAAAGTAAAATCTGCGATTTTGAATAAACGCTTATTTTGTTATGTAGGTACATTCTTAGTATTGACACATGTGGTACATATACCGTTAAACAAATCATGAACTAGTATTTCCAGTGAATTGGATGATAAATGACGCATTTATGTAGTTTTTTTTTTATTCAATCTAAACTTGAACTTTGACCCGTATTATGAAAGCTACTTAAGCAGTCATTACGTAACCTACTCAAGCGTAGAATCTCTGCTCAAGTAAGTCTTCATTAGAGAACGTAACTCTGACCCCATTCTGGTTGAACTCGCAAAATATAGGGTCTTCTCTATGGTCTGTTTTGAAATAACCACCAAACGTTCCTTAACTTTCAAAATCTTACTTAGGTACTCAATAGGTTTTTCCTAAAATTATTTTATTAGTTTGTACAAATTTGGTGCGAATCGAAACGAAAGGAACAATATTTAAAAACAAAACAGCGCGAAAATGATAGCGAAACTTTTCGAAGTTTTCCTTTGTGTAGGTATTAGACGTTTCAGCTGGTCTACTGATGCCTGAAACAATGAAGTCAGAATATTTTCATATTATTATAGTTACTATTGGCCTGAAATTGACTCGACAATTATGGTAAATTTTAGTTTTATTTGGCGTTTTCACTGTTTGATTCGCGTTGACGTCCCTAGGTGGTTTCCTAGGCATACCTAGGATCAATTCTATCTTTCTTATTAGACAAAATTATTCTTGAAATGATGTTTTTTGACAACAAGAATTAATGTAATCCCACGCCAAAGATTAATTTAATCCCACGATAAATTAAATCCCACGCCCACGATTAATTAGTCCCACGATTATTTTAATCCCACGCCTACGATTAATTTAATCCCGCAATCAATAAAATCCCACGCCCATGATTAATTAAATACCACAATCAATGAAATCCCACGCCCACGATTAATTTAATATTAGGTTATGTAAGGTGAGAATATTTAATTTAATCCCACGCCCACCACAGATTTTATCCCACGATTAATTTTAACCCACGCCCACGATTTATTTGATTCCACGCCTGCGATTTCTTTTATCCCACGATAAATTTAATCCCACGCACACGATTTATTCGTGCGTGATCGAGACGTCGACGTTACTTGAAGGCGTGGATGATGGAAATTGAAGGCAGTAGCCTTCAATAGCGTGATTTCAAGTATGAGTAAGTATAGATTTCGACACGAGTTCCGAAGCATTGTTTTAAAATTAGTCTTTACTCAAAACTAGACATAATCACTCAAGCATAGATCAATTGACTGAGCAAGCTTTCATAATACGGGCCTTAGTTTTTAATTTTCACTTTTCAACAATTTGCATGCACATAGCTGCTTTACTTACCTTGAACTCACGTAAATATTGATTTTAATAGTAAGGGTTTTATTTATTTCATTACAGATGAAATAAATAAAAATTAAGGCATGTTATTTTCTACAAAAAAAGTTACATCACTAAATAGTTCAAATTTGAGAAAAATGTAAAAAAACCCAAATAATTTCTAAAAAATAACCGAGAGCCATGTCAGGGTTAAAAAAGTTGTCAAGCTATTGCACTTAGTTTCACCCATCCCCAGTTACCATATGGCACACGGTCTGCTCAACAGCCTGTATAACTAACAATGCTGAACAGCCTGTATAACTAACAATAAACTACTAAATATCAAACTGAGGGGTGAGTCTATTTAACGTTAGTAACGAGACGTGACCGTGACGTCTCCTTTTTCCATACAATTTGGTACAGCGCCTCTTTCGTGCGAAAGGAGACCTACGCAAATCCCCATATAAAAAGGAGACGTCACGATCACGTCTCGTTACTAACGTCAAATAGACTTACTCCTCTGATTTTATCTAACCAATAACTACTACAAAATCAAACATGTTTTTCTCTTTATAGCGTTTCGATCAACAAATTCAAGACGACAGCCAGACCGATCTCTTTGGAACCATATGCTCAATGATCCCTGAGGCAGGACCGTGTGTGCATCGCTACCACTGATTACCTACTGATCTATTTTGTTCTCAAAAACTTGTTATATGTTCATTGTTTTACAACATAAATAAAAAAGAAAGCTGTAATTAGTCAAAAGTTTCTGCCTCATGTATGTAGAGTCAGAGAAATCTTCTCTGGTAAAGCTACAATTATTATGACGACCGATGTGGCGCGGCGGGCGTCTTGGGACAAATTTTTGTCCGATCTGCAAATGTTCAAGGTATTTTCTATGTATTATAAAAAATATCTATCTATGTATTGTATTAAGTTTGTCAGTCATCTAGTATACCAATAACACAAGCTCTGCTTAGTTTTTGGCTAGATGATGCTGTGTGAATTATCCAGCAAAATTTATTTATTTATTATTATATTTAAAATTCCTAGGACTATTCCAGCTCACAAAAAATAAAGCTCAATTTATTATGTCCCATGTTCTACAGCCTCGTTGTGGTCTCTACGACATCATATTAATTCGACGCCTTCACCGACCACAAAACTTTAAAAACTTTAATTTACAAAATTATGTACTATATCAGTTATCTAGTACCCATAACACAAGCTCTGCTTAGCTTGGGGCTAGATGATATTGGTAATCGCAGTGGAGGTGTTAACAATACACAGAAGCTGCTGTCTATCCTCTGGTGGGTTTCCTTAGGCGACTCTTACGATATCTACGGGCTGTGTTGGAGAGGTCGGTTCTTACCTTTGTTCTCAATGTATAGGGTGTTGTTCAAATTAGTGCACAATACTGAAGGAGGTCATTCACCTGCTATCACAGATTAATATTCAGTTAACAAACCAAGCCGCAAACGATTCTTTATTTTATTGCTAATTTTTTTAATTTCTTTGCAACAATGCCTTAAATGTTTTAACTACGAATAAATAATAAGTCAGAAAGCCTAATTTAGAACAAATTCCAAACAAAAAATGGCCCTACTTCAAACCAAAACGATGTATGATTCAAAACACGAATCACTTTTAAAGTTACAAAGACATTCTTCGTGATTGGTTAAAATTCAAGACGAATGCGGGGATTGATTCGCGCTCATGGTGTAATGTCTGCCATGACAGCTGAGTCATAGCGGCGTGGACGATGTATGCAATAGGTAGAACGGACCAAGTCAATAATAGAACAATATTATTGTACAATGTTTTTTATCATATTCTTTTGGTTACTTTTTACAATTCAATCAAATAATATCAAATATCAAAGTGCTTTATATTTTCCTCAAAAGGAATGAAGCATACTCTGCTGATTTTCATAGGCATCCAGTCAACTTGAACAACATTCTTAAATCACCTACGCCGCGACCGACCGCCATGATTGTCATGTCATGTAGTCCAAGTCAGGAAAAATTTACAGAGAACTAACTACATACCTTACCAGAAGGGCCAAAATTAACTAAAATATATATAGCCGAATTGAGAACCTCCTCCTTTTTTGAAGTCAATTAAAAACAGTTAATAGTTTCATTCATTTATTCGTACAACATAAGGCTACAACTCCATGGATGGCTACATACTAGTCCGGCTGAGATATGAATGCGTTCTCGACGATCCAGCGGTGGTAGTGAGCGACGTTTGTGTACACGCTGGGGATTCCTTCGCTGCCGCAGTTTTCAGACCCGAATGATACTATGCCGATCTGAAACAAAGGAAGAGTTACCTATTTGGTTTTGTGCGTATGAACGGCAATGTCAAATTAGGGTAAAACTGAGACTTTTATAGTATAACCTGCGTAGTTGAATGGGATTGAGAATGACGTCATCTCTTTTTGCCTGAAAAACTGGTTTCTACCTAGTTCAGGCACACGCGTTATTTAATTCCATTAGATTTTAAGATCTCTTTGTTATCTTTTTAGTCCTAAGTTATTTTGAATAACATTTCATTTTTTAAATCGCTCAAGCAGTCTCGCTCAGATCGGATTCGAACTGCATGAGATGACGTCATTCTCCATCCGATTCTAAGTAGGTACGCAGATTAACTCATTTTGGCTTTGTGACTGTATTGAAGATCTGAACTTTTGAAACTATTAAGCAGCTATATCGGTTTTCATAGGATTTTTATCATAGTCAGATTGACCACAATCTCACCTGATGTTCAGTGACGATGTCACCGACCATGTATCACGGAGTTCTAGTGCTAGATGACACCTACCCGCCGTCATGACAATGACGAGACCCTGATTTATAACAAACCGAGTCACCAGTGTTCTTTCAGAACCATAATTCAAATAGTACACTGTCCAGTAAAAATTACTACCTTGATTTTAAATTATATTTGTAGAGATTAGTTTAAATTTATTATTTGCGTTCATTTGTGTGGAAAATATTGTAGATACTAAGTAGGCGATGCGGTCGCTCAGTAGATGTCGCTAGCTACCTGCACGTGTTGTCCGTCCAAGCAGCAGCAGCAGTGGTGACCCAAAGTCCGAGCGAGCGTCTCTCCAATCCTCACCCCCCGCAAAACCCCAAACCCCTGCATACTTACCACCGCAAAACCCTTGCATACTTACAACCGTTACAAATATTTCTATTTAAACAATGAAAATTAATTATACGGTAGATGTCACCACTGACCTGTACATGTTGTCCGTCCCTATGCAGCAGCAGTGGCGCCCCCCCGAAGCCCGAGCAAGCATCTCTTCCCTCTTCGCCCCCAGCACAAAGCTGCCCTTCATGTACCGGCACTGATTCTCCGAAGATCTTCTCGCACGATTCTAGGGATACTAGGGGCACTTCTAGTTGTTGTTGCCGGCTAAGCTGTAACACCCAAATATAATATTAACACTTTCATCGCCACCGACGCACTTGGACGACTTCCACCAGCTGCAGCTGCGGCGCACTCCTACGCGTCGCACCGCAGAGACAGCAGTGAAAGCGATCATCTAACAATTTCATTGCCACCGACGTACATGGACGACTTCCACCTGCCATGCCTGTACGTGGCATAGCAGTGAATGCATTAAAACACCTGATGTACCTGTGCTCCCACGGGTGCGAAGTGGAATCGACTAATCGGAAACCAGCGGATGGCGAATGTGTGTATCATAAACGAATGATTTATCAATTTGTATCCGCTCGAGCTAAGCTGGGCAAAGAGTCTAGAAGCCTATGTTTGCTTCTAGTGTAGAAGCTGGGTAGCTAAGCGGCGTTGTGTCAGAGACAGCCAATAGGATCTCTTAATCGATGGATTAGTTAGGATCAAACTATCCTTTAAAAAAACACTTAAAGCTACCATGTCGCATGGAACAAACAAACTTTAACTTTACATCTGTTTAACAATAAGAAATATTTGTCAGTGCTTCAAAGTGATTTAGATTTATTTATTGCATACATATACATTAATACATTGTTTTATTTAAGTGGTAATTAGATTAGGGGGTAAGTACATGCATCCTGTAAAAGCGCAGCAATTAATTTATATACAATTTATTATATTATTAAAATATGTAGGTACTTAATCTATTTATAGCTAGAAACATAGTAGTTGGAAAATATAGGCAATGTATAATGAGACAATGTATAATAATCTTTGTCTTGTCAGCGTATAGTACAAAATCACTGTAATTAGGAGTAGCATTGAAATTGATCCAGCATTGTTGTAAATACACGTAACCTTTGACGAGGAAGGTCAACATAATTAAGGACACTATCAAACGGTTCAATCAGAGTGATAGCTATCAATGACTCAATGGGTTTTATGTGATGGTTATGAAGAAACCCCATGTTTTGCATATTATGCGTGTCATAGCCAAAAGCTCTGCTTAGCTTGGGGCTGGATGATGCTGTGTGGATTGTCCAGCATTATTGATTTATGTTTTGTTAGGACTTCAGGTCACACAGAGAGTTAATAATTAGCATCGTAATCAATGGCCTTTACATCCACGAAGGATGCTCTAATGTTCGTTTTCGGTCCTTACGTAGTTCTCTTGTAAGGCCTACAAGCGAACATTAGATGCAGCTGCAGTATTGACATCCGTGCGCTGTTAGATGGTGGTTTGCGGCAGCTTCAGCAGACCGTATTAATCAGCATAATTAGCATAACGAGCCATGATTATGAGGCGAACATAACAGGTTTGGTTATCATACTATGCTGAGATCTCAGTACTCACGAGATCCACGTGGTAAAAAACTCAATTTACATAAAATACAACATTTATTTTTTGATTCCTTGAATGTGAAATAAAGATTGCAAAAAAATAACGATAAAAAAAGAACATGAAATTGCACTGTTTCGCACATAATTTGGTCGAGATCTCAGGAACCCTGCGGTCTATTGAAATGGTTTTTATTTTGATTCGTAGGTTATTACTAATTATTTGGTTCCTTGAAACAGATTTTTCATAAATTGTGTAGTTTTCTTGTAAATAAGCAAAAGCTTGATTTTTCCGCTTACGCCGCTCCAAAAACGTATGCTCTGTCCCGCTCCTAAGAACGCGAAATCCTATGCCTATCCTTTTCACAAAATGGCGCATGATACAAAACCATACTTACCGCATTATTTTGTCCAGAGAGCTTCCCCCAGCCAACGAGGGAAGCGCGCTCGTTTATTACTACTTCCGGCTTATCGCTGAGGCAGATCGGCGCGGCCGTCACTAGAATAAAGGGATCATCTCACTGTCATGTCACTCACCTGCCTCACATTGTCAAGGGCATGTAGAAAACTAATTTTGTGGCATTGTAATGGTATATAGGAACTACTAAAGAGAAGAGCTTGTAGTTGGTTAGTTATTCTGTGGTTCTGCATACTAGATAACTGTAGGCCAAGCACAGCGATTGTTGTTGGAATAAAGTAAAATTACGTGACATCGTCATCGAACGCGTAAAATATTTGAAGTTTCAACTTCAAAAATTTTTCGCAATGTTTGACGATGAGATGTTATTTTAGTCTATTCTACCCTAGATAACAATCGCTGTGCTTTGCCTACTGATATACTTAATACTATTATTTACCTATATAGAAAGATATTTTTATATAAATATATCTTTCTTTTTTTCTTATATCTTTTTTTTATATATATTCCCGGCTATCGATCCCGGCCTATAAACAAACATAGGTGGACTAGCTAGGTTGGTTAACACTTTTCGGCTCAGCAACAAAGCTGTCAGGCACATGACAGCAAATACAACAATCAGATTAACTACTGTGATGTCGCTCACCTGATCATTGCCAAGGACATGTTATTTGTTATAGGAAGTTAAGAGAATTTGAATGACAGAACCACGAGCCGAGCAGAACCGACAGTGATGACCAAATTGCATACTTTTGAATCGTGAAATAAACAACCAAAAGCGGAAGTTTGATAATGAGCATGATTATTTGTCTAAGTATCTAAACGTGTAAGTATCTCTAAAATATTTTTAATTTAATATAATTTCTATGTTAAGTACCTAACTAATGATTGATTAATTTAAATCGTATTAGTTGCTCAGTAAATAAATAGAAATGATGATTAGTTATGATTACTTTTCGTCTGTCACGTCGTCGCGTCGAATGAAAAACGCCCAGTAACACACAAGTATTTCCAGGAACTCCGAAAGACTCCAAAGCGAAGCGGAGCTGAGATGTCTAAAAAAATCCAACACACATATCCACCACGAGCTGTGATTGGTTGATTTTTACTCTCTCATTTTGTGAAAACCAGCCATTTCCTTACTTTATTACTTACATACTAGGTATCTAGTTTTATCACCTATTTCTTGTCACGAAAATCAAAATTGAAAAAGATATACAATATAATTATATGCATAGTGTACGGTGTGTTGTGTGGGATTCGTCCCAGCAAATAGCTATTATCATGGTTGGCATGAAAACCTAAACTAAGTCGCCTTAAAAAATCTGGGCTTTTTCGATCGTAAAAGAGGAACGGCAACATTTTACGCTACTTTAGGTTTTGTGCCAACAGAATGTTCATTGTATTACCTCATAAATGTTAGAAGGTGGTAAGAGGTGGGATATGCCTTCAACAGAACTAGCTTCGGCTTGTAGTGACATTATGCTGAGACAGGGACATTTTTGGCCCCTTATGTAACTTATTGGTCTGCATAATTTATATCTGGTTTTTTAGTTTTTTATCTATAATTTGATCTGTGTTTTGTACCTGTCTATTAATGCAATGTGTTGTGTTACGTATTATGGTCCAATTAGATCCATTTAGGTCCAAATAAATATATTTTCTTTCTTTCTTTTAATATACATAGTTCTTACCTGTAAACTTGATACTGTCCTTCAGCACAACCAAAGCGATATCGTGCCTGAAGATCTTCTGCTCGTACCCCGGGTGCACGATCACGTTAGATACCTTAGAATATAAAATAATAGAAAATCTTATAGAAAATCCTTCTGCCAAGCGTGATTATGGCAAAAGTCTCAAACGTCTCCCATGGAAACAGGGCGCCATTTTTTTTTTTAATTGAGTGAAGTATTTATTTTATCTTATAAAAGATAATTGTTTACAATTTTTGGCTTAAGCTTAATTTATATCTAGTTGTCTGGTTTTGTAAGGAATTGGTGTCCAAGAAAGGTTTGTAAAACCTGTGGTACGGGTCACCTGGGCTTATTTCAAGTTTCTGGCCCTCGGAAAAATCGTAGACCGGCGCTCTGCAAAACCGCCCTTATTTGGGAGAGGAATGTTTATAAGTGTCCACTTATAAACATTCCTGCTGATGAGGACATAAGACACAAGAAAATATTTTTTATTACAAAGAATGGTACAGACAGCATCATCAACTGGTAACCCTCTAGCGGTAGAAGTGTGAACGTTAAAGGGGTTACCAGATGATGCTGCTCTCCGTACAATACAATACCTTGACTGCTTGCGTGGGGGGAGCGCAGAAATAATCGTTACAGTCTGGACTGACGCTGGTGTCCCATTCACCGACCACCACTGATGATCTGGAATACAGGAAGCTAAAGGTTACTTTCAACTACTATCACAGACGATCTAAAAAAAATGCCTAAGGCTACATTAAATAAATATATACTTTAATAATGCTGGATATTTCAAACAGCATCGCACAGCCCTAATAGCAGACAGAGCTGTTGGTAAGTCAAAAGTCAAGGAAGGTGGTTAACGTACTGAATATTTGTACACCCTGACCAACAGATTTGCAGAAGTATCTAAGAGTCAGGTAAACTTACAACTTGTATCCCTCTGGTTTAGCGAGGGCACAGTGCGCGGCCGTCAGCACCACTCGTTTAGCGATGATAGATCCACTGCATGCGAATCTCACGTTGCCGCTCTCCTTATCTGAAGCAAAGAAACAAGATCAGTGCCAGTTTTCACTAAAGCAAATAAGAGATTCAATTGAATTTTACACTTCTCCGGTTGTTGTATAAATAATAAATCTCGAATAAATGTCGCGATGGTCTGGTAACGCTATTGGCTATTTTCTATATGTCAAAACTGACAAATTACAAAGGCAGTAATAGTTCATAGTTTTTTATTTATAACAAAATAATGTTACATGTCAATTATCTAAGCATGATATACAATTCTAAAATTGTACATACTTTAACATAAAAAGTACATAGTTTACCAAAGAAAACAGAAAAAGATAAATAAATAACAACATTCACTACAATTAATAATAAAACTATAATTTTGAGCTTATGAACTCATCATAACTATAAAATGTTTGTTCGATAAGCCAACTTTTTAGGCGACGTATAAAAATAGCATGGCCTGTAACCCCCTTAATCGAGTCTGGTACCCTGTTGTACACTTGCGGACCCATAACATGAGTTAGCTTTGACGACTTAGTCAGGGACCGCGCTAGTGACACCAGGCTGTGCTGGTGCGGTATGCGAAATGAGTGCGGTATGCGAAGTCGCCGAGCGAGCATAGGAGCCGAGGTTGCTCCTCACATACAGCGCTACCTGCGAGACAGTGACATGACAGTAGACAGCGATGAAGTCCGAAAGTAAGTGATTCACGATTTGCGGCAAACTACTATTCCTAGTCAATAGCAGAAAAAAAATAGAATCGGTAAATCTCGCACGCAAAATAAATCGAACGCCCTTAACTGTTTCATCTATAACTTACGAGTAAATCCAATTCTGGCAACCCAAGGATGTGCGCCAAGCCCGTTATAATCCACTCCTCGTACCATACTCTGTCCACATCTGAAATAAGATCAAACATTCTTTATTTCCATAAGATTGTATGTAATACATACCATCCACCTAAATCTACAGCATATATCTACTGGTCCACTGCTGGAGGCAGACCTCCCTCTGATAAGCGTTTTATTGGTTTTTTTAATGGGGATAATGTCATTAATCTCCACGCCGGGCATGCGGGTTGGGGACCGCAGTTCGGTGGTTAAATTGTTCTGCAGAAGGCGCTACCGCTTGCCCCCTGGTGTATATCCCTTAGTCGCCACTTACCTACGTTACGACACCCGCGGGAAGAGTAGGGTGGTGCAAATTCTATGCCGGCTCCACACAGCCTACACACGCAATACAGTACATTTGAAACTATGTACATGTAGCTTTCTACAAAGAAGTTTTATAGTTTCTAATATTATATTTACTAAATTGGCTTTCTAAATGTATTGAGGGATGACAACAATTTGTATGACGTCCTCCTCTCGAAGGTGTGTATGATCTGCAAATATTTGTTCCGGGTCTGATAGGATGATAAATAGATTTAAAAATAATAAAACAACAAGTAATATCTCGCCGCCGGCGAGATATAGCCGGCGATCTCTAACTGTTTTTGCACACTTCCAGCCTGCAAGCCAGTTTAACATTTGATGAATTAGTGGTCGATCAGTGCAGTGGTCCATTTACAAGTAAATAGTTTTAGGGACTAACCTGTTTGCTCCATCCTGGTAAATTTTCCCGCAGTCACACGTCGGGCAGCACACGTAGTCTTCGTCACCAGCGCTCCCGCAAGACAGCTGGTTCAGCCGATGGAAGTACCTGACAGGGCATAGAAGGAATATCATGAGCTTTTTTGTACCTTTGTTTGAACACAATCTCGTCTGATGGAAAGTGACGATGTGGTCGACGATATACCCCGAAGGTCTATAAGATATCGAAGCTCGACCGTTTGTAGTCATTTATTCATTTATTTTGCAGGAATGTAGGAGTACAAAAGGTCTTATGATTAAAGCTTATCCTAAAGATTCTGCCTCGTCAAGGCGTGCAAAATAAAGTTACCTTTAAATACTTCCACAAACTACGAAATAGAAATTCACTTTAATAATCACAATTGCAGAGACAAAAACACCAAAAAACATACGTTCACACACTCACAACACCAAAACAAAACATACGACAGGTAGCTATTTCACTGTGGAATGATCAATGGAATAACAAACTCATACTTAAACTGATAAAATGGTAGAAATAAATAAATTAATTCTTCTAGTTTGGCTTCTGGAAATTCGTTTATTTTTATTTGTTCTATTCTATTATTTATTTATTCCAGTAATCGAGAAAAGTCACTTAAATACAGGACTGGTCTTTGAATGCAGTATTTACCGATCGGATGTGAAGCAGGAGAAGTCCAGAAGGTCTTGCAGAATTGGGCATTGGCTTATCGGAACGCAAGTTGTGTTTGGCTCACAGTTTCCCTGAAAATAAAATTGTTATAAGACAAAAATCGATCCAGTTCGTCAACCTTCCAAGAGGGTGTAGATTCGCTCTTGCGTTGTTGGAGGTATTTGTATCGACGATGTGACAGACGACCTGCGCCAATCTCATCCAGGTTCGCCCCGCGACGTTCGTGGCTTCTGTACCCTGTCCTTGGACGTATGTCATGTAATCTTGTCTCCGTGCAAGGTGTCCTGCCCAGCTCCATTTTAGTTCTGTGATGCGATTCCCAACGTCTTTCACCTTGTGGAGTGGCACAAGAGTTTGGAGGCATATGCCCAATTGTCCAGCAGTAAGTCAAGTTGGGTTGCGGATGATGATGATGATAACAGACGACCTATTTGCATTTTTGAAAATTAACAATTTTGTGGTGATGACTGTACTGTACCTACCCCGTATGTAGCGTACCTTTTCGTTAGTACCTTCCGTTATTGTAAATAATTATTTAAAGTTTAATTAAGAAATTCGACCTAATGAAACTTACTCTGAAGTCTAGAGTCCCATCATTTTCAACGCCACCCATTCCTATGCTTAGTCCTATACCTGAAACAAACATAATTCTATCATATTTAAATATTTACCTAGTTTCATGTTTTCATAAACGACCTTCGCAATACTGTTATGTTGTCATTACGTTCTAATCGAGGTTGCACTATTTACCATTATTGCAATTATTGGATGGAAGGATATAATATTTTCCTGCATGAAGCATAATCATAGGTCGTAGGTAAGCCCTACAGCAAAAAAACAGGTAGGGTAAAATTCTACGTTCGGCTTGGGACAAAAATACCTAAACATAAACTGTACTAAGGTGTACGACATTGATTGATTAGTGATTGACGAAAATGAATAGAAATCTATTCATTTTCGTCAATCAGTATTACCACTGACTGAAGATTACTCTGATTTAAATCTCTAAGTGGGGGAATTCCGATCTGCATACGAGCGTTTTGTGCATTATGCTTCTGCCTAACAAGTCTAACTCATTTAGCATTTCAGGTGTTGCTTCAATGAGTCTCTTCAAGACTGTCTTTCGTCGCACCTTAGAGTTGGAAGCGGTGGATGGAATTAGCCAAGACGAAAATCCACAACTAGGCTAATCTATACGCTTCTACAACAAAACTCCAAATGAGAGGATTTTTTTTATCAAACAAGTTGTCAAACATATCCTTTGTTAAAAGGCTTAAGTACTACAAAATATCAGATTATCTAGAGGATAGGAGCTTTGGGACTAGTTTTGCTCCAACTCGAAAAATAACAACCTAACAAGGTAAAGGTTTCTTGTTCGCATCTTTACTTTTCCTTAAAAAGATTGAAGTGAACAAAAAATCTAAGTGATCACTTTATTTTCTAGTTTTACTTACCTATGTAATTTGAATTTGGTGAGTCCTGATAAGGTCTTAATGAAATAAAGCACTTTGGTAATAGAATCAGTTCTAACCTGTGTTTAATGATGAAACCCACTGGTCAAGAGGCAGCGGTATCAATTCAGCTGGCAAAAAAACTTAAATTATGCAGTAAAGTTTTTTTTAAACTAACGTGATCAAAACACATTAAAATAACTACTCACGGGTGTTCATCGCGTTAATTTACCTATTTTTCCCGACGTTTCAAAAGGTTTATGTGTGTAAATCTTTTGAAACGTCGAGAAAAATAGGTGTTAGTTAATAGGACGACATTGTTTTCGTGATCGATCACGGACAGTACTGTATATTATTGCATCCTTTTATTCTACGAACCGCAACATTTTTAGTGCTGATCAAAAGTTTTGAAGTCAGTTTTTGTGATAACTGATTAACACCAATGACGACCTTATATCAGCCTTATGAGGTTTTTTTGTTTAGGTAGCTACGAAGTTTAGTTCTTGAATGGATATTATGTGAATCAGCCCTAACACGCGTAAAATAAATAATAATGTATTAACAGACACTCACTTCCAAACTGCGCTTTCACAGTCCACTCTAAACAAACAAAGAACACAAACACGCTGCGCATTGTTCTCCACATATTTTACAACAACGTATCACAAAAACAAATGTTATAATAAATTAAACACTACATTCCCAAATTAAAATCTAAAATAACAATGAGACTGGTGCGTGTAACCACTACAAAAATGTTACGGTACAAAGCATCCAATTGGACCAGCACATTGCAGGGGTGAACAATATTAGACACGATTCTAAACCTCAAAAATATCTACTTCCCATATTTTAGACTGAAGTGTGATAAAATTGGATCTAGTTATGCAGATCCAATTGACAATCCGCAAAACCTAAACAATCAACTTATATCTTATAAAAGCTAACAAAAAATAATATCGTCGAAAACTTTTGGACTTAAATCTGATTTGATATCAGAAGAAAAACCTTGCGTCCAACAGCAAAAAAATTATTATCGTGCTTATCTAGTATCAATCACTAGTTTTTAAGTGAACATTAATACATAATATTATAGAGATGGGAAAATAAAAGGCAGACATTTATGCAAGTTGAGTATTAGAATGTTACAAATGGTTGACCACTTCTGTGTTTCGTGTGAATCACCGCCACAGATCTGCTCAACCTAAGTTGAGCAGATCTGATAGTGAGATTGATACGATTTATGACAGGTAATGCCGCTAAAGTGTTAAGTCTCTTGGCCGCTCTTTATGAACTCGATTAAACTAACTATATTACTGTATTAAACTATTAAGCATTTGAGGAAAATCGCCGCGAGACGCCAGACAAAAACGCCAAATACGAAAAGAAAAACCTAAGCCCTCTTACATCTATAATTCTGCGGCCAACTCTACTATCATACGTGTAGTAGGGTATTCAAAACCAAGTTCGGTATTGCGAGCCATATAGGGGCTCATGATAGGAATCCGTAATATCTGAGGTCGCCGTAATCGAAATCTATGAAGAGCCCAGTATCTATATCTACCTCTATCTATTATATACTTTATTGGTTACGTTCGTTCATTATTCAATTGAGTAATCTTGGCCAGTTTTCTGACCATCGAAGTCAGTATTGTTGGACTCGCCGTGATTCGCGACACAAAACCAGAGAAACGCACACATATTGATGAACTCTGCTGCATGAGTGCCGCCAGGCCAGAATAGCGCTACCATCGACATCACTAACTAGCGAAGCGCCTACTGCCTGAACCTGAACAGAATGGATGGTCTACTCTCAGACACTGTCCACTGAACAAATACCTCTTCACCATAAAGTAACTAAATAATAATAGAAACTGTTTTAAAAAGAAGTCTGGAAGAAAAATTATTGTTCTACTTGTTGACAAATCCATAAAAAGATGATAGATACAATTTATCTATTATCTTTGGTTGACAATATTTCAAGAAAATGGCAAAATAATTATTAAGTAATTAAGTAATTGATCGAGCAGTATTACTGAAAGCTTGCTATGGTCATAATCATAATCCTGTAAAATACCAATTCCAACCTTTAAATGTAAGCCCACTTACCTTACCACGGATGGGATTCCAAATGGACGAAGACTGCGTGGAATGCTGCAGAGTGGAGATGGAAGGACGTACCTACTGGACGCATAATTATAATGAGTGGCTCTAGAGTGGCATGATAGAGAGGAATGGAAAGTGGAAAGGGAGGTATTTGTCTTGCAGTAGGGCACTACGGGCTCATAATAAAAATTATTTCTCTGTCGAATAACGAGCACGTCGGTACGTGGGCAAAACCTACAAAGTGGACCGATAACCTGGTAAAGGTCACGGGAAAACGCTGGACGCGTCATTGTAGCGATCGTTGGAAGAGGCACTAGTCTATCATTGGACGTCATTCAGCAGAAACTATGAAGTCCCGGTACCTTTAGTTTTTATTAATCCCGCATTATTTTCTAGATGACGTTAAAAATATGCATCAATCAGGTCTAACAAACAACACCACCATGTACCCACAAGCTAAGTTGAAGTTAGTTAGGAGTGTTTCAGACCAGAACACAGTGTTGACGTACGTCTGCCTCGTCAACGGCAATAGTCCCAATGGCCATTCCTCAGCAGCACACGCGCACCACACAATACCTACTCAACTGGACCCCGATACAGCCCAAGAGGTTTGTCTTTGTAACTTACCATTGATAAGCTATTGATTTGAATGCACTTATTGTATTACTAGGAGCATTTACATCCTTACTAATAATGACAAAAACAAGTAAAAACGAAACAAAAATAATTAAATTAAAAAGAAATATCTTCTTTGCAAGAATTTGTAGAGCAATAAGTTAAAACTATTATCAAGCAGATAAGTTGTATACCCATTTATTTATTTTTTGCTGTGTTACTTATTAAGTGTTCATTCACTGTTAGAAATTAGTTAAAGAATCTTTATGATTTTGTAGTTAGCTACAAAGCTAAATTTAAACCTTATATTTTAGATAACTAGCGTTTTTATATTAGGTAGGTACTTAGTACCAGAGAATATACCTACAGGGTTTGGGTATTGAATCCGAAAAATTTTTAAGGAGTTACGAGGGTCGTGGGCTACTTTTCTCCGGTAGAATTAATGTCCTCAGTATCACGCTTGTCGAGATATAATGCTTCTAAGATTTGTTTTAAATCACCCAGAATAACACATTTAAATCGTAATATCTTTTTTGTTTATGCCACAAAGTAACCTTTGCCCCAAAGTAACCTTGTTCTGTACTTTTCAATGTATTACTTTATTAAAAAAAAATTATTAGGCAAGTACTTGATAAAATCACTTTAAAAAAGTTTCGAGCATTACAAGTCAAAAATCTGTGTAAAAGACAACACTACTACGAACTACTTCGAAATTCATTAAAAAATATATTTTGAGGTTAGTTTTCTTACAAAAAGTTCCTCAATTATTACCCTTTAAAACGATAATTGCTACCTACATGACATAAAAAAAAATTAATTAGGTGGTCAAACTAAGAACTTGACTTGACTTCTAAGGCTTCTAACAAACCATAAAAACCATAAAAACCAGTCAAGTATCTCTTAGTTTGGCCACCTTATAAAAAGGTTTTAATGTCATCAAACTAAGTAGATAGAAAATTTATTTGCAACTGCAACACACAATACAATATATAAAACACAGCAAAAAGGTAGGTACATCAGAACATAAAAAAAGACTTAAAAAAATAGTCGGTACCTACATAATTATACTAAATCTACATACAAAAAAAATTAAAGTACGGATTGAGTATGTGTGTGCGGCAGCCTGACAAAAAGGTAATAACTCAGCGCATAGCTTTGCTCGAAGAGCAAACACTGATTTTCAGTATTACCCTCTGAGGTGACCAGAAAAACGAAACACAAACAAAACAAATGCAGATGGCATGTGTTGCGTGTCATTACTTAGTATTTAAATCACAAAAATGTTTGACTTGTGCAGTGTTAGAACACATGAAAAAAGATAATATGGTTAGGTTTTTTGTGTTGGTACAACTTTGTCGTAGGTGTCGCCAACATAATTGTTGTAGGTGTCGCGAATATTGTTTCGTACTTAAGCACGAATTAGGAACCCATAAATAGGTAGAAGTAGCAACCCCAGTGTTTCTTACTTCTAGTGTTTTCTACTTCTAAGTATCTCTTAGTTTGACCACCAATATATAAAAATAAAATATGTTTTATGTCATGTAGCAGTACTGAAAAACTTTTTGAACGCAAACTTAACTCAATATAATTTTTAGTATTATTTTTTTATGAAATAAAAAATTTTAAACTACCTTCTTTGCTGGCTTAGCATAAATGGGTTTGGGTTTCCCTTTAATGATAAGCAAGAAAAAATACTTTAATCGCAATATTTTTTCAAATTAGAGTCAATACTGCATCTCATCTCTTTTCACCATGTTTTTCAGGTCGACACTGATGATGAACATTTGAAAGTAGAAAGATCTAAAGCACTTCACGAGCTTGTGGAATCTCATAAAGTTTCCAACGAAGCGCTAGATATGAACAGAAGTTATGAGAAGTGCTTGCTTTCACCTATAGTTAGTATAATCCAGTTACTTGGAATGTTTTGATTCGTGAGTTAGTATAAAAGCTATAAAGCGCCTAAGTCAGTGAACGGTTAAAACATGGAAGCCTTCGTTCAAAGAAAATATGCACGCAACATGGCACAACATTTCAAACTAACTTATGTACATGTCAAATATCCTGCACTGATTGACCAACAATTTACGGGACGCACAGTTCAAAGTCGACGTTATTTCCTCGACATTTGAGATGAAATAGTTGTTTGATTTGAAAGTCGCTTACCTAATGTTCTTCAACGCCTTCCAGTCGCCACCGCCAGTAGCCTTGCGAACTAAACTCGTTCGCAGCCTAATTAACAAGCGCCTGACTTTCCTTTTGGTTCATTTTCTAGCGCAAAGAACGCTGGAAGGGTTCTGTTTTATCCGTTCACTGGCCTAAGTACTCACCCAAAGTTCATAATGTGAAGATCTATTTTTGAAAACAGACATCTGGCGAAGAAGAAAGTGACTACCAGAACGATACCGACTCTCTTGGAAACCCGAATTTACTCAGGTTGACGAAAATGAAATGGCTCACTGAAAACAATGACGAAGCGCCGGATTCTAGGTATGATGTCCTGAATAAGTCTAAATTATTAACAAAGGCAACAAAGAAATACAGAAGAAATCATATTATTGCAGAGATGTAAACGCATTAACAGGTGCTAAAATAAACAAAAATCCAAGATAAACATTAAGGTAATGTAACTTCGCAGAGCAAAACAAGTACCAACATAATCGCATAAAGTTATTTTAAAACGTAGGTAGTACATAACTATTTATTTTTTAGGTATTAACATTATAAAAATCAAAATAAAGTTTTTTTTTTAATATTAGACCTAGTCAGGATGACCATGGCTTATAATAATAGTAATGCTGGGCCAATGCCTCCCCCATGTCCAATTCGCCAAGAATTTGCCGGGTCAGAGCGCCATTCGGGGGCAAAAGTAAAAAATCGGTACAAATTCTTTTACCGTATTTTTCAGTTCTCCCTCAATCTCGCCATCATCGTCATCAAGCTCGCTCAGCCAAGAATCGCAAATTAAACTAGATGAACACAACAATCTGAGTGACAAGTATCTGTCGACCATACTACGACTGGACAAGGAGCACAATCTATTTGGACTGTCGAACATAGCCATCGTTGGATCGCGAACCTCGAAGAAAACACGCAAGGAGGACGATAAGCCAGTTTTCCACCAAACTGCTATCGTTCAAATATGTTGCAGGAGAGGCAGTTGCTGCAGCAACTGGGTTAGTAATATTATAGTAATATACAGCCAAAACAAAAAAAAATATATAAAAAAATCAATTCAATTCAATATACATATATTCAGTTCTTCAAAACAATGCAAAAGCATAGGTTTCCTACTATTCTGTCAAAGACTTTCTTTAAGTTATAGATGCTTGGAAATATATTATTTAACTAGCTGTTCCCCGCAGCTTCGCCCGCGTGGAAATGAATTGCACACCCCCTAGAAGAACTTTTGTAGAAATAAAAAATTTGTGTATCATTATTTACTTTATAGTTTACTAGCTGCTGCCCGCGGCTTCGCACGCTTTATTCCGGAATAAAAGGTAGCCTATGTCCGGCCCCGGGATACCATCTACCTCGCTGCCAAATTTCACCGAGATCCGTTCAGCCGTTCTTGAGTTATAAATAGTGTAACTAACACAACTTTTTTTTACATACATATACATACATATATATATAGATTACGAATCACAAACTTGAATAACGCGATTTACCCCATTTTCAGGAAAATTTTGAAATATTCTGAAAAACGTATTCAATAGTTTTGTATTCTTAGTATTCTCTGTAAGTTTCAAGCGAATTGGCAAGAGTTACAAAAAAAAACGTCAATACCTATAACCCTCTTTTTAACCTTTTATAACGATTTTTTTAAAAATTCCTGAAATACGTTTTTAAATTTATTATCATTTCGATACATAAACTTTCAGGTGAATAGCATTATGCATTAAAAAGTTATAGACATTTCAGTACGGCGTCAAATTACGAATCACAAACTTTAATAGCCCGATTTTCCCCATTATAAGGAAAGTTTTTAAAAATTCTGATACACGGCGTCAATAGTTTTATATTCTTAGTATTCTCTGTAAGTTTCAAGCTAATTGGGTCACTGGTTAAAGAGTTACAAAAACACAAAAAAAATTAAACCCCCTTTTCACCCCCTCCTTAGGGGTAGAATTTCCAAAAATCCCTTCTTTGCGGATGGTTGTGTAGTAACAGGTACATGCTTTTCAAATTTCAGCTTTCTAGCTTCAGCGGTTTGGGCTGGGCGATGTCGCAAGAAAATCGCTTGTTCTTTTAAAAAATTAAGATTTAAGCAGTGTTCATTATCATTAAATTTTATTGTTTTTATTTGACTATTATAAGTGCAAATTATATGTATGCCATTAGAATTGAATAAACAAATTGATCTATTCTATTTAGTCTTGCTCTATCCTACTAATAATTAAAATAAAACGTTTTAAATAACATTATTTTAATTTCAGAGTCAGACAGACCTGCCATCGTCTTTGAAGGTAAGTAAATTGAAGTACCTTTTTGCATCTATAAATTCTCGATGGTGACACGTTATATTTACCTACTCTACTTAGCCTCGGGATAGATGATGCTGTGTGAATGGTCTAGCATTTTTTTAATTATAATTCTGTTTTGCTTAATTTTCAGTGCGGAGGATGTAGCCGTTGTTGCAATTACATCAGTGACTGTCCATCATGTCTCTCATACCCGACACCTTGTTGCGTAAGTAGGTGATATCTTTAAGCTAGTAATAAGATAGATGGGCGGGTATCTGGCGCAGCGCATCAGCATTGCCATACAGCGGGGCAATGCAGCCAGCGTCTTGGGGACGCTTCCGACTGGTATTGATGTGGATCAGTTGAGCTACCTACCTGTAGATTGTTTGCAACAGTCTGCAGTTAGCTTAATTGTTTCAATTGTAAATACTAGTTCTAATTTGTTTTTATTTTTGAATTGTAATTTTCTTTGCCAATAAAGATAAAATAAAAAAAAATAAGATAGATTATAACAATATTAGTTAGTCCAGTCATTTTTTCCAAAAATAGGGTCTATCTGGCAATTCTGGGACAACCAGCTGGAAACTTGTATTCGCCTTCAGTTTGACATTGGCATAAGTTGTCTCTAAAGTCAAATAAAATCAAGAATCTTCATAAGTTAGGTGGTCATGAATAAAAAATCGTGTTTGATTCGTAAGTTATTCAAAGTCAAATGTCACAAAAATCGGTTATACGCAATTACTATTTAAGTTTATATAGCTCTAATGATGTTGACATCTTATATAAACTTGTAGAGCATAAAATTTGCTACAAATTTTGATCGTATCTTTAGTGTTTCGAGAACGGCTTCAAAACCCTTCGCTTCTGTATTTTTTCTCTCTTTAATATCTCAGCAAGTAACGCAGCTATTAACATGATCTTTAGAACTCCACTCAACATTTTATCTAGCGATAGAAAGTCCAGTCAATGAACACCCGTGAGCTTTTTTTAACAATTTAACCCAAAACTTGTTTTTGCCCAACACTCTAAAATATCACGTCTACCTACTTATATCACCTCAGGTTTAAGCTACATACATATTGTATTTGGCGCACTACATTTTTACCCTAATGCGCAAGAAGGAAGGTTATGTTTTTCTATATTTTGATAAATTTACCTGCTTTGTTTTTTTGCAGTACGATCCTTGCCCTATCATTCCGGTGAGCAGATTTATGTTTCAATTTACGTACCTACCTACTTACCTTCTATTCCATCCTATCCACACAAGCTCTGCTTAGCTTGGGGCTAGATGATGCTGTGTGGTTGTCCAGCATTATTTATTTAATTATTTTATTTTATCCTTCCTCACCAATCAATACTTACCTATAAATGGCGTCAGACTTACTTAAAAACGGGGTTCACACAAGTATTGTTAATTCGTTGTTTTGTTTCAGTGCAAAAAAAGAAGAGCGTCGGTTAGTTTATTTAGTTTTTGTTGTAATAGACGGGCGATTGTTATTTTATTGTAATTTTCTTTGTTAATAAAGGCCAAAATATCAAAACTTTAAAGCCTTCCAGGCTTTAAAGTTTTGATACATTATATATCATGATTTTAAAAAAGTTGATTTAAAAATGGTCAAGTAGAATGCTTAAGACGAAAGGATTTTATATGATTCCAGTTAAATTACCTATAGGTGCTTTTTATGTTTTTTTTATTTGTTAATGATATAATTGCTTTTCGTTTCAGCCATGTTCGCTAACGAAGTGTCATATTGAATGCCAACCATGTTCTATGAAGGTAATATTATATATACTTAAAAATCTCCCATTGCAGGGCATTGAAAATTGATAATGGATTTTTTGTATAAAATATGTTACTCTACATGCTAAACAGTTGTTAGCACAAAGTCTTAAAGTCATTTATTTCATCTTTAAACATACACAAAGCACTTAGATATGTCAAAAATTACTTTAAAATGTGAACAATGTACCTATGTAGATCGCACTTATTCAATATAATTATCTTCACAAAATAAAGATGTGTCCGGCAAAACTTCACACATTTTTTCATTAAATGGTTTTTGACATATTTTAGTAATTCAACGTCAGGTATTTTTCTTAGGCCGATTGGTATTTAATTATAAAATTTTATGGATATACATTTGAAGCTTTCAAAATTTTACTAAGTCTGGTCCGAGGAGCTGCTTCATTTTCCTTATTCCTAGTGTTATAACAATGAACCTCTGCATTTGTCACCAAATCTCCAATACTTTCTAGCATATATTCTATATTTTGATATAATGAACCCACTAGCCATGGTCATGATATTTAGTTGATTGAAATTACCTCTACAAGAGTCTCTATATTTTAGCTTTAAAATGTATCGAATGCATCGCTTTTGCAGTACAAATATTCGATTGCAATCAGCTGCAGTATCCCAAAACATTAGTCCATAACTCTTAACAGAATAAATGTAAGCAAAATAAACATCCCTTGCAGCGTTCTCTCCTCGTATTTCTTAATTTTTTTTTATCGCTTATGTTGCGGAGCTGTTTTTTTGATAGCTCGTCTCTAAGAGTTGCCCGCGTTAATTTTGCATTGCATACACCTAAAAAAATATTTTTGTCACTTCTGGGCACATCCATTTCCTTTCCTCTAGTGTTCTGTGAACCATAGAGCTAGAAGTACCTACTCCCCTTTTTGCTCCTAAGCCAAATTTTACAACATGTGTTTAGTACAGCAATAACGTGGCACCTTGTATATATGCAAATGCAAAAAACTACTCTAAATGAACTATTCCTCTATGAGATAGCACTGATACTTCATTGAATTAATGTTGAATGTGTGTGGATATGTTTTTGTGTGTGCATGTGTGGTTGTGCGTGAGGGTGAGGGTGTGCGTGCGTGTATGTGTTTGTCTGAAGGCATAATGAGGTCACCACCCTCTCTGCGCTACTCACTTTCTGCAGATTTATTAAATGAGATTTAGCTTTTTATAACTTACTTTTTTTTTCAGTTAGCCCTAAACAGGAAACAGAAATTTGACCCAGTGGTAGTAGAAGTCACCCCTCGCTCAAGCTGTGTCCTTCAAAAGGTAGGCATAATATCAAAAGTAATATATTATGTTGTTTACACTGCAAGATACACGTTATAAAAACCTATGTCGTAATAATAGCGTTAGCCAATGTAATGAGTACCTAGATCGAAAACCTAAATTGGGGACAAAACTACCATAAGCGGTGACCATTTGAATATTTAGCTGTCCTTTAAAAGCGGCACCTGTGTGTGCCCTAAAACAATGTTTTGGGCACACTTAGCTGATTTTACCAAATTTTACTGTGTGTTGTCCATTGCGTTTGACGAATGTCTGCCTGTACAATAACATCATTGTAACAGCCATTATTTTTAACAGCCCGCAGCAGCGTGATCGTACCTCCCGCACTGTACTCCACCATCCTTCTGCTTCTCCCACTTGATGTCATGCAACAATAACATCATTGTAACAGTCATTGTTAAGAACAACCCGTAGCAACGCGATCATGCCACCATTTCCCGCACTGTATTCCACCATCCTCCTACTTCCTCTACCAAATGTCATGCAACAATTATCATCATTGTAACAGTCATTGTTAACAACAGCCCGTAGGAACGCGATTATGCCATCATCTCCCGCACTGTATTCCACCATCCTCCTACTTCCTTTACCAAATGTCATGCAACAATTATCATCATTGTAACAACCATTGTTAACAATAGCCCGTAGGAACGCGATTATGCCATCATCTCCCGCACTGTATTCCACCATCCTTCTGCTTCCCCTACCCGATGTCATGCAACAATAACATCATTGTAACATCCATTATTTTTAACAGCCCGCAGCAGCGCGATCATGCCACCACCTCCCGCGCTGTATTCCACCATCCACCTGCTTCCCCTACCTGATGCCTTGCTATTGGCCGGCGCGCGCATCCGCACCGTGCACCAACCCAGCTCGGTGCTTCCACAACCCCCCCTGCATGGCTCCTAGGAAACCGAGATCAGCGAGGGCCAGTGATGCTTGTCCTCGGGTGAGTTTTAGTTTTTAGGGTTCCGTACCCGAAGGGTGAAAACGGAACCCTATTACTAAGCCTCTGCTGTCCGTCCGTCTGTCACAGGTCACACTGTCATCTCATGAAGCGTAAGAGGTAGACAGTTGAAATTTCCAGAGAAAGTGTATAACAGCAAATAATAAAAATTAAATAAATATCCAACTTAAAGGGGGCATACAAAATCGTGTATTTTTATCTGTTTTTGCTCTTTTTTGTCAAGGCTGTGTCTCTTGAACCACAATAGGTAGACGCATGCAACTTTTTATAAATAAGTAACACTTCAACTGTAATAACAACAAATACTAAAAATATAATAAAGTAGAAAATTTAAAGGGGGTCTCCGAACAAGTGAAAATATGATATTCTTAGAATAAGTTGCCTGATTTTTACGGTACGGAACCCTTCGTGTGCGAGTCGACTCTTACTTGGCGGTTTATTATTTTTACAAGAGTAACTGCTAAGTGTTCGTTTTTGATAATTGATAACGGAACAAGCCGACGGTTCACGTGACTTAAAGTGGCATAATCATGGCCTAGAACTCATAGGCTACTTTACAATGCGCTGGCCTCGCGCCCATCAATCTACCTCTATATTCTATAGCATAGCGTCAACCATCATCAGGCCATATAGTTCAAAAACTGTGGTGCTAACCTATGTTGTTAAGACGTTCATGGCCCACGGCGCACATGTCCATCTCGAGCGCCGTCAGGCGGGGCGGCGGCGGCGGCGCGGGTCGCACCGCCGAGGCTGGGTTATGATATGACTGCGTTATTATTATACTAAAATAAGTACATCAAATTGTCCCATCATCTATTAAGATAATTTATTGGCCCGCCATTTATTTAAAAGCATTCACTTTTAATTGTATAGATTATAATCTCTTTTTCGTCAGGTTGGCACTTGTGCAGATAAAGCAGGCGATAAACATAAATGCAAAAATCATGCATGCCCTGGGGTAAGGAACAAAATAAATAAATAAAAATAGATAAATAATGCTGCACAACCACACATCATCATCTGGCCCCAAGTTAAGCAGAGCTTGTGTTATGGGTACTAGATAACTGATACACTTAATGCTTACATAGATAGTTTTTTATTATACATACTTAGAAAACACCCAGAACGGAAACAAATATCTGCAGATCGTACAAACACGCTGCAGATGGCACAAAGGCCAAGGCGAGAATCGAACCCGTAACCTCCTGCGTCGCAGTCGGACCTTCGCCCGCTGCGCCAATTAGGTCGTCACATCATTTACACTTATCAACTCGGTTTCGAATTCTTAGGGTAGTACCTAAGAATTCGAAAATTAAGAATTAAATAAAATATTGCATTCGTTTTTCAGAACAATCCTGAAATGAAAAAAGCTATAGAGGAGAGATTCAAATAATAGATCGGAGGATGTACAACCGCCAGTTAGGAATACATGGCTCTTATAAATGTATATTGACTAGTAAATTTGGTAAGCACAAAGAACATAATATGATAAACAAATAATTCTTATATCCTTTAGTATAGAAAGCCGAAACATTGTGAAGATGTGAAATATCCGCATGTACTATACATATGTACTAAGTATAGTACATAGTACGCAAATCCCATATAAAAAGGAAACGTGACGAGCACGTCTCGTTACTAACGTCGAATAGACTCACCCCTCTAATCTGCCTAAAATGTTGCATATATCCTGGAACCTGGAATTACATATTTGCTATCCTGGAAAAATGCGTGCAAAGGCACGGGCAGAAACAAGGGTGCGACCTAACGGGTTTGGTTATCCATCTAGGACTAGATCTCAGTACCTACTCACGGGATTCCCGTGAAAAACCTCTAATCACATGAAATTCAAAAAAAAATATTTGGTTCCTTAATGTAAAAACACGATTCGAGAAAAAAAACGATGAAAAAAATCATGAAAGTGCACTGTTCGGCACATAATTTGGTCGAGATCTCAGGAACCCTGCGGTCTATTGAAATGACTTATATTTTTATTCGTAGGCCATATTTGGTTCTTTGAACCAGTTTCTTCATAAGCTGTGTAGTTTTCTTGTTAATATGCAAAAACTTGATTTTTGCGCTTTAACCGTTCCTTTTAAGATATGCTCTGTCTCGTTCCCATGGAAGCAAAATCATATGCCTATCTCTTTTACAAAATGGCGTACATACTAGATAGACGCTTGTCAAGCCATGTTTTACTGATGCTTATACAAAAAAATGTTTTTGAGCTAGATTTTGCAACACAAAACCATGTAGGTACCTAACTAAAAATTAAATATAGGTAAGTTGCAACTGTCGTATGGTTTACTTGTATAATTTAAAATGTATGCCTATAAGTAAATTACAATCAATTATTTAAAACAAATTAGAACTAGTATTTACAATTGTAACAAAAGTCTTAAGTCTGCCATTATTTTAATTCTGAACGAAAACGAATTCGTAATGATATATGTATCTAGAGATTAATTATTATAGTGGAAAGTTTAATATTATCTTACATTGTTTTACCTAAGTACCTACTTCATTTAATTCGTATCAAATTATTTTTTTAGGAAAATGAGAGTTAGGGCGAATTTCCTACTGAATGCGCAATTGTGCTTTGGTTGAAGGTAAGACTGGCAAAGCCTTATGAGTTAGCCTTGCGAAACACTAAGCGTCATTGCAAGACGCTTTCCTATTATAAACCCTAATTAACTTTATTTTTTTTAGAAACTATTTACTGATACGTTCAGTACGCTACGTTCAACTATGAGACTGCGTTACCAAGCGGACTAATATGTAGTCAAAATGACGCTGAGAATTTGTCGAAAATTAGCTGTGGAACTTGGAAAGGTAAAAACGTTGGCTTATGCGTGGAATATCCGTAGAAACTTAAACGGATGAACGGATATTAATTAAATTAGGCAATGAGATGATGGTAACGGGGAAGAACAGTCTACTTTTTATCCCAGCATAACGTGTGCGTACGCACGGGCAGAAACTAGTTTAAAATGCGCAAATTTTACTTTATTTTTTATTTCTCTTTTCAGTGGCTCAAGCCCGGGCTTCACCTAGTCGCACCCACCATCTCGGATGAAATTAAATGAAATGAAAGGATAACCCTATGTAAATTCTAAATGAAAATAAAGATGATTTAAACGCACAACTCTTTATTCTTTAACCATCTCTTGACACAACACGTCTTTCAACGCAGGCCTTATGCACCGGCAACTGATGTGCTAGCTGATCTATGACGATATAAGGGGGAGTCCCCTGGGCTATATGACAGTAGTCACTACAATACATGAAAGGAGCGATGTTCGTTTGGAAGGGGTTCGGAGGGAACGGAGCTAGGGCGAATGTTTCGCCATGCGACCAAGAGGCGAGGTCAGAATGGGCGAATGGAATCTTGTATTTCGATTTAGTTTCTGAGACGAACACTCTGCAAAGAAATAGGGTTATTGAGTCTATGGGCATGTACCTTCCACTAGCACTAAGCAATTTTCCTGCACCTTCATCATTCGCAGCGCTAAGGTTTGGAACACGCTGCCTGCTGCTGTTATTCCGGTCAATTACAACCTGGGTCTTTTGAAGACAAGATTACATATTAAGCATCTTCTAGACCTTCGTTGTACATCGTCATTTTTGATCGGTGAGTGGTCAAACGAAGGTCTATGGACTATGAAAAAAGTGTAGCTAGAATAGTTCCGGTGGTGGAAGGGCACTTTAAAACACGTGTCGTGCAACTGAACTGGGAACTACCTAATACGTGAACTTATGAGTATAAACTCGGAGATGCATCACTTTATGCATGAGATGTTGACATAGATACTCTTAACCTACACCCAAATAAAGCAACGCTAGTTAAATCTGCCGAAGTGTTCTGCTACTACATTAGACAAATCACAAATGCACGAACGCTCGCGTGTAACACGTAACATTACTCCTGTAACACCCCGGTCAGTACCCGGCTTATGAAGCATTGCATTATTTGTGAGACAGCCTATCGAATTCCCTTAGTTGGTGACTTACCCTTTGAGATTATTGACGGGATTGTGGCAAGCAGCCACTTCTTTCGCCTCTTTCTTCACATGGATTCTATCGTAGACACCTCTGTGGACTTTGGCCAGCTGCGGTTCCCATATTTCCCTGTGTCTTGGACCAAAACCCTTCACCTAGACGAATATGATAGTGTTACTACCTCTAATAGTATAGATACATTTTTAAAGCTGCCTTTAATTTTTTTCATAAATTTATCCACACTGACGTCGCAAATCCAGTATTATACTGGAGGCCTGGACTTGTGACTCAAGTCATAATAGTCCCTTTTGTTTTACGTATAATGTTATAAGAAAAACAGGTTTTTAGCCCCCCTGTTTGGGGAGGAACATTCACCTGTGGACGTATGTTTGCTGAGCTAGGACCTGTTTTTATTGTTTCATATTGATCTGACCGTAGAATAAAGTGCCTAATAATTACTTTTTTTTGGAGGGTTGTTAAAGATTGTATGTAGCTTCGACCTCTCGGATGAACCAATTTTGATTTAGTTTGGGGTTTTCTAAAAATTTTTCAAATAAGCATTTTGTTAAAATACTTAAATTATGACATACTTAGTACATAATTACATAATCATATTATTGTTAGGTAGTTTTTTTTTTTTTTATTTTTGTTTTCTTACTGTGATTTTAAAGTGTTGCTAACCCCGCACAGCGGAATCTCACCGCGCGTTTTTTACAGAATCGTAGCTTAACGTCAAATAAATAATTTGTTGACCGCAGATTTTCCTTCCTCATGGATAAGATCAGAAACTAAACTACAAACTTGCTATTTACCTTCGGAGTATTCAATGCCGAATAATAAGTGATTTGATCCTTCGCTCCGATCCCGTACTGGTCCTCAACTGAAAAGGGTCTGTGACACGCCCTGTGAAAAGATTACATTTTACTGTACAACCACACAAAATAAAAAATAAACCGCCAAATGCGAGTCGACTCGCACACGAAGGGTTCCTTACCATAAAAATCAGGCAACCATCACATTTTCACTTGGTTGGAAACACCTTTAAATATTTAATTTTTGTATATATTTAGTATTTGTCGTTATTACAGTTGAAGGGTTACTTATTTATATAAAGTTTCATGTGTATACCTATTATGGTTCATGAGATACAGCCTTGACTAACGAAGAGAAAAAATAGCCTGAAAGTGGGTGTAAGGGCCTTTTCATACGTCCCGGTTTCCGGATAGCCGATGCCGGGTACCGGACGAAGTGTCCCATACACTTACCCGGTACTCATGTACAATAGCTTTCACACGTGCCCGCATATATTGCATACAATTCGCCGCCCGGTACCCGGCGACCGGGATGTATGAAAGGGCACAAACTAGCAAGATTTGGACAGACATGTGAAACTAAATTAATTTAATTTAAGTTTGTTAATGTTACTTCTTATTAGGTACCTACCACACACACTCGATTTTACTATTCAACTCTGAGCTGGATGTGTAAATAACGTTCCTAACGCTCTGCTCGCTTGTATCGCGGCGCAAAATGCAGGGCTTATCGCTACGAGCGAGCTCTTCCAGGAAACCTTGGGATGGACTAGATATAAAGAGATCTAGACGGTAGCATTAAATAAGAAAATAATACCTGTAGGTGGTCACGTATGGGTCGAGCAGTCTGCAGTATCCGCTAGCAGTCTCAGGGATGCATGGCGCTTCGTTTCTACCTGCCGCTTTAACCTGGAATAGGCTATATATTTACCGCCTAACAGTGCAGAAGCCTTTTCAGAACCTATGTCAAAAATTACATAGCCAGCAGCAACACAGATATACAGAGAATAAGAGGGGTAGGGTATACTTCTAAGGTTGTGTCAAACCAAGAGTTTTGCTACGCCACTCTACGTTTAGAAACTTCGCTCATCTTCGGTGGGAATAAAATCCTAAGTTTGTAGCCATGCTACCTATGGTAGTCCACTACTGGACATAAAATAAGACTTCGCTAGAGCGGAGGCAAATAAAATGCGGCATAGCGCCTTGTCTTTACCTTGCTGCATCCAGCATCTGCAAACAGATTGTCTAAGATAGTCATACCTCTTGGCCGTAGAGCGTCCTCTTGGAGTCCAACACCAAATTTACGAAATCTGGGTGTCAACTGAAGAACACGTTTGCCCTAACAGCTGACAATTTTTCGGGAGATATGGACGAATTTAAACTCAAATCAGATTTTAAGCCCGACTTCCATTGAAAGCTATCAAATAAGCGAAACTTGAGACGACCTCAAAACTAGATTTGCGTTTGTATAAGTAGGGGATAATATCAAAGTCAAAAGTCAAAGTCAAAAACTCTTTATTTCCATAAATACAATAAATGTACACTTAGAAAAAGTCAAATTCTTAATAATTAAACACTGACACGGAAATAAAGTGATATTTTTGATTTCAGTCGCTTCGTTAGGTAGAATAAAGTAAAGAAGCGACGAAGAAACCTTTAGCCCGTTTGTTGTTATTTTTCGAGTTGGCGCAAATCCCTTCCCAAGCTTTTTTATCCTCTAGATAATCTGATATTTTATAGTAAGCCTTTTTGCACAAGAAGGTTTTGACAATTTGTTTGAATTTATTTAGGTACTGAATTTTTGCAACTCACAAGAGATTTTTTTGTACTTACATCAAAAATATAATTAGGATCAGGTGCGTCGACAATGATCTCCGGAGGCATAAGCGGAGACCTCTGAATTCCTCTGAAATTGTCCTTCATCTCCGATAGCATGATAGGTTGGATTATGTTTTTTCCTTGTAGCTGAAGAAGAAATTAATTCAATTTAAAATCTTTACAAGACAGTGATTCTAAGACCCGTATTATGAAAGCTTGCACAGTTATCGATCTAAGCTTGAGTAATGCTTTTCTATGACATAAACGCCACTCAAGCATAGATCTATGACTGAGTAAGCTTACATAATACGGGCCTAAATCTACTTATTCTACAATGAGGAAGAGCGGAACTGCGATATTGGCGAATTGCAATGCCTGGAAAATATTGCGTTTAGCGACAATGCGTGCCATTGTACCTCACCGTTTATTACTAGTCCTCTAGAGTCCTCTCCTCTTCCTATATGGTACCTACCTTTAAGAGTAATATGTCTATTGTGTTTAAAGGGCGAACATAACGGCTTTGGTTGTCAAGCTAGTTCTTGATATCAGTAGGTACTCACGGGAACCCCATGGTAAAAACGACTCAAACAACATAAAATACAACATTATTTCTTTGTTTCCTCTAATGTGAAAACACGATTGAGAATAAAAATACGATACATGAAAGTGCACTGTTTCACACATAATTTGGTCGAGATCTCACGAGGCCGGAACCCTACAGTCTTTTGAAATGACTTATGCTTTGATCCGTAGGTTTTTACTAATTATTGGGTTCCTAGGCCAGTTCTTAATTATTTGCGTAGTGTTCTTGTAAATAAACAAAAACTAGATTTTTTCGCTTTCGCTTTTCCAAAAACTTATGCTCTGTCCCGCTCCTATGAAACTGAAATCATATGCCTATCCTTTTCACTTGTGCACTATACCTAATGTCCTTTGCACATGGCTAATCTCCGTTACGACTGGCTGCCGCGCGGTGGCCGAAACTTGTAAGAGAATATGATAGAAGGAACCATTGATACCTACTTACTTTCTTCACGACCGCAGTCATAAATATATTGCAGTTGATGCCGCAGTCAGCGCACTCCATCGACTTGTTGGGATTGGGCTTCTTACACGAAGTGACCTTGTAGGTTTCCTTCTCCATGATTGAGCCCATATGACAAATGGTTCTATGAAAGGAACCAAATAACTTACTCTCTTCTCGACCGCAGTCATAAATATAACTCTCTTGCAGTTAATGCCGCAGTCGGCGCGCTCCATCGCCTTGTTGGGGTTGGGCTTCACGCAGTATTCACCCGAAGTGGTCTTGTAGGTTTCCTTCTCTATGACCATGTCTCGGCCGCAAACTCTTTCAGGGAATGGATCGACGATTTTCTGTAATATTACTTGGTTTTAGGTAGTAGGTACCTAATTGCGAACTTCTGAGGAATATTTTTAATGTATTAATAGCAATGGCTACACCGCGGCGTAAGATGATAAACCACGATAAACGCATAGTTTGGATACCTACTATTGCTACACTGCAATGTATATAATGCGGTGCAGTGTACAGTGCACGACACACTAGATCCGCTTGGATTTAGGCCTCCAACACAAGATTTTTACAGACATCTCGGTTCTGAGCTGGCTCTCTAGTAGCGTCTAGTAAGCGAATAGTTGGTATAGGTACCTACCATGTTAAATGAGAAACAAATCCGACGTTCAAATTAACTTCCCTACACAATAATGTTAGGGGATAGTGAAACAAAAAACATGTTGTGCTGAGCCCGTCCAGTGGTATAAGGAGGGGAAGATGATGAAGTTAAAAAAATTGTTATCGGTTCTAGGAGCGCTACGAAAAGTAATGAACTGTATCCCAGCTAAGGTGCGAAACATCATATACAATTCCCTTGTGAAGTCTCAATTAGAATACTTGATGGAAGTATGGGGCACAGCCGCTGTAACAAATTTGAAGCCACTACAGCGAACTCAAAATAAAATAATAAAAGTACTACATCATTACAACTTTCTCACTTCCACAGTAAAACTGTATAAAAAAACGAATTATCTAAATTTAAACCAACTTTATATTTTTAAAACTTGCGTACTTGTTAAAAGAATAACAAACAATTCACTACAAATAAACATACAATTACATCAAAGAGAAAATAAATACAGTCTTAGGAATAAATTTAAATTAAAGGTATCAAAAAGTAGAACCAATTATGGTAAGAGAACAATATTATCAGAGGGAGCCCGTCTTTATAACAAATTACCTAACAATGTGAAAGAATGTGAAAATATGAAAATATTTTCACATTCTGTTTACTGAAATATGTAAGCACCATAGAAAAATAGCGTACTTTGTCATTAATTAAATCTTTTCCTTTCCTCTCATCACTTGTACCATACACCATAATAATACTTCGTCGGAGTCATACTGCTAATAGTTTTGCAATCTACCCTGTTTATTTTTGTTATTTGTCGGTTTGCTATTACATTTGTTTGTACTCATCTATCCTAAATTATTATTATGTTAAATAGCACTATTATAAAAAAAATTTGATTATCTAATGCCTACACATAAGTACCTACGTCCTAGAGGTAATATGTAATTTAAACATTATTTACGAATTACTTATTCTCATTGTAAATGAACTTTTAGTTTTTATGAGAAATAAAGATTCTTTAACCTCAACATATACCCGAGCTGGTGAGTTGCTATATGTTGTTGCAGCGCTTTTGACATTGCCATAAAGCGGGGCAATGCAGCCAGCGTCTTGGGGCTGCTTCCGATTGTTATTGAGTTCGATCAGTTACCTCTAGATGGTCTGCAGTAAGCTCAACTAATTAGATTTTATAAAAGATTTAATTTTACTTACACAATCCAATGAATGTGGTATGGGCGGTATATGCCGATGGGCGATGCTTGTCCCCGTCCTAGTTTCATTGCTGGAGTGCCTTAGAGGGATGTTGTACTGGACGTTTCCCCATGTATTCATATTTTGTATGAGTAAGTCATTCAGCACCGGTTTACACGGACCTTTGCTTGGAATCTTTACGTCCCCGTCTTCCGACATTGTCTGGCGGTTTATTGGCATGACTATGATTTAATAATGATAATAAATAACTAAAATAAAGTTTCAGATTACAAAAAAATACTTATTGTCTGTTTAGACAGGTTTGACGAATGACGTGACCCAAGACGTGACTTTAGGCTCGTTTTATTTGTCAATTGTCTGTCACTGTGAGTGACGACTTGACGAGATAAAAAAGGATTACCTACCTACTGATTTAATCAAGCTTTAGGCCTTTAGAATATTATGGAAAATATTCTAAGCCAATAGTAGGTACATTGTTCACCGAAGTGAGAAAGTGAGTGACTGATTCTTAGCGAGTGTTATTTGAGGCCCGAGGCGCAGCCGGCCTTAAAACACACGAGGTGGGAATTGCACTTTCTCCTGAGTGATACATAATGCTTTATACTACGAGGAAAATAAAACATTTTCCGAAAAAGAAGTTGCACTCTTCTCGTTTTTCCAATACACAAAATCTTCATTAGTCTTATTTCTGGATTTCTAGGGTAATAGGTTCTCAATCACTGCTTGAGCAGTTTCTTTTATTACTGGCGGTGTCATAAAATATCCACTATCACTCGACGATATTCTGTAGAATTAATAAAATTATGTAACTCAAATGTAAACTTCGAAGAAATTCCCGCGAATGCCTCAGGCACTTGGTTCTTTTTATTTTGAATTACTGTTTCGAGAACGGAATAAAAACTTTTTGTAGTTTAATGTATAATGAAAATAACCATACATAAAGGCTGAAAATTCATACAAAAAAAAATAACACGTTAGAAATGGATTACCATACATTATTCTCTCCCAGCAAACGCGTGAGAAATGAAATTTCATAGTTTTTCGACCCGCATTCTAGTACGCCTGGTCGCCTGCAATGACGTACTTTCAAGCTCAAGTTTGGAAAATGAATGTCACTTTCCGAGCAGGTGATAAAGAGATTTTTTAGACTTGGCTTTTAGTCTTTTTCCTCTTTTACACGAACCTTATAGATAATTCGAGTGAGTCCTATAGGCCATTCACAGGGATTGTTCTTTAGGGTAGAATAGACAAATATTACATCGGGTCGTCATAGATTGCGTAAATTATTAAAGTAGATGGTATGAGTTTCAAATATTTTACGCTTTCGATGCGATAATGTGACGTAATTTTTTTCTATTCTAGCCTAGACAACAATCCCGGTGGTGGACTCACTCGAATTATCTAAGGTCCATTAGGCCAAGCACAGGGATTATTTTCTAGTGTAGAGATTAATTACCTCACTTTGTCATCGAATGCGTAGATTATTTCAAATTCATTCCTTCAACTTCATTAATGTACGCAATGTATGAAGATGCGATGACATTATTGTCTATATATAATAAATAAATAAATAAATAATGCTGGACAATCCACACAGCATCATCTAGTCCCAAAGTAAGCAGAGCTTGTGTTATGGGTACTAGATGACTGATAAACTTAATACAAGACATAGATAGATATTTTTTTATTATATATAGAAAATACCCAGAACACCCGGAACAAATATTTGCACATCGTACAAACATTTGTCCCTAGGCGGGAATCAAACTTATTCTACTATACTAGTCTATTCTACCCTAGAGAACAATCCCCATGCTTGGCCTATAGATGGATTCCCAGCTTTATCCTCTGGGGGATCCTGGTGAACAAATACACGCAACGCTAAGAATCTATCTAATTACATAATTAAATTTAGACGCAACCTGACCAGACGCCGCCCAGGCGTCAGTCTACTCCAGCAAGAGGACTTCTATGGGCCTACTACTTAAAATGACTAAGTACTTTCAAAGACAGGAGCGAGTTTTTACTCGAATACTTAGTCTGTTAACTTAACACATTGCTATTTCTCACTCTTTCTTCTTCTATTGACATAAGACAGAGTGACATACAGCTTAGTAAGTGTTTCAACTTAGCAGAGCATTATGAATAAGGTGGTTTTACTTTATATCATTGGGGGGGTTTTTTCATCTGATAAACGAGCGCTACACAACCAAAATCACATACACAGTAGCAAACCGTTTATTCAATGAATCTGGGTCATGAGTTGAGTTATCGAAATTTTCTTCTTCCTAAACACTGGGTTCCTATCAACATCGTGACTATACAGAGTGTTTATAGAAGGTTGAGTGTACATCGGCAGAAGTATTTCGTTTTCCGAGATCCATTCAATAACGTAGTCCGTAATGGATTCTAGGTGAGGCGACGCTTCGAATTTATTGAGAAGTTCCATTCTTGTGTTCTTCGAATTTGCCTGTAAAAGGAAAGGGATGACATGGTGAGACTTTGTTTTGGAGACCCCATAAGCTACTTGTTTAATTTCCATTCTAAATATTTTGTAGTCGAGATAAAGCCGGATTAATATCTGTTAATTGAATATCTTGAAAAATCTACATTTGAAGTTGTTGGAACTTTGAAGACGGCAATGGCCTTTATTAACGAAAAACATTACGATCAAATAATAGAAACAAATTAGAACTAGTACCTATTTACAATTGAAACAATTAAGCTAACTGCAGACTGTTGCAAACAATCTACAGGTAGCTCAACAGCTCCATATCAATACCGTCGGAAGCGTCCCCAAGACGATAGCTGCATTGCCCCGCTGTATGACAATGCTGATGCTGTTGGAACTTGTCTACTTAAAATAATCTGCATCCTTTCAAATAAATATTTCGGTAATATAAATCTATATCCCTGGCTAACACAGACAAGATTTATCCAGCTATTTCGGGTAAAGCCGGAGTTAAATGCTATTGTTGAAGCTTACCGAATCAACACAGAGTTTTCGCATAGCATCTCTGATCGTATCACCTTTATATTCTCCCTGAAAAACAATTGTAGATTAAAATTATGGTTTACGAAGTAGGAACACAATTTATTTCCTGAATTTCGGTAAGATAAATGATATAATAGACCATATTTCTGTGCGAAAAGGCTCAAAAATCAGTGGCAAATAACTGACCTTCGGCAAAAGTTCCTTGACCATAGCGAATAGCTCCTCGACTTGATCGTGATACAAATAGAACGCCCACGGCGAGCGAAAAAAATCGTAGAAGTCATCCAATCTCTTTGTCTGTACACAAAAAATATTGATTGCAATTTCTTGCATACGAATTGCGATTACTACGGTAATACTACGGCGGTGAGTGTTTTTATTGTGAACATAGAGTAAAATGTGTACCTGCTGTGTAGCTGGCTTTGGCTAAGCTCCGCATTCAAAAATAGCCGGAAATAATATAGAGAGCCTCTATTTATTATTTTTGGCTGTATACTCAGTTACCTATGTCTATACAAGCTTGCCCCTTCCATAATTCGAATCGGACATAGTTAACTGAGAATACAGTCAAAAATAATAAATAAAGACTATATTATGTCCGGCTATTTCCTATTGCGGAGATGCGAAGTTGCTCTTGGTGGCCACCAAACTCTGTTTTCGTATCTCTGTCTAAACTATACAAAATAAAACTATTACAGAGGCATAAAAAAAAGTTTATGATAAATATCACAAACGTAATAATGATATAAAATACGTGGCGGCGCTAGTGTGGGTAGCGCCTTAAGCCGCCAGTGCTCTAACTAATTAAGTCACGGAATCATGTCACATCGGCAAGAAACTTTGTTGAGGATTTTAACACCTAACCTGTTACTACATTCGCTGCCCAGCCCCTACGGGTACTTTATTAAATATAACTGATTGATGTGTTGCCTATGTATTTTGTCAGGTACCCTCGTAGAGCAGATACATAGAGATGTTGTAATTAGATTTCCATAAGAAACAACGCGTGACAATTTGCGGGGTGAGGGGCTGTTAGATCCCGCCACTTTTTTATTTTCTATCTACCGGTCAATAGCAAAACTGCTCGATTCATTCTTTGTCGATGTTACTACGTACATAGTTTAACTACATCACTCTAGATGTCACTAAGTGTAGGGTGTAACAGGGACGTACTCAGGATTTTCGTACCTGGGAGTAAGCAAGTAATACCCCCCCAACATAACAAATCACATGTCGCCTTTTTTTTCTACTATGAAGCCTTCATCATTAAAATGGCAAGAAAAAGTGTGTTTTTCGTAAAATGCTTTTTTAAAGTTGTACGGAACCCTAAAAAAGCATTTTACGCACATATTATACAGACTTACCGAGTATCTCATATACACGTTATTAAGACAGACAGAGGACTGTCCGTACAAGTTCTTAAAACACTCCACAGAATACTTCGACGGAGTTAAACAGGTAATACCGTCGACTATCAGATCACTCGTTAGGTGGATCTTGAAGTAACCACCTTTGAACGTCTCCATTACGAAGCCCTGAGGGAAATTACATTGTATTGGCGACCGATGTGGCGCGGCGGGCGAAGGTCCGGCTGTGACGCAGGAGGTTGCAGGTTCGATTCCCGCCTTGGGACAAAATAGGAAAAAATTCCTATATAATAAATATCTAGATATGTAATGTATTGTATTAAGTATATCAGTCATTTAGTACCCATAACACAAGCTCTGCATCGCTTGGGGTTGTGCCGGCTTAGGATTTAAATAGCCCCAACTCTTCCCGCGGATGTCGTAAGAGGCAACTAAGGGATATGCACCGAGGGGGTGCAGCAGCGCCTCCTGTAGAACAATCTTACCACCAACTGCGATCCCCAACCCGCATGCCCAGCGTGGGAATTATGGGCCTCCCATGACATAAAAGCCAATAATGCCCTTACCAGGAAGACCCCTGCGTCCAGCAGAGGACCAATATATTCTGTTGAGGTTGTAGTTGTAGTAGGGTTTCTCATTGAGTAATTTTAGCACAAATGTTACTCACACTATGATGTAAAGACTGCAAATAATAATGCGGTATCTTCTTGCCAGGCGACCGCACTTCTAGATACTGCAAGCCACCGGGTAGTCTACAATATATTACTTTAGGCTTTTGTAAATCTGGCAGTTTCTCGTTGTATCCGTTATTTTGTCTGGAAAATGGTAAACATTGATATTACACCGGAAACATTAGAATGCAACGATGTTCTTTAAACATCCATACTGATATTATAAATTCGAAAGTAACTCTGTCTGTCTGTCTTTTTATCTGTCTGTCTGTCTGTCTTTTTATCTGTCTGTCTTTTTATCTGTCTGTCCGTTACCTTTTCACGCTTAAACAGCTGAACGGATCTTAATGAAATTTGGCAGGGAAGTAAATGGTATCGCGGGGTCGGACATAGGCTACTTGAAAAGGGCCTGAGAAGCCGCCGGCAGCAGCTAGTTTCTAATATATTACGCATTCGATTACGTGTGACTGAATTTTTCTCTACTTTACCCTAGACAAAAATCGCTGTGCTTGGCCTACAGTACAAATCAAATCACATTTATTTCAGACATAACACAGTTTACATAGGGTAGTGGCACCTAATATCGACCATTTAGCGAAGTTCCAACTTTAAGGCCTCAGAAAAAATATTGGCAACTTGTCAACCTAGTTCAAAATGATACTAATCGATAGTCTAGATATTTGAGTTTTAAATAATGGAAGATTTTTGTAGTTATACCTAATAGTTATTTTATAAAAAAATAAATAATCGAAAATGAGTAAAACTTCAGTTTTCGACCACAAAATTTAGTATTCGGCCGGACCTGAATCCTATTTCGGCCACTATTTTTTGTAGGGTATTTATGGAATAAAAGTCTAAAATATTAACATAGTTTTTATTTGCTCATGTTCTTTAATAACAAAAGTAATCAAAACTCATAATAGGCAAAGCCTAGCTGTGTCCACGGCATTTTGAGTGTTCTTAGAAGTTAGTTTTCGGTATTAGTTTTGTCTTTTCGGGTGGCGGACGCTTGATAGGTGGCATCTGAATAGGGATTGCGAAATCCGGATAATTCTCTTATCCAGATAATACAGTTTTCATCATTCACATATCCGGATAATTCGGATAATTCCAATAACTGTAGAATTCAAATAATATATATTTGTAATTGGCTTTTACCTGCGGTTATCACGCAATTTCCCGGGATTAAACGTAGGCTTTATGTTATTCCAGGTCAAGAACTACATTTATGCTAAATTTCGGCCAACTTTGATTAGTTTTTTGGCGTGATAAGGTAACGAACATCCTTTTATTATCCATTTGTGCAATTCAGTTACATTTAATAATATAAATTTCCTAAAAATCTAAGCCATCACCAGAAGGCACAGAGGAGTACCCAGAACGCTGGCAGCATTGTCACGTTGAATGGCAATGCTAATTCGTTGACCGAAATAGAGCCAGTATTCCGATCACCTGTTGACTCTGATAAGTTTTGTAAGATCTTTATAAATTGCGTGTGCCCCAGGGCCCTAAGGACCAAGGGTTTCCACGGTTCAAACAGGAACCCTAGGTCAAGATTAGCGTATTTTCGACATTTGAGGGACTCCGCTGATGTTGCTGCGGAGCCAGCCCTTACTGATGGATGTCCCTGCAAAATGTGAAGGCGCTAAGGTATCACACTCGTGGCATCGCAAACTAAAGACCGACACACCTTCCAGGGAATCAGGGTCATACCGACAGGTCTTTTACCATCATCTCGCATAAGGCCACGTGGTCCGAGGGTAGCTGCCACACTGACGCTGGTAAAAAAGCCCGACGAATGATGTCGCTAATTGAACTACGACGGGGCACACGTCCTGAACTAGAGATACGTGCCAGTGCATAGTGACCAAACTAATCAACGGTTTCAGCACACTGGCATTGATGTGCAATTATGCAAGGTGAACGCAAATGCGAAGAGGTGGCCACTCGAAAAGGGTTTTTTGTCTAAATGGGTACCTAGATTTTTGGAAAGCAGAACATGTAACCAACGTCTTGATTCCCACTCGGAGACAGCGAGTAGACGAGCACGTTCTGACGAACTGGTAGACGTTTTTGTCTGAGAAGAAAGGACTTTGGGCAGATTCGTGTCAGGACAGGCTATTTTCCATGAGTCTACTTAGAGCGTCATCGTAACTTGTAATTTCAAAATTTTGTAAACAAAAGGGTATATTATATAATCTAAGAGGCCCTCCGATGCTGTACAAAATCTACTACACAGGCAAAATAACTAATTTATTACAACTAAGTTATTTACCTACTTCGTATGGTATTCTAGCGCACATCGGCCACTCAATGCCAGTGCATTGAGGACACGGACACCACAACACAACCACTATCAAAAAAACTCACGGAACTGTTCAGGTACTTGGTACCTGAACAGGAGAGTGAGCGGGAGGTTGTGCGTGTGGTGTTGCACGGGGGTAGGCAGGTATTATCGCCAATACGATTATCGACAAAATACTAAAATCGGTGACCGATGTTAGGACCAAAATCTTCAAAACCCTTTGTCTAATAGTTTTTGTGTGCATAACAAACAATTCAATACCCATAAAATGTCAAAATACGTTAGTTTCCATTACAAAAATCTCCGATTTGTACAACGAATATCTTTTAAAATGCGATAATGCCGAAAACTGAAAGGGGTTTTGATTTCCGGCCACCTAATTTCTTCATACAAATTGTAGTTGGCCGAAGACTAAATCACAATATTATTCACTTTTCCGTTCTCGGCCACAAATAAACAAATGATTAAATTTCGTTGAATAACAGTATTATGGAAGGCCGAAAATTAAAACTTAGATTCCTTAGGTCGGTTTTAGTCAATACAATGAAAAAGGACTATTATAACCCAGATAAGTAAAAGAATGTGACAAAAGTATTCTGGGTCCATTCGTACTTCTTTCCGGCCCCCCCGGCCGAGATGGGACTTATTTGTGAATTTCTTGTTTCGATACCCGACCACCCAAATTTTCAAGTAATTCATTAAAAATACATAAATATTCTTATCATAATACGTAAAGGAACCATTCTTAAAGTATAAAAAAACAAATGACCATGTGAACATCGTTAAAACATGACAATACTTGCCTTGAACTAAAACACGTGCCACTATTTTTTTTGTTCGAAAACCGACTTGGTGACGGTGGCGTCGTGAATGCAGAACTAAACAAATCGTTCAAAATCACCGGGTGTGTGTACTCACTCGACAATGCTGCCACATAAAGTGTATTCTATTTGACTACTCATTGAACTTGATCTCGTTTGGAAATTGTTTTCAACACTTCTAATAACTGATATTTACGAAGCGCGTACCCCGCGATGGTCGGTAAGGAGGGCTGGTCGGCGAACAGGTGCACCTACCCTACACACAGTCCATCATGTCCTCCTCTCCATTGGCAAGCGACCCAATTTGGGTCGCTCATAAAAGTGGCGGTAGTGGTAAGCGACCCGAGGTGGGTCGCTTGCTCGCTCTTTTTTTTAATGAAAAATGCGTCTAAACGGTCGGCACGATCGGTTGGAAACCGATACCATCGATACTAGACCAAATAGAGGTCATAACAAGCCTAAAATCAACAAAAATGTAGAAAGAATCTTTTGACTGGCAAGCGTCCGAAAGACGGTCGGCGGCGACCAAATTTCGATGTCGGTCAGTCTATGGATAAACCGTTTTTTTCTAATTGATCTTGGATGACAAGTAGATTGTTTTATGTATGTAATCTATGGTAAAATGTACGTACTACGTGAAAATAGATAGATTTAAGTCGAAAACCGTCGAAAAATTCGTTGAAAAAGCAAATTAATGAAAAGTGCCGCGAGGGCGGCAAATTCAAACTTCGTTTTTGCTATCGGCCTCTTTGGTTCTTACTCGGAAACGAAAAAAGATACACTGTCAAAAGATTTAATACAGGTAGCCAACCACCCAAGCTGATTACTAACACAAAGATCACTACCCTAATGCTAAGAATTCGTCATAAATCCCTTTTGGCACGAGGCGGTTTTTTTCCCGCCGCGTCGCAATTTTACGAGTGGTTTTACGAGCTCTTTGTGTAAACAAATTGTATGGGCACGTGCTGGTTTTTGCTTGTAATGTAACAATAGACTATCTAACTTGCGATTAAAACACATTTAGTACTTCAAACTTGGAAAAAAGAAAAATTATACCTACTTTACTAACTTTCGCCGCGATTTTACAAATCCTCTTACTTTACGTGGTCCTCATTTATTTTTTTTTATTCAACTACAGCATATTTACATGCTAATTTGTAGGAAATTTCATGGAGAATCTAGATATTTATAGATATTACTAGGTATTCCTACAAAAAGATCAAGAAAATGCGGAAGCTGCAAGCAAGCTGCAAGCGCGCGGCAACCAAGCGTACGCGGTTCGCCACCTTAAGTAAAAAGGTCGCGCGAGCGCCGGTCCGTGAGGGGACAGTTTATATCGTAGTACAGGCTCCTTATAATTCAATTTTCTCTAGTACTTACGATGATTGTGACGGATCAAGAATAGTAACTGATTTCATGCCCGGTTTATAGGATGTCATGCTGGGCAGACGGACACAAGAGCCATTGAAGTTTTTGCGGGCTGGTTTTTGCCTGTTCGGAAAAAGGGGATCTAACATGTGCTTTATCTGTGTTCCCAGCTGAAAAAGAAAAAATAAGGTTGGACGCGGCTCAACACTTGTTTGATACTAATTTTATAAGATACTATCACGCGGCTTCGCACGCGCTTTTACAAAATAAAAATTAGCCTATGTCCTTCCCCAGAATACTGTCTACCTTCGTGCCAAATTTCATTAAGATCCGTTCAGCTGTTTACGCGCGAAAAGGTAACAGACAAGACGGATTTAATTAAATATTTTTATTTATTTATTTATTTATTTTAACACTTTATTACACTTCAAGGTACAGAGGGTACCTTAAACAACTACTTTACTTTTACAAAAAACAAAGACAAGATTAAACAAGATTAAATATTTTTAATTGTATAAAGTAAAAATATTTAATTCAATCCGTGGAATGATTTAAATATTTGGATGGGAGTTTATACCTTTTCGCCAATATCATAAGAATCATAATACTTCTGCTTCATCGTCGGTGAATAGTATCGGCTATAGTACGCAGTAGCTGGCCCTGCTGCGTAGATGTGAGGGTCCTTTGTACGGAACTCGTGGTCTATGAGGATTCCCGCGTCGTACGCTATACCCGCCTTGTTCACAGCTGAAAGAAGATAAAATAAATTAAATACGGGAAATTAAGATGGCCGCCATTCAGCAATTGTTAAATAAATTATTTATCAGAAATCTTTGTTTTTGTACTCAGGAGGCCTTATTTTAATTCTCCAATACGCAAATGCGTGTTTCGTTTCGACCAACGTTGGTACTCTAATACTCCGGATTAGAGTACCAATTTGCACAAAAACAACGAAACGAAACACGCAATTGACTATTTTGGAGAATTAAAGCATAGGCCTCCAGACATGAATCTGAGTAAAAAAGGGGAGTTAAGGTACTAGCGTCTCGAAAGTGGAAGGCTCAAATTAGGTTCAATTAGGTCCACCCACCTCAGACATAATCCGGCGTTCGTGTTACGCGTGCTTGCTACGACGTAAGTACTTTAGTGTGATTTATTTACTAAAAGACTACATCAATGCCCCAGTGTTTTTTCATTATAATTATTGCACAAGTTTGGAAATTTTTATGTAACTGTGAGCGAGTGTTTGCGTGTAGTTGTAATACAGGCCAGTTGTTGAGTAAGCGTTTGGAGAACCATATCTACAGATTTTATTTAGATCTATGCTTTCAGAGCAAAAAGGCTATTTTAATTACAACATCATTATGATCATGTCAGCTATCTATCATCACTGATTGTGATAGACAAAGAGTTACTATTGAAGATCGCTGCATAGGAATATACAAACCATTTTCCTGATAGAATCACAAACACGTACCGAAAAAAGCTTCCGCATTCACCCCACGCTTGCCATAGTAGAAGAAAGCGGAGCATTCGAAGGAGACCACCTGGGCTTCCGCAAGGAACTCCACGTGCGTTACGTAGTTACCCAAGACCCGCCACAGTTGGAAGTAATAACCACGGTATACCTGGATGCCTAGGTTGTCAAGCAAGTGAGCTACTGTTTCGTCGACCTACAATGATTTATGAGATAGGTACAGGTGAGTAGCAGTTGTATGACAAGAAGAATAATTTCATAATTTATTTTATTTTGCTTGCATGTACATTTATACTACAAAAATATACTTAAATAGAAGCAAAAAGTTTATTTACCTCGCGTGCCGAAAAGAGGGGCTGGAGAGCCTCTTTTATTTTTGCTTTCCATGTGAGACGTCAGGTTATAAAAACAAAATGCCTTGTTGTTCAATAACTAACTGTTCAGACACCACCAAAAAAGGAAATTCTGTAATTTAGTCGTGTTTTACACATCACTACATTACACTCTTGACGTCAAATTACCTATGCAAAATGCAACACGCTCGGTTTTAAAAATCGGCGAACTCTTTGCTTCTATCTAGATATACTGCAAATACTATGTAACACAGTTGAAAGTTATTTGCCTTCGACAATCTGGTCATACCTTTGTAAAATATTAGTCAGGCATTTCTCATTGAGGATACAATGTGGAATACTTATTTGACTATCTTCTATTACTTTTTTTATAATATTCAGAAAAACCTAGCATAACTAAATTCCAAAACAACATGATTTCTTGAAAAAAGGTTTTTTCTGTAAACCTCCGGCACGCTTTCTCATTAAGGAAGGAGGAAATATCATAAGGCTGGCTATCAACTGCTTTTTGTTAAAAAATACCAACTGTGCTGATGTCATCATTACCATTAGCATATTATGCAAGTCCACTGCTAGACAATTCCATCCTTAATAAGCACCATGCACCCTTCTTTAGCTTGCCGCAGCCGTCATCTGCCAAGTCCCACCTGGGGCCCAATTCTGCTAAACAACCGCTTCTCTATGACAATAGTACCTATCGTCGTAGAGTCCACGGATGAAAGAAACTCTAGATAGTGCGTGCGGTGTTATTTGCATGGATATTGATAGAATGGTTTCAAACTTGACACTTGACGTGCATCCTCCATTTATTCTTAAATGTTTTTCATCTAAGCTAGTTTACCAAAACGTGCCAATCTGTAACGGTACCATTGTCATAGTGAAGCGATTACTTTAGCAGAATCGGGCCCCTCTTCGATCAATTGATATAATTGATCAAAGGGGCCCCTGGCCTGTGGGGGTCCTACACTACGTCTTCTGAGTCGCTATCTCCACTCAAGACCTTTACCCTAGTTAGTGTTCATACTTACATAAGAATTGTAAAACACCGAAACCCTGGGCTTGTACGGGTCCTCTGGTGGAAATGGTTCCACGAAGATAATATTGCTTGCGCTTATATTTAGTTCCATAAGTGCTGCTAGACAGCAATAGGTGTCGATTGTAGCGCCATACACTAGGATTTGTGCTAAAACAAAATAAGAGTACCTACATACCTACTTACTTTAGAAAAGAACGACATTTATATTCGAAGAGGACAAATACTGCATCTGCAAATGAAATTGTTTCTTTTTCAGCAAAAGAATCATCAAAATCACAATTATTGTGGACCGATTTTGATTTTTTCCTTGTCAATTATTAAGGGGAAATCAGCACTAATACATTTAAAAAAATGTACAGCCGAACATAGAACCTCCTCCTTTTTTTGAATTAGGTTAAAAGTGTGTTGTTTTTCTGTGTGTTTTATATTAAAATACAAAACTTACAATCATGATACTCGTTGTGGTAGTTCCTAACATACTTGAGTGCTTTGTTCGCCTCACTGATGTTGTTGATGATGAAAACATTGTCTGGAGTTTCGTTGCTCATCACTTCGGGCTCAAAACTGTCTCGTGGTATTTCAAAAGTCACGTAAGTTTCCTTTCTGAAAAAATAACAAAATATATACATAGTACATATATTATACCATACAAAGGCAATGTGATTATTTGAATTGAGAAATTCTTTAGGATTAAGAATAAGACATAAGAAATTATATGTAAACTAATATCCAATAAAAAACTACAAAACTATTATTTCTGAACGAAACCAAACCGTCACGCTCGGTTCGTATTAATATGTACCTAATCAAGTTCCGTCAATCAAGTGCAAGTGTGAATGAATCGCGCGTTGAGGGTTTCGAACGTTTGTCAATTATACAAATAATATGTACTATAGAGACTTCGCTATCTACTAAATACCTAAAAATAGTAGCTTCAGGGGTAATGGTAATTTTTTGACTTTATTCAAAATATTTCGAAAAGTACGTAAACCTAATGAATGTTGACAAACAACCACCACAAACAATAATTTCATATATTCATGTACTCTTTTTATTATAGAAAACATATTGGTAGTACTTATGGTAAATATCCTGTATTTTTTTATCAATTAGTTTCTTTCTTATAGAAAACACTTTTTACTTTGACTATCCAGGTAGCCAGAGTACAAACTGACCCAAAATTTTTGTAATTTGCTTAACAAAAGAATGTACGAACTGCCGACAACCCCTCAGGAGTACCTTACCAAACATGCGCATATACCACACACATTTACACTACACTGGCTACATACACATATACACACACCTCCACAAACAAACATTTAATCTGTCTGTATGTACTTCTATTATTATTTATTCCTTTGTTGCTTTTATTGTGTTTTGATTTTGTAATCTGATGTTTTCTAGAATAGACTAAGTTTAAATTGTTTTTTATTTCCCTACCATGCTGGTATGTTACTTTCACTTTTATACATGATTAGTTCCAGGTCAAACTTATAAATCTCATTGTATTGTAATCCGTGGAGTGGGGGCCCTGGAGACTTACAATTACAGGTTTTTCTTAAACCTATAGCAAGCTTCAGCCTCTCACAATACAGGTTTAAAAATAAATATCTGTGCTTATAATAACTAAATTTTAAGTAAACCTATTGTGTGAAGAGGAAATAAACAAATTATTATTGTCATTATTAATTTTAAGAATTGACCTTTTCCAAACCTTTGCGTACAGTTATTGTATATTATAGGTATGGAAATAAATAAATATTGATTTTGTAACGATACCACTTCTTACCTCATATCTCGTTCATAAAGCTCCTTCAAATAATGTGGATGTTGGTATTGCTTGCCGAATAATAGGAACAGAAAGTCATAGTAATAGCGACTACCGTTTGTCAAAGATATGTACCTGTCAGCTCTGAAACAGACAAGGGAAAAACAACTTGACTAGGCCTAGACCTCAGTACTCACGAGATCACCAAACTCGATTTACTTACATAAGATTAAATAAACAACTTTGGTTCCTTGAATGTGAAAACACTATTGAGAAATGCATAAAACAACATGAAAAAAAATGCACTGTTTCGCACATAATTTGGCCGAGTTCTCAGGGGTTCCTGACGTCGCGGTCTGCGGTCTATTGAAATGACTTATGTTTTGATTCGTAAGTTATTACTAATTATTTGGTTCCTTGAACCAGTTTCTTCATAAGTTTTCTTGTAAATAAGCAAAAACTTGAAAGGACAGACAGACAGAGTTACTTTCGGATTTATAATATTATAATACTATATTTATAATATATAGGTATGGATGTTTTTCCACTTAGCGGCGGCGGTAACCGCACGGCTTCATACATTTTTGCCAGCGGCGGCGGCGCGCCCCGTAGTCCTCGACACAGTGCAAAAACAACCATTGATGCGGGCGCTTGACCACTTTACTTGTTGATTTCCGTCATAGTCCCCTGAACTATATTCACGTAGTAAGTATAGGGCACGCTTTTCAAGTACTTGTCAGTGTTGTTGTGGAATTTGGGGAACATCATTTCAGCGGCTGGGTTGTAACTCCTGATGTACGGGAGGCCGTTCGGTGATATCATCGTTATATTGGTGAATGATAAGTAGGTGGATGAATCTCTGGTGGAAAAATGGTAAAAACAAAACTTTTAAAGCTATCATGGTTATACTAGATAACACTGATAAATAACGGGTTATTCCGTGATCATCATGGCGCATGAAACTGTGCCGAAATATTGGAAAGCTCGAAACTCAAATCATAATAAATAGCCTGTTATAAATTACTTTAATGGTAAAGACATCATTAATTACCTGCTATTTGTTATAAACGAACGTTTGAAATAGTCCTAAGCCCGCAACTTTTCGTATGTAGATAATCATCATTTCAGTCGAAAGTCGTCCAATCTGGGCACTATTACGCCTCCCTAAGATCGCCACAATGACGGGTGCTGCGCTACCGGCATCCAGCGGTTTCCCGCTATGTTCACCAGGTCATCGAACCCACCTTGAGGTGTGTTTTCGGAGGTTACTGATTTTAATTACATTGCAATAACGTTATAAGGTTAAACCGGTTTATTGATCAACCACTGTGATAACGTGATTGTCAATTGCAGATAGGCAGTTGTTGCAAACCAACAATAACAGAGAGCTTTACCCAAACAATAAGGTATTTAGAAACGCCATCGATGTTCTGGAAGCTCCTAGCACTACGATTTTAGAGCCGACGCTCACAATAGGAACCGTTGTCAACTTCTTGTCCAGAAACCAAGTGCAGAATGCCATACTGAAAATAAACTCACTAATATTATAAATGCTAAAATTTGGATATATGTATGTATGTTTTTTACTTCTTCACGCCAAAATTTTAGCCCAATCCCTAAGACGTACTTTAACGGATTGGGCTAAAATTTTACATAGATATAGTCTTAACCTGGAATAAAACATATACTAATAGCTAATAGTAAACTTAGACATAATAAATAATTCTTATAAAACGCTTCTGCCCACGGCTTTGCAAGCGTTTTTCCGGATAAAAAGTAACCTTTTATTTTAGTTGGATTACGTTCTACATTCTTCGCCAAATTTCATCTTGATTAGTTTGGGAGATACTTAAGTAATCTTCATAAATTGCCTTTATAATATTAGTACTTAGGAGAAAGGATTGCATACGTTATTTCATAGATTTGTAAGAGATCTTGGATATAACCACCATTTAAAGTTACCAAATTCTAATCCAAGATTATAATTTATTGGTTGAAACTAACATGTTTTGAGACATAGACGATAGTTTCAACAATTCAGGAACATCAGAGAAATCAAAGTCACATTTCCTAGGCAGCACTGGCACCATTGCAGACACCATACAATTAGCTTTGTGAGCTACCTGAAAATAATAGTAAAATTGTCTCAACACTGTTACAATAGTTTTATATAAGTATGGAGCATTTTTTATTCTGTAGATGTCTTCTTCTAACGTACATAAAATCTTTTTTCAGATTAAAAAAGACAAAAACGTATTATTACCCAGCTGTCGGTGAAATCGGGCCTCGAAAGAGAATTTATTCGGGATTTAATATGATTTTACTAATCTCCATCAACTCCTACAACTAGACAAGACTATGTTGAAAGCCATACCCATTTACTCCGATAAGCGGTCATCCAAACGAGACTATTGCTCCCAGACAGCCTCATCATTTCCCTCGCAAAGAACCGATAGTGTGTCTCGAACACCGGGTACGTAAGTACTGATACAACAGCGCAGAAGCCTACTTTGGTCCCGCAGCCCACTTGGTGGTATTTGTGGTTGTGGTAAGCATCTAGGTTGAATTTAGCTCGAAGCAGTTTTAGCTTTTCTGGTGGCCTAGAGGAAAAATAGTACAATTTTACGTTTGAGTTCGCGGGGAGATTTCATGTAACTCATGTTCTATAAACGTTTATTCAGCGACTCAATACGTACCATAGTATAAGATACGTAGGTACAATGATGTTGGCGGCTCAAGAGCGCTATTTGAGGCGTCAAACGACGCGAACGCTACAGATATCGACGTATAATGGCTGAGATATGATGATTTTTGATGACGTATGATATAGGTACGATGAATGCTGCGAAAAACGCAAGGCAATGCACGTACGGTGCATTGGCCAGTGTTTACGACGGAATAAGTAAGCATGGTAGTAGTACCTACTCCTCAGCGAGCTTTTATAACGCTCAACAATAACTGCTGGCCTGCTATTTATAAATTAAAATAACGTGCAAGTCTAAATAAAAGACACTCACTCTACAATCCCAATACCAACTATCGACAAGCCACTCATAAAAACAAAAGCCTGATGCTTCCTCTTCTCAACGTTGTAAATGCAATGCTCGACCATCCATATCGTCTCCTTGCTCTGGATGTTTTGGAAGAGGCGGGATATCAGCGGTATGTCAATGAACTCCGCTTCTCGTACTCGTAATCTCCTGTCAAAAATTTCAAACTCAAAGTGCTTTATTTCCTTTAGACCTTACAGGACTCTTAGACACGCCAATAAATTCAAATTACATAAGTAAAACTAGAAAATAAAGTGATCAAGAAACCTTTACCTTGTTAGGTTTTTAGTTTGGGTGTGAAATGAGAAACAACTGTTTATACTAATCTTAGTTCAGACAGCTTAGGTGGGTGCATTTTCATCGAAATACCCATTTAATACGGGCGTCAGTATGAATCGGAATAAAAATAAATAATAAAAATAAAATAAGAACTAGTATTTACAATTGAAAGAGTAAAGCTTGTTGCAAACAATTTAATTGCGTAAAGAGTAAATCTGTACGCAATTCAGTAATCTAAAGGTAGCTCAACTATATATAGAGGTAATATGGTATTATAGTACGTAGTGTAGGTATAAGTAATTGTTTTAATTTCCTTAAGTTTTTCAAACACCACCGTCTATATTGTTCTCATAAGTCCAGTCCATCCAAAGGTTGCCTGGAAGAGATCGCTCAAAGCGATAAGGCCGCCCTTTGTACTTCCTTGTTTCTCAGCATTTCCTTCTGTATTATATTTTGTGTTTGTGTGGTACAATAAAGAGTTATCTATCTATCTATCTAATACCAAACGGAAGCGTCCCCAAGACGCGCTGGCTGCGTTGCCCTGCTTTTTGGCAAAGCTGATGCGCTGCCATCAGAATAGTGCATGTTAGATTAGATTTAAATTAAACGAGCGTAAGTTCAATGCAATCTGAATATGAATTTGACTGGGAAAGCAATAGATCCTACTTGCAAGTTTAGTATTCTTACCCCAGAACAGAGGATCTATGTGCTACGTAAAGAGAATAGGTGCAACAAATTCTGGGCTTGGTTGGCACCAACTGAAAAATAAAACAGTTTTATTGAAGCAAACAACGGCACAGCTAGGCTGTGCCTTTGTTTGCTTCTCTCTAGGACCTCCTGAAGTTATTACGGTCAATGAAACGAATAATATATACCGTTGATCGTGTCTTACGGTCGGTTCTTTAAATTAATTATAAACAAAATTTTAAAAAGAGTTAGGGTACACACGCAAAAATGTTGAAGGAGTGGAAAGCACGTGTCAGCGGAAGGAACTCTAATAATGCAGTAGTCGTAATCCTTCATTATTTCAAACGCAGCTTCCAGCAAATCGAAGCCCCTTCTGAAATTAAGAAAATTACTAAAGTGATACAGCCTATGATTACCCATTGCTGGGCAGGTAAGTAGTACGCATCTATTTCGTAATTTAGTTCGACGACTCCTTTATAAATTAATATCTTCTGCTTGCGGCTCGGCGCGCGTTTTTCGCTATAAAAGCCAGATAGCTTGGCGATATAGGTCGTTGTAAAGTAAAGTAAAGTAAAAATGTGTTTATTTTGTTGCACAATTCAGACAGTAAAAAGGAAACAATCAATTACGATAACAACAAAAATGGCCAACACTCAGCGAATGCTATGGAAGGGAGAACCTGCCGTAGCGCTGGTCTTCCGTGCAAGCCAGAACGAAGCGCGTGTGTCGCCGCGCGATGTTTAACATGTTGCACAAAAATCAGAAAAACATAATATGTAATAGTAACAGTAGTTAAATGACATAATAATAAAAATATTATAAAAATAAACCTGCTTTACGCTGGAATAAATTAAAGTCTAAATCATGATGTCTTACGAGACTATAGTTCACTTTTTGAGTTTTAGAAATTATTTATTGTACTGAGGCCCAGAACGGCTAACGATCATGTTGGTGTGATTTTTTTGCGATTCTATAAGATATTTTTTTAATGATTTTTTGAAAGCCCAAATGGATTTACTATTTTTAACGGGAGGTGGGAGGTCGTTCCAACATTTCGTGGCAGCAAATCTGAAACTGCCACGAAAAGCAGCCGTTCTATGTCTCGGGTAAATAAAGCGTATGGCAAAACGGACATGACAATTGGAAAAGTGAAGCTTTTCATACAAATAGGCTGGTTGCTTATATTTAACAATACCAAAAATTAAAGTAGCTAAATGAAGCGTACGGCGAGATGACATGTTTACAAGACCATTAGCATTGATATATGGAGAGATGTGACTCCTAGGTGGAATAGGGAAGCAGAAGCGTACACGAGCGATCTGGATGCGCTGGGTTAACTTCTTCGTCCGAGTAAGTAAACATTCTCCGAACACGTTGTCCGCAAAGTTCAGCTTAGAGAGAATAAGTATGTCACATAGCTTGATCCGGATGTCTACACTTAAATGTTCGCGAACTCGATACAATACAGAAAGTCGGTAGAAGCATTGTTGAACGAATTCAGTAATATATTTTTCGAAACGTAGTGTACCGTCCATAATAAGCCCCATATTTCGAGTCTCTACCACATGTTCTATAGATACTCCATTTATGTGTATATTAGGGTTCTGTGACGATATAGAATTAATCTGGTGATTCGACCCAAGAATCAAAACTTTCGACTTAGCAGGATTAAGGATTAAGTTGTTCGTTTTACACCAGGTTTCAATGCGTACCAAATCATCATTTAGATTTTTTGCTGCAACATGGGCAGATTTTGGCTCGCAAGATATATAAAGTTGAAGGTCATCAGCGTACAGATGATAGTTACACATCTTAATTTGCTCAACAAGATCAGTGGAATAAAGAATAAAAAGAATTGGGCCTAAGATGGAACCCTGTGGAACTCCACGAATAACAGGTAATGTAGTTGAATATACAGTCGTGGTCAACTAATTAGGGACACTCTTTGGTTAAACCGAATTGTGAATTTATTTTTTATTTTCCAACGAGTCTAAACCATATTCCATATCTCTTACATGTAAGTATAATTAGTCATTTATGTGCCCGATTATACAAACAATAACAACTTCTAAAACATTAAACCTCTTTACAGTATAGCTGATAGATTATCATAGTGCTATTTGTTCAAATAATGCTGGCTGGCCATTTAATTAGGGACACTGAGATATTGCGTTATATTTTCAAAATTTTAATCTCAATACTTTTTTACTTCTTCTCTTATTGTTTCGTGGTAATTTTTGCGGCAATCCCGATATTCATTTTAAGTTTTGAAAAATATTTTGAAGAAAAATGGGCAAAAATAAAAGTTGCGATCCAACACTACGAAAAATTATCATGAAGTTTGTTGTCGAGCATGGTTGGCCAATCCAAAGGATAGCAGAACATTTCAATTGTTCAAAAACTATGGTATACAATGCATTGCAACATGTCAGACGCAATAACACAGCTTTAAATGTGCCCAGAACAAAAAGATCGAGAAAAACAACTCCGCAAGAAGATAGAATGATAACCAGGTTAGCTAAGAAAGATCCGTTTCTAGGCTCTATTTTAATTAAACACGAAGTGTTTGGGACAGACGAAAGAGATGGTCTCAGCAAGGACCGTTCGACGACGTCTGGTAGAAGCAGGGTTGTTCGGAAGAGTGGCTCGCAAAGTACCGTTGTTGAAGAAAGAACATGGAAATGCTCGTTTGGCGTTTGCACGTAAATATGGACATTGGACCTACGCCCAATGGCAACATGTATTATTCTCTGACGAGACCTAGGTTAATTTGATTTCTTCAGATGGAAGGCAATACGTACGGCGTCCAGTAAAAGCGGAAATGAACTAAGATTCACAAAAAAGCAGGTGAAACATGGCGGTGGAAACATTAAAATGTGGGGTTCATTTTCTGGACGTGGAGTGGGACCTGTGAGGAAAGTTCAGGGTAACTTAGACCAACATCAATACAAGGCAATATTGGAGGAAACGATGCTTCCCTATGCTGAGGAGCATCTCCCTATTATATGGACGTTTCAGCATGATAACGACCCGAAACATACCGCCCGTTCAGTCAAGTCGTTTCTTACCAGTCAGTCAGTATCGGTGCTAGATTGACCAGCAAATAGCCCGGACCTTAACCCTTAACCCAATCGAGCACCTTTGGCACGAAATCAAGAAAAAAGTTGCCACTTATCGTACCACAACTTTAGATGAACTTAATGAAGCTTTTTGTGAGGCATGGGCAAACATTCCTGTCGAAACATGCCAGAAACTGATAATGTCTATGCCACATCGGTGTCAAGCGGTAATTACTAACAAAGGTTTTGCTACTGGGTACTGTTATACACGTAATAAAATGGAGCTGTTAAAGATATTATAATACTGCAGATTATTAGTTTTGTTTAACTCTATTTTTCATTATAGTTTACTGTCCTTAATTAAATGTCCAGCTACAGAATTATACCTTAAAATTGAATACATGTTCAACCTTTGATATTAAATACTTTTTTCTATTTATTTATTATTTTATTTACAGCCATTTATAGCATAATAATCGGACCAAATTATGCAAATAATAGTTACTGAGAAATCAATAGGGTTTTATATTTGTATGTACATAACCGGTTATTGCATGTCCCTAATTAGTTGACCACGACGTACATATGTTAGTACCATCAGAATTATTGACTTCCACTGATTGGGAGCGCCCCGATAGGTAGCTAGCAAACCAATTAACGACAGTACTATCGAAACCGTAGTACGAAAGCTTAGATAGTAAAACTGTAGTGTTGATTGTGTCAAAAGCGCGGGAAAAATCAAGCAGTGTCAGAATAGTTCCTTGACCGCTATCTCGCGCAGTTAGTATATCATCAACTACATCTATCAACGCGGTAGCTGCACTACGCCCCCGTCGAAAACCGGATTGCTTTTTGGGTAAAATTTGACGACTTTCTAAATAATCAATCAGTTGTACACGGACAACCTTTTCAAGGATTTTTGATAAGAATGGAAGTATACTTATGGGTCGCAGGTCAGATAGATTATGAGGGTTTGCTTTTTATGGGATAGGTTTAACTATGGCTTTTTTCCAGAGTGAAGGTAGGTATGAGTTGTAATCGAAGTATTAACTAAAGATGTTATAAAACCGAGTGAGTCAGGGAGTGTTAGTAAAACCATGGATAACCCATCAGTACCCATAGCGTTGGTGGAAAAAGACCTTATAACTTTTGCAACCTCGTACTCACTCACAGTTTGCAACTTAAATGTGAAAGGTCCGTGTCTATGGTATTCGTAGAAAGTTAAATCAGAAATGTTGGTGTTATCATTACCGGGAAGAGAAAGAAAATGGTTGTTAATACAATTTGGTTCATTTAGGTGTGAAGGTAAAGTACAGTAATCCTGTTTAAAACTAGCTACATTTCTTTTTATATTTTTCCGTAAAGTACGTGGATTACCGGAGAAGCTGTTAATATTTTCTTCAAAACATTTTGATTTTTCTGTAGAAAGTACATGGCTTACGTATTTTTTCAATTCTCTGTTATATTTAAGATGAGTATCTTTTTTGGTCAAACGGCTCCTTGCATAAGCCCTGTCTCGTGTTTTCATCATCTCTTTTATATTGTAGGTTATCCATGGATAGGATTTGGATTTAATAAGAGTATTTTTGATTGGGGCATGCTTGTTGAACAATTCTTTAACTTTGGATTGAAATTCATCCACCATTAAGTTCACATTACTTGAGGTAAGATGAGTCCAATTTATAGCGGCAAGATCGGCATTAAAATTTACAAGATTAATTTCTTTTATAGGTCTATAAGTAATCCACTGGGGATTGGGTTTTTCTTTTTTAAGTTTAATTTTACATGTTAAAAAAGCATGACTACTTAGGTCTGGGATATGCTCAACAACAATATCCAAGAGCGGTAGACCTACGTTGACCTATCTCCTTTACGAAATTAAACAAGATCCGTCAAGTGCGAGTGTGACTCGCGCGCCGAGGGTTTCGAACGTTTGTCAAGTATACCAATATGTACCATAGGTACCGGTTAGAGACTTTGCTATTTAATGAATACCTAAAAATTTAGGGTAGGTACATTTCAGATGTATCGGTTTGCAAACTTCGGAGTATAGAGGGTACCTAATTAATGGTGGGAAATTTTAAAAAACGTTTAAAGATGTACAAACCGATACCTTTCATTTGATACCCCACTCAATGAGGTAGCCCCTCTTTTGAAAATTATCCACCCCCCCCCTTTTTTGTCAATTTTTCAAAAAGTGTTCTACTTACAGACTTCTCTATTATGTTTCCTGTAAAATATAGATCCATATCTACAATCACCACATACATTTCAGATGGATCGCTCTGCCAACTTCGGAGAGGGGGGAATGGGTAATTTATCGACTTTTTACAAAATATCTCAAAAAGTACGTACAGAAATTTCAAAAACTGTTTTGAGATGTACAATCCGATTCCACTCGGTGAGGTTAGCGTCCCATTTTCACTCGGTGAGGTTAATCTTTTGAAAATTATTCCCCCCGTTTTTGTCAATTTTTCAAAAAGTGTTCTAGTCTATATTTTTCCTGCAAAATATAGATCCACATCTACAAACGCTGCATACGTTTCAGATGTATCGCTCAGCAAACTTCAGATATAGCGGGGGCAATGTGTAATTCTTCGACGTTTTTCAAAATATTTCAAAAAGTATAAAAACTACAGAAATTTCATAAACTGTTTTGAATTGTACAAACTGAAACTTTTTATTTGATACCTACTTGACCTTAAACTTGACCTTGGTCTCTTTTAAAATTTTGACATCACAATTTGTACTCAAAAATTTTTTTTTGACCTTTTTTTAGTTCTTTATTCGAAAGACTAAGTAAAACTGTAAATAAATCTAAAGAAATGAATTACCTCTCATGAAGATCCTCATGAAGTCCGAACAGTTCAATCATAAATGCATTCGGTTCACCATTGTAAATGTACATGTCAGGATCTGCAGGCTTCATCATCGAGCGCCTTCCTATAAAATTGTTTTGTTATGTGACGAGAGTTATAATTTACTATCATCTGGCCGCGGCTTCGTGCGTGTTTTTGGAATTAAAAACCTTATGTTATTCCAGATCCACAACTAAATGCGTACAAAATTTTGGTCCGATCCGTTCAGCATTTATGGTGTTGTCTTAGCTCAAACAATGCTCAAATAATGGCACAAACTTTTGCTTTTATAATATTGGTAAGAAGGGTCCTAGGTAAATAACATAATTAAAACATAAATAAGCCTTTGTTTTATAGAAGACTAGCTTTTCCCCGCGGCTTCGCATCCCCGGGATACGGTCTACCTCATTAAGGCCCGTATTATGAAAGCTTGCTCAGTCATAGATATTATGGTTGAGTGACGTTTATTACTCAGAAAAGTGTTACTCAAGCATAGATCGATGACTGAGCAAGCTTTTATAATACGGGCCTAAGATCCGTTCAGCCGTTTAGGCGTGAAAAGGAAACAGATAAGAGTTATTTTCGCTTTTATAATATTAGTATGGATACACATACTTATTCTCCTCGCGATATTTGACTGATGCGATTGTCCATAATTAATCTCCTGTGAACTGCACCTAAAAGATAAAAAATACTTGCTTAGTTTTTATAAAGCACCTGCATAATAAGTTGGTGTGATGACTGAATATCCCAAATGAGGTTCGTGTACGCAGACTAAATAAATGGAATTCTCAACAAGTGGATACAAAGTGCAGATTTCACTGCAGTTTCTGCAGGTTAAAATGGTAACCGATTTTAGGGCCACCCTCCATGCAAAAATCTCAATAAAAGTTATATATTTGGATAGAGGACACTAAAACAAATAGGTACCTAGTAAAAAAATTCTCATAAAATAATGTCCTAATGCGTCAGGTTTCTGAGATATTCACAGATGAAACTAACTATATTTTTTCTTCTTAAATGAATATCTCAGAAACCCGATGCTTTAGGATTGTTTTATTACGATTTGTTTTAGCGTGTTCTATCCAAATACTGTTCAGAGAGCGCGACGAATTTTTGAACAAAAAAATACAAAAATTTTAAATGGTGACCGATGTTAGGGCCAAAATCTTCAAACCCCTTATGAGCTGTACTATTAATTTGCTTACGGGTAATCCACGGAGAGATCAGGCATAACATTCAGAACGCTGACGTCAATGTTCACTATATCGTAATCACAATCATCAGCATCCAACAGGTTTGTGGTATCAGTCAACAAAGAACTTTGAGAGCGCATCAGCTCACTACCACTATAATCTTCAGAGTAGTGGAAATCCATTTTAGTTTGAAATCCGCTTGACTGTCGCTCTCTAGGACTGTTGATGGACACTTTTCTTTTGAAATTTATTTTTGTTTTGTCTTTAGTTGATGTGTTTTCTAGCGATATGTTTTCTTTTGATGTCTGAAAGATTTGTAATGCTAAATTTATTTATATTTGTTGTACTACTTTATTGCATTATTTACTAAGAACTCTTTATTGACAAAGAAAATTACAATTCAATAATAAAAACAAATTAGAACTAGTATTTACAATTGAAACAATTAAGCTAACTGCAGACTGTTGCAAACAATCTACAGGTAGCTCAACTGATCCATATCAATACCAGTCGGAAGCGTCCCCAAGACGCTGGCTGCATTGCCCCGCTGTATGACAATGCTGATGCGCAACGCCAGATATCCGCCAGCTCTCGGGTCACGCGTCGCGTCGACCAGACGCTCAGATAACTTTTTAAAAACCCGGAAAGCCTCGGTACCCCACGGACCTAGGGTCTCGACCCCAAAGGGAGCAAATATGTAGGCTCTGTCGAGACCTGCATATTTGCGTCTCTTGAGATCCTCGGCCAAACCTGCCGCCGCACCAGCCCTTACGGATGTCCTCGGAAGATGGGAAGGCGCAAGTGTGTCGACGCATGTAGCGTCCCACACAATGGGTCTCCCCAACTCCCATGGGACTAGTGTCATGCCGTCAGGCCTCTTACCATCGTCACGCAACAGACCATTCGCTTCGAGAATAGCTGGTACGTTAGCGGTGTCAAAGGCCCGCCGGATGACGTCGTTAAGGCTGGCATGACGAGATATCCGACCGGCGGCCCTAGTACACGATAATCCGTGATGACCAAGCTGTTCGACAGCAGTACCGCACTGGCATTGATGAGGCGCACAACACATTGCACCCAACCGAAGACATGTTGCGATACGGAAAGTTACGGGATCCAATAAAGTGCCAGTGTTAAATGAAGGAAATGACTGCAATCAATGTCCTGACTCCCATTTAGAAACAGCCAGGAGACGGGCACGATCCGCAGAGCTGGAGCACGTTTGTAACAAACTAATCCGTGTCAACTCACACAGAGGCCCGTCCCATTGCCGTTGAGACAAAAGAGATTTTTGGGGAGCAGCATTAGGGCAAGCATTATGCCAAGCCGTTCGAGCTTCGTCTAAAAATGAAATTTTGAATGAAATTCCAGGTGGGACCAAACAAGATGACTTTAAAATTTTTTCAACTAAAGAACTAGTGCTGTAGACGGAAGACAGGAACGCTGGAAGGGCTACACTTGAAATTTTGCGTACCTATACCTAAGCCTCCCAATTTGACAGGCAGGGAGGCCTGCGACCATGCCTTGTCATCTAAATCGACATTCAAAACCGATGATAGAATATTCTTTATTATGTTTAGGGATTGCAATCCGGATATCCGGATATCCAAATTATCCGGATATCCGCGGATTTTGATATCCGAATAATAGGAGCACCTTTATCCGGATAATACGAATAATACGGATACCTAGTTATTTTCTGTAATTTACAACACTACAGGGTCCAGCATTTTAAAATGTTATATATTTAAGCCAGTGTTACCAATGTTACGGCAATTACCGTGTTCTTCAGCTTTCAGGTAAAAAAATAACAAAATAAACACCCTACGGCTGCAATCCTGTGGCCGTAAATTCTTCGGAACCTAATTAATTTATCGATAAATAAATCAATTCATTTATTCGCGTTCACTTTTATTCAATTCAATTCATTTATTCAAGAAGATTCAGGTTTATACATAGATCTAAAATTATTCTTATAGTAACTACTACCAAAACCTGCCTTTACAGGCGTATGAATATAATATTAGAATGTAAATTCACATAGATAGCAAATTAAATAGTATTATCAAACAAAATTAAAATTAAAAACATGTCAAAATCATGCAAAATCAATAAATACAAATAGTTACAGTTTATATTCAAAGAATTCATTTATACTATAAAAACATTTTTCAGTCAGTTATTTTGTCAAGTTAAATTTAAATCTAGTTAATAATGTCATTTCTTTAAAAATGTCAGGTATTTTATTGTATATTTTAATTGCCATCATGAAGCTGTTATTAGTGGATAGTGTCAATCTCGTTTGTGGTCTGAATAATTTATTTTTATATCTTAATCGGACACTATAATTACACATTGGATTTGCCAATTGAAATATGTCTCTATTCTTAAAAACGAACACGCTTATATCGAGTATGTATAAGCTAGTCAACGTTAAGATCTTATATTGTCTAAAGTATGGCCTGCAAGAGTCTGTCATTTTTAACCCAAAAATAGCTCTCAAACATCGTTTCTGCATTTTAAAAACTTGTTCTATGTTAACGCATCTTCCCCAAATCAGTATTTCATAGCAGAGAATAGAGTTTACATAGCCGTAGTAAGCTGTAATAGCAGACTCTTTGGATACAGTTTGAGCGATACGTCTTAGTGGGTATACAAAACTATTTAATCTTTTACAAATGTGATCTACATGCTGTTTCCAAGAACACAAATAATCTATGTAAATGCCTAAGAACTTAATACAGGTAATATTTTCAACTGTATAGCCCGTATGAGACACTTTCAGGTTTAGTTGTCTTCCCTTATTTGTTTGAAATTGTATATGCTTTGTTTTTTCTATGTTTACTTTTAAATTGTTTTGATCAAGCCAAGTAATAGCGGCTTTTAGTGCATCATTTACATTTTGTTCAAAGTTCAGTTTATCAACTCCTTCTACTACAATTGTTGTGTCGTCCGCAAACAAAATACAGGGATGACCGACTGCTCTTGGCAAATCATTAATATATAAGAGGAACAGTAATGGTCCTAAAATGCTACCTTGGGGTACGCCATATTTGTTGGTTATAAAACTTGATCTGAATGGTAACACTGTTTTCGTTTTTGTGTCAAAATTCGAGGTCTCAACACACTGTTTCCGGTCCCCTAGATAAGACTTCAACCAATCATATGCTGGTCCTCGGATACCGTACTTGTAAATCTTATTTAAAAGTCTTTTATGACAAACAAAGTCAAAGGCTTTACTCATGTCCATGAATATAACAGATACTGGGTTTTTTCTATCTAAAGCATCGGTGATTTTCTTTACTAAATTAAAAGTGGCGAGAGAAGTGCTTTTTCTTTTACGAAATCCATTTTGTTCATCACAAAAGAGTTTGTTTGTTTCGATGAAACTAAAAAGTCGTCTATACATTACTTTTCGAATATTTTCGAGAAAATTGGTATCAACGTGACTGGTCGGTAGTTGTTCATCTCTGATGTATTGCCCTTTTTAAACAATGGCTTTATTATAGACAGCTTAAGATTGTCTGGGAATATACCTTGCTCCAAGGAAAGGTTAATTACATGTAAGAGCGGACCAGATATGTTACCAATACATAATTTAATAATGTCTGTGCGAATGTTATCGTAACCTACGGATTTGGAGTTGTTAAGAGAGCTTACAATCTTTTTTAGTTCATCCAAACATAACGGCGTAACATATATACTATTGACATTAGATTCATTATTAAAATTTGAATTGATAGAGCCATCTCCAACAGTTATATGATTATGCACAATGTCTATAAAAAAAATATTAAAACAATCAGCAATAGAGGCAGGATCAGTCACTTCGTTATTATTAACAACAATTTTATTAATTTCCCTATTTCCAGAACTCTCAGACGAGAATTTCTTAATTAAATTCCAAACTGCTTTGGCCTTATTAGGTGTTTTTTGTATGTAGCTCGTTTTATTGTTTTTCTGTGATACAGTGAAACATTTTTTTAATAACCTGCAATACTTTAAATAAGTAGCTTTGTTTTTCTCACTGCGTGTGTTATTTCTATATTTAAGGTACAAAATTCGTTTTGTAGAGCTGCTTTTTTTAAGACCTTTTGTTAACCAGTTCCTATTCAAATTATTGGTTTTTCTAATTTTCAGTACAGGAAAACACAAATTATAAAACAGCGTAAAAATTTCTGAAAAAACATCGAAGGCTGGGTTTGCAAGAGTTTCATCAAATACTTCTTGAAAGGAGAGACTAGATAAGCAGTTGACAAATTTTCTACAGTTATCATCGTCGTAGTCCCTCCTAAGTTCATACCAATACTGTACTTTTCTTCTTTGACTTTGGGACTTTTGTTTTAAATTCCATTGAAACAATTGAGCCGTGTGGTCAGAGAGACCCAAGTCACGAATTGATGCCTTACCGTCTTCAATATTGGTGGCAATATGGTCAATACAAGTGCTTGTAGTATCTGTGATTCTTGTTGGCTCTAGGATTTTCTGATCGAGTTTAAATGATTCCAATATATTCATGTAGTTAGATAAATCTCTAGATTGTTTCAAAGTATTAATGTTCGTGTCTCCGCACATAATAATTTTTTTCCGTGTATTCCTTCCGAAATTGATGAACATTTTTGGAAAAATTGGAAGAGTTTTCCAATTTTTCCAAAAATGTGTTGGTATTTGATAACGGTGTTCTGTAGAGACAGATCAAACTTACTTTGAATTCAGTGAGATCTACGGCGCAGCATTCAAAGGTACCTGGTTCACACAAATCAACGGAAATTCTAAGTGTACATTGTGTGAAGCAATTTCTAAGTGTACATTTATTGTATTTATGGAAATAAAGAGTTTTTTTGAAATATTCTTGTACTCTATGTCATTGCTTAGAAATATAACGACGCCGCCTCTCTTGGAATTTTTTCTTGAATAAGAGGCTGTTTAGAGTATTCGATTGTTATAATTATAAATCTTGGGCTCGATTGTGTATCCGAATCCGAATGCCAACATTGCAAAGTTGTCTATAGAGTCATGGACTATTATTCTACACCAAACAAATATTGTATCCCTATTTTCATGTGTATCCAAACAAATAGATTTTTTTTAAACTTTCGCGATCTGCTAACTTGTTAAAGATTATTTATCGGGTATTTACCGCGTACCTTTTGTTTTATTTTCCCCTACGTTCGTACCCTGAGTTGCCCCGTGACCACGATCGCTGCAACGCGATGGAAACGTAAGGGAAAATAAAACAAAAGGTACGCGATAAATACCCGATATAATCTTTAATAAATAGAAAACATTGTCAAACATTTGAAGACATTTTATTAAAAACAATCTTTGTCAGAATAACTCATTTTTCAGGAGAAAAATAAAACCATTTAACGTCCATTTAGTGTAATTTTTGTATGGATCACGTTTAATATATTTTTTTATACTTTTGCTTTGTTATGGTATACTTTTTCATAAATAAAAATAATTAATAAGTTGTCATAGTACCTAAACCTAGCTATAACCTAACAAGGCGGTGACATAGGTTGATTTTGCTGGAAATCCAAGTGACAACCCTGATTTATTCACGAAATTAAGGACAAAGAAAGTTTACTTAAAACACAATAAATATTATAAGAACTCTACTTACACAGAAAAAACTCTTATTAAATTCTTTTAACTAGGTAAAAACTAAAAAAACTATTTTTCTCCACTGCTTTTATTAGAGCTATCAACATCTATTCCATTCCCATTGTCAATATCAGTCAGACCAGCCCTGGTTTCTTTCTTTGAGAAAAGGAAGTCACTTTTCCAATTAATTCAGTTTTGTCCTGTTTATGGGAATTTGGCCACCATAAGGCAGAATGTTACCTAATGCATCATAATCATAATCAGCCCGTAGGTATACGTCCATGGTACATGGGCCTCCCCCAAACGACGCCACAAATAGCGGTCCTGAGCTGCCTCCATCCATCGACTCCCTGCGACCGCTACAATGTTTTCTATTTGTTGCCATCATATTGGGGGGTTTTGCCATAATCACCACGCACCTAATGCATATAAACTATAAAATAGCACCATTTGGCTAATGTTGTATAGTATTTCCTTATTTTGAGCAGTGATACGGCTGACCTAAGAACGGCAAGGTAAAAAACTTTACGTGCACGGTCGCCTAAAAAAATTTATTGGCAACACTGATTTGCACACAATTTTTATGCTGTTAAAAATATAAAAGTATTGATTCGTGTATATCTCTGAACTTATAAGGGAAGCAAGACCTACAATAGCGCGCAATCCCATCATTGCGTTGACACTGGTTGGTCAGCGATCCGACGCCGAAAGGGACCGGTCTCCGCGCAGTGCAGCTTCCCCGGAGGAAGGATGTCTATTTATGTCAAAAAAATAAGTTAGATGGAACGAAGTAAACCGTTATTATTTCATAGATATTTTAGTTTTTCAACCCATTTGACCGATATTGTTATTTTTAATCTCTATATTGTTTAGTTTCTATGTTGATTCTATTGTTATTTAAAAATAATATTATTCTTACTTTTTTGAGTATTAATTAATACATTCTGACCCATTTTCCTTGTTTTAATTTAAATGATATGTATGTATATTTATAAATTATCCGAATTATCAAGATATCCGGATAGTAAGACTCACTACTATCCGAATTATCCGGATACGAAAATGTATCGGATAATGCAACCCCTAATTATGTTGTCTAAGCCTTCCAAGAGCTCACTGTGTTTCCACAGTTGACTACATCTCAAAGAATACGTAAATTTAGGTACAAAAAGACAAAACCGAATTATTGTAAAAGCCATATGGCTATTAATTTTGAGCAGTCTGTCCGAAGTTTTGTTGAAATTTTGAATTTTCTCGTCTACAAAGGACTGAAAAGACTCATCAAGAATTGGTGAACCAAGGAGGCGAAGTGAACATTTATCAACAACTGTTATGTTGGGGGCTAAACTATTGAATTTTCCAATGATATTGTTTTTGTCTACACAAGAGTTCGAAATAAAAAGCTCGCACTTTGAAAAATTAAATTCCAAACCTATTTTTCGAAATTCATCTGTGATGATTTTTAGATCATCAAAAACTGTGTTTACCTCTCCGCCTAAAGTTCCGTCATCCAAATACCAAACATTGAGCTTGGATTGGAGACGTTGAATTATCGGTTGGATGGCAAGGCTAAATATGGCCGGACCGAGAGGGTCGCCCTGCTGACATCCAACAGCGGACAAAATGACTTTGTTCTTGTAAATTAATTTTGACGGCGAACCGTAACATTGCCAGAGAAAAGGGTAAATTTCTGGAATTTTGTCTTTAATTTGTTTTAGCAAGGCGCCCCTGTCTACGGAATTGAAGGCGTTTTTGACGTCTACCTTCAGAATTACCTCCCCATAATTTTGGTCTAAAAATGTACGAAGGGAATGTACTGCGGCCTCACATCCGCCTCGCGAACCAAAGCCTAGCTGAATTGGTCGGAAATAGTCGCCTAAATTGTCGGCTTCCTTCCGACAGCAGACTTTAGCCGCAAGGCGGCGGTATGTAGTGCCCACGGCTATGGGTCTTATACCGCCATCCTTCTTTTTTAGAGCACAAAGGTTCGCACCGTATAGGAGTTCTGTGATCTCGCTGTTAACTCGGCCTGACAACATCAGGTTGATTAAACCTGTCAAGTTCTCCAGAAGGACTTCACCTGCATAGCCAGACCCGCCAGACAGAAGATCTTTTAGATGCTGTGGAGTCACAGCATCCAGGCCGCCGGCAGAGCCACTCTGAAAAGACATGACAGCTTTAAGCACGTCCTGGCTGGTCGTGCTTACAGCGACATCACTCTCTTCCGGTGGATCGGGGAGTTGTGTATTGGCCCCTGCTGGTGGATGCTTACTCTCAAGAGATATGAGAGTAGCATTATTTACTTAATAATAAATCATTTATTTCAGACCAGAGATCCATAAGTACACATAATAATCAAATACACAATTACTAATTAAAATTAAATTAAGTGCAAACAAATTAATTAATTAAATAAAGCCTTAATCTAACAATATGGCCCGCCTAGACAGATCATTGAGCCACCAGCGATGATACCGGTTTCAGCACCATAATACAGGAGCGGAGGTCCTGCGCCACGACGGCCAGAAGGCTGTTAGAGCTGCGGCGCAAGCGGCCCACCAGGGACGCGACCCGCTTGCGCATGATTGCGTGGAACCCATCCACGAGCGAATCCGCGAACATCCCTGATACGCTACAGTACCGCGGCAGCCCCAACAACATCCTGAAGCCGTTTTTATACTAGAAGCGTATGGCGTTGTAGGCTTTTTGTGTATATCTGGCCCACAGACTGCACGTGTAGAAAGAAGTACAATACGCCTTAAAAAGTGTTATTTTGACTGGCGCTGTTCAACGTGCGAATCTGCGAGTATATAATATTACACCTCACCGAGAACGCCCTACGCTCCGCCCTACGTTAATTAGGTATTTAATGTTTTGGTATGCCTGCTGTTCTTTTATTGATTTATCTGTCTTTTATATATCGCAATAACTATTGGTAACGATCAAAAAACATATATACTCCAAGTAAGAATAGTGCTCAGATATAATACCATACCGAAAAATAATTTAACAAATTAAAATGTTCGGTCCATAGTCGGGTAGGCTTTGATTGATGGTAGGCTAACGAACGGATCCCTCGTGATCATAGTGACAGAGGCATGATCATACAAAATCACGAAGGACTTCAATCTTTGAGTCCTTTGGTGCCTAGCCTATTAACGTCCTAATGTGTTTATATTATGCATGTTATAACGAAGTGACTTACATCACTATGCAGTATATTTTTATCTTCCCCGAGTCCTAATTTATAGAATGGACACAATTTTCCCGACATGACTGGTTCTCTGCAATCACAAATAATTAAACAAGTTTTTTTAACAGTTCAAAATTACGCGATGTTCTTGTCGATTATGTTGTTGCATTAAAAATAAACTAAACTAATTTCAATGCTTATTTTAAACGCGAGGTGCCGTCTTATTAAAACGAACGGCGGCAATAGCAAAGTAATTTTAGTTTAATTTATTAAACAACAGTATCGACACAATTTCTGTAATTTCATTCAAATAAACTTTATCCATACTCACCCATTACTAATATTACAGATCCGAAACAGACAAACAAAGACATAATTTTCCAGCCCCTCTGTCTGTCTGTTACTTTTCCATAATTTTTATGTCTCTTTGTCTGTCTGTTACCTTTGTTTTTTCCATTTTCCTAAGTGGCTGATCATAATGAAATTTGGCATGGAGACTGACGGTATCCTAGGGACGGGCATAGGCAACTATCGCGTTTAAGAGCTTGTGAAGCAGCGAGGACGATTTATTTAATCATAATGGTTTAAAAACATGTATTGCCTACCCAAAAGTACTGAGCAAGTTGTTGCTTCTCTTCAGTTGTTCCTTTTCAAGAGGCGTCGTCTTCCTCAGACCATAATACGGGCGCGTTTCATAAGTGCTTTGCAGCTTCTTGTAATTGATACTGGGACTTAAGCACATCACCCCCACAGCTCTTTCTTGATGCTGAAATAATAAAGCAACAGGATTTTTAACGGCAATTGATGCTCATATCATCATATCATCATCCACTTCATAATATAAAAACAAAAGTAAATGTCTGTCTGTTACCGTTTCACGCCTGCTGATCGGAACTAGGTAAATAAATTTGGCAAGATAGATGGTATCCCTGAAGGGCAAGGACGGGGATTATTGTCTATGGTAGAATAGAAAAATTACGTCACTTTGTCATCGAATGCGTAAATTGTTTAAATTTTTTTTTTCAACTTCAATATGTACGCAATGTATAACGATGCGATGTTTGTTATTATTATCCATTTTACCCTAGAGAACAATCCCCATGCTTGGCCTACAGGTTAGGACAGACTACTTTGTTCCAAAAGATCGCGTGCGAAGCCGTGGGCAAAGCTAATCTTCGCATAATTAGAGAATTTTTGCAGCGCTCATGCCTTTTTTCTATACAGATGTCATCATCATCAGCGCGTAGGTATACTCCCACTGCTGAAAGTAGGCCTGCTCCAAACTCCCTATCAATGATATACCTAATATAATATATTCTTTATTTCCAAACACGAGATCCATATAGAATTCACAACAAATACAATACAATTCTCCTTAAATTAATTTAAGTAATGAACGAAACAAAAAAAACAGAAAGAGATAGGTAGATAGGGTAGGTACGTATGTACCCTATCTACCTATGTATGTCTTTGTACCTATCTCTTTGGAAAAAAAATGATATGGCTGGACATAATTAAAGATTGAAACATGAGGCTTACACAGCGCCTGGTTGGCTGGTAGCTACCAGCCATAGGATGGTACCTACAACAACTTGGCCGCAACCTGAAGTTGCGTCAGAGGCTCGCAGTACGCAGTAGGTACGGTGGTGCGCATGTGAAAACTTTGCATAAAGCTAACTTCACTCCGGCCAAGTTGTTTTTATCTTATTGTAGTTAGTTACTGTTACGTTAAGACGTTACGTTTAAGTTAACATAATAAATTGCTATTCCTACCTATCTATGTAAAAAATTGCAATTAATAACTGAATCTGAATACTTATTAATTTATTGAGAAAAGGCAAAAACGAGATAAAGCACTTGAATTTTGGATAGGTCTGGATCTGAAGAATCGCCTTTTCTATATGTACCGCGGCTACGGCTTTGACTTTAACCTTCGGGAAATTAGTGGGTATGTACTTTATTTACCTGGGCGACTATGATTTTCCTGTTACTTTCTTGATCATAAGCTAATATTTCACTGATATAATAATCCCCATAAATCTCCTTTAACCGGGGAGATCTTTTGTCCAGAATATCGCAGATATCGTCATTATCTTCTTGTCTGTACAAAAAGTATTATTTTCCTCACAAGATCATCATAAATTCATATCACAAGCTAACTTAGAAAAAAACTAAAATCCACGTCAGTTTCTTTGTACCATCATAATAACATTAGAAAGGCTGCACCGATTTTTATTAAACATAGTTAAGAACACCCTAAATTTATTACCTACACCCAAAAAGCTTCACTATACAAATGCACGAAGAGCCAAGTGACAACTCAAACATACACGAAGTAAGAATATACACAGATAGCTCTAAAATGAAAACAGGTACCGGGGCAGGAACGTTCTCGGAAAATCTCAACATCCACAAAACAACAGCACTGGGCGCCCACAACTCCATTTTTCAGGCGGAATGTGTGGGTATAATTCAGGCTGCGACCGCAGTGCTACGAAGGAAGGTAACCGACCAAAACATCAGGATCCTCTCAGACAGTGCGGCGCTACTACAGGCTCTGAACAAGAGAGAGCACCATTCGGGTCTTACCCTACAGTGCCACCACCTGCTAGAACAAGTAAGTAAGTCCAATAGAGTCACTCTACAATGGATAAGAGGACATAGCGGATCCAGAGGAAATGACGAAGCTGATGCACTGGCGAGGTGAGGTTCAGAGTGGCAAACGGCAGTCAAGTCCGCTCATGGGACTTTCAACATACGTTTAAACAACACCAAGACTACTGGGCAAGTATTCCGGATTGTAGGCAGTCGAAGGAGGCCTTCTCGGCTTAAACCCGAGATTCTCCCGAAAACTCCTCAATCTGAAAAGGGGCAAACTCCGGCTTATTGTCGGTATTGTCATAGGACATTGCATGCTTAATAAACATCTATTTAATCTGGGTATCACGGACAGCCCCCTATGCAGGGGGTGCATGAACGCAGAGGAGACGGCCGCGCATGTGCTTGTAGAGTGCAATAGCGTATCGTCTCAAAGACTACTCTCCCTGGGGACACCGAGGACGCCTAGGGAGGCATGCACCGGCGTCAGCGAGCTGCTAGCTTTCCTGGAGGTCATCGGGTGGTTAGATTAGCAGCCCCCCACCCGACACGCAAAAAGGGCCCTCCTGTGGCCTAGTTGCGGAAACCAGTCCATAAACAAGTAACAAGTAAGTAACCCTAAATTTATTGCTTTGTGGTGCCAGCTTAGAATTTGCACTACCCCAACTCTTGCCGCGGGTGTAGTAAGAGGCGACTAAGGGATATCCACCCAGGGGTGGGCAGCAGCGCCCCCTACTGAACAATTCTACCACCGAACTGCGATCCCCAACCCGCGCGCGCAGAGCAGCGTAGGGATTATGGGCCCCCGGTGAGATGCAAGCCAATAAGGATCTTATCAGGGGGAGGCCTGGGCAGCAGCAGTGCTCCAGCAGTGGGCTTTGGAGGTGGTGGAGGAAATTTATTCACCTATTAAATAAAGAAACTTAAATTAAATTCTCAATAATGGCTTAATGGCTCATTGTCATTAGTTTGGGAGTAACAATGCTACTTATAGACACTGATACACATCTCAAATTTTTCAACACTCCTCTTTTCCGTCGGGGATTTAGAATACTAAATGCTGAGCTGGCTGGACTAATATACTGAATACAATACATCACACATTGATACTTATTTATACATATAAAAACACCCAAAACAAAAATCTGTAGATCGTACAAACATTTGTCCCAAGGCGGGAATCGAGCCCGTAACCTCCCGATTTTCTGCAGCCCTTCTCGACGTTTTGTAATTAATATTTTTGTAAGTTAATCGCTTACAAAAATATGATCTCTAGTAATTATACGCTTTCCCTCATGCTCAACAGCACACATACGCCTAACCCTAGCAGGGAGGTGGCACGATTTCCCTACAAATCTATAATTATTATTTACTAGTTTCTGCACGCGGCTTCGCACGCGTTGTTTATATGGAAACCAGAACTAGAATTCATATTTTTGTAAGATAATCACTTACAAAAATATTATTTCTAGTAATTCTACGCTTTCCCTCATGCTCAACAGCACACATACGCCTAACCCTAGCAAGGAGGCGGCTTGATTTACCTACAAATCTATAATTATTATTTACTAGTTTCTGCACGCGGCTTCGCACGCGTTTTTTCTATGAAAACGTTCCAAGGTTATTTAAATTCCTGTGGGAACTGATTTATGGTATGAAAAGTAGGCTATTTTTTCCAGGCTTAGAACTACATCTAAGTAAACAAACTTTCAGTCCGATCCATTCAGTACTTTTGGTGTGAAGAATTAACAAACATCCTTACATCCGTCTAAACATCCAAACTTTCGCATTTATGGTATTAGTGTGATTACAACACTATAGGTATATGAAGTACATACACAGCTCTTCTGATGTTCATTTTAGGGCAGTGATCTTGTCTAAGCGCGGCGTAGAGGTAGTGAAATCTAATGTCATCTTCATCCCGCCTTGCAACGTACTTGTTCATGTTACGCCTTTTGAAAACGTTGTAGTGCGACAAATTCTCTGCAAGAAGCAACAAGAATACAACTATTTTTAAATACAATACTTAGTTCTTGAAAATACGTCAGGAAACAAATAATTGCATACACTTAACACTAGCTTAGCTTCCTGCTGTGTATTTTATTTAAACAACTCTTCTGCGTTCACCAATTCGCCTGCCTGATTATGGCAAAACCTCCCTTCATTGGGGGAGGCATGCTCAGAAGTGGACGTAATGAGTGCTGAGGAAGATACTTTGAAACTTTAGTCCCGCAGCGAAAATCGAATCCGCAATCTTCTGCGTCTAAGGTGGACTTTAGCCCACTGCGCCACACAGAATCAAGTTTCAGAAAATTATTGCAAAAAAACAGGAGTCAAATAAATGTAGAAGCGAATAAAGACTCACCATGCCGACATTCGGAAGAAACCAACAAAACAATTTGGGTCAAATAAACGTCGTTGTTAAACACCGACACTAACGCTTCCTCCAAAAAATACTCAGTCGCCGAATCCTTACAACACATGAAATGTATGAACAGCGTGTTACGAGATAAGTAGAATCGTCTGCAAATATTCATTTTAGTTTTTTTTTTATTATAAAAGAGTTGTTGAGTTGTTTAACCAATTAATATTACAGTTACTAAAGTATACAACGGACAAAAATTGCCCGAAATGGTCTATGATAAACGTACTCAACACGCCGCCTTTTTCTTTCCAAAATTGGCTGACACTTGAATGTCGTATCGACGTAAGCATTCAGTAAAAATAGCCTTCTAACCCCATGCCAAAACATTATTTTTTAAGTCCGTTGTCAGCTAAGTATTATACTAACTGATACATATTCCGAATCCACAATTCCCAATCTGCCGGATCGACGCCATCCACATTGGGATAATCGTTTAAAGCCATAAAGCCTACCACCTCTTTGTCTTCGTTTATCATACATATCGACAGCGTAGAAAGTTCACTGAAAAATACAAAAAAAATAGTCTTGTTAATCCAGTCAATGGGTGCTCGAAGGGGGGGGGAGGGGTTGGCTGAAAAGTTCGAAAGCAGAATGTTTGACTTCTGAACTTCGTATTGAACTAGTTATGAGACAAACATACTAAAAGATCCCAGTGAGATAATACAAAGGTCCCGTTTTATAGTTGTTTGCTTACATCTTGGAAACGACGAAATTTTGTTGTACTTCTTAATGAAGCTAATAAAATTCTCTACAACTTTGGTTTGGTTATACTCTTTTACCTATTTCCTATTCCATGCTTTCGACCTTTCCATCCACAATCCTTCGTTGGCTGGATTATGAAGGAAACAAGCAAGAAATTTAATACTTACAGAACGAAAGTATGTATGACGACTTACATTAAACTGCCGATATCAACTGGTTGAAAAATCTTCTCAGTATGTTCACTATCAATAAACAATTCTATATCAGCCTTATCACCGTCAACGGCTCTTCTAAACCTCCTGCCAGATGACCCAACGTGGAATTCAAAAAATATTGACATTTTCACACAAACCTTTCAACCATTTACATAAACAAGTAATCTAATAGGCTATGAAAAAAACAAGTATATTTAAAATTAGAAAATATATTACATACATAATTTATTTACAGTTACAAATAAAATTACGTCGTATTAGGCGCATGGACGTTCTTAGGAATACTGATGTTATTAAGTACACGCGCCCTTTCAAAATCAGCCCAGCAAAGCTGCCAATGAAAGAAGAAAACTAGCTAAGAAAGAAGTTCGCAAATATTCTCACTACAACCAAAGTTTAATGCATGGTGATTGACTTCTACTCACCTTCAGATCTGTTATGTCAAATAATAGGAATGCTAATAATTGGTAAACTAAAACCTAATCTAAAATTTAACAAATAATTATAAATTGCAACTTATATGTATTAAAAATTTTCATAAAATTAAAATACTATCGATAAATTACTAAAGTGTTATTCTATAAAACATGTAACATGTCAAAATATTAACAATAGTTGTTGCAGGAAATATACATCTTAAAAAAAACGTCTGCGCAATTCTAAACTACGAAATATATCCATAAACGCATCTAGTAAACCGACAAGCTTGAGATTCATCTAAACAGAATCCCGAATGCGTAGTCTGTGCGTGTCACACACCATACTCCTACCTCTGGTTTATTTTACTTTTGACACATGCACACCTATAAAGTTCCCTAATTGTTGACAGATAAGTAAATGAAGACTGAATGAAAAGAATGCAACATTTCATAGACAATTTTTTTATGTTTTAAAAATAAAGTCATTTAGGCACCTGAGTATATATATCTGTCAAATAATATAAAATGTTGATTATAAATAACTAAATCGATTACCACTTCTTCATAAACAAAATCGTTTGTCAATAAAATCGATACGGTAAAGCATTGTGAAAATTACTAATTGATTTTCACTATAGCTATCATAAGTAAAACAAACGCGTGGGTGGAGTATACTATACCACAAATACATTGAAAAGTGTGAAAAACCGATTCAAAAATTTATGAGCGCAAAAAACAGCTTAGTCTTGCTCACATGAGAGGCGGTAAATTTTTAACTCTGCCTAAATGGGAATGTGATTGGGACCTTCTGACGGGGGTTGTTTTGAGGGTTATTTTGGACTCCGTGTTCAGTCTTCGCAAATTAGGTGTGGCGGTACTGAGAGGAGCGCGGGGTGTCGCGAATCCATCGCTAAGCTTCAAAGCGGATCGAGTAAGGCGGGTTGGCGTATAAAGGTTGCTTTTAGGAGTCAGGTACTGTTGATTCACATGCTGAATATTCTCCTTGCCTGTTTTAGGAGTCAATGGTATTTTAGTTTTGATTTGGTTAGTCTGGGTTTTTATTGAGGTTAAATCCTCGCAAACTATTATGGGCACCATGGGCTTTTCCGGATTGACTGCCAAGGAGCTGCGGCCGATTTTCTTGTCGTTGATGAGTTCCTGGAAGGGACATCAACAATGTATATAACAGATATTATGCCGTCATGTCAAGTTAAGTCATGCTTGCTCTAACTTTCCATATAGTAGGTGTTCTAAATATAGCCTACCTGCAAGCTATTCACAAGACCCAACTACTTTAGCTATTAAATTATTCATATCGTTTATTGTACTTATATGCATAAAGGTCTTGGGTCGTCTCAGGTGTAGATATTATTTTAATGGGTATTATTATAAACACTGTCACGGCGCAACAATTTTGAGTTTTGAATTAGGAACTAACAGTAATTACCTTGAAATCAGTGTAAGTGGTAAGCATAGTGGTCTCCATGAGTGGATCGTTTTGTTCCTGTTCAGATGCGGTGGAGCGCGTCGCGTTCATTGACTTGCGGCTATTGCTTTTGCGCTTGCCGTGCGACTGGAAGCAAACAAAGCACAATGTAGCAGTTTTTCTATTCCCTAAAGGTTTGTGCGTTCATATCTTTAAACGTCTATCTATCTAACATTCTAGCCAGAAATTCTCTCATATTGCTAAGTGACCTACCAATATTCACCGTAGCATCGTAATCCGATAAGTTATTACCACCTTCGGTATATTAGGATAAACTATGCTGAATTAGTAGTATTCGTAAACAAAGGGGTTACAAAACCAAAGAAATATTGGTGGGTAATATTTTACGACACTGGTATCATCGGAGCAAATCGCAGAAGCTCAAAACGATTTTTGGTTTCGAAAGCTTTCAAAATCAAAAATTGGTTACAAAATTGAGACAAATGAAATTTTCATTCATCTCACGTTCATTTTCAAGTTCGAATTGAACCTTTTTCGCTGCGCGGCTGACTGAACGGATCTTAATGAAATTTGGCAGGGAGCTTAATGGTATCCCGGGGACAGACATAGACTACTTGAAAAGCGCGTTCGAAGCCGTGGGCAGCAGCTAGTCTATTATATTTAAATGATTCGATAGAACTCACCGTACGCTTATGCTTCAGAATACTGCCACTGACGACAGTTTTAGGAGTTTTCTTCTGGTCGTCCGTGTATTCCAGCTTCCTCTTCGCATCGCCTTTTGATTCGGTTACTCCCCTTGCCACCAAACGCCCGCTGATGCGCCTAGAGATAAACGAATGTAAATCTAGTCTTCTATTGCATAATATTCAATGTTGCACAGCAATTATATCGGGGAGAAAGTTAGGTTGAGCATGTTTTCTCATAGCTCCATCGGCTCTATACAATTTTCAAACTCACGCCGTGTTATTAAATTAATCCGAACAAATAATGCCCGTAAAGGCTAGGCCTAGCTCTCAGTACTCACGGGTAAAAAACTCGAATTACATAAAATTCCGATTTTATTCTTTGGTTTATTGAATGTGAAAACACAATTGAGGAAAAAAATGCGATAAAGAAAAATCATGAAAGTGCACTATTTCGCACATAATTTGGTCGAGATCTCAGGAACCCTGCGGTCTATTGAAATTACTTATGTTTTGATTCGTAGGTTATTACTAATTATTTGGTTCCTTGAACCAGTTTCTTCATAAGGTGCGTAGTTTTCTTGTAAATAAACAATAACTTGATTTTTGGGCCTACGCCGCCGTCCCAAAAACGTATGCTTTCTTCCCGCTCCTATGAACGCGAAATCCTATGACTATCCTTTTCACAAAATGGCGCGTATTGCGCCCTCTTAAAACAGAACAATATAGAGGGAGATACATGGAAACTGTTTTATAACTTTTAGTTATTTTCCTTTGAAGATTATTACATTATATGACTGCGCGCAGAGCGCTCTCCGTCTTCTATCTCGAAAACGGTTGAGCGCATGGAAAAATATTGGCCACAAAATTTGTTGTAAATTTTATGCTCTACAATTTTATAATATACCAGTTTCTGCCCGCGGCTTCACACGCGTTGTTTCCATGGAAACATTTTATGGTTATTTATATTCCGGGGGAACTAACTTATTGGATAATAAAATAAGCCTATGTTTTATTCCAAGCTTAAAACTACCTGTATGGAAAATTTGAGCCTGATCTGTTTAGTACTAGTTTTGGCGTGAAGAGGTTACAAGCATTCATCCATATATAGGTACAAACTTTCGCATTTTTAATATTAGTGTGATGTCAACATCATTGGAGCTTTATATACCTAGATAATTGCGAATAACTGATTTTTGTTATATTTGACCTTGAATAACTTACGAAGCTAACACGATATTTCATTTGACTTTTGAGACAACGTTTATTACGCCAAACTGAAGGCGTATACGAGTTTCCAGCTGGTTAGCTCGCTATTGCCAGGTTGACCCTATTTTTTGGCTAAAATGACTGGACTAAAAGGGAAGGGGCTTACTAAGAAGGGTGGTACTTGATTAGGGAATGCTCTAACTAATTGCTTATACTTAGGTGGCAAATTTTTAGGATTTACCTACCTAAATCTGCCTGATTCTTAGCATTTTCCTTAAGAGAGCACGTTGCAGCCATTTGTGCGAATAGGATTGCGCGTTCGCCGGACAGAGCATACGTTTTAAGAAAGGCAAAAATGCAAATTATTGTTAATTACAAGAAAACTACACAACTATTTAAGAAACTGGCTTAACGGAACCAAATAATTAGTAATACCCTACGAACAAAAACATAAGTCATTTCAATAGATCGGCACAGTTCCCGAGATCTCGACCAAATTATGACCTAACATAGGCTTTAAGGCATTGCTAACCAATTAATGTAACGAATTTTTTATTGAATAAATGATATATCTATCTATCTATGTGCGAAATAGTGCACTTTCATGATTTTATATCGATTTTTTTTTATGACTTTTTATGTTATTATTAACGTCACTCAACCTATGCCTGAGCAGGCTTTCTTATGAAAGCCCGTATTATTACGGGCCTTAGTCTTGAGATGAGTTCTTATGCTGCTAACTTTCCACCTTGTATAACGGCGTGGTATAACCAATTGATTGACCGCGTCGGTCGATGCTCGATCACTAGTGCATGCATAGATCAACATGAGAGATCAACGATCCATGTCAACTAAGCCTATTCTACTATAGATAAGTAATCTATTGATCGATGTTGTAACTAAAACCAAACACAAGCTATAAAATATTTAAAATAACCATATAGCCCCAAGCTAAGCAAAGCTTGTGTGATGGGTACTAGATAACTGATATACTTAATAAAATACATTACATAGATATTTATTTTTTATTATACATAGAAAATACCCAGAACACCTGTAACAAATATTTGCAGATCTTACAAACATTTGTCGCAAGGCGGAAATCGAACCCGCAACCTCCTGCAGAAATATTATTACTCACAAGCTACTGTTGAATAATACGCGACGGCTAGACAACAGTAATTACAATTATACAGGCTACTTTAAACACTACGTTCAATTGGATCCACGTCAATTAATTATGTAAGTCACAAGTGCGATATTTCTCATTCCTTCTACTTATGCAATGCAATGTGTACTATGAAAAAAATAATCGCTGTATGAACTAATGTAGCGCTTTGGTTCATTAACTTGACTTACAAACACTGATGCAATGCTGTTTATTCGCTAGCGAGCGCTGAAATCGTAAAGGAATGAAAAATATCATTTAACTACATTTTACACAACATGCAATTTACTTGACCGCTTTGAAATAAGCTCATTTAGTTGCGCTACATAAATCATCTCTTAAATTATGAGGATTAAGCTCCAACAAAGTATTTGTTGTAATCTAGTGGTCGGCCAATAAAAATCGGTGGAGTAAATCGAAAACAAGGCTAACTAAAGGTATTAGCGCATTTAAATACATTACTCGTAACAGCCAGAAGAAGAGGATGCGCTAAAACAATAAACCATCATTGACCTTTGTGAAGCATACTATGCTTTACGAATGTTCTCTTAAGCTTGTGCTGTAGGTATACTATTATTTTCCCACTTTTTACAGGGAGTTGCAGAGTGGACCTTTGGCCAATGCAAAAATGTTTTATAAGCTGTCTAAACTTTGGACTACAGATGTCTGGTTTAGCCGTATGCACTCTTATGTTAGTAAAAGATGACCAGTTCTTCTTACCTCTTTACAGTGGATACAGCGGACCTCTTGAACGCGGACAAGTTGTTAGATATAGTGGTGACGGCCTTGGTAGCGCTGCCAGTTATGAGCTGGCGCTTTGATGGGGGCCTGGGGAATCGGAAAAACTGTTTTATGTCAATGCCGATCACATCTAAACTTTCTAACTAATCTAAACCTATTCAAAGTTGTTTTTCTTCTAAGTGAATAGATACAGGCGGCGAGGTGGCGAGCGAGCGTAGTAGCAGCGTAGTGATCGTCGGAGCGAGACCTTGCTTGCGAGACGCTGCTACAAGTATACTATTATCTATTATATTCTATTAGATTGTTAGGTATAGTTATAGCTTACCTCTTATCAGCTGTGGCGGCTAGCCCGACGCACGGTGAATCGAGCCCATACAACGGGTCGGACATAGCATGCCTAAATTTCGAAGCCATAATTTCATAAATTTGAATACGCCATTCGATAGCTTTTTTAAATCTAAGCAATAAATATTATTTTGCATTTTTTAGTTCAGGAGTAAACGGCATAAAACTGATTTCATTGCATGGAAAGCAACATACAAACAGAAATAGGGGGCGTGATTCATCCTGTTTCGTTCTGGGGTCTACTATAAGAATAAGAATAAGAGAATCTTTATTTGTAGCAACTACACACTACATATACTTAATACATTAATGAAACTTAAAGCTACAAAATGGCGTCCGACTCAGCATATGTTGTAATAGCCGTAGGCTACCACAACGCTGGTCTTCCGTCGGAATCATGTTCCTGTTCATTATAGCATATTCTTGGCACTTTGCCGCAACTTTCCTTCAAAGAGCATAGCAGCGTAGTGGCCGTCGGAGTGAGAGCATGCTTGCGAGACACTGCTATAGGTATACTATTAGATTGTTGGGTATAACTACAGCTTACCTCTTTTCAGCTGTGGCGGCTAGCCCAGCGGCGGTGCGGTTACGTTTCCCGAGCGGCGAGGTGGCGAGCGAGCGTAGCAGCGTAGTGGTCGCCGGAGTGAGAGCTTGCTTGCGGGCTGATAGCTTGTTGTGACGCTCCTGTGATAGAAGGACTTTGTTTAGGAACAGATTCCATTAAAAGAGAGTTTGTGTGGGATGAGGTACATGCAATTGTAACTTGAATTTTAGTTTGATTATCTCTCTTAGTGAATAAAAAACTAGAAATTTTGCCCGCGGCATCGGGTCATGTGTGACCTGGTTTAAATTAAGCCTAGCACTTACTAAAATAGCACGCAGAAATAAGGCCTCTTGTCCACACACGGATTTTCGTCGTAAAAATCTACGGTTGACGCCGCCGCCGCTGGCTGTCAACAGGCTTCCAAAGTGATACATACAAGACTGACGACCGGGACTACACACGGCCGAATTAATCGTAGATTTTTACAGCGAAAACCGTGTGTGGACAAGAGTTCTTATTCCTTCGTGCTAGTTTGGTTAGTGCTAAGCTAAATTAAATCCAAGTCTCATAGGCCCGCGGCATCGGGTGCCGCGGGCAAATCCTCTAGTCTAAGCTTTTTTCAGTAAGAGTTTTCAGAATTATACCAATTGTTCCAGAGATTACCCATTATAAACTAAAAACTTTACCTCTTCATGTCTAGATAGACATAAAGAAGATCAGATTCAACGTAACAAACTACACTTGTATTTTGTAAAAATTTAACTCAGTTAAAGCTATAAGATATATTAAAGAAGTTTAAACTTGTCATTCTGTATTACGTCAATATGGTGGTCATAGTAAAGACAGCTGCCCCACCACCATATGAGATAAGTAGCTGGGAAGAGTAAGAGAGAGAAAACAGATGTTTTATTGATATTTAAATATATATAAAAGAACACTCACCGCTTTCCTCGTTTCCCACTCATCCTCTATGAGCGCCAGTAGCGGCTTGCCATCGATTGTGAAGGTCTTGCCGGCGTTAGCTTCATACGCGTTAACCAGCTCGCGGATTTGGTCTTCTATTTTCGGCAGCTACAGTGAAACAATTTATGTCCATGCATTAAGATAGCGGATAGATTGGATGTGGGTGGCACAAGAGAAGACGCAATACACAGCAGAGTGTACTGAATAGGTAATTGGCCTCCAATCATTTTACTATATGACAATGGTATCGTGACAAAATCGTCCCTGGATAAATAAATAAACACTAGATAGTGAATGCGGTGCTATTAGTACTGGTAGTGATTGATAGACTGGGTTTAACCTTGACATGCGTTCTTCTGTAATTTCTTTCAACAAAGGTAAAATGCCAAAATGACTCATTTTAAGATGTTACCGTTGTTATGGTAAAGCAATTAATTTAGAATTCGGCCCGTTGACGTTAACAAATTAATGTCATCATAATATCAGACGAACGACTTCCACTGCTGGACATGGACCTCTATATTAGATCGCCATAAGTAATATTTCTTCATTCAAAACACCATGCGTATATTCAAATAAGAACAGTATTCTCCGCCATGTTGGTTTTATCAACAGCCTTAGCTTCGGGCTAGATGGCGCTGTGTGAATTGACCAGCGTTACTTATTATTATCAACAAGTTATTTATGCTAAGTTCTGATAGCTATGCATCTCTGCCGTGTCAGCCTCCTGGCTGGCATCCAGCGAGTTACAAAAATTTCGGCATTTGTTTTCAGTAAAGAAAATATCACACTATCTAGAACATTCTAGGTGGTATTGATTAGTAGAAGTGCTATTGCACTCACGTTACTTGCAATAATATTTATCTCCTTCACTTATTTTACGAGCGCCATGGTAATGGTAGTGCGCCCCGGTTCCGTCGAGCGAGCTTCGAGCTCCGTCATCCTTAGGCTGCCTGTCCAATGACGCGGAGCGAGGCAGCGGAGCGCATATTTATGCAATATTAATTGGTTATTGCATAAATCTCCGCCTGTTTCAGAGGACCAATGGAATTGCTTAAAATCTCCGCAACGCTGCCTCGTCCGCGTCAATTGGCAGGCGTTGGATTTTATGTAGTGAGTTGTTTACAAACATTGGATCTTGAGAATGGCTTGAGTATTGTGTAAGCTATTTCCACTCACGTTACTGGCAATTGTTTTCCTTTCTCTCTCCTCTTTGAGGAGCTGGCCGCCTCGGTTGTGGTACCTGCCAGGCTCTGACGCGCGAGCTTCGAGCTCCGTCATCTTTAGCCAAAGGTTCTTGCGGTTCAAGACCAGATCGAAGATTTGCCTGAAAAATAGAGTTATACTGTGTGACGAACGAATAAATTCTTACACAAGTTAAAGATGCAGTGTCTAGAAGCTAGAAGAAAATCATGGTAACAATTAAACAAAAACTTTGCAAATTCCTTGGATAATTCATGTGTATTGAAAGCCAAATTAGTTTTGGATTCGCTCAGCCCAAAACAGATATAGACCACACAAATTGGAGGGGGCCTACAACCAACAAGATATGAGTTGATAATTGACCTTGACAACCTCTCTGGCACAGCGGGCGAAGGTCCGCATGCGACGCAGGAAGTTGCGGGTTCGATTCCCGTCTCGGGACATATGTTTGAACGATCTGCAGATATTTATCCAGGGTGTTTTAGGTGTTTCCAATGATCTCATAAATCTTATTTACTAACTATTTATTTTTTAAGCATTTGTTTAGAATTTTCTGAGGTTAGATTTAATTTAGTTCCTTGCTTTGTATTATTACTAAGTATATTTATATTTTTAAAAAAGCCCAAATTTCCCTTTTCACATTGTGTAATAATAGTTTGTTTAGTTAGTACCTTAACCTAACATTTTAATATTTTTAATGGATTAAGTTTTTTCATTTTTAGTTTTTAGATATATTTTAGATTCAGGTTTTTGAAATAGTCAAATAAATAAGACACAATACTGTTAATTATTAGGAGGAGCCTTAGGTCCTTTAATACAGCTCAGGCTAGTTTGGGATCCTGTGGACTCAATATTATATTGTAAAAAAAAATATTGTGTCAGAAATAAATTATGATTATTTACATTCAAATCAAATTTGAATGTATGTATAAATAATAAATATCTATCTTTGAACGTATTGTATTAGTCAGTAATCTACATTACTATGTAGATTACAAAGATAGATATTTATTATTTATACATACTCCCATAACACAATCTCTGCTTAGCTTGGGGCTAGATGATGCTGTGTGAATTGTCCAGCATTATTTATTTATTTAATGACGAAGATGACGATTGCAAACACATTGGCAGAAAATACAAAATATCAATAGAAAGCTAGTAGGCAAGATGGTTTTGTTGAAAAAATCAATATGAAGGATTCTGCATATCCTATTATTTTCCGCAAAATTAAACCCAGCATTTCAATCATATTCAAGACTATTTTACAATAACAATTTTTAAGTACACCACTTACTTATTGTCGTTGTAGTATTTACTAATCTTCTCAAGATATATCTCATGCAATGCCAGTGTATCTTCTGAGAATATATCTTGGTAGTAATGCAGGAATTCTTCGCGCTGGCGTGTCGAGTACATAATGTTGTCCCACATGAGCTTAATCTTAGTGCGTATGTTGGCAACAAACACCTGTGGAAATTTAAATATTAGACTACTGGGTAAAAGCCAAACATACCTATCATGGTTCTACTCAAACACCCTCAATAAAATTGTCGGAACTGGCGTCCGCGTTCCGGCGGCGCTGGAGGTCTACTTTGAAATACGAATAACGAAGTAGACGGATGACAGATCGCATGATCGGCCAAACCGTTCTGTCTATGACCCTACTATGAATATTATTTTGACTTGTATTCTTAGAGATCTGGAACGAAAGGTCAGTGACGTGCCCAAAGCCCGTAAGGGTCGTAAGGTTGTTCGTTTCGTGCGATCCGTCATTACGAAACTTTTGGGTTTCAAAGTAGGACCTCTGACGAAAGCATGACTTATAATGAGCATTTTTATGTAAAATGGGTGAGACGAGATCCAAAGAAGGTTTTAAATTCAAAGATCACCAGGGTTCACCTGTCCAACCCCGAATACTCAAAACGCAACTCAAAGGGTTTCAAGATTTTTGTATGGAGGGTGTAGTACTACAGTGTATCATGATATGATGAAAATAACTATAATTTTTTCTTCTTATGTGAATATCTCAAAAACCTCAAGCTTTAGGAAGTTATGTAGATTTTTTTTATATTATTTTATTGTCCTCTATCCAAATACATAACTTTAATTGTGTTTTTGTTTAAAAAAACATGGTTACCAATGTTACGGCCAATATCTTTAAACCACATGTCCCCGTACGTCTCAAGACGCGATTTTTTTACTGTTTTTAATAAAAATCTGTCAAAAATTTGTCACTTGAGACGTGATCAGATCAGAGCTGCGTTCCGTATTTGGGGTTAAGCTAACTAAGCCAAACTTAAGGTTTTTAGAACACTCAAAACCAGCTCTCTTTGTAAGCTTACCGCAATTTTCTGACGTTTTATCTGTTCACAGCGTTTGATCTCTTCTTTGATGGCGGCTTCGGTCTGCGGGAAGCATCCGGGGTGGGCGTGCAAGAAGTTCTCTTGATAGATTTGGTCCTCGTCCAAGCACTCCCAAAGCTTCGAGAGGCGTTCGCGAAGTTCCAATACCTTGTTAAATAAAGCATTTAATATTATGTACTTTATTGTATACCCAGAATCAAATATGCTAACACGAAAATCCATTGAAGATAAAGTTGTATTATAGGCGGCCTCATTGCTTAGAGCTATCTCTTACAGGCAACCACTGGTCTTTTTATCAGCTGATGAATGAGAGTCGACTCTTCTTACATATCCTCCCAATGGTCTACTATAGAGAGGGAGTTTAGTCTGTCTTCTGTTATATGACTTACAATCTTCTGGACGCGGCTTCGCACGCGTTGTTCCCGGATAAAAAGTAGCCTATTATTAAAGTTGAGTTATGTTATGGCGCGAAAATTCATCTTGATCTCAGTAGTTAGAGATAGTCACAAATATGTCCACAGACATCATTATGTACTTAGAAACTTTCGCCTTTATCATAATCGTAAAAAGATATTATGTAAACTTTTTTGGTTTATTACTTACTTTGTTATTGGTCTGTTCATATTTCTCCTGCAGTTCTTGATGCAGCTTTGCGAGTCTGTCCATGTTGAGATCAGTAACCTTAAAATCTACTGATAAGAAAGTCACCACTGACTGTTCAAACTTGTTTTGCGGCTTGATCTGAAGTTTCTCTGTAAATAATAACAACTCAATGACATGGGATATCTATCTCAACATTATAAATTCGATAGTAACTCTGTCTGTCTGTTACCTTTTCACACCTAAACGCCTGAACGGATATTAATTAAATTTGGCAGGGAGGTAAATGGTATCCCGGTGGCGAACATAAACTAATTCAGAGCGCATGCGAAGCTGCGGGTAGCAGCTAGTACTTATATAAAAATAGCCTACTTATGTCTTATTCCAGATTTAGAACTCCATTTACATTGTCCGCTTGATCCATTCTGTAGTTCTGGGGTGAAAAGAATTAACAAATATATATTCATCCATCCAGCCAATTCAAACTTTCGCATTTATAGTGTAATGTAATGAGTGATGGTTGGATGTTTGTAACCTCTTTATGCCAAAACTACTGAACGGACTGGGCTGAAATTTCACTAGATAGATAGAACTTGAATAATATCAACATCATCAGCCTATATTAGTCCACTGCTGGACATGAGCCTCCCCTAATGAGCGCCATAGTGCCCTGTCTTCAGCTTGCCGCAACCAGCATCTGCCGGCAGGAATGTAAGTAGCAGTGTAAGTGCAAGATTGCCAATATTTTCAATGATTCATTGACATTGATTGCATTTAGAAAATTGTTTGATAATATTAGTTGTTACTATGCCTAAGCATGTACATTGTACATTTATGTCAAATTGCAGGCTTGATACTTTCTTTACAGGGTTTTAAAATTCTAGATATTTTTTGTAAACAGAGGGGTAACTAAACCAAAGAAATATTGGTGGAATATGATACTGGTTCAGCAAACCGCAGAAGCTAAAAACTATTTTTGGTTTTTGGTTTTGGGCGTTACCTTGCAGTTAACTCGTTGTTTTCTGTTATTTTTATCAGTTATTGTAGTTTTCATGCATGCTTGTTTACAAAAAATATCTTGGATTCTAGAACCTAGAAGTGTATAACTCAGAACATACCCATAATATCCCTAATCTCAACTTGCACACACAAGAATGTCTCGACACGCTTATCCCTCTCTGCCTGCAGAATGTTAAGGTGATCCTTGAGATGGTCTAGTTCTTCTTCAGATGGCAGCGGGACATCCTGCAACTCCTGGCTGGTAACCCCCAGCTTCTCAGCGAGGTCACGCTGCCATTCAAGCAGGCGCTCCATCTTTGAGCGACGCTGTTCCACTTGTTCTCTGTACCTGTGTTTGTTGAAATGAATAACAGTTAGAATTAGAATTACTTATTCAGGTAAGAAACATTACATTAGTTGTTAGTTGTTGAAAAAGCAAGCACAAAATTGGGAGACTGGCTGAACTCTTGCTCTTATTTCTGGACTGGTTTCTACAACTAGGCCACAGGTGGGCCCGTTTTTGGCTGGAGAACTTTTGTTGTGGGTAAATTTTGTACATAGCCAGTCTCAACAGAATTGCCATGTGTGCAGGACACATTATGGTGCACAAGTGTGTGAGCAGACCCAGGTGCACTCTCTATTACTTTGCTTTCAAAATACAATTGCTCAAACAATTTTTTTTTGAAGAAGCAATAATAAACTTTTGCGTACCTGTCTGTAAGCGTCTAGTTTTATGAAGGAAGTTTACTTACCCTGCAATTTGTTCTTCCAATTCTTTTTTGTAGTCCACTAGCATCATCTCATCTCTGAATTCTAGAATTGTGATATCCACAGATAAGCATTTGCTTAACTCATCTGTCTCATTCTTCAGCTCTAGAAAAAAACAGTTACTTTGTGTACCCTGTCATTGTGTGTTTATTGGGACTTTGTTACAAAAGTCAAAAAGAGATGAAATAATATTTCAAAAAATTTCAACTGCGACGGGAGTTGAACCTTCTTCCTTCCCTCAGTACGGGAATGTGCTAGCCAACTACACCATGAGGTCAATAATTTGTCGAAGGCAGTAATTTAGTTTTTGGTTATTGACCTGTGGTATAGTTGGTTAGCACATTCCCTTACTGAGGGAAGTATGCGGGTTCAATAACATAATAAACTTTATTATGTAATGAGCTTCCATGCATACATCTCCACACTCATAGGTAATGCTCATAATACACATAGGTAAGTAGCTATTTTCCTTTTTTTCATATTAGATTTAAGTGTGCAATAAAGTATATTCTATCTCTCTATCTATCTATTTGAAGTGTAAGAAAATTTGAATTTTGTGTGTTCGTGTATCCATATATATTTAACATAGAAGGTAATAAACTAAGTATAGGCACTTACTATCAACCTGAGCCTCCATCGTCTTTAGCTTCTGTCTCGTCTCACTAATGACATCTCGGTGCAGTTCCTTCTCAATCTGCACCAGTTTATTGATATTTGAGACCTTGGTGGTGTCATCTACTCCAAGATGAGACCAGTTCAGCCAAAGCTCCTCCATCATATTGCGGATATTTAGAGCTATTTCTTGGTTGACATCATTGCTGTAAGATATTTCAGATAAAAATAGTGAATTAACAAATGATTAAAATCTTTTGATGCCACTTGTTTCATTGGTTACATTTCTATTAAATACAGAGCTTCTAAGTTTGGCTGGCTACGGTTATAGACCTCAGGATGCCATAAAAAATAAAACAACTTGAAAACAGTGGAGGCAGGCATCTCAGCCAAGTGACAGGCTCTAGACATCTTAGAATTTTACATGTAGTTTCAGCTTATAGTCATTACAATAAATCTGCTAAGGAAGAGCATAGATGAAACATGAAGACAAAGGTAATGACCCTGACTTCGAACTTCGAAGCCCTATTGTGAAGCCATGGTAATAAAACTTACAAATGTTTATTCACTTCTTCGTTAGAGAGAGATAACATTCTGATTATGTTAATTCTTGTTTGAAATAAGATAACATTCACAATTCTATCAGCACAAAACTTAGCAGCAAATTAATTGTTTTCACAAATTCACAAATCAACAGAAATTATCGAGCGAACTGATGTGAAGAACGTTTGTTTTCAAATTTGATTGAAGTTACAAGAAGTCGTTAAAATTTAAAAAAAAATTAGGTTTGTGATTGGCTAACGTAGATTTTCGTTCAAAAACTCACAAGGTCTACATAAATGCCACAAAAAATAAATTGTCTTTATTTTAAGTCGTATATAATCCAAGGATCTGTCAAATTTGACAAAAATGTTCTAATGATGGCCGTTTACGTATTATCGTGGTAGGTACGTACTTAGAGATGAATAGCGTTACATAATTTTCTCAATCTCAAATGGCGTTCAAAATAGACTTCAAAAATCAGCATTAGTTTCAAAATGCGACAATGTTTGGTAACGAGTTTAAAATCTAACCCGGCCTTCTGGCTCCGTCAACAAGACATAGCCGTCCGAGCGGTCGCGTGGTCAGCAGGGCTATTCAAATTATTCGTTACCCGAGACATCGACACGGAATCTGACATCGATTAGCGCAAAATTCAAATATTTTTGCTGTTTAAATATTTTCTGCATTCTGCAAGGAATTAAACAACCAGAAAAGTAGTTTCCCACAAATCTTAGACCATAAATCTTTGTGTAAACTGGATCGCGCACTAACTTATTTCATTCATCCAAACGTACCCTATAATTCCATGCGGCTAAGGCTTATTTTTCTTTGTGATATCTCAGAGTAGAAACACGAGCCAAGTGACCCTCTCATTTGGCTCGTGTTTCTACTCTTGAAAGTAATAATAGGGTAGGTGTAATAAGTCCTTGTAATAATAAGTCTTTGATTTTGCGTTGGCAACGTTCTAGAACGTTGCCAACGCAAAATCAAACTATCGTTATTAATGTTTGGGAGAAATCACGTAAAAAAAATACGTAAAGAGTTAATTTTAATTCAAATGTTGTGATATACCTATTTTTTTTATGTTATAAGTCTGCTATTTTTGACAGCAAAAGTGCTAGTAAATGCTAGAATTATACATAGTGATGTCATAATAGTAGTATTGCGTCAGCTGCAAGCGGCCACACCACCGGTAGGACGCGATGATCGGTGTTCATTTTGTGTTTTTTAAATTGCAGATGATGACAATGACAAGGCTTCCTTAATAATAATAATTGAAGAATCATTATGTAGGTACCTACATACAAAATTATATATATATAAAATCTGAGGCGTTTTATCGTGAAAAGGTATTTTTTAACAAACGCATCATAGTTTCTTTAGAATTTATAAGAAGTGCAGATGTATAGATATCCTACTAGAAAGAGATGCTTTGCTATTTTGGGACCTCACTCGGCTCGTTTTTATGAAACACTGCACAGTCCAGGTTAGATAGAGGTTCATGTAGTAGACCATTTCTTACGAACCCATGTTACAATAAAGTATGATAATTATAATGGAGCTTCGGTAAAATGCTGATTTTTATTAAATCTCTTCTATTATTAATGCGACGCGGCATTGATATAACCAATCTGTTACAGGTTTCTACAGAAATACCTACTTCTCCAAGCGTTTTTAAATGCACTGTAAAGTCTATTAATATTAGTAACATGTTTCTGCAACAGTTTGGTCTTTATAGTGTGCCATAAATTTTCTATGGGATTTAAATCCGGACTATTGGCAGGCCACTCTAACACTGTCACCGATTGTTCTGTGAGAAACGCTGCGAGCTGTGTGCTTGGGTCATTGTCGTGCTGAAATATCCAAGTTACTGGCAAATTTTCCTCGGAATATGGAATGATTCTCCAAGATAATTCCTCTAAGATATTTTTGTACTGATATTGATCCATCTGCCCTTCAATCTTTCTCACGGGACCAATCCCGTACCCTGAAAAACATCCCTTCACCATAACATTTCCATCACCGTGCTTAACAGTCACTTGTTATTCAAAGTTAGTGTACTTGTTATTCAAAGCCTCGTTTAATGGTCGTCGTAGGCATATCGTTTTCCATCGGAATTAATCAAATTAATTTTAGTTTCATCTGAAAACAAAACTTTTGTCCATTGATGTCCAACTGCCTTATTTGTGAGCGAATGCAAGACGATTTTCTCTATGTTGCCTGGTTAGTCGTGGTACTTTTCTAGCGATCCTTCCTAACAATTTTCCTATACCCAACCGTCTACGAACTAGTTTAGTTAACACGTGTCGAGAATCGTCTTCTGAAAATACCTCTTTTCTTATAACATAGGATCCTTTAAGGGGTTCGCTTTAGCTAATCGAAGCAAAAGCCTGTCTTCTTGAACTGTAGTCTTCCTGGGCCGAAGTTTACTTGGCACGTTATCTGATGTTCCGTGTAGCTTGAAATATGCGAGGGAGTTAAATACCATCTTTACGGAACATTACGGATTTTTCTGTAACTCCATATTTGTTTTAATGAAAATTCACTATAATTTTTCTCGTTGCTGCATCACAGCTCTTATTTTTACCCATTTTTAATAAAACAATAAGAAATAGTAACTTTTCGTAATGAGATAGAAACGGCCGGCGGCAAAATTCACAATGTGATTGACAATAATAATTGTAAGAATAAGAACTGTATTTCAGTTTAAAAATTCAAATTACGAACCAAGTCATACAATGTTGCTAATTAGTTGTCCATTCTGCCAGTCCTAACGATATTATTATACTTTTTGTTTCATTGATACGTATTTATTTTTATTGTCGTTTTGGGTGTCAAATATTATTGCTTGTAATTAAACTAGAGATTGTGAAGTACCTAGTGAAAAAAATCCTCCTCTATAATAATGTTAGTTAGGTACTTTAGAAAAATGTCAAGTGACTAGGTGTTCCTAATTAGACCACTGGATACTACATTATACCTATATATGTAGAAATTGAAGCAGCCAAAGTGGATTTAGGTAAATGAAGTGACATTTTAAGGGTGCCGTATTCTTATTCTAGGTACTTACACCACGCCCGTAGGATTTGATGGAAAAAAAATCGCAGAACACGAATTTACTTAATAATAAACAAAACATAAATAGGTACCTGGTAGTAGAATAAAATAAAAGTAAAAAAGTCTAAATATACCTATATATTTGTTAATATAATAAGTTATTTTACTGCATAAAATACACACTAAAACATTAGTAGTTGTATGAAATGTTCGGTTACTTGTAGAAAATCGGTGTTCTTTTTTTTTCTGTAACCGGAGGACGACAAGATTATTTCGTCGTTTAATCTACTCAGTCACTTGTGGAACGGTTTAGTTTTAAGATGTTATATAATTCTACACATGTTCATGGACTTTCGTTGCTGACTGTACCTATATAATTCGTAATCAAAAACTTCACGGTGTAAGAATACCTAACTGGATATTGCTTAACCCAGCAACGTCCGCGGATGACAAGAACTAAAGGAAGGGAATAGTTAAAACGCATTGCAACAGGAAAGATTTAGAACATTGACAAACGTGTAGCACCTACCTTGATAAACGCATTATTATAAGTACATAGGTAGAAAGAAAGAAAGAAAATCCATTTATTGGCTCACACATAAAATACACAATTATAAAAAAGAGGTAATTCTATGTGAACCAAAAAAGGTCCTGCCTCAGCTTAATGTTGCTCAACAGAAAAATGAGCAACGCTGATTTACTGGCAGGACCTTTGATGCGTGCGTGTCTACACGGCTTACAGACTTACATAATAGTAGGTACACAAAAAAATATATATACACATACTTATGACAATTTATAACTAGTGCCTATAATCTATGGCATACATAAACATATAAAAATAAACAACTCAAAAAAACAGAATAATATAATATAGGTAGGTACGGACCTACAAAACAGAAGAGTGAGCCCGGTTTTGGTTTATTAATTATGATTATTTTTAATTATGATGAAATTTAGTAGTTGTTTCCTCCAATAATTTTTACTATTAAACATATTTTGATGGGAAAATTTTACTTCAAAGATTCCTCATTTGGGTGGAGATACCTTCAATTCAAATTCCGTCGCAACCCAGCTTCATCTAACTTCAAAGGCAACAAGGAAGCACGAACAGTGATCATAGCGCGTAAGACTTGTAAAGTAACATACACACTCCACATACAAAAATCTAAAGTGTTCTAGTGAAATCTAATCACAAAGACGATGGCAGTCTGCCTTTGAACCACAAAATCACTCAATAGCTCAATTGAATACAAAAAGGATCGGATTTGATTGAGCGATCAGAGTGGCTAGCACGATTTTCACAATAGTACCTACCTACCTAAACGACACTACATTTTCGTTTACTACCATCATCAACCTGATTGGGTATCAGACTGTCATATTTATCGAGTAATATTTCCTAGATTCTCGCCAATATATCACTCGATAAATTTTAATATGGCAAGAACTGTCAAATTCGACAGTTCTTCTATCTATAAACTATCAAATTTTACAGTTCTTTTGATATTTATCCAATGATATATTGCCGAGAATTGCCTTCCCGGTCTATGACTACCGCTGACTTGTCAAAGCTGTATTGCTTAAATAAAATGCAATAAATCATATTATATGTAATGGAGTTCGTATAAACTGTTGTGTGTAAAACAAAATAAAGACATTTAGTCTTTATTTTGTTAGCTGTCATAAAAAAATATCGATACGGACGCTGCAACTTGCAATGTAGATATTGTATTTGTTTATAGAGAGCACGTACCCATGAGTACGTGCTCGATGTACCTACATTTCTATGTAGTTACACTTTGCTGCTTCACAAAAAAGCTTCCTAAGATAAGTCTAAATTGTGATAGAAAGGCTTTTAATTTAAGTTCTATGAAGTTTGTACGGTAAAACTTATCCCAAAATAAACCTTGTAAAACTTTATTCGAAAACAGCCGTTATATTTTTACATTTCTATAACGTATCCATCCAATTGCGAAATAACATGTTTTACCTACTTTGTGCGAGCGCAAAATAAGAATCAAGTGAGTTTTTTGCTAACTAATTTCAATCTTATTACCTACTCGAATATTCTTTTGTTGTACTTATTCAAAATCGTTTCTACCAACGTCAGTCGGAGGCTGGATTTCTGATTTCTTTTGCTGCTGGCTTTTCATTTCATTATGCAAATACTTATGTATGACAGTTAAATTAACCTAATTAGCACCAGGAAATGCGTAGGTAGGTAGTGGGTGCCCAACTAAGTTACATCAGCACCTTACCTTCGTTATGTTTAAGATAAACAAACAATTTGAATCACTAAAATATGGATCAAAACTGAAAGGCGGCAATTTTCTAGTGATTGGAAATATCAGATGTCGGAAAGCAATTTCTACACCAATTAAATGTTGTAAGTTTATTGCAGTTCTGTAATCTCCTGATAAAATCCTTTTAGGACGATTTTTACGCAACTTTTGCGTTCAATTCTGCCGTTGTTGAGGCTTTCCTGAGGTAGGTAGGTACCTACCATGTTAGGTATTTAATACTAAAGAACTTAAGCAATCGTTTGGTAAAAAATTTAAGAAGCTATCAGATTAAGTATTTTGATTTTTTTTTTGGGAGTCTATCCCTCGATCCCTAGTTATGGGTAAAGCAAGGTAATTAAATGAAAACTTTAAAACACCCCGACTCCGTCCCCACTTTTTAACTTTTTTTCGCAAAATTTGTTAGCAATAGCCAACGAAATGTAGTTATGAAATCAGAAATAAATATCGTTTATTTCTTTACGCTTACAAAATGACAATAGACAAGTCAAACTATAAATTTTATAAAACAAGGTTTATTTTTGTCCATGGAATAAGGACTATATATGAGTCCAGACGAATACCTTTTGATATGTACCTACCTCATTGATCAAAATAGCTTTAGCCGTTTTGATGCTTCGAGGTAATAAAGAATATCAGATAATCACACGAAAATACCCTCGCGGGGAACTCTCTAAGCTTCAAACGCAATCAGGCGACACAGGTTAAATAACCTACACCGTTGTCAAGATTCTAAATGTCAGATGGCTGCGAACTCTTGAACCTGTGGTAGATCAGGACTTTCTCACGATACTTTCATTCATTAGGTATCTTTCTATTTACCTGATGGGGATTCATATAAATAAATAATACTTTACCTACTGTTACAGTATCTAGTAGTGTTTGCACAATACCAAAACCTACCAAAACGAAAAAGTTTTCGTTTAGGTAAACTACTTTGTCTAACAATTCCTTTCAATAAGCAATTAAGTCCATGCTTTTTACCAGTAAAACATTGTAAAAAACTGCCTTTTTTGGTGTTTCCTCGCCTTAAAGCATAACCAACTGATCGTTGATCAACTGAACACCGAAAACCAGCTTAAAAAAAATTGCAAGTGGTCTTTCGAAGACTTTGTCAAATTACTATTTTATTTTAATATTTTTCACACGTATACTAGAGGTAGATCAATGCCAATTGCATAAAAAAATTTTAAAGCTCATGTAAACGCAAATTTTATATGTGTTTACCCTTGCTCTTAATATGGTTTGCTCATTTGTTGTTGGTGCTTAAGTTAACTTAATTGCGCTCATAAGAGCTCTGTTTAACATAACCGCCAAATGAAGATCAGAAGGTCAGTAAAAGAACTGGACCATCACTCATACGTAGGTAACACTTAACTATAAGTGCTTTTCGCGAAAGAAGTCCCCTAGACGCAGCGCTGTAGGTAGTGCAACCGAATAAAATTAGCGTTGAAATAAATTTAGTTCCACTAAATGCCGCGGGACTTCTTTCGTGAAAAGCACTCTACCTAAAAATATGATACAGCATATAACCAGTAGGTAATCTTAATCTATTAGTTAGTACAAGTAAAACCCAAAACTGTAGACAAGACAGTCTGAACTTTATTATCTACGGCAGATAATCGTAGTCATAATGCCTAAATTGTTTTATCTTTGTCATCTTAATCGACTGGTATTGATATGGATCAGTTGAGCTACCTGTAGATTGTTTGCAACAGTCTGCAGTTAGCTTAATTGTTTCAATTGTAAATACTAGTTCTAATTTGTTTTTATTATTGAATTGTAATTTTCTTTGTCAATAAAGATTATTAGCAAGTAAAATATTATAAAGGTTGATGAAAGTCATATTTACATTAGCTAGTAGCAACCTCCATCAACCATTAAACTAAACTGCTAAAGTGTTGTGAAACAAAAACATCAAAGATGGTAATCAGTGCTACGCCTATGATTTTATACGCATGTTACGTGATAATGATGGCAAAAATGTTAATGCGAGCGACATTAATGTATGTACGCTTTTTACATACATCTCCCAACAATTTCTATCGATTGTTCTAATTGAGACGCCGATAGACTAACAATGGTCGGTAAACGTAACTGCAAAAGTACTCGCTCAGCGCTGGTTAAGTGAAACCGAGTATATAAGCGATGCAAATTACAAGTGTTGCCATTACCAACCACCCTCTCGTGGAGTACGGAGTACCAGCTGGCAGCGAACATGAAGTACCATGTGCGTAATTGTGATTGTGTTACTACTGTTATGTGCAAACACGCTCGTGACTGTGTCAAATCTCGTGTTGTGTTACAATCATGGTTCAAATTAATTTTTTATTCGACAGCGGTCATCCAGATTAGAGTTACGACTAGGAAGCCTTTCTTATTGCGTAAAGTGCTCTCTGGAGACAGTGGTTTCAGGCGGAGCAGGTTTTACGACAGAGCTTGCCTACTGTTAAACCGTAACTTAACGTAACTTATTAATTGACACTGCATAATATCCTGTATTAGACAAAGCTCTGTAAAGTTTAGTTTAAAGTTATGAGCGGGTTCGATTCCCACCTTGGGACAAATGTTTGTATGATCTTAAAATGTTTGTACCGGGTATTCTGGGTATTTTCTATATAATATATACTAATTACAGTACATATATATATATGTACTGTAATTAGTATATAAGTCATCTATGTAGAGTACTCGTAACAAAAGCTCTGCTTAGCTTGGGGCTAGATGATGCTGTGTGGATTGTCCAGCATTATTTATTTATTTAAGTTTGTCTCTTTGCAGATTTTCCTGGGACTCCTGGCAGTGGTCACCGCCTACCCCGGTATCATTCACGACGATGGTCCCCAATTAGAAGAGAAGTTAGATCACCATGCTCTGATCGGAGAGACTGGTCACCATCACCACATTGAGCACGAGCACGCGAAGTCGCATCAGTCGATAAAATTCGAGCACTTTCATCCAGTGCCTGTTTACGTGAAGAAAGAGCACAGCCATCTGTTGAAGCACCCGTTGGAGAAGGGCAAGTCTGAGCAGAGCTTGAAGCTGATCCATCCGGAGCATCATCACAGCCACGGTGGCGGCCTGGTGCTCGAGGACGACAGACACGACACGGAGCAGTACCTCGCTGGTCTGGGGCATGGCGATTTCGAGCAAGGAGGCTACGAGCATGTTGGAGGCCTCGAAGGCTACGAAGGAGGGGAAGGTCTGAAGGAGTACGCACAGCTCCAGCCTGAATCTCATGGGTACTACGCGCAGGGCGGAGAGAGCGCAGAAGGCTCTTACAAATACGGAAGCTACTAGGATTAATCGAATCTCATTAGATGTAAGGTGAGCAAAGGTTCTACCACTGGCTTCTTTTCGACAACGTACCTGATTTAGTTGTAATTTTTCAAAACGCTTGACTAGCCGTGAATTCTCTGATATTTATAATCGGAATTTATATTTCGTTTTTGTTATTGTTGGTATAAAAATTTTAAGTGAAGCTCACTGTTGAATGCACGCAGTCTGCATTTTGTGTGTTTGGATGAATAAATTTGCTTTATTTTTGTTTTTAGTTTAAGATGCGATGGAGTCCCAGTTAAAATGTGATATTAAAATGTTTGTTATTGTGTAATACAGATGTTTTATTTACACTTTTAAAAAGGTTCCTGTACAACCTGTTCAACCTAACTGCAAAATTCTGCAATATCATAGTTGATTGATTCCACTTTTCCTCCAAGAAACAAAAGAATACGCGATTGTCTTCGACACTAGCAGGCATAAACAAAAACTGAACAGGTTTCTCAAATTAAAAAGGCGATAATTTTTGTTTGATTTTCTAACGTAAACTTTTAGTACCTAACTCTAATTACATTGCACTAGGGCTCGAATTCATCAAACTTTATACTAGGTAGGTACCTAAACGCGTCGAGATCACAGTTCTTGTACGATTTTACGAAAGCAGCTATTATCTAAGTATTTTACTTAGGTCAGGAACATTGATCTCGCCTAATGTGTATGATGAAAACGGGTCTTAGGTGTTCATGTAATTTTGATCAATTAGTGAGATATTTCCCCAACCGGTGTTCACAGTAAATGACCCGTTGGATAACACCCTGTGCCTCAATCATGTATTGTTGTAACAGCGACAGGTTGATTATGTGTTCTGTAATCTAATCTTCGTAACATCGATAGAAGAATGCGATCATGCAACTGGTTACGCACTTCTCTCATATTACCATTCATTACCTCTACATTAATCATTGATTTTTATAGGTTGGTACAGATAGGTCCTCTAAAGCCTTGAGTAAAAAAATCTAAATCGCTCAGTTCACTAGAAAGAACAAGCATTGCCACGCCACAATAAACTTAAATAATAAAGCCATTTTCGTGTAGGTATTTATGTTGGTAGGTAGTAACTTCAATTACTCATCATTAGGTAGGTAGTCAGTATTTCGCTCACGGGCAAATTACCTAACGGTTGTATTGAGACAGAAATGCAACTCTGTAGCTATAGACATATTTTACTGGATTTCACAAAATATTTCCAATTGCTTTCGCTTGCAATTTCAAATCACGTATGATTACATCACGTAGTTTTTTTATAAATCAGAATTTATACAAATAATTGTGCATTTTCAATGAGAAGGTGTGTACCTAACTAACGTCTGCTATCTACATCTCCAATATAAGTTCGTCCATGATCTCTACCAATGACCAAAACAAACGAAAATAATTATAAAGGTACCCACCTAAGTATTTTAGTGAACAAATGATATCAGGGTGAGTAATGACATCAGAGAAGATAACATACTTAGATTCTTCTTTTTATTATCGTGTTTTTTTTAGTTTTTTACTTGCAAAATAAGGTTAATGTTCAAATATTAGAAGCAAATTCCTTTTAAAAGTTTCAATAGATTCAATACATTTTTAATCTAAGTATTTTTTGATACGAGTTGGATGGAGAAGAGGCGCTCTAGATTTTTTCTATGATTAAGCTATGGGTTTCGCTTTATAGATTTCAATCATATCTTGCGATGTAGGTTAACACAACATTGCCTCCGTATTCTGTGGTTCGACCCATTTGCGCAAGAGTCGAATACTTACAAATCTTGTGATTTTAACGACACATCTCGGCTTCCTGGTAGGCGATTTCGTATTCGTACGAGTAGGTGGCTTTCTACTCGTACTAACAAAACTCGCAACGAATTTTGAAATCCTATAGGATTAATGCCTTTGGTGTTGAATTAATTTTTGTGTTGTCATTGGTTTTCGAAAAGCCCCGTAAAGCAAATATTGAACTTTATAATCCTTGAAGATTATTTTGATATGATTGTTTAAAAGTAGATTTTTAGTTTAGTTTGATTTTTATTTTGTAGTTGTTTACTAAAAAAAGTGTTTTAAGCAACATCATTATTTCTCTGTTGTGTTATGCAACGTAAAGCCTTTTTTGTTGCATTATTATGTACCTACGATAACATTTATTTTGTAAAACTGTAGGTAAAACTTGGTAGGTAAATTTACGAATATTACTTCGTACCTATGTATGTTCTAAAAATAGGTAGGTACACCTAAACAAAACAAAAACAATGTTTTTTTAAAAAGCTCACTTCTAATTACATTACATAACAAATACAAATAATTAACAAGTAACACAGTTCGTAATAACAATAACAATTAGTAGGCAACAAGATCAACAATTCAAGTTTGACTAAATTTTTCATTGCTCCCAAATGTGTCTCAGGATGGTGATTCTTTCAGGCTTACCTTTTGGAGTTTCTAGCGGGTTCTGTTGCTTATTTTCAGGAACTTTGCGTGATACGATGTAAGGTTTGTCAGTTCTTGACTTAACGTACACGTTTTTTACGCTAAGAACTCTAGGGGTTTCCACGGGGACTGGAATAGGCTTCTGGGCTGCAGTGTTTTCAACATTTAACACAGGAAAGGGAATAGGATTTTGGCTTTCTAAAGCAGAGTTTTTCTGTACTTTAGGCTGCTGAGCCTTAGCTTGCTTGGGATCGACAGCAGGCGCCTTGCCTTGCTTGTTCTTATTCAGAAGGCGTTTCTTGTTCAGTTGTTGTTGGATAAGAAGTGGTGCAGTCTTTGCAATCTCTGCCGCTTTTTCTTCAGCAGCTTCTTCAGCAGCTCGTTCAGCGGCTTTTTCGTTTTCCAAATTCTGGAGCCTTTCTATTTCGATGGCGTATTTCTGATTGTTAAATTTAGGAGAAGATTTAAGCTCTCGTAAAATACTAAGGAGCTCGTCTTTCAGAATTTTATTCTTGCTTGCAGTCGGAGCAACCTCTTCTGCCTCTGAGATTTGCTGTTGGGCATTTTCTTCTTGAATAGGCTCTTCAGAGGTTTGTTCCGACTCTGCGGGAACAAGTTTATATTTTCTTCGTTCTTGTGCAGGAGCAGGAGGTGCTTCTGATTCCTGATTGGATTCTTGAGCTGCAACGGATTCATTTTCTCCTTGAAGGAGTTGAATGTTGATCCTTTGGGGCTGTTCGTTAGATTGGTAACGAATGTATGAGTATGTTTTCAAAATTTGTTTCCTCTGGGCAGCTGCAGGAGCTACGTTTTTCTGCTCATTTTGTGGCTGCTGCGGTCTAAGCGTCACTCTCGGAGAGAAACTTCTCGGTGTCTCAGTATTCTGTACCTGGATTTGAGGTTCCTTACGGACCTGTTCATCCACTGTTACTTTTTCTTCAACTTGTTCTTCATTTAAAAGTCTCAGAATGGCTTCAAAGTCACTATCCTGGTTAAAGTTGTCTTCTGGACTTTCTCCTTCCTGCTGAGCTTCCTCTTCTTGTTGAGCATCTTCGTCTTGGGTTTGTTCATCTTCCTCTTGGTCTTCGGTTACTGGAGGTACAGGTAGTTCAGAATTCTCTTCATCACTTTCCTCCTCGGGCTCTTCAGTTGGCTGTTCCACAGCACCACCATCTTCGAGAGCTTTCACCTGCTCTGGTGTTAGATATACAATGACTTCTTTATTCTCATTTTGCTCAGAAGTTTCAGAATCAATAGAAACATCGTAGAACTTTTGTGGACCCTGGTCGTAATGGTTTGCTCTGGCTGAGACGAGTAGAAGTGACGCAAAAATTATCCACATCTGGAAAAAAAGAATAATTATTAGAATACATATGGTATTCGGTTTATTATTATCATTTATTTATTATTCCCCTCGGTTCAGGTGTAAGGGATGATACGTATTGTAATTAGTCGCTCGTTAAATAGATTAATTATTACTTACTTTAGAACCCATAGCTGCTAACTTGATGATCTGCGCAGACTGTGGACTGGTGGAACGGTGATGTTCGTCTGTACCAATCCATGGAAATTCCACCAATTTTATATAGATTTTGTGTATTCAAAATGTTAAACACTTTGGAAACTAGTCCACAGCATTAGTGAGGAGACAAACAATATCGATTCGCTGAGACCCACACGGGCCTACGAATGAATTCTTAATTAACAGTGCATTGCGGTCTACCCAAAAAACTGCTAAACATTGTCAGCTTTCTTACATTTCGTAAACGCTTCTTTACATAGAAAAAACACATTAGTAGAGATAAAATTATTGACCTTTAGGGGTTCATAATGTTAGTTAGTGGAAGTTATTTTATTTATTAATATAAATTTAATAGATAAATAATAGATATGTATTTAATTTTATTAGAATTCAAAACAGGTAAGTACTCGATTATAGAATTTACCCCGGGGCAAGCGATATACTAGAATACAAAGCCCATATAGAGCTTATACTTTATTGAGATTTAATTACGAATTTGGAATTCTATCGAATGAGTTAACAAATAAGTATCGACATTATACGTCGATCAATCCTTCTTCCAACACTATTTCGGTATTTATTAAAAATTTTGCATAGGCATACGCAATATTGCGCAATATTTTTTTGAAATATTTTATCAAATTTTGGTTTTAAATGAATACCTACTAACCATTAGAATTAATAAACTTTTACTCAATGAATAATCTGTGAACCCCAATAGATTATTTTTAATTCAATTTAATTTCAATTTAAATCTAATTTGGATCCAATATAGATGGTACCAATATTTGTCATTGTTAGCGTGGGTATTGTATTGTTGTTATGACTTAATTAAGAACCAACCAGTCGGCAAATGCATATTGAGGGCATAGGTACCGCAGTCATTATTTTATTATTTTATTCTCGATTTACTGGTAAAAATCTTATAACAGAGTGTTTAGTATGGGTTATGCATACTTTACGAAAACTTAGCTCGAGAACGGCTTTTGTAGGGGAGCTATAAAGGGGTACCCTCTATAATTAATCCCTATCCCTACAAAAGCAAAATTGATCGACTGCCTACCGTGTGTACAAATTTATACTTATTGCTATTTTTAGAGAACCATAGTGTGTAGATAAACATAGGATTTAAGACACTACTAACCAAAAACATGTAATCTCTTTGACAATAAACTATATCTATCGGCGGGCGAAGGTCCGCCTGCGACGCAGAAGGTTGCGGGTTCGATTCCCGCCTTGGGACAAATGTTTGTACGATCTGCAAATATTTGTTCCGGGTGTTCTGGGTATTTTCTATATATAATAAAAAATATCTATCTATGTTATGTATTGTATTAAGTTTATCAGTCATCTAGTACCCATAACACAAGCTCTGCTTACTTTGGGGCTAGATGATGCTGTGTGGATTGTCCAACATTATTTATTTATTTATCTATCTATCTATCTTGAGCTTCCCTTTATTTTGAAGTGACAAGAATGGCTTCTTGTCAAAAACAAAAACCTTTTGGTAAAGGTTTGGTCTTTAGGAAGCTCTAGGTTTATATTGAAGACAAAAACAATCGCACTGTTTTCGGACTTATGATAAGATGCTAAGAAAATGACATTTGTCGAATTACAAGTTGATTTGAAACGATTAGATTAGTAACTTTCTTTGGTAAGTTACGCAATTGTTTGTTTCGTTTGGTTTTTACGGTTTCGAGATCGATTTCGAAATTATTATGGTATCGCTTTGTCTGTCTTTTCTTCCCTCTTTAATGTCTCAGCAACTACCGCAGCTATTAACTTGAAATATAAAATACTAATACATTTCGAGCGCTTGTACAGATTTAAAGAAAAAAAATTAAAAATATATGTCAAAATTTTCAGTACAAATCGTAATGACATTTTAAAAGATACCTTGGAACTTTGAGAAGGTTAAGTAAGGTATCAAATAAAAGGTATCAGTTTCTACATTTCAAAATAGTTTTTGAAATTTCTGTAGATTTCATACTTGAAATATTTTGAAAAAAGTAGAAAGATTGACCCCCTAACCTCCGATGTTTGCAGCGATCCATTTAAAATTTACGTTAGGACCTACTATGTTTAGGTATTCATTAAATAGCGAAGTCTATAACCGGTACCTGTCCATACTTATATTATGAATTCGATAGTAACTCTGTCTGTCTGTCTGTTAACTTTTCACGCCTACGCGGCTGAACGGATCTCAGTGAAATTTGGCAGCTCCCTGCTACCTCCGTAGATGTTATCCCGGGGACGGACATAGGCTACTTTTTATCCCGGAAAAAAGCTCGCAAAGCCGCGGGCTGCAGCTAGTGGTACATATTCGTATAATTGACAAACGTGACAAACGCACTTGACGGATCTTGTTTTTGTCAAATTGGTACTGGTAATTAGGTGCATAAAAAAGAATGAAATAATTTAAGTACACCAATTGGCCAAAACTAAATACGCAATATCGTGTTGGAGATAGGCCACCTCGAAAAACGTCATTCGGTCCAGCCATCTCGCGAGTATCTAGACGCGAGTTTACAGACTATAAACTAAGTCACCTTTACGCCAAATACGACTTCTATTCCATTTTGCTTTCGTATTTTTGTAGGCGCAAACACACAGCTAGTTTGTGTGTCTTTGAACAAGACGTAGAATATATTTTTTGTAGAATTTAAAAGTAAATTTATAGAAAGGTCCTCCCCAAGGGATCTAGCGATCCAGTAAAAAACTCAATGAAAAACTTTACTAAATGAGCATCAGGTAGAGTCGTGTTTAGTAACAGCATAACCCGACTGTGAAGAAGGAAGGTTATGTTTTAGGGTGAATTCGTAAGTAACTCTATCGTATGTCTGAGTGTTACCTTTTCACGCCAATACGGCCGAACGGATATTAATGAAATTTAGCAGGGAGGTAGACGTTATCCAGGGACGGACATAGGCTACTCATTACCGCGGTAAAGTGCGTGCGAAGCCGTGGGCAGAAGCTAGTGTAATAAAATTAATGTAGGTCGCTACGGATGTTTCGGTGGCAGATTTTTTGAGTAGGTCCCACCTGATCACGCTGGAACCGATCACGGTGCGTCTGATCACGGCAAACGGCGCCAAACAGTTTCATCCGATCACGCCATACAAATAGTGACTTACTTTTTGATTTACCTACGTTTGTAAGTATTATGAATAGATTTTCATTATTAAATACTTTCGAATGTTATTCGTAGTGTATGTTTATTATGACTCAGTAGTTTGAAAATAGAAAAGGTGAGAAGGCGAAAAATAAACATTATGATAAAATGATCAAAACCTTTATTAGGTATCTCTGTTTTCAAATCAGTCTTATTTTAACAAAACCAGTTAACGAGTATGAATATCTGTATTTCAGATTTTTTCAGGTTCAAGACGTCTGATCTCGCTCTTTCCATAATATGTCGTCCGCCCTTCTTATCAGAAACTCATGTATGGGTTTGCAAAATACCAAAACGGAAAAAACATCTCAGCAACTACCGCAATTTAAACTCCAAGTTGATAGAATTTGTTTGAAATACAGTCATATTTATTACCTGTCTGAGACAAAAAAATTGTCATTAAAAAGAAACGGTTTTCGTGGTATAGGCAAAATATCAAAGTGATTTTTTTAAGGTTTTATTGATGAAGTGTGGGGGGGGGGGGGATTTTTTTATATATTTGATAATGGTAAGACTCTCTGAGTACCTAGGTAAGCAGTACATCAGTATCTACTCGTACCTATGTTATCAATCATAATCACACGACATTTTACAATACAATACAATATAATACATAACTCTTTATTGTACATCACAACATCAAACAAAAACATACACTTAATGAGTTCATCACAAAAGGACAATGGGTGATTTGTGAACTTTAATTTTCGCTGTTATATTGTGAATATAGCATTCGTCATAGATGTAGAGCTGCTCCATTTTCATCCATCCATCCATTACTATATACTGCTTCATGTGGGCAGCCTAGAAAACCTTTTGTCTAGGGTAGAATAGAGAAAGTTTACACAACGAAAATATTGCACTTTATCATCATCATCATCATAATCCACAGCTGGACATAGGTCTTGCCCAGTGGCGCTCGCCATAGCGCCCTGTCTTCAGCTTGCCGCAGCATCTGCAGTCTTTTGCAGGTCGTCATCCCAACTGGACGGAGGGTGTCCTACAGTACGTTTGCCGAGTCGCGGTCTCCACGCAAGAACTCATTTGCTCCAGCGGTTGCTGAGATATGGACCAATGTATTTAGATTTTGTCTATTCTGCTTAGACAATGTCTAGGCTAGTGCATGCTAAGCCTACTTAGTAAAGACATCATAAACTTTTTATTTCTAGTGCCAAACCGTAGGCTGTTGAATCATCAGCATCATCAGTGATGTAGTTTGTTACCAAAAGCCAAACCAACTAGCCTCAATCAGGTTTCGGTGCTAACAGAGTTGATTGTGGCTTGTTACTTTCGTCTCTACTGAAGATGGACTCATTACCTACCTACTCATCTAGCTACACATTCTACTGCTCGTTACGGACAAAATAAATTAGAAATTACATAAGCCTTGTATATATAATTATAGGTGGTCAATAGTTAATTTATGACATCGAGCACATACCCAAAAGAGAGGAAATGTAATTTATTTTGTTTATACAACAATTCCGCCAAATCACTTTGGCGACCACTGCAGTCTTATTGGCCGACTCAAAGTCAAGCATCACACTCGAGTTGGACAAGCAAATATTTTTATAGATATCGATAGTCAATGTTTATAAGCTATCAGCGTCGAGAAAACTATTTACAATAATAGTGAATTTATGATTTTTTAAAAACAAACAAATTAAATACTTGTTTAACTGTATAACACACAAGTGTGCTATTGTTATATTAAATAGAAAGAACGAATTATAACGGAAGTTACCATTAATAAGAATCGCGGGAGTACATAGTGCATCTTTATTATCGCTATGAGTTAATAATTGGATTTGAATGAGTAATGTAAGAAAATACAATTAGTTACATTTTTACTATATCGATAAAATAATATGCAAATTCCCGGAGTTTTTATAAAAGTTACACTGATCAAATAACTTAATCCAATAGATAAATTTAATTACTTCTTGTTATATCGGGAGTATCAATACATTATTTTATTATGTCAGCACAACACTATATAGCGAGCGAGAGTTGACATTGTATTAGTGAAAAAATACTGATCTGTTTCGGAATTCGAAAGACCATATTTCCTCTCTACTGGGTATGTGCTCGATGATTTATGGACCTACACCTACAAGGGAAAATAAAATGAGACCCAAAATAATGTAATCGATTTTTTATCTATTATTATGTACATCTAATGACTATTATTTACAATTCTATTGACTATTTGGTACAATCACGGTAGCTTCCAGCTTAGCGACAGGTCACCAGCTTACCACAGGCTCTTCTTCTTGTAGTGGGTGATGTGCTTGATGATGTGGAGGGGGTAGGGCTTCCAGACGGGCACGTGTACTTCGACGTGCTTCTCGACGGGCACGGCCACTTTCTTGATGACTTCGTAGGGCCTCTCCACGGGGATGTGCACCTTCCTGATGACCTCGAAGGGCACGTGTCTCACGACTTCAACGGGCACGGGCCTCTCGACCTCGACATGGTGGGTCTTGTACACGGGGTAGGGCACGTGCTTGACGACATCCACGTGGACGGGGTAGGGCTGGGGCACGGAGACTTTCACTTCCTGCGGCACGGGCACGGGCACGGCCTGGGGCACTCCTACACTGATGTGGCGAGTCACCTCCACGGGCACGCGGCGAACGACGTTTTGTACAACTGACTGGAGTTCGTATCTGGCGGCAGTTGGCTGACCACGGTTAACAGTGACGGAGGTTCCGATGACTCTTGGGCCTTCGGCGATTCCAGGTCCGGAGGCGATAGCACCACCAGGGGCGAAGCCACCTTGGAGAGGCGCACCACCGGGTAGACCAGCCCCTAGAGACACACCACCGGCAAGACCGGCGCCGCCAGCGAAGCCAGCATCCAGACCGGAAGCACCGTTAGCAGAACCGGCGTCGAATCCACCGGCAAAACCTGCACCCGCGAAAGATCCGGGTCCGCTGACTCCAGGTCCGCCTATTCCGGATCCGCTGATTCCAGGTCCGCTGATTCCAGATCCGCTGATTCCGGATCCGCTGATTCCAAGTCCACTGATTCCAGGTCCGCTGATACCAGGTCCGCTGATTCCGGGTCCGCTAAGCTGGGCAGGTCCGGAGAGCAAAGATCCTCCGTGGGAGCCGGCGTTGCTCAACAGAGCATGTCCTTGGTCGATATGCTGCTCCTCGATGATTTCTTCATGGTGATGATCGTGTCCACTGTGCTCAACGAGATTGTGGGACGGCGACGGCGGGCCGTAGGAGTGAGAGGGCGCGCCGAAGTTAGCAGAGGAGGCTTGCAGGGCGGACGAGAGGAACGAGTCCCCGCCACCGTGATGACCAGATAGAAATCCGGCATTGGTGCCGTACACTAATGCGGAAAAGAACACTATTTTAACCTGTAACAAAGAGATAAGTAGTATTAGTTTTTAAAGTTGATTGTTTACGTCTAATAGAGATGGCATGGTAAGAATCATTTCATATTTTGTTTCTTGAACTTACAACAAATGCCATGGCTGTTAGCTAATCGCTTTAAAGCCAGCCGAAGAAAAGTGTTGCTGTGTCTTCCGAGTGCAGCTGTTGTGTGATATGATAACAGTCTGACACCAGATATTTATACAAGTCGCTCTTTCGGCCGACGCCCATGAATACATTACGCGTAAGTCGATCGTTCATTCTGTGACGTCACTGCCAAAACGTTTTAAAATGCTAATCGGGGATCTATCTCGTTCGTGCAGTATTCTGATGTTATGCAAGATGATGGATACCTGGGCTTGAAGCTATAGTAAGCTCCTACGAACAGGCTATAATAACCTAACCTAACAACTAGGTATATTTGAACTTGAGCTTTAAAGCTATAAGCTGTGATCTTATGCGACCTTGATAATGCTTTTATGTAAGTATATTTTTTTATTTTACCACATTAATTTTTATTAATTATTTTAATATCGAAGCTGCAAATATTATCCAAGCTTTTCTTTCTAATACTAAGTAGTATTTTATTTCTGTACCTATGTTTGTTTGTGTGTTGTGTCTAATAAATAATTTTCTTTCTTCGTTGATTTGTCAATTCGTGAGCTTTTGAGCATGGCTTTACCTTTTGCTTTCATTTTAATAATTTCGAGTCATTCGAGGGGTTTTCACTGTAATTAGTGAAAAAAACTTTCATGGATCGTATCCTACAAAGCTGAGGATAAAAGGCTATCGTTTCTGGTTTCTCTATCAGTTTCCATTTTTGACTTAAGGCTGGTGTATGGCCCAACAACCTTGATAACAAATAATTATCTGAAGCCGTATAAATAATTTGTTTTATTCGTGAAATGTTCTCTCAACCTCAACATCCTATATTGGTCAACTGCTGGACTCAGGCCGCCCCTGATAAGCGCCTTTGGCTTTTATCTCTTGGGGGGTAATGCCCATAATCCCCACGCTGGGCATGCATGTTGGGGATCGCAGTTTGGTGGTAGAATGTTCTGTAGGAGGCGCTGCTGCGTGTATATTCCTTAACCGCCTCTTACGACACCCACGGGAAGAGATGGGGTGGTGCAAATTCTAAGCCGGCACCACACGGCATAATAAAAAATATTCGAAATATTGAGAATATCTTCTAAACGCTATTGAGTATTTTTCTTTCACTCAAATATTTGTCAAAGTATTTCACACAAATTTAACATTTCACGAATAAAACAAATTATATATACGGCAACAGATTATTATTTTGTGTTCTCAAAGCCGTTGGGCCATACACCAGCCTTAAACGCTGTTTTCGAAAATTTTGAGTTAAAAAAGTATTACATCCACGTTATTGACGACTTCGACCTAGTTACAGCCTAATCTCAGAACCAGTTAGACGTAGTTATAAAAAACTGGTTGAAATTATCTGAGTCAATTCCTCCTTTGATACTTTCTATTCAAGTTTATCTTACGAGCATACTCTTTGTTATATATTATCATAATCCCAATCGAGAACAATTAGGTTATATTTAGATACACCTTGTTATGTTACAACTTCACAGAACTGTATTGATTGTGTATATTTTCAAAGAGAGTATACTTAAAGTTAAACTCATTGCCTTTATCTACTAGGAAATATATACTAGGGAATCCTTCAGCACCATAAGGGTCCACAATAACGCATAACGGGTTCTTATGAGGCTGCCAAGACTCAGCAGTGCGTCGACCATGTTTTCTGAGGCGCGATTTCCTTTCTGGAGTCGACTGAGTCGCCCCAACAACACCATCCTAGAGGCTGATTCTAACCATCTGGCCAATCTCATTTACCTACAGACACTGGATTTCCGTCCACATGGCAGGAAATAAAAAATAGGTATCTAACTTACCTATGTTAGTTTTTATATATATTTTATCTTTTTATATTGTTTGAGTTTTTTTTTATAAATAAATCTAAGAAAAGCTTTCTTAAAGAGGCCTACAGGCTTATCATATTGTTTTAAAGAAGCTTAAAGCACAAATCATACATAAAAAAATTTTTGTTCATCGCTTTACATTTTACTCTTCAAAATCAGGGTCAGCTGTCCTAATCTCATCGTATGTTACAAATTTGTGATATTTAATCGTTTGGGCAAGAATTATGCAAGGTGTCACAGATGCGTCCCTATTATAGGGCACAGTTACACATCAAACAGGCTACCAGCTACTTTGTGCAGTTGGCTGGTGAACAGTAGATATTAACCTCGTTTGAGAGAGTTATTGCTTCTGTGGAAATTATTTTAATTGAACAAGATATTCCTGTTGAATTTAGGTATGAGATAAACTCTAAGATTCATTTACATAACCACTTCATAGATGGTTCTAGAGGGTTCCCAATAATTGGGTTATTGGAAATAATCGTCATTGTTTGTATTGGATTAAAACAGTGTTGTTTTTACAAACAGCAATAAATAAATTGCATAGTACTAGTTAGGTTTCACGTTTCCCCCGCTGCTCTATTGAGTTGAGCAGTGGAATGCTTTCTTTCTTAGTTTTAAGCTCTATGGGCTGGTGTAGTTTCTCAGGTTATAAGAACCTTACGAGGAACTTTTTCTTTTCTTCTCGTTCTCGCTAAGCCCGAAGGACCTGAGGAACTACATCAACCATTTAGTTGCTTATGAAATTTAATAATATTCCAAGAAAATCAATTTTGACGGGACTTGAACCCACAACCCTCCTTCGCTGCTAATTGTGCAAAAGATTAATAAATTTCTAAGAAATTACCCTGAGTGTAACACAAAATAATAACAAAAACCATTAAATATAAAAAAATCGTAGTTTGTCAAATTCAATAAGAACGTTGGTGTTCTTTCATCACAATTTAGGTTCATAGTTAACCCGCGTATATTATTAATTAACCATTTATTAGTTTAATTGCTAATATAAAGTACTATAATTATACACTAAACTATAAGTACTTATATTACCAGTACCTAAGTTATTTATTCATATCATTAGTAGGTAGGTAACCATCAACAAAACAGAAACTGTTTTGTTGATGGTTGAAGCCAGTTTTCGGTGTAGATAAGATAATTATAAAATCTGTTGATTAATATGTATACCTATACATATGTATTAATCAATAGATTTTTTTATAATGGTTTTGTAATAAGTTTCTCCACCTTACTTTATATCCGCGGGAAATTAGCATTTCAAAATTATTCGTAGAAAACACTCACCTACTTTTGAACCTTCTTACCAATCGCAAAACTGGTGGAGAACGGAAAGTTGGATCTGACTTGTTCAAAGCAGGCATTCATTCATTAGTGAACCAGAAGGCAAATTACCAGTAGGCACCATCTTTTCTATATAACATTTTTCTGGTATTCTCGCCCAAAGTGGATAATAACCTTAATTCACTTAAATGTGGGTAGAATTATGAATACTACTCATTTGACATCCCTGCTCTGAGACAGTAGTGATTAGAACTTGAAAGGTTAGGGCAGGCATTATGGTTGGATTTAGTTAGTAAATTCGATTGCATTTTAGCATTTTTTTGTTTGATTTTGGAAACTACTTGGTTTTGATTATCTTAATCTGAACCCTACTTTTTAAACGACTTCAAAAACGACTTCTATTTTCAGCTGTATGTATCTATGTATTTTGTTTTTGGGTTCTGTACCCGAAGGGTCAAAACGGGCTCCGTTTTGACCCTTCGGGTATTACTAAGCCTCCGCTGTCCGTTCGTCCGTCCGTCAGTCCGTCCGTCTGTCACGTGGCTATATCTCATGAACCGTAAGAGGTAGACTGTTGAAATTTTCAGGTAATGTGTATTTCTCTTGCCGCTATAATAACAAATATTAAAAATAAAACAAATATTAAAATTAAAGCGAGCTCCCATGCAACAAACGTGACTTTTGGCTATTTTTGCTATCAATTTGTCTCTTGAACTACAATAGGAAGACACATGAAACTTTTTATAATTAAGTAACACTTGAACTGTAATACTAACAAATACATAAAATAAAATAAAGTTGAAAATTTAAAGGGGTCTCCAAGCAAGTGAAAATTTGATGTTCTTTGAATAAGCTGCCTGATTTTTACGGTACGGGACCCTTCGTGTGCAAGTCGATTCGCACTTGGCGGTTTATTTATGTATGTTAGTCGATTTCTCCGACAATTATGGGCCGATTTTGAAAATTATTTCACTATTGTACTTATAGTGAATGTCCCTTACCCCAAAGTAGTCTGACAAAAATGTATTCCCGAGGGATTAGTATTTATCCCGTAAAACATAAAAACAGTTTAAAACAAAGGGATTTAACAATTTTTTTAGATTTTTTTAAACAATCATATTATTCGATTTTAGGATTCCTTTAATTCCACATATTAGGTCCTTACATATGAAATTGGCGTTTTGTATGGGAGGAACAAAAAGTCGAATATTTTTTAATATAATATATTTAATTAATCAAAGTATGAACCATTATTTTCTATGCACTTTTGCCATCTTATAGGTAGTTCATTGATCCCTTTACTAAAAAAACCAGTCGGACGGGAATCAATAAAATCTTTGAAGGCGATTTGGACTGCCCCATCGGAGTTGAATTTTTTCCCTTGCAAGAAGTTATCCAAATTTCGAAAAAAATGGTAATCTGTTGGAGCAAGGTCCGGGGAGTACGGAGGATGTCTTAGACTTTCCAATTGAAGCTCTTCTAATTTAGTAGCCGTCTGTTGCGCAGTGTGTGGTCTAGCGTTGTCGTGAAGCAGCAGTGGCGTGGAGCGATTGACCAGCCTAGGTTGTTTAGCCGCTAGCTTTTCCATCATGGTTTGCTATTGCTGACAATAGACATCAGCCGTAATAGTCTGGCCAGATTTGAGAAAACTGTAATGAACAATACCGGCACTAGTCCACCAAACGCTTACAAGTAACTTTTTTGGGGTTAATTTTCGCTTGGGGCAGGATTTGGCTGGCTGGCCAGGATCCAACCATTGCGCTGAGCGCTTCCGATTATCGTAAAGAACCCATTTTTCATCACAGGTAATGATTCGGTTTAAAATACCTTCATTATTGTGCCGGTTTAGTAATGTAACGCAGCAGTCGACGCGCGTTTGCCGGTTTGCTTCAGTCAATTCGTGAGGTACCCACCTTTCAAGCTTTTTAATCTTCCCAATTTGCTTCAAGTGAATTAAAACAGTTTTATCACTAACATCGCAGCCTGCAGCTAACTCGGACGTGGTTTGCGATGGATCCGCTTCCACAATAGCCTTCAACTCTTCATTATCAACTTGAGTCTCAGGCCGTCCACGGGGCTTGTTCTGCAGGTCAAAATTTCCAGAACGTAAACGTTGGAACCAAAAACGAACTGTGTTTTCTTTTGCAACACGACCGCCATACACATCATTCACCCTTCGAGTTGTTTCCGCAGCACTAGTGCCACGGCGGAACTCGTACTCGTAAATAATGCGATATTTTAAGTTTTCCATTTTGTAAAATGAGTGACGCAAACAGAAAAAAACAGAAGAAAAAAAACAAATGAATGACGATCATCGAAGCACAAATACATGAGTCTATAGCTGTACAAATTTGAATTTGGAATTCCTTACCAAAGAGGAGAAATTTGTGATTAAAGTGGCCAGTACGAAAAACGCCAATTTCATATGTAAGGACCTAATATTTACGTATGTTGTTTGGCTTTGTACAAACAAACTACGACATCTGTACAACAAAAATAGGAAACCAAAATATTCCTCCTTTACACAAACATTCCATAATAGGAAAATTTCAAAATGCATGCTTATGAATGCTTTAGTTGTTCACCTTGAGACTTTAGCGTCATTAAGCAATAAAAATTATTAGGTAAATATTGCCAAAGAAAGATTTCGGACTCATAATTCTTTTTTATTGTTATTTTATTTATAGGAGTGTCCTAACTAATCCACTTTCATTTGAATAATCAGATTAAGGATTTCTAAGCGATTGGTCATTATAAAAGATTAATATAAATCAATTTTAAGTAGGTATATTGGTAACCAAGGAGGTAACCAATTTACTTAAATAACCTACCAACCCCAGGGCAGGCAAAGGTGCAACGTACAACAATGAGTGACATAGTTTTTAGGGTTTCGAAGATCGGAGATCAGTTTCGAAACCCTTATGGCATCGCTTTTTCTGTCCTTTTTTCCGTCTTTAATATCTCAGTAACTACAGCAGCAAATAACGTGAAATTTTAAATAATAATACATTTCGTGCGCCTGTAAATATTAAAAAAAAGTAAAAAAATTAAACACTAAATGGAAATTTTCAGTACAAATTGTGATGTCGAAATTTTAGCTTTTAGTGTGTCCTATGTATTACCCTCTATACTCCGAAGTTTGCAAACCGATACATCGGAAATGTTGGTACCTTTAATTTTTTGGTATTCATCAAATAGCAAAGTGTATGTACTATAGGTACCTATAGTACATATTGGTATACATGACAACCGTTCGAAACCCTCGGCGCGCGAGTCACCCTCGCACTTGACGGATCTTGTTTTAACATAACATAGGTCACTTTCAAAACGAATAAAAAGCATGGCTCTGGCTCCCTGAAAAAAGGCTGTGCTGGTGAAAAGTTTTCTGCTGCTGTCACTTCTTTAATTGTTTTTACGATGGTGCTCTTTGAAAGAAAATCAGACAGTTGAAAGTTTCATCGGTTATCTTTGTATTGAAAACTCATGATAATTTTAGAAAAATACCACCTTTAATAGTTAATGGTACTTTATGGTGTTGTGGAAAAAGCCTAACTTTTAGTCAATAGTAAAAAAAATATTGCATTCTATCGGTGTTAATAATCTAGCAAATTTTATTCCATAGCTCGTAGAATCCAGCATCAAGGTATTTTCTGTCTGAAAGATTGATTTTAGCGTTTTCGTCTTCAGTGGCTTTTATGATGATATTTATATTTCTAGGATCCGTTTATACACTAACCAACCCTCAACAACGTCACGTCTTGTAACGTAGCAACGATACAACGTCTTGGTATAACAGAATAGGGCTCTAGAGGTAGTATTACGAGTTGAGATGATCGTCCTAGGTAGGTCCAGTCAGCGTCAGAAAAATATATGCGTATATAGCCAAAAATATAGAACATCCAGAATTCTATATAGTTAGGCTGAACGCAAAGATCTCTCACACGCTGACTGTACAGTACAACAGGCCTATGTAAATAATAAATCAGCAACTTTCTTATTATTTTTTTGCTATAGTTTTGTATAGCAAATTTGTCTACACGTAGGTAAATACAAGCGCTAATTTAGTGTTTGGATTCAGTCTCCATGATATCATGGAGACTGAATCCAAACACTGAATTAGACACTGATCCATATATACCTACATATTCATATGAATATGTAGGTATCTATGGATCAGTTGAGTTACCTGTAGATTGTTTGCAACAGTCTGCAGTTAACTTAATTGTTTCAATTGTTAATACTAGTTCTAATTTGTTATTATTTTTTAATTGTAATTTTCTTAGTCTCCATGATTCGTTATTATTAAAAATAGTTACAAAATGATTATATTTCTTCTGATTCTCAGTTGTCGTATGACAGGTTTTCAATTTGTTCAAAATAAGTACCAACAAATTATGAAATTTGCACTAAACTTAATGTTTCTTTGGTTCAATATTCCTAGCGTTATTAGGGGGTGATAAAAAGTTGTGTGTCTTTGGAAAGTTTTTTTATTGTAATAATTCTAATTACTATTTACAAAAGAAATACAAGTACACCAGAGGTGTATTCACCTAAATTAATGACTTAGTTATCACCCTAGATTGCAGCCTCTCGATGAGCTATGTCACGAAATTTATTTACAATAGACCGGACTAGGCGAGGTGAAGATGGTGAATTACCAGCCGTGGCCGTGGCCGTGAGACAGGCCGTGGGATAGGCCGTGGGACAGGCTGTGGGATAGGCCGTGGCTGTGGTGGCCGTGGTGCTGGATGACCTTGTGGTGGACGGTCTTCACTACTGGCACGGGGTAGGTCTTGACGACGTGGACCGGCACCTTGACGATGTGCTCGACCGGCACCTCCACGATGCGCTCCACAGGGACTGGGTGGTCGACGGGAACCTCGACGACCCTCTCAACTGGGACCTTGATGATCTTCTCAACTGGGTAGGGCACGGGCTTATCAACCTTTACGTGCTGTATCCTGACAACAGGCACGGGGACATTCCTGACGACGGGGACCTGGACGGGGTAGGGCTGAGCCACGGGCACCTGCACGGGGTAGGGCTGGGGCACGGGGTAGGGCTGGGGAACTTGGTGAGTCACCTCTCGGAGGACCTCGTAGGGCTCCTCGCGCACGCGGTACTGAGTAGGAGCGCCCTGGTTGTTGGCGAGGCCGTGGATCTCGTCGATGGCGGGGTTCTTGAGTCCGGCGAGACCGTTGTTGGCACCGAAGCCAGCGCCGAGACCAGCACCGAGACCGTTGTTGGCACCAAAACCAGCGCCGAGACCAGCACCGAGACCAGCACCGAGACCGAGGCCGGCTCCAGAGTAGGAGGCAGAGGGGAGGGATCCAGCAGGGAAGCTGCTCGGGGAGAAGCTAGAGATAGATCCATGGTCAGACAGTCCCGGAGCAGAGAGTCCAGCCGAGTATCCGGATGGCCCAGAGAATCCAGATGAGAGTCCGGAGAGTCCAGATGAGAGTCCGGAGTGTCCAGATGAGAATCCAGAGAGTCCAGATGAGAGTCCGGAGTGTCCAGATGAGAGGTGGTGGTCATCGTGGGACACAGACTGGATCACCTCAGTGTGGCCGTGGCTTCCGCCGTGGCCGTGGCTTCCGCCGTGGCCGTGGCTTCCCCCGTGGCCGTGAAGGACGCCTGCATAGCTACTGCTCACTAGGATGGCTAAGATCGATAATTTCATCTGAAAAAGAAACAAAGTTCTCGATAGTCTCGAAATAAAGCAAGTGATTATATCAAATGTGAATCTACTTCTGGTTCATCAAGATTATATTTTATTTTTTGATGTTTTTTTATGCAATTTATCCTGAAGGACTAGAAGTCTTGAAATTATTATTTCAGAACAATGAAAATATCTTAAAGCGAGGTATAAAATTTGGAATGTTATTAGATATCATTGATACTCACAAAAGCAGCCATTGTGATTAGCTAATCGCTGGCCACTCAGGTGAAGTAGTATCTGCTTCAAATACTGACGCTTGTATGATTTTGATAGCTATGTTTCCATTTTTATATTGATGATGTTTGTATGGGCCAGGCCTCAGTCGCGATAACCAGAACGAGAGCAACAGACAGGTTTCGACATGCTCCGTCTTTGTCTTTCGGAACTTACTGACGACGGAATAAATTTGTTACCCAATCTGCTCAAAGCTTAGGAGGAATAATATAAGCGCACCATTTTATTATACTGTGATTTCCTAATACCTACTTATTATTGGATACCCAGCTTCTAACACAGACATTGAAACCAGTTCCAATTTTCAGTATTATGGAAATGGTTTCAATGCATCTGTTAGATGATCCTGATAATGGGTGATAATATAATATAGTAGTAGTATTATAAAAAATGTATATATCTATGTAATTTATTGTATTAAGTATATCAGTCATCTAGTACTCATAACACAAGCTCTGCATAGCTTGGGGCTAGGTGATGCTGCGTGGATTGTCCAGCATTATTTATTTATTTATCACCGTTTTCATCGGCCTGATTACACCTTTGAAAAATGTTCTATTATAGGTAACAGCAGTCAGGTTGGGAGTATATTTTTTGCTACTTCTTTACCTTCGCCCTTTATCTGGGCCATGGAATAAATTAAAATAAGTTCTGTAACTTTTCTAATGTTGTCCGAAATAAATGCATTATCGCACAAAATGTGGCCACGCAAGGGTGCTACTGCTCCCAAATCGTTTTTCAACTGTTTTTGGTTAACCACTTTTCTTCCAACATGGTCCAAGTAAGATTGATAATCATTGAGTCCAAGCGTTGGATAAAGCTGATTAGGGATCAATAATAAGATTTTCCTTATGCTTTTTAATGTTAAGTAAGAACCATTTGCTTTCTGGACTAAATGGTCACTTTGACTATTTTCATTCGACACGTTACTTATTTATTTGTCCTTCTGACCCAGGATATTTCTAAATTGGCGTAAAGAGTCCCCGTTATTCAAAACATACCAATCAATAATCTGCCAATATAATTTCCGAAACCAGTTACGAGCCTACATTTCTCAAGCTGCTTCAACAACATTAATTCCGTCATAGTAATTTTCAAGGCAATGCGATTTCACAGGCTTTGGATCAGAAACCTTTAAAAACATAATTTTTTCCTAGCCTTGCATAACTCTTTTTTCGAATTGGACAAAAAGTCCTTCCAATTTATGTAGGTTATTTTATGTACCTATTTGATGTATAAAGTGAATTTAAATGATATTAATAGCTCAGACGCTATTTTCTTGGACGATCGATCTCGGCAATAGTATGGGGCCTCAGGAGAAGAAAGCGAGACGCACGCAATGCTAGCAATTGACGGCGTTTGATTCATCACGTCTAACTTCCAGCTATTCCAGATCTAAATATAATAGTATAAAATCTTTAGGCGTTAGCTGACAAACGATTTTGTAAACTATTAATCTCATTACTCCCAAGGGAATAATGAGATTGAATTTGGAACCTCAAAATATGTATGAAAATGTTGACCAAAAGAGAAAACTCTCTCTACTCTATATTCGTATAATGCTATACTTAGTGTAAGAATTCAGAAGGCACTCGTCAAAGATGGTAATACTGTGCCATCTAGATAGAGAATAAAGTTACAAGCTTTCCAATAGTTATAAAATAAGTAAACAACAGCAAACAATTTCACCCATTTGTCACTACATGAATTATCTCTAGTATTGAGGTCTGTGTTTTACCGTCTCGAGTTTTGATTTATTTCTGATACAACCAATTGTGTGAAAGGCTGGCAGCTTGACTTACTGTGTATTATTTGTTGTCATTTTAGTAATTAAAATTATTGTGAATGCTGTCACTTAAACTAAAAACTAGAATATTTACCAGCAATAATTTTCTTATTGACAGCAAGTGCAATGCTTAGGGAATAACAATGGATATCGTTATAATTATGTACCTTGGTATATGAAAGGAAAAGATAAAGGAAAGGTAAAGGACACCATGCAAGAAATATTGTACCACAATATTTCTTGCAGGTGTCCTTTAAGCATATGAGGAAGGAACACATTGAATTTATCATTAATGCCTTGAAGAAATTATGAGACACTTAACAAACAGAACGTTTAAAATCAATGCTACTTTATACTCGCACGCAGAAGGTTGCGGGTTCGATTCCCGCCTTGGGACAAATGTTTGTACGATCTGCAAATATTTGTTCGGGTGTTCTGGGTATTTTCTATATATAATAAAAAATATCTATCTATGTTATGTATTGTATTAAGTTTTTCAGTCATCTAGTACCCATAACACAAGCTCTGCTTACTTTGGGGCTAGATGATGCTGTGTGGATTGGCCAGCATTATTTATTTATTTTATACTCGACATAGAAATATTTTCTTGAAATCTGTTTTCACTGAATTCTTACGTGATGTTATGTCATCTATTCGTGACATTCGCATGATCATGCATTCACATGATACAAGGGAATATGAATAACGAGCATTTTATATTGATGTTGAAAAACAAAACGAAAGTCATCTAGCTGACTTTTGTCATATCAATCATACTTATCCGCAACCTGACCTCACCCAACAAACTCCCATATATATCTATACCTCTGTACTTACATTTTGCTTGATTTAAAAGTAAGTACTATTTATGTTTTGTTTTGTTGATTTTTTGTCATTTCCAAAGAACTGTCGAATGCACATAATGTCAATGTCAATTATTATTGTCAATTACTATTGTCAATTACTATCCAAGCTCAATGTTTGGTATTTGGATGACGGAACTTTAGGCGGAGAGGTAAACACAGTTTTTGATGATCTAAAAATCATCACAGATGAATTTCGAAAAATAGGTTTGGAATTAAATTTTTCAAAGTGCGAGCTTTTTATTTCGGACTCTTGTGTAGACAAAAACAATATCATTGGAAAATTCAATAATTTGGCCCCCAACATTACAGTTGTTGATAAATGTTCACTTCGCCTCCTTGGTTCACCAATTCTTGATGAGTCTTTTCAGTCCTTTGTAGACGAGAAAATTCAAAATTTCAACAAAACTTCGGACAGAATTAACGCCACATGCTACATGCGCCACAAAATGACGCTACATGCGTCGAGACACTTGCGCCTTCCCATCTTCCGAGGACATCCGTAAAGGCTGGTGCGGCGGCAAATTTGGCCGAGGATCTCAAGAGACGCAAATATGCAGGTCTCGACAGAGCCTACATATTTGCTCCCTTTGGGGTCGAGACCCTAGGTCCGTGGGGTACCGAGGCTCTCCGGGTTTTTAAAAAGTTATCTGAGCGTCTGGTCGACGCGACGCGTGACCCGAGCTGGCGAATATCTGGCGCAGCGCATCAGCATTGCCATACAGCGGGGCAATGCAGCCAGCGTCTTGGGGACGCTTCCGACTGGTATTGATATGGATCAGTTGAGCTACCTGTAGATTTTTTGCAACAGTCTGCAGTTAGCTTAATTGTTTCAATTGTAAGTACTAGTTCTAATTTGTTTTTATTATTGAATTGTAATTTTCTTTGTCAATAAAGAGTTCTTATTTAATAAAAAAAAATTACTATTTGCTGTCATGACGACAGCCGCTCGGCAGAGGGGCGTTCTTTTTACGCTGCGTTCACAAATGCTTTGTTTTAGTTAGTAGTTAGTATAAAGAGTGTTTCCAAATTTTCTATACATCTGTTTGATTTTTTATTTCTCTTTGTTTATTATTTTCTGTCTAAAGTAGCCATTGTACATAATTGTTTTTATTTTCGGTTTGGCTAGGTACCTAAAGTTAGTAAAGTACTAGGACTGGACACATTATCTTTTGTGTGAGCAGTGGGCAGTCTTGAGGTCACCTCAAACAGGTTCCATCTGAAAACCAGCGCTACCTTGCATAATAGGTAGCATTAGCTGAGGTGGTACCCTTTGATCTGCGCAACGTTGGACAGCGCGGAGCACACACCGGTAGCTAGCTCATCTACCCATGTACCTACCTAGTAATATTGCTGTACCTGCTCATTGGTGCTGTGCTTGGTGGGTTGTACATAAGGTCTCATCCAACTACCACCACCATCGATTTGACACTTCTTTGTACCTACCTGCTAGGTACTGCATTCCGTGACACAGTGCCTACCTACCTACATAGTAAATACATAGGCACCTTTGCTATTAGCCTTATTAAGTTGTCAATTAATTTGTTCTTATCCTGTGGTGTCTTTTTTTCTCTTTAAAAGTTCCGTTCGTTTAGCTCCTCGTGTAGGTGGGTGGATATCCTACTCTCTTCTTAATTTGTTTTTTTTTTTCTCATTTAGGTATTTTTGTATTTTATGTTTAATTTATTGTTTGTAATTGATGTACTATTTCTGTTCAGTGCTCTATCAGGGTTGTGTTCGTTAATAAATGTTTCTCTATCTATATATAGATATAGGCCTCCAAACTCTTGTGCCACTCGACACGGTCCTGCACTAATCTGATCCAGGCTCGCCTCGCGATGTAAGTGATATCGTCTGCTCATCTCGCCGCTGGACGACTGACGCTTCTGTACCATGTATTTGGACGCCATTCAGTTAGCGCCCACCTTTCGTCTTGTCTCCGTGCAAGGTGTTCTGCCCAGCTCCATTTTAGTTCCGTGATGCGATTCCCAACCTTTTTAACTTTGTTTGACTTCGGATCTGGACATTGGGAACATGGTTGATAAGCCTTCAAAAACTTGACAAACTTGGCAAGGCTTGACAAATCAATACCTGTAGAGAATTATCTGCTACTTAATTCTCTGAATAAGGCCGTTGGATTTGGAACCTATGAGATTTAAATCAAACGATATTTTTATAACTTGTTTAATTTGTATGAATAATTTCAACCTTATATCAACAATTAACAATTTTAATATTAAAATAACTTATCACAACGATTAGGTATAATTATCGAAATTAGTAAAGACATGAGAAGAATTTAAACTTATTCTAATATTTACAATATCTACAAAATAAAGTCAATAGATAATTTAATACTGTAGGAAATAGAATAGGTATAATATAAGCTTTATAATAAGTTAAAACAATAACAACAACTAAACTTAAAATATACAGTATAACTAATTGTAAATGCCAAATTCTATAATTTGTAATATGTTTACGTTCAGGTACAAAGAAAAGATTTTAAGCTGAATGTTATATAAGATTTTGAAGGTGAGAGAATAAGTTTATTTATAATGAATAATACGTTATCTTAAAAATTCAATAATAGAAAATTTTATGTGCTATTTTCGTCATTGTCTTCTACATCTGTATCAGATTTAGACTCAATAACTGGTGCCGGCGGCCGCAGCACTTGCACAGGGCTCTCGTAGCTGTCGTCATCAGACTCTGCTTCGAACAGCGGCTCCGCTTTCATAATCCTATGTATTTTTAGAGGTTTGTTCACACGTCTCCTATGACTGTGCTTGATATGACTGCCCCTGCCTCGGACTGAGTGAGCAGGCGGAGGTTTCAGCAGCGGATACGGTTCATCAACTTCAGATTTTGGATATCTTCTGTGATAACGACCAGACATCAAAGAGTTCGGATGTCTATGTCTGTCTATTATAGACCTATGAGAATGGTAAGTCTTTTTGGGTCTTTCGTCATCATGGCTGTTTATACTTCCTTCGCTTATGGTATTTGCTTCTAGGCCTGTGCTGACTTCTCGCTCACTAGTGGGATCGTCTTGTTCCATAACCGCACCAATGGGGTGGTTACTAGAAGCGTCTGCAATGGGAACAAGGGGTTCCTCTTCTTCTTGACTACGTGAATATTTTTGGTAAGGATAAGATGGTCTGCCACCACTGTATATTTCTAAAAATGGACTCGAGAGAAAGCTCAATTGGTCACTCACTGATGAAAGGCCCATGTTTTCATTTTTCAACATTTGCTGGAGTTGTGCTAGGTCAAACTTTAGTGGCGATGGTTTGCTGTATTGATCTCTAAAAAGAGGGAGCTCATCAATAGACTTGCCTTTCAAAACATCAGCAACCAGTTTCAGGTCAACGTTGTAAGGGTTAGCTACTTTGAACCCATTGAGCGATGATACCAGACTGCCTGCTTGATCTAAATCAGGCCTGTTAAGACTGAGCCCTGGCTGCTTTAACATTAGTTTGCTCAGTAGATTCGATGTCACATCCAAGTGATGTGTACCTACATCTTGATTGAGCCTCACAGGTAAAGGCGACGGTATATTTCCACGATCAAAGTTGAGATTACTAAATCGAGGAGAATCCGGAGAAATATTTTGAGTTAAATGGTAAGGCAAATCATTCAATTTTAAGATTCCGTTGATATCTGTTGGCATTTGAGTTGGTCGGAGTATTCCCTGCTGCTGGATACTTGCGGGTGATTGTTGACTGTCTTGGATGTTATTGGATGGTTGTGAAACATAGCTTAGTCGTTGAGGTCCTGAGAAAACTCCCTGGTTATTATAACTTTGCTCTTGTGTCTGTTGCGGTTTACCGTAGTAGGATGGATTTGGATCAAATAACTTTAAACTATCTGACCCTTGATACTCATCAGGTTTTGTTTTTATATTGAATCCATAAATCGTATTTTTGTCTTTAAAATATGCGTCTGTTAGTTGGCGAAATTGCGGACGGTCTATTGCGTCTCTATCATAGTTTTGTATTACAAATCTATTATTTCCATCGTTTGAAGTTCCTTTTTGAGAGTCTGAGTTCGATACTACGTTAGAAACGTCTATAGGAACAATATTTTTTAAGGCTTTTGCGTGATCAAACGTTGGTTTTGGTTTGTTATCGATACTGCTGTCTCTGTTAAAGAAATAAGGAGAAGCTGTTATCAAATCTTGCTGTTGATTGTAATAATTATTTTGATGTGGTGATTCATATTTTATTTTTTGTTTATCATAATTGTTGTAAAAAGAGTTTCCGTTGGGTGGAACGTTTTGATTGTTATTATTAAAATTAAAGTTATTATTGTTCTCGTAATTACTATCGTACAAAGATTGTTGCTGTTTCATATTTTCCTGAGCCCGTGCGGCAGCTTTAGCAAATTCATGAGCATGAATACTTTCAGACGTAGATTTGGCTGATTGATCATAGTTGCTGTATTGCTTACTAGTATCCATGTGAAAATTCATTTGACTAACTGCTTCACCATTGTCTGATTGGTGGCCAACCTGGTATCTGTAGCCTCCTGTTGAATAAGCATCATTATTGTTTGGTTGCTTTTTATCGTCAACCTTCCACCCATATTCCCCATTAGAATAGTAATCTGGCTGACCAATCTGTTGTTCCAGGTCCCTTGTTCTAGCTCTCACGTTATTTTGAATTTGATATTCAGGCTGCATGTAATTCATATAAATATTATTTCCTGGGTTCAAGTTGCTCATTCTGTGGGTTTCAGTATTGACATGGTCTACATTACTGTTCGCTCTATGATCCTGCTCATTGTATTGATAGTTTTGATATTGTGTATAAGCTATATCTTGCAAGGATTTGGGTGCAGCAGTAACAGTGTTAATGTTATTTTGCCACTGATCTCGTGGATCAGGAGTGGAGGTCGGTGATACTGTAGAGGAGCCGTATTCATTCTGGTACTGTCTTTGCACGTTGACCGGATATCTGATTCCATTTGCAGAGTTATCGTAGTGATCGATTTGTAATTTTTTGTTTTGATCATTGCTATCATAGTTGATTACGTTGTTACCATTAGTCGTTGTAACTCTATTGTTTCCAAAGTCAGGTGATCCAGTTTGAATGGCTGACAGTGGGGATGATACGAATTGCAAGTTCGGCGGACTGGAGAGAAAGATGGACGAAGCGCTAGAAACGTACGAATTACTCGGAGTGCTAACGAACTGACCACTCGGAAGAGCAGTAGAAATGAACGGAGGAACGGGAGAAGGAGTGCTCTGAATACTGTCGTAAGGAAACGAATTTTGCGGGTTGTACTGATAAGCGTTAGTGAGGTACTGCGAGTGAGACTTGGCTTCTAACTGCGGCACCTGGCTGGCTTGCCCTGCACTATCGTAGTTCGCCGGTGAGATTGTCGAGTACTGGTATTGCGGTTGCGGGGTTGCCGTATATCCCAGGTTAGGGGCAGGCGTTGAGTGCTGGTAAAACTGGCTCTCTGCTCTTATCTGCTGAAGGAATTCATCTGGTGGTAGAGAGTACTGCATTGACGCATACTGGTTACTAGCTCCGGTGCTACTGTCGCGTGGATCCACCGTGCCGTCTTGCTGGTTGTCTTCCAGTTGGTTTTGGAAGGGGTTCTTGATTCTGTAGACTTTCCGCGTGCGGGTTCGGTCTGCTCTGTGGTAGTCGTCGTTGTTAGCGTTGTCAGAGACGTGGTAGAGACGGACGGAAGAGGCCTGACCGGCGGGGTCACGCTGCACGTTGGCGCCGTAGAGCTGGCCCTCGGCGGCCATCTGCTGGAAGCGCAGCACGTCACGCTCGCTGTACCCATCCTGGGCACGCGCGCGCTCGACTAGTAGTAGTACGACTAGTATCCGTATCTGTAATGCAAAACAGGACCACCTTTTATAAACATTTTTGCGAAATAGAAAATAGCGATTGTTTCACGGTTATTTAATTGGACAGCTTAGGGTTAAATTGATCGCTCCTTTTGAGTTCATTTCTAAATATTTCCAAAAACTCTCTCACATTATAAAAACTTTTTAATCACATTTAGTCAGGCTGCAAAATATTTTTCCACTCAAATCAAGTTTGATGACTGCAAGATAATTGGTGGTGATTCCGAAGCAGCTTTTTTATCGTTTAACCAGTTAATGAATTCATTGAACGTTTTCCCTTTCATTAAATTTCCCTATGTCAGATTCACCCATGGTTGTTAGCAAACGTTGCTGCGTGGTATTGATGTGAGAAATTCACAATACTAGCTTTCTCGTATATAATGAGCTCGGCTAGCACGACTAACGAAACCTCGATCGCTGCTTTAGCCTAAACAATAGAACCAATTTCCTAGTTGCATTTAAAAGGGGTTGTTGTATAAGATAAGTAGATATAAGATATGTAGCTATAAGCTGAATACATTTTTGTACTCATATTCCTAAGTTCCTTGATTATTTTTCTATCTGGTCTATTTTATGGTTTTGAATTATTTATTTAAGCACCATTTACTGTTACCTATATTATTGTAAATTGACGTATCTAAGTGTGCCTACGGCGAATAAATGAGTATGAGTATGAATAATTACGGCAGAAAGTAAATATTCAGCTAATTAATATTCAATAACTAGATCAACATCTAAGGGCGTATTTAAACATAATAATTTCGGTTTAATCTCAGACATTGGAAACGTAAACGAAATCGCTATGTAGACGTTTTAGAAATACTATCTTGGCAATCTTAATATGCAATTTAAGCTGGGAAAGTCTAGCCATGTCTGCCATAAAGTCTGATAAGAGTGACAAAAGTATTGCCTACGTGTGTCGTAGCCCTCGCACGAGTGTTGGATTACATACTTAACCAATCAAGGTGCGTATTCACGAAGCAATTGATGTGCACCATAATTAGCAAAGCAACAATCGTTACGTTTGTACCTTATAGAGGGATTGGTGATATTAATTTTTCTATGCATGTAACGCTCAAAGCACCAGAAGCTAATCGGCGTAATCAAATTAAATTAAATCGTATATTTGCAAGAATAAATTATTATATAATGTAATATTATCAAACCTTAAAACCTATCCATAAACATCCACACGATCCGTACGTAACACATCTCTGGTGAATAACCATTGATGCTTCACACACGCAATTCATTAGCTCAAGTTCATCAGAACAGAAGAAATTTTTTTTTAATCCAAGTGAGAGACAAGTTCATTAGCTGTTATTGCATAACATGCAACACCGAGTGCGCAGGACACTGACCGTGTGGTATTCACGCGTGCGCACTATGCGTCGACAGTGAGATGGTATGCTGCCAGCCGTGAACATTTTCTACACTTTTTACCATAATAATTGAACGAAAATAACAATAGTGCAGCTGTTTTTCATTTTGGGTGTGACATTTACGAATTGTATTTATGAAGCTCATTGATTTGAAATTTTCATAGATTTTCTAGGAATTTTACAGTATAGGTAGTATTAACTGCTAGCTATCATAAAAGAGTTCATTTTCAATATGAAATAATAGTTAACAATGACAATGGCCTTTATTAACAAAGAAAACTAAAACAACAACTGAAATAGCTTTTGTTTAAAATTTAACATTAAAGCTTCGCCCACAACTGCGCGACCAAGACGCAGGACGCGGCACGCGAAGCGGGAGCGTCTTAAATTTTCCATGAAAAAATCGCGTAGGTGTGCTCGGCCGCCGTAGATTAAATATGGGAAGCATCCGCCGCGCGGCAGACGCTCCCGCTTTGCAGTCGTTTTGGTCGCGCAGGTGGGGGCGAAGCTTAATATTGAGTAGACGAAACAATTCTGAAAAAAGGGTCTTTAATTTAAATTTTGAATCGGGCGCGTTGATATGTATTGTATGAAAAAAATCAATGTTTTTTAATAAAAACTATCATAGTTTGACGAATTCATTACGGATGTAAGCGGGTTAACTACGAACCTTATTTGTGTTGGAAGAACACCAACAACCGCACTCACCCCGATGAAGTCCCTCGTTAAGGGACGAAACGTTGGTGTTCTTCCAAAATAAATAAGGTTCGTAGTTAATCCGCTTACATCCGTAATTAATGTTTTTTTCTTTTTATTAGAAATCTAATAAATCAATTGACGCTATCCAATGAATATCCATACTAATTTATTACCACATTATTTATTACACAGTACCACCTATTAAAGCTCATACACAATAACACCGCCCATCTGACACCTTCACAACGTTATCTCACCCTTTAACGCCCATAAACAATTCAAAGCACTGCATATCTACGTCTATAAGCACGAACCATCAACAGGAATAAGCTATTAAATCCGACCCACACTCCACCCCGGCAGGAAATCGTGCGGATCCTCACAATAGAAAGCGAAGAGCTTTCAATTGAAGCATAAGCTGCATGGAAATTATATACTAAGGTCAGCAAGGGCACGAAATGGCTAGCCACGTAATCTTACATCCAAAGCCGATGTAAATAAGGGCTATATTAACCTGTTGCTGCAACGATGAAATAATGTTACGGCTCTATCATAACGTCTATACTTGCATAATGTAGTCTGTACTTATGAAGCGGAACATGAACAAAATATGGCTTCATAGATTTGCTGGGGATTTCACAGCGCTTGCGCTGCCAATGCAAGTTTAATTTTTCTAAGAGATGAAATAAAGTGATTGTTGTACAATTGACAATTGTTCAATTCTTGTATTATTGTAACGGACCTATAAAAAACCAAATCAAATAAACAATGTTGTTAATTTTTATCCTAGTAATATCATAAATTCGGAAGTAACTCTGTCTGTCTGTTTATTTGTCTGTCTATTACCTTTTCACGCCTAAACGCCTGAACGAATCTTAACGAAATTAGGCAGGAAGGTAAACGGTATCGGGAGGGAACGGGTGGCTACTTGAAAAGCGCGTGCTAAGCCGCGGGCAGCAGCTGGTAATATTATAAAGGCGAAAATTTGCGCCGTTGTGAAAATGTTTGCCGAAGACAAAGCCGAAACTGCTGTATGTACCGAGTTGAAATTATGCACACATAAAGATCTGGACATGGAATGACACATATGCTATGTACTTTCTATTCCAAAAAACACACGTGCAAAGCCAGGGCTAAAGCTTGTGCATATAAAATGGCTATAAAATTGAGCACATGTAACTTTAATCAGAAAGCGAAAACGAGATGGTTAATAAATCTTAAAAGTCCTGTTTAGAAATGAAAGCCTACTAATCAGCATAATATTTAAAATATTCACATTCATAACTATAAAAAATTCGTGCTACAAATCTTTTCGTGATCTCTTAGATTAATTATCACCAATTTTATTGGGTTACAATTTATCAATGCTTGCTGACAGTAGGCACTTTGTTTATAATCATTCACTTAGAAATATTGTAAGACGGTAGTATCTACAGCCAATAAATCTGGCTAGGCCTACACATAATCAATCATCCTTGTGTAAGTCCATAGTATCTGTCTACTATGGACTTACACAAGAATGACCAGTAAGTTCTTGAATTTTGAGTAGTTTTTAACCGACTTCGAAAAACAACGTGAATGGAGGAAGTTCTATGTAAGGCTGTATGCATGTGTTTTTTATGTATGATCGTCGATTTCTCCGTCATCTGTGGACCGATTTAGATGATTATTTTGCAGTTGTATAGAAGATGATCCCGAAGTGGTCCCATACATTATTTATTCCCGATGGATTCATACTTATCCCGCAAAACTAAAAAAACAAACAAAAAGGGATTAGAAGCTGTTTTTTTTGTTTTTTTTAAACAATCAAATCATTACATCCAGAGTGAAATCTTTCATACATACTTTGAACTTTCCGTTTCTACGCCATGAAATACCAATCCAAATTTCAGATAGATTTATTTTCATTGAGGAAACGAATCGCTATTGGTAATAAAATTGCCATCAGTCGCTTCTATGACATTTTAGTATAACTATACAACCTTCATTTGCGTACAACTCGTTTACTTATGGACTTTTATAGATTCGAAAATGTTATGGAAATGCTGTCTGCTTTCCCTTTCTATAAGGACACTAATAGCTGTCTACTGGTACCTATTTCAAGATGAACAAGAATTTAATTGCTCTTAGCCGATTGAAATTCATTACCTATGTAAAAAGGATACAGTCATCAAGACTTGACGTAAAAAAACGTTAACACGTGTATAAAAATTTATCGCACGCAGTTTTATAAAATCGCTAAACTAATCGGACAGAAAAGAATATTTAAAAAATATTAATGAATATGAAGAATGTAGTCCTACTAATATTATTAACGCGAAAGTTTGTGAATATGTATGTATGGATGTTTATTACTCTTTTACGCAAAAACTACTAAATGGATTTTAATAAAATTTTACAATAATGTTTCTTATACATCAGAATAACATAATTATGGACTATAATTTATATAGATATTGTGTGAATTGTCCAAAAACTTCAAATTACATAAGTAAAAAGCTATCCATACTAATATGATAAATTCTAAAGTTACTCTATCTGTCTGTCTGTTACCTTTTCACGCCTAAACGGCTGAACGAATCTTAATGAAATTTGGCATGGAGATAGATGATATCCCGAGGACGGACATAGGCTACTTTTTATCCCGAAAAAGAGCAAGCGAAGCCGCGGGCAGCAGATAGTAAACAATAAATCATAAGGGGTTAGGTTCGTAAGGACTAGATTGCATAACGACTATAAAAGCAAAACGAATTAGTTTCGTAAGATCTTGGTAGCTAAATGTCTATTTGTGCAAATGCCTGGGTATAAGATTGGACGTTTCTGTAACGTTTTATTTGAAACACGCACAAATATCACAATGTCCCAGTAGAAAACCGGCAACGCTTCTGCCCGCGGCTTCGCTCGTGCTTTTCAGATATAAAAAATAGCCTATATTCGTCAACGGTGTATCGTCTACCTGCCCTGCCAAATTTCGCTAAGATCCGTCCAGCCATTTAGACGTGAAAAGGTAACAGACAGAGCTACTTTCGAATTTATAATAATGGTATGGATTGTAGGAGCTCTAATCTTTGTAGTGTTTTATGCATGTTCTCATTAAACTTACAAATTTTCGACTTACGTACGTAACGTACTTAAACTCGCCTTTGCCATTCCTTCTCTAGTTTTATGTTTTTTAATGTATGTTTTATTTAGTGCAATAAAGAATTAAGAAAAAAAAACCCCACAATTTCTAAACATGACTTACCAAAACACTATTTACTGTCCCTTGGTTACCAACAAAGAACTGCTAAATGTGTAGGTGGGTGGGTAGTAGGTACATGCCTACTCTCTTCTAAATTTGTTTTTTTGTCATTTAGGTATTTTTGTATGTTTAATTTATTGTTTGTAAGTTATGTACTATTTCTGTTCTGTTCTGTAGCAGGGTTGTGTTCGTTTATAAATCCTCTATCTCTATGTATATAAATTAACGAACCATAAACATAACCAGCAGTAAAGCAAGCTATCGGAGCCTCTTCAGCAAATAATCTAAAGAAGATCTTAAACATTAGTAGTCCTAAACCAGCCAATAAATACAGACTCTATCGCCGATGTCAAAGGTCACAGCGACATACTCGAATCCTCTTTCTCTGCCCTTTAACGGGCGTTTTCTCTGGCGAAAGTAAACGTTTGTACAAGCACTCACTACCTGTATACCCTACCCTGTATAGATGAACACCCTGTATAGATGAATACCCTGTATAGACATGCTTCAGTCATCCTATTCGTGGGAAATGATAGGTCTAACTACAGGTGCCTTTCAACGTGGGCTGCTACATCGACGGAGTTTTATAGTACTGAAAATTAGAATTGGCATTTAATGTCAAATTGCCCATAGTTCAATTTAAACTAAGGGTAATTCGACATTAAAATCTGAAATTACCCATTAAGTATAAAAGGTACACGCGTTGTGCATTAAAATGGAAAGTCTTGGAAGAAAAGTGGAACAATAAAATTAAAATATACAGTGCACACAATTTGTATTTACGAAATACTTAAAGGCAGGTGACAGTAGGTATCTGATACTTTAACGGGCTTACTGGAAAACTTTTATTTGCAATCAATGTGACCTTTTATAAGTCACATTGATTGCAAATAATATAATTTAATATAATTTTATTGCTTTTCGAAATATTTGCTAGATAAAATTAAATTCAATGGTGGTCGTAATCTAACGTTAATACTCATACCCACGGTCAAAATCCTCATGAGTATCTCTGCTATGAATTATTATTGGCCCTTAAAAACTTATCATTACTAGATCTTTAGAAAGTTAAATTGCAAAACTAAACTTATGTAACTAGATATAGAAAAGCACTAAAGAGCTATAAGTAAATAACAGTAGTAGTGTGTGAGTAAATAACATCAATGATTTATTGCAACGGCATAATGGTAACCAATACTAATATATCAATGATGTTCATTCATAAAATTTTGTACCTACTAGCTACTAGCTTGGTATCTACGTTTTATTATACCGATAGTTTTATTCATTAGTACCGCCATCAAATCATATTTCTTACAACCTGATTTAGTTTTTATATATTTTTTTGGATTCTGTTATATTCATTAAGCATAAAGTACCTAACTAGGTATTTTTACAAAGGTGATAACTACACGTATTAAGTATGATTATGATAATTAAGCGGTGATTTTAAATAATCTGATAAATAAATCGAATCACGATAAATACGATAAAACATTACCCATTTCATTCGAAATTATACAATGTTTTCATCTTAATCACATAACCTTCCTTATAGTATTTTATCTTTATCATATCTTTATCATCAGCACACATATGTACGTCCACAGATGAAAATGGCTTCCCCAAACAAGGGGTTTTGTTACGATCACCAAGCTTGGCAAGTGAATTGGTGATCGCAGCGAAGGTTGTAAAAATACACAGAAGGAAGCTGCTGCCGTTCCTCTAGCAGGTTCCTTTAGTCAGCTTTCAAAACCTCCACGACCGCCACGACCTTTGTAAACTATTTCATGGAAAATGTCCAGTACCTACTGTTTGGATCGCGCAACACCGCTTGCAAAATCAAAACGGAAACAAATGGGAGGAAGACCAGCTGTAATATATTTAAACTTGCCACCTGATTTACTGGTTTATGTTAATAGTGCAATAAAAAAATTTCGTTGGCCCAGTAACGAAATTACATAATATGTACATATTTAGGAAGATTTACTGCCGTTTTAGTAGGACACCATTTGTAAATAGTTTAAAGGGGGACGCTTCGTAACTTTATGGTGAAAGGTCACGCATTAATTTTAGTTTTATGGTTTGATATATTAGATGAACCGAGCAGTTTGGTGGGATTTGGCAATTGACTCTCAGCCCGCGAGGTGTTAGAATTGTTTTTTTATAAAAAAACTAACTTATTATTTTTTAAATACAATTTTTGATTATAACCAAAAATTATATACTTATAAAAAATAGTTTGGGCAGAAAACTCTGCGCTAATTTTAGGATATATTTTATGTAATCAAGTGGGAATGCATTTTATTTGGTGAATCTTCTATGACTATTTCTGTACGTGGGTTATAAGTAGGAGAGTAGGTAGTTAATTAATTTCTTTATACTACACCTGCTCGGAAAGTGACTTATTCCTTTTCCAAACTTGAGCTAGAAAGTACGACATTGCAGGCGTACTAGAATGCGGGTCGAAAAACTCTATGGAATTTAATTTCTCACGCGTTTGCCGGGAGAGAATGGAAATCCATTTCTATAATGTTATTTTTATTATTTTCTGTAATTTCAGCTTCTAGCCATGGTTATTTTCATTATAGGTTAAAACTACAAAAAGTTTTGGGTCCGCCATATGATATCGGTCTCTTCCGTTCTCGGAACAGTAACGAGGGCTTTTCAATGCAACCTTTAAAAAAACTATCATGCTTCTTATTTCGACACTAGATGGCGCTGCACAAAGGTCAGGTGTCAATGTCAAGTGTCATAAAATAAACAACGAATTTTCTGTTTTCTGTTTAATAAAACATACATTGGCATATTTTTGACATTTAAGTTTCATACAGCGTCATCTATCTTAAGGCTTATCTTTTTTTAAAGGTCGCATTGAAAAGCCCTCATTCAAAAAAAGAACCAATAGTGTCTGAGGCATTTGCGGGAATTTCTTCGAAATTTACATTTGAGTTAGGTAATTTTATTATTTCTACAGAATGTCGTCGAGAGATAGTGAAGATTTTATCACTATCTCTCGAAGAAACTGCTCCAGCAGTGATTGAGAACATATTACCCGAGAAATCCAGAAATAAACACAACAAGACTTATGAATTAAATATTCATAAGTCTTGTTGTGTTTATTTCTGGAGTGTATAGGAAAAACGAGAAGAGTACAACTTCTTTTTCGGAAAATGTTTTATTTTCCTCGTAGGTATAGTATAAAGCACTATGTATCACTCAGGAGAAAGTGCGATTCCTACCTCGTGTGTTTTAAGGCCTTCGGCTGCGCCTCGGGCCTCAAATGACACACTCGATAGGAATCAGTCACTTCCTCACCTCGGTGAACAATGTACTATTATGCCTATCCCATTACCGTTTTCACTGCCTTTTTTCCTGATTACAGTTGCTATAAACCATTCGTTTGTCACTTTTGCGCTTGTTATGAAGGCAATTTATTATTTGCAATAAAGCGCCTTTACTAACAAGCGCTAATTATCAAACCACCAGAATATAAACACCCCTAACGTTGTTGAAATGATTACTTACGCTATACCGACTAGCATGCCCTTAGGCCAACTTTAGCAGGCCTATGCTAACTAATGCATAACTTAGCTGTACTCGGTTTAAGATAAATAACAATAAGGTAAGAGCAAAGTAAACACTAGAAAAAAAACACTAGCTTTAGCATGCGTACACACGCGCAGCGAAAATGTTTCAATTACGAGTACGAAAATGTACACGAGAAAATGAAACGATGAATGAAAACTTTAAAAATCAATAATGGTTTCGAACTTGTGCGATGTGCTCCAATGATACCAGAATCGTTAAATATTTTCCATCAATATTTCTTTGTTTTTGTAAAACTTTTGCTAACAAAAAATATCTAGAATTACAAAAGCGAGTAGAGTAAAGTAGTAGACTAAGCATAGACGAGCATGTTTCTACTTACTAAGTACACAGTAGACACCATCAATCTCTTTAGCGTATCACCGCAGGGTATCGTTTCGCGGGCGGTCGACAAACTTGATACTCTTGCGTGCATCGCAATTATGTTCTTACGCCGTTTTGTGTCAAGTGCGGTTAAGAGATACTGCTCGATATATTGAGATTATACGTACCAGTTCATATAATTGGATCGATTATTCGATATTTACTTTTTTGCGTCGATGGCTTTGCTAAGTGGGCAAGCACATTGAATTGTGCAATGAACCTATGATCTGCCTATTTAAATAGAGAAGACAATTGAATCTGCACAAAGCTACACCTACGTAGATGTATTTCAAATCAAATACCTATTTTACTGACCATGTTTTGTTTTTCTTATCAACTTTCCGAAGTGTAGCGCTATATTTGGGTACAGATAATTAATTTAATAAGAATTGAGATATGAATGGAATGCGTATTGTTGGCCCAAGTCTCTTGGGATTTAGGTATGTACTCGTACATACCATACTATACTCCCATTAATAAGGATTTTTTCAAGTCTGTTAGGTGTGTGGCTTATTAACTAGTAATTCCGATCAGTTCAATGCCTAATGCCGAATCATTTCAGTGCCATTAATCTGAGCGCAATGAGAATAGCATAGCACCATTTCTAACTAAAGCAGCGCGGTCAGATATTTAATTTGATAATTTTGCATCCCATTTTGACAACGCGCGGATTGTACCAGATAACGTTTAGTTATAATTTTGGTGTAAGTTTGACTTTTCTTGGTTCAATGCAAAACCGGGGATATATTTTTACCTGAACTGAAACGCATGGGCCTAAGCCAAGTAAGCTTCAGTGGATCCGGGCATGCGTGGGGCTGAAGCCAACAGCACAGAGGCCCTTTTCAACAGTTTACATGCAGGCTACCCATTATTATTATCGTAAGCCTATTGGGTAGAGTTCAAAATCGCTGGGCAAAAGCCTGTAGTATAACCACTATCTTTCACCAGAAACCTGTATCAAAATATTTACTGCGACATGGGTCCATCCCATTCAGATAACGCGATTCAATTGTACTTAATCTAATTACATAGAGACACTCTACCTGCATGGCTTATAGCAATTACAGCACACATTATAGCATACCTACACACATACGTCTTACGGAATGTACTGCTTCATCATGTAAAATTAGTCTAATTATCTTACAATCATCCATATTAAGATAAAATGAGTCGTGAACTAGAAAAGTAAGCGTGTTCATATGATTCATTGGGTAATTACGTTGATGCATTTTATATATACCGTATATTACAAAAAATTAGCACACTTTTAATGTATCTGAAACTAGAAGTAGGTACGTTTTTGTTTGATATTGTTAAAAACTAGAATTATAATTATATCTCTACTATACTTTATTCTACTCCTACATGTTGCACGAAAGTATTAAAGGTAGAATGAATATTTTGGTTAAAAAAAAACAACAATATTTAAATAACTAGCTTCTGCCCGTGGCTTCGCACGCACTTTTCAAGTAGCCTATGTCCGTCCCCGGGATATTGTTTATCTCCCAGCCAAATTTCATTAGATCCTTTTACGAAACTTTAACTATTTTTACTGTATCATTGATTTTTATTTTATATTGTGTAGTGTAACTCATGGACCTAACGTCTAAATAAACAAACATTTTATTTTACGTCCAAATACTCAAACGCAACTCAGATTTAAGCACGCCTAAGTGACAAATTTTTGACATATTTTCGTTGAAAACTGTCAAAAAATCACGAGTTGAGACGCGCTTAAATCTGAGTTGGGTTTGAGTATACGGGCGTTAGCCTTTTAGGCTTGAAAAGGTAGACAGAACAACAGAAACAGACAGACAGACAGAGTAACCTTCGCTTTTCTAATATTAGTATGGATTTGGAAGCTGTAAGAGCACCAACGCTTTGTATTTGTAATTTGAGTAGGAAGTTAACTTCTGAAGAGCGAAACGTTTAAACAATTAGGCGTTATCTGTTCATTATTTTGTATCACTTAAAAGTTATTATTTAAAAAAAAACAATATATGTCGTATTGTGTTTTTTTACAGTCAATTCAGTCAGTCATTTACATTTTACTACAAAATAAATAAAACATTTTTTCCATTTTACGTGCCATTTAATATCTACTGAATTAGTATTATAACTTTTTCAAGTATTGATGAATTACAGATAACGTATTACCGAATTTAAAGCTACCAGTCTTTTCCATGAATATCATTTATTCCAGAAACGTTTTTTAATAAATTCCAGGATGTTGTATCTTATTCAAGAATAGCAGACTGTTTCTTCATGACTTTCAGGTCAGATTGTCAAGTTACAGGTATATTTCAGTATATGAAAACTTACGGTTTGCTGTACGGCATTCATCTTCACGTGTTTTTCAGCACCAATCAACACACAGTACACATCACTCACAACATGTCCTAGTATCCCGGTAAGGGTGGTTTCACACGTGGTGCGTTGTAGCGGCCGTGGTGAAGTGAAGTTCAAGGTGAGTCAGCAAGACGCTTATATATGGGGGTGGTGGAGCGAGGAGGTGCACTGGTGTGCGGGTGCAACACTGGTCGGTTAGTGCACACTACTGCATGTTAAGGTTCTCAAACTTTTACGGACCTAGGATTTTACGTGTGGCAAGTTGGGTTGGTGGTTGCGATTGAGTGATTTGTAGTTCGATTCTTATCATAATATGAAATAACAAAATTCAACCATATGCCAGATAAATATCGAATATATTATTTTCTATTTTTATCTGGCATAATGGTTGAATTTTTATTTTCTTCGGATGTTCACTTATTATTGACCGCCAATTTATAGGTATAATATTCTAAATACAGCATTTGAAGTTTGCCATAGAAACAAAAATGACACTAATGGCGTGAGAAAATCCACAAAAAATCCAGAAAAATCCACATAAGACAGAAAAATCCTATCATCGTAGATTTTTCTGTGAAAAAGGTCCCACAGTAGGGATCAATCTCCTCCACCTCCACAGCCTATATTGGTCCTCTGCTGGATTCAGGGCTCCCTCTGATAAGCGCCTTATTGGTTTTTATTTTACGGGGGGTAATGCCCATAATTCCCATGCGGGCTGGGGATTGCAGTTTGATGGTTAGAATTGTTCTGCAGGGGGCGCTTCTGCCCGCCACCGGTGGATATTCCTTAGTCGCCTCTTAGTCGACAACCGCGGGAAGAGTTGGGGTGGTGCAAATTCTAAGCCGGCACCACACAGCAGGTTCAACCTATCCCACTTCAATTCTAAGTCACCTGCAGAAAAGTTTGAGCACCACCAGCGGGCAGGTTTCAGAGATCACTTGCATTTCCACGCCCGCGGCCCGTTGCAACCTCGGAAGTATTACGTAACGTAGTTTATTACGCCGATTACAGAGTGTTGAACTCTGTCCATTGTTAACACACAATCGTTTCAGGAAACGGACAAGGAAGGACTAGAGATTATCTGCGGAGCTGTCAACAATATGAGGATGGTTTGCTTTACGCTTGTTAATTTTGGTTTGTGTGTAAATTCAATTGTTAGTTGACACTTGCTAAATCCGTTTGGTCTAGGTTTTATTGTCTACTTGGCCTCAAAAATCTTTCTAGTCATAAAGACCCAAACGGCTGAAAGAATCCTTTAACTGTTTCTCTTCTGGCACACAATAGGTCAACGGGCAACAAATATCCTACATACTAAGTCGATTTATCAAAGTGTTTTTGAATTTTTGAGTCTATTGAATTCAAGTCAAGTCCTCGCGCAACCAGAATAAAAATTCTAAGATTTAATTTCTTACAATTTTTTTTTGTTGTTTAAATTCAGCAAATCAATGAAACAATGATAAATTTCAGAGTATTTCAGGTATTTTTATTATGATAGATACTGATCTAAAACCCCAAATACAAATAGCGAAAGTACCATAACAATTAATGCAAATAATTAACAACCATTGAATTTACCTGCAATTGAAATTCCCATGCAAAAGACATCAACGCGCTTCAACACCTAGCAAAAACCGCTCCGTATCGATCAAGTTTATTAGTAACCCATTATCCACTATACTGTATCAGTATCCTGGAATGATTACATAACACAATTTCCCTTATTTCTGATAGATACCTACTAGGTAGCGTAGCTGGGTACTGAGACACATGAGCGCCTAGGATATCCAGCATAGCATGCGATAAGATGAATCTTTTTGAAAGTAGAGTGGTTGAGGTCTGACTTTTGGATTGTTTCGTTACAGCAAAAGGTGATTTGAGTTGCTCTGCTGTTTTGAATGAGATGGCAGCATGCACCAAGCGGTAATAAGAGCAGATTAAAATACGGAATGTATCGTGTGTATATAAATATGTATAGTTTTAGTAATAAAAATATATACCGTAGTATTTTCTAGTTTTAATTTGCTTAACACTTGGGACACATTCATTTCCTTCAATTCTGGTGAGCACAGCAACATTGAGAAAATCCTCTCCACTTCCGCTGTTCTTGTAAGTCAAAAAAATTTAAACCGCATAATACTTAAAAAGATGCTCTTGGAGCCTTCTATCCGTGTGTGCAGGTCGAGCCTTTCCTGGTTCCTCATAATCGGTAGCGGAAAATGCGGAAACTCGCGGGAAATGAGAGTGAATCGACTCGCTCACCCAACCCAAGTCAAACTGCCTGGTTGACCGGTACGCAATTAGTCGATTTTCCTGATCAAGCTTCTTTCGCCTTGTGAGAATGCTGTACGAGTAATAAGGGTAAAAATAGTTTGATATTGCTTAAAGGATACATATTGCTTAAAGGATACCTAGTCAATTTAGTAACTATCATAGTACCTTCTACAATATGTTTGCATAAGAAAAAGATCCTGATTTTATATCGCTTACGTTCATTTCATTCTACAGAAGACGGAAGTTGACGCTGATTGTGACAAATGCTGAGGAAAACTTCGAATACTTGAAAAAACGCATAATAGGCAACCTGGATCTCTTTCAGGACCAATCAATCACTCAGAATTATGATATACCTATTGCCTATACTAAACACCTTCTGCAGTTTAGTTTTAGTCATATAGGTAGTGCCTAGGCGATAATAAGGATATCTACTGATCAACTTCGTATCGAAAGTACGGTTGGTAATTATGACTGGTTGTCATGTAACGTGAAAGTTGATGGTAGAAAGGGATATTTAACTTATGGAACCTGTCATAGGTGATTACACGCAGCTGGATGACCTGCCTGACAGCAACCTCTTCGGAAAGCCTTGTACGGTGTGATGTGACTTAATCTAATGGGTATGGTGTTTGTCAAGGGTAGGTTCAGTTTAAAACCCCTTATTTAGTTTTAAGTCAATTTCTATCGATACAGAAACATTTTGAGCAGTATCTTTTAGGTGATATGAAGATAGTAAGCTGCTCTACTTGAATGAAAACAACAAACTTAACATTCTATACTAATGTAATCACGAGACTTGGAACCCGTCAGGGGATTCACCGATCTATGAACGCCATTGTACTATTTACTGAATTTTGATGACTTCGATTGGATTTGGAACCATAGTCAGTCTTATTAATAATGCTACAGAGGCGAAACTTTTTAAAGATTCGTGCGCGAACAACGCCAGAACTAAGTACTGAATGGATCGGGAAGATACTAGCATAGATGTCAATTTAGAACGTATATAAAACACTCGCTTCAACCCGCGGCTCTGCATGCACTTTTCCGGGATAAAAGTAGCCTGTGTCCTTTCCCGTGATACCGTCTCTCTCTCTGGTAAATTTCATTAACATCTGTTCAACCGTTTAGGCGCTTTCACTTTAATAATACTAGCTGCTGCCCGCGGTTTCAAAAGTCCTTTTTTACTTTAACTTTTATGATATTAATTTTATGATTTGTATGGATTTTACTACTTTTATCACAGAAAACGGTCCAAATTCGCAAGCACAAGCTAGCAAATTATATTTCCAGCGTCGAAAATTTTTGCTCGTACAAAAGATTTTAACGCACGATTTTAACGTCTATTTCCAAATCATTCAATTAAATTATTGAAGCTGCGGGTACTGAACGAGTAACTCACCCATATCTCAAGTTTGTATGACCAATGGCATAATTAATCTGTGTTCATAACACAAGTTTAGATTATCCTCATCTTTCATTGTTATTGTTTGAAATATAGCTTCTACATTCATAAATCTAAATATATACTGATCATCTAGATTTATAGCAGTGCCATTCAATATTGATAAAATATTATAACAGCGATAAAAGAGTTACATTACAGTCCATTTGTATTACCTCTATAATGCATGGAACTGACACCTACAAGATTTATGTTTCGGATTAAATAATGGCACACTTAAATGCGATAATCATGGATACGTTTGTTACATTTCAATGAAACCCACCTCTTAATTGTTGTGCAATTACGATTCGTCAATCGGACATCTCGATTGCATGTTATTAGGTATTAGCGCCCATTCGTGACTTGAATCGTAATTCAGTGAGATTTTAAGTTTTTTCTTAGCTGTGCTAGGTATTTTTACACTTTCGTGCGAGATTTATTGTTTTGAGATACTTAAAATATAAAAGAATGCACAAGATTATACTGGCGTTATTAAAACATTTTATTATCAACAGCGTAGGTTTAATATTGCACTTGGAATTCAGAAGTAGCGAGAATAATTTATCTAAGAGCAAAAAGCAACAATAGAAACAAAACACTTTTAACGCGATATTATTAATATTATTTGAGTGTGGCCATCGAATGTTACGACTGAAAATGTTTGCAAGCAATATAATTAAATTACTACATGAATTGTACAAAACAAATTGTGATGATTTGGTTTTGTGGTGATCTTGTTTACCATTTACGAGTACGAAGTTGGAGACAACGCTAAAATATAAACAACGTACGATTAAATAAAACGGGACTTAGCGTTTTTTCAGTATAAACTCTCAGTAGCCAGACTCTGATTTGTTGTTGCGTTTACCAATATTTCGGTGTGCAGGCAAAACAATTGTGGTAAATAATAAATACAAAATTAAACGTAAATGTCTCGATAAACTCATGTGCTTTTGTTTATATATAAGTTACAAACTACATATCTATGAGCATTTACAAAACTTAAGAAAAAAGGGATACAAGAAAGGATAGATTGGTATATATCTTAACATTGTATATAACATAATACTTACAATTTCCTTAATCCTATATTTACATCTTAACATACATAATTATAATCATAAAAATTAACAATGGACTGATAAATTATGATTTTTTCTTTTCGTTTCTATCACTTGGTTTCCTAGAGAACATTTGGCTTTCCTGCTTGTTATAAGGCTTGGTCATTCGTTTTGGCTGTGAGTGATAATTTCTAGGGTAAGATGGGGGTTTTTGTTTACCAACTGGAGGGACGTGGTGAGGACCTACAGTATATTCAGCTTCTGAACTGTACTGTTGTTGGGAAGGGTGAGAAAAAGCAGAGACTGAGTGCGAGTTCACATACGTGACTCTCTCCGTGGAAGGGTTTGTAAGGAATGTTTGCGGTACCATAATTCTGTACGGAGATCGGTACTTTGATGAGTACGGCATGGGAGTTACGTAGCTGACAGTTTGTACACCGACGCTCGGTTGCTTTGCTTTGTAGCTCATTGGTAACACTGTTGCGATAGTGTGGTCTTTGCTCGGGTAGTTTTCAGTTAGAACAAGGTTGTTTACATTTTCACTGCTTTCCTGCTGGGACGAATATTGTACGCCTGTCTCTACTTGATTGTGAGCTTGATTTTCTTGGGTTACATGAGGATGGAACATCACTTCGGTTTCTTTATTTTGAGGTGCTTCTTGAGTGTAATGCTGTTGTGAAACTTCTGCTCCATGATGTCCATACGACGGCGACGCTGACTCAACATATTCTTGCTCTTGTAGGTATTGTTGTTGTTGCAGGTATTCATATGCAGCTTTAGCTGCTTCATCGCTCTGAACACGAGGAACCTGTGCTCTGTAGTCATTAGATCCGGTGTCTTCTTCTTGGGTTTCGTGACTCTGTTGGGAAGGGGCTTCATAATGTTCTTGTTGCGCGCTCACATGTGATGTGTGTTCATAGGTTCCCTCAGCGGGTGTTGCATGTTGAGCTGCTTCAGGCTCGGATTCTACTTCCTGTGTCTGTTGCTGATATTGGGGTTGGACGAAGTAGTTTTGAGGCGCTGCCACATGGTGTGAAGCGTGCTGGGGTACGTAATGGTAGCGGTATTCATACTTCTGCTGATGTAGCGGCTGGTGGTACAACGCGTGACCATGCGGCAGGTTCAGTCTTTGAGTGTAGCTTGACGGGAATTTGGCCATTACCGGTTGAACGGCAGAATACTGCACTCCAGAATGATCAGATTGCGTGTACGACGGCTGCACGTGAGGTGTCGCGTAATGTTGCCTTCCGTAGTTTCCAGCAGAAGTTTCGTCTGAAGACAACAGTGAGTTTTGATAGTGCATAACTTGGGGAGCGAAAGAATATCCTTGCTTCTTGAAGTATTGGTTGACTAAGCCTTGCAAGTTCACGTTGTTCAGATACCTTGATAGAGGATAGTTTGACGGTAAGTTTGCGAAGAGTTCCGCAGTAGGATTTTTCAGCGACGAGCTAGGTACTCTCAAAACCAACACAGGTACTACTCTTTGATCGGCTATATTTGAGCCGTGGGGACGTAAATGGTCATCTGTCAATCCAGCGCCTTGGTATTCAGGGTTTCTGAGCAGCTGAGTTGGGTCTACGAAGTAGTTAGGCATCACACTTGGGAAGTTGCCACTCAGGCCAGACAGTTCGTGGCCGTTGTATGTGGTGTACAGAGTAGAGGGCAGGTGTCCGTGTGATTCTTGAGAGTTTCCATTGCCCGGGTAAGCTGGGGGAGGAGAGACTAATCCCTTCACATCACCATGACCTGTGGTGAATTCCGAAGCTGGTTTCTGGTAGTGGTAGCCCTCATTTACATTCTGGACTAGTTCAAAAGCTCTTGATGGGGTTATTTCTACGTCGGTAATTTTAGTATGACCATTTGCTGGGGGGATATCTTTTTGCGAGTAGGGGTAAATCATGAACTTTCCTTGGTTTTCGGAAGGTTTTCCGAAGTATGTGTAGCTGTATCCATTGTTGGTTTTGTATCCGTAGCCTAGATTGGCATCAATGGTTCTTTTTCCCTTCCCCTGAGTCTTTGTATCGGTATCGTTTACAATTTCGATGGCTATGACGGCTGGGAAGGGTAGCTTCAGATCTGAGAGCGATGTTTTAGCTCCTGACGATGAATTTGATTCTGTATCATGCTTTTTATCTTTTACTTCTGACTTAATTCCAAATTTTGCTTCGACTTCTCGTAAGAAATCTTTTTCTTCGATTGTTAGAGTATTATTAGCTTTATTTTTTATCAATGTATTTTTGTACTTTTTTGGTTCTGGTTCCGCTAACGACGTCACGAGGACCGCATAACATATCGCCTGGAATATAAGAAAGTTACATATTAAAACATATTTAAATAACATTAGACATATAGAGTTACTTTATTACACAAAAGTTATACAAATCTATCGACCATGTACAAATTTAGATTCGGACGAGTTGTACTCCTACTCAAAAGTGAAGTAGTCAAATCGCCCGTGGACGAGATTATTCGCGGATGAGATATACCCTAACCCTAATATTGTAACAATACACAGGTTATTACAAATTTTAACCACTACACTAATAGAAGTGGTACGCAAATCATCCGTATCATAAACAATCGCAAGCTGTCCGTCTCATTAAGACATTGCGTGCATCTACACTCTCTACAGAGGCCTGTAATTAGGTAACATAACATTATCTACTTCTCGGTATTCCATCATTTCAATGTTGGGAAACTACTACCTAATGTTGCGGAATAAAGTGACAGGTGTACTCTTTATTGTGCCTTTTTTATGACTTTACACGGTTTGATGGCCTATTAGATCTAGCGATTCTATGGACGTTTGCGGCAAACTTTCAATAACTTACAATCTAAGTGATTGTGTTGGATATGGTATCGCAGTATAAAGACTCTAATAAGTTTATTTCTGTACCAAAAACTAATATTATTTGCAACAAATTTCAAAATTCAAAAGCACACGTCATTGAAGTACCTACGTAGTCATTTAAATCTGATCATGCTTGTTTCTACATGTGTGAATAAAAGACATTGACCTATCGAACTCTGCACTGAACTTTGTCGCTACAATGTTTATGTAATCACTACCACAGTATACAATTATTAATCTGTATGAAATACTTCCACAGTTTACTATTTGTATATCAGAAGATATTTTATTTACACATTTGACATTGTATTTATTTATATACATTTATCGTAATTTTGCGTGCTGTAAAGCTTATCATGGTTGTGCTCATTCTAATTTAATCTAATATCTTAAGTCCCGTAACCTAAATAAATAAAAATATATGAATTTGAGTTTTTGTATTTACATAATCAAAGGAATGTGATTAAGTTTTTCCATCCATAAACATAAGCAGGAAATATGTTATAAATAAGCCGACGGTGACGCATGAGTACGTTACGTAGATATCTTACGGTGCTCATACAAGATCACTCCAATCCAAAATGCTCTGGGCCATTAATCCAGGAAAAGAAGGATAGGGCCTATGGCCTATGGCCACACGATAGAAGTGAAAACTTGAGTACCATATGCGATTTATCCTCACCGATCCACTAGGATCGAGCATACCCGATTCAGCGTCACCAACTTGAGCGTGACGGATCAGTTTCGCTTACTGTATAGAAAGAGCGCATAGTGGGACGACCTGTCATAATTTACGATAAATAAAAGATATTTCCATAAATCACAAAAAATAGATTAGAATTATAACGAACTACCACCAATCCTAAAAGTTACAATCCTAAAAATTCAGACCTAAATATTTATATGACATGTCTGGCGTCATTCCAAGTAGCGCTGCGATGGCTAAGCAGTTATCGTGTATGTTACCTTTAAGTCTGGTTATATAATAATTTTCTCATGACACAGGCGACCCCCGGCTTTCCACGACCCTGGGTTAGAATCTCTAGCTATGATATAAATAAAATAGGTGTTACGGGAAACCTAAGTTTCACCTCGGTACCTACATTTATTGTCACAAGATACGTGATGTAAGCCCTGGAAAAAATAGCTTACCCTGGAAAAAAAGGCAAGAGAAAAGCTTGATTCGAGGTTTCTTCATTGCTGCTTTTATGTAGAACTAGATAGGTGTAATTAGATTGATTTAGTAAGCCCAGTTTCTATATCTCTTTTATGGAAACTATACTCCGAATCCACCTACACAGCCCAGCGGGTTAGTGTGACATTTCAGTGTATGAATATTGTAGGCAGAAGATAGTGGTTTTGTGAACTTTTTTTTTTCTTTGCGAAGTTTGATGTGACCCTTTAATTATGCTATGGTTTATTTTTAAAATTTGTATACATTTTTACAAAGTTTGTACAAAGGAGTTGATATAGTTTATCAACGTTATTATTAACCTCAGAATATGTATTCAAATGATGTTCCATCGTGAAAGCTCAACATATAAACAGGTGCTATAATCGAGCACGTGCCGAGTTATTAGCACGAGTTATTACAGTAATCGACTCGTCGCTCTAACTTCTAACTCGATAGTTACCGTTTATTCTAACGCAGTAGGTACCTGCTTAAGCATAGTTTTAAGACTTCACGCACGCAGTGGCCTGTGAACTTTATGTGAGTAATTTAAACCAGTGTGAAAAGCTCAGCTTTTAATTACTTTAGGTATTATGAAAGAGAGGTGGCAACAATGTGCACATATTTTATTTTCTGTTTTTAGTTTGTACTGTTAGTGAAGCGGCAAATAATAAATGCAAGCCTGTCTATCTTTACCCAGATTGTTCCATCTGCTGGTACCTCTAATTTGTTTTTAAAAAAGGATTATCATAATCGGATGACGAAATAGCTTGAAAAATAATACATTTACGTCGACTTGAGAACATTCTCTTTTATTTTCGACGGCTATAAACAAGTCAGTACTTCTTGATTATAATGATTGACCCAATTGTCTGACCAATTAACGCGTAAAGTTCATAGATCAATGCTCTTGCGTTTAAGATGAAAGTACAGTCAGTGCAGCTAGTATAAAAGAGAAAGTCGAACCGGGTAAGGTTTGCAACAGAATAACAAACGTTTCCTGGTTTCGATTCACTCCTGCCAAAGCTAACTGTAATTGTGGGCAACTTACCTACTAATGGTAACGTTTGGAACGTCTGCTTGAATAACTTGATTTGGCTATGGATTTGGAACGAACTGAATATAGCCAGTTATTAAATCTGCTGGGAACAGTGGATCCTACCACTCCTTAGCGAACATTGGCGAAATCTTCTATTGAAAATAATATAAGACCAAACAATAAAATAGCTAAATCACAAATTGGATCAATCGTGAAAGCGTGGTGATTATGGCAAAACGGAGAAGGCATTTTCAGCATTCGACATAATTATTATGTACATACATATATGTGCGGGTAAAGAAGGTATGGACTATATCTGAATAAAATCTTATACAAGGTTATTAAAAACATTGCGATCACTTTAAACGAAATAACTAAATAAAAAATATAAAAACAGCTTTTTATCATTACTATTTTTGAAACGTTAGGTAATATTACTCAATTAAATCAGCGTGACGTAATAATCTCATAATCTACTCTATTTACGCACCGCTAAGTCATTATAAACTACACACGCCACTCATCATAATGTATGTATTGATTAATTTAACACCATCAATCTCTATCATCGATCATTCAATCAATTTTAAATTGGTACCCTGTTTATGATTTTATAGCATCAAACATGGCCCAGACTTCGGTGAGTCCACTGTCTAAACATCGAATTACTACTAATGTGATTATGATTTGTTTAAATTGTCCAAATCACATTAATATTATAGAGGGGAAAATTTGGATGGATGGATATAGGTAGTGTATGTTTGTTACTTCTTTACGCCAAAACAACTAGACAGATCGGGTCGAAATTAGCAAAGAGGTAGTTCTAGACCGGGAATATATAAGCCACTTTTTATGCAGGAAAAACGCGTGCGAGGCCGCGGCCGAAGCTAGTTAATCTAATCAAAATGTCAAAAATGTTGCCTCATTGTCAGACACAATTTCCAAATCGCGTTCGTTTTGCGATATAACACATTGCGATACTATGTACGTGCGGAATTCGCTACGGGTACGTCTCGTTAACGTGATGATACGGATAACGACATTAACGACTGACATAATGCCAAAATAAATTGACGTTACGTGTTACATGACTTGGTGATTGAGGCTAGCGGTTGGTCGCAAATAAATGCATTTCTCGCGACGTAAAGAATGAGTTAAGGTGTCAACAATTTTTTTAGGGTTCCAGTACAAAAATGCCAAAACAGAATCCTTTTAAGACGGATCGTCACAGGTCAAGCGCGAAATTAAAAAACAAATCTGTTTTTTTTTGCATTTTTCGCGTTCTACAAGGAATTTATCTAGCTAGTAGATCGTTTTTCGAGCATTGTTAACCATTTGCTTATGAAGTCATGCTTAAATTAACCTCCAAAATAATATCAATACACTCCAAAACACCGATTCAATCGGTGTTTTGGAGTTAATTTAATTTGATATTATGTTAATTTTAGTAACAAATCTTCTACATGTCAACAGACTACAAAGCGACCAATGGTTTGGAGTTTTTTAGCATGGTTTCATAGCAAATGGCTTGGAATTGTCGCAAAACTAGGGAGATGACTAGATTACTTCATAGATAGATAGATTACTTGTTGAACACAGAAAATACAAAAAAGCAGAAAATAATTGAATTTCTCGCGTGACCGGTGAGTTAATTTCCTTAGCCTTCATTTCTTCATGTCAGTTTGCATTTTATAATTTTTTTATAACATACTCAGATGAATTATCATCTGAGTATGTTATATACACACAATAACAATAGTATAACAAAAGGCTCGTAAAAGGACCCGGTGTCATAATGACCTGAGATCATGGAAATAAGAAACATTAACTTCAATAATCTGCATAATGAAATAATAATAGTTGTTTGTTAAACAAACTTCTACAACCGTAAACCGTATTTGTAATTGATTACCGTAAATATTTTATTACCAGGAATAAAACGGTTGGTGGTTCAATCGGTCGTTTAATTCTAAACTTCCGCCTTGGTTTCCTAGATACATTAATGTGAAACAGGAGTACCTCACAATTAGCGTTCAAAGACTGGTTTAAAGTTTCCTACACAGATAACTTTAATAGAAAGGCAATGAATATTCCATAAGCTCACATAATAATCTTACGTGCTAATGGTAATGGTAATACCTCGTTCGCAATTACGTTATTTCGTAACGGATGAACACATCGTTCTTCAATTATTTCAACTTAATTTGGCATGCCTCAGTCAAACTTACTGACACTCTATAATAGATTAGATTCAGTATCAGTGCAGCAAAGGCAGATTGTTAGTTACCCTTCAAACGATCATGACATATTTTTATAGTAGAAATTTAGTATTAAAAAATTATTTGCATACAGTCGAAACAAAAGCTGGTTCTTAACAAGTAAAGGTCAAGTACCAACACCAACATCTCTTAGTTAACTTATAACATTTCTGTCTCAATGAGGGGCTACTTATTTTAACGTTAACTAAAATAACCCGATTATTTGATTTTAGTTTTAATCACCATTGTAGTTTTTATCACTAGTGAATTTGATGTTGGTATTAAAATCGATACCGAAACAGTCGGTTCATCATGTTGCTACTGCGCGTAAGTTTATTTACGGGTAATTTAACTTTATACCGTTTGTATTTCCGTGACTTATAATGTCATTTCGCAACATCTCCTAGAGATAAAACGTTACATAACTAACGGAAGAAGTAATGCATAATTTATTCTAATTACTTGCAAATTGCGTTTAATACAAGTAACCAAAACTAGTTGCTCTACATAAGCATTACTAGATTATGTGGTTACATTTCCGTCATAACATCTGTCCAGAGAATCCGTTGCAAATGTCAAAAAGCAGTTAATGCTAAATGAGAAATCGATAATATGACATAAAACTAAAAAGCTGACATTTTGGGAAGTGGTCTTTGTGAACCTAAAGGGTTTTATTACGCTGTAACTAATCGAGGACGAATGACTCTCTAAGAAGGACTCTAAGAAATTAATACTCTTCACCGCTGTATTTCAAAATCTAGAATAACATATTCTATTTTTCTGAGAAAACGTATGCAAAGGCATAAGCAGAAACTAGCTATTAATAAAGTACTTTCACTGGATTATTGTGTACAGTTTCGTTTTCAATACCCCTGACCTTGGCCTGCTTACTCAGAGTTACGGCATGTTAACTCATCCGATGACAGGGTAAGTTCTCGAAAAATTGCTTGTTTGTCTTTAATGTTGTCTGTTCAGAAGTTTTACTAGATAATTATTAGGTTTAAAGCAAAAAAAAAAACCTATAAGGTTTTATTTTAGTGGGAATGAGTTTGTTCCGACGCGACGGATACAGGTACCCTTGTGGTAGCATTTTTCTAATACTCTTTTAAGTACCTATTTAAAAAGTTCCGATAAAGGTTTCTAAAGTAGCATTTTTATATTTTGTAAGTACCTGACATTTTATTACAATATGCAAGTTTATATTTATATTTTGTTTGCCGCTTGTTCTTTAATTTTGTGGTGGTTCTATGTAGGTTTCCATCCGATTTTATGTGAATAACCGTTTTCTAAGTAGCTTCGGTTTTAGTAGCAAAGAATAACTAAATCACTTAAATCACGATTGTTTTTACGATAAAGTCAGATCGGTTTCATAACGATAAAGAAATTCGATCAGCATTTAAAATCCTCCATCACCACCACCACTTCAGCACCATTATTATATTATTAACATAATTATTAACCATGCACTATATGTATATTCGCTCGTTAGTCAAATCTATTTAAATATAAATAAGTATCTACTTTAATAAACTCGTACCTAATCCAAGGTCATTGTCCCCTCATAATATAATTACCTCGATTAGAAATTTCGTGAGAATATCATTAGTTATTCAAAAGAAATTCTGTTATGTAAGTTATTTTTTAAAAACTTGGAGAAATGCATCATTTCTTTCTAAAACCGGTTTCGAAAATATGTTTTTTCGAAAACGGTCTTCTCCTTAAAATACAGGGTTATTTAAATGTTTTACATTTAAATAACCTAAATTGGTGTCGTATATGCATGTAAATATTATTGTGGAGTTGAGATCAGATCTGAGTTTTTCTTTAACCAACTTTGTAAATAGAGGAGGTTCTATCTTCGACTTTATGTATCTTCGACGATTTCTTCGTCGATTATGGACCGATTTTGATGATTCTTTTACAATTGTATAGAGAATGTTCCCGAAATGGTTTCATAAAAAATTTATTCACGAGGGATTAGTATTTGCCCGCAAAATTTAAAAAAATCGGTTAAAATTAAGGGATTTGAAGTCGGTTTTTAGCTTTATAAAAACTATAAATTTATTCTAATACCTAATTCAAACTGCAGCATCTTCTAATATAAAACAATCGATTGATTTACATATCATCGTAGATTTAATTTTTATAGATTCACTAATTTTAATTTTAATGACCTAAATACGATACGATGTCAGTTTAAAGATCACTTTCAGAAAATTTATTTAATTACTATGTATATCATTGAAGTACTTACTTTACTAAGAACTGAGACAATGCAGCTATTCGCCAGCTACATATTTACAAAATGATCGTAAAATAATGCTCTACAATGCCCTAAAGTCATGTTACACTAAACTACTAAACTATAAAATACTCGATTACAATTATTAATTATCCTAATTCAAATATAATCAAAATAAAATTTGAATTACCAAAGTAAACAACCGCATCTTGTCACGTCACTCTGCCCGGCACTCTGTCAAAAGAAAACAAATCGATCAATCCACACACTTCACTGTCACAACACTTCACCGCACGTGTTCACTTGCGCACGATATTATAATTTATAAGCCTATAAAGTACCTCAGTGTACTCTAGAGCGAGTATGTGCAAAGCAATGGTTCGCCGAAACACTTTGTTACGTTCTTTTATACCTCGGAAACGTTCTCACAAGATGTTCGAGTTGGGGTCTTCGCTTGACCGAAAGCCTCCATCTCGAGTAAGGCGCAAAACTCGCACGACGAAATCTACTGCGCTTTCTCTCCGTAACTATCCGAGATCGATATGTTTTTTTGATATTTTTGCAACTTTCACGAGTTTTGCTGTAAATTCGTCGAATGCCGGTGCAGTGTGAAATTGGGACTTTTAAATTATTATACTTTTTTATAATTCGATGCGGCTACGTATAACCGCAGTTTGTATCTATGTCTGCAAGCAAAACAGATTTTAGCTTATGAACGTATACCATGTGTCCAAACTCAGTGTACACCCCGTGTACAGGGTTAGTAAACCCTGTATAGGGTTGCGTACCTACATCATTAATGTTGGGTTGTTTACCTTTAAGCACCAACATCTAGCTTCGCAATTTCATATGTCGCAGCATCATCAAGCGTAAGCCGCACAGAGCCAGTGCCACTTTCATATGTAATTTACATACAGACGGACATTGCAGTACTTTGCCGAAATATCTTTGCTCTGTCAAAAGTGCCGATCAAAGCCGCAAAAACATAAATAACACTGAAATATTTGGGTTTATGTTGTTTATTTGAGTGATCTTATCTGGCAGGTTGATATGTAGTTGTCTATCTTACTCTTGACCTTGAAGATGGCCACAAAAACTGTTAACTGTTATGTTATTTACTTTATGTTATTTGCTATTCCTAAAACTTTGATCGTGTTAGACCTATTTACAGTTTTTACAAAAACTACATTTCAGTCCTACATTTCTTTCGAAATATTTTTTATAATTGGAATAGGTTACGAATTGCCACATCGTTTTATAACGTTTTTTGATCTATTCAAAACAAAAGTCCTACAATTTTACGTTAATACCGTAATAAAACTTACGTAAAGCTTTAGTTTAGGTAAAAAAACTTGCTAAATGACCGTCAACGGCTCATTATCTAACTTGTGACAAATATAAAAAAAAACTATTTGTATTTGCGTAAGCAATGTTAATGAGCAGTTGGATGAGAAAAATTTATAAGTGAGAGAGAACCAAACTACATATTGTAGGTAAAATCTTTCGTAGGTCTAATCCAGTCCAATGTTGATGGCAGAGCAGTGCCGATTTCATCGTAGATTTTTTAAGGCATCCTATAATTACTTGCGATCATTCCCTAAATCCTTGAGGCTTGTATGTAGTATTATTTGTTTAATCAAAATTAACCACGTTATTATCCACAATAATAATGTAATTGGAATACTAATCATATAGTGATCCTCCTTATTCATAATGGAAGTTAGCAACCTAAAACACTTGCTAAGCTGTGTTATTTCTCACTCTGACTTTTGTCACTAGAAAAAGACAGAGTGAATGAGTGTTTTTTCCCGTTGTCCATCATTATGAGTCCATCGTTAAAACAGGTAGTACACATTAGACAACCTCTTTACTATTACTACCCATACCCATATCGACATGACTTTTTAAATATAATTGATGTTCCTCATAAATATACATTTGTTTGACGACCTCCGTGCTGCAGCGAACGAAGGTCCGCCTGCGACACATGAGGTTGTGTCTAGATGACGCTGTGTGAATTGTCCAGCCATGTCCAGCATTATTTATTTTTATTTAGTGAGCTGCAATACTAGCTGCAATATTCGAATAAGTATTAGAGCGCATCTTACGACCGTTCATTATAATCGCCAGAGTAACTTTTCCGCGTACGTAAGGAGTTATTCGTATTTAACCCGAAGTAAGTGAGAATAAATTAAGGAAATATTCTACGATAACTGCGCTCAATCACTATTTTAGCTTATGTATTATACTTAGTAATGGGATTAATAGGTTTAAGCAGTGCTAAGTCTACATATTCGACTCTACATGACGATAGTTGTTGTAAGAAGTCTGCTTTTATGTTCATTTTATGAATAAGAATATATATTTCTCTATTTACATAAAATATTTATTTATTATTTTTATATTAATCTTTTGCGATTTGTTGACATAAAGTTTTATATATTTTGTACCTAAATATGCAGTGATCGTTCGTGGTGCAACGTGGTGGGTAAATTAAACGCAATTTACGCGATAAATACCCGATAGATTATCTAAATAGTAAAACATTTACTATTTAGATAATTTATCGGGTATTCTGTGCTTGGTACTAACCTAGGTAGAATGTCTTTTACAGTAGGTGTGTTACTATGACCATCGCTAAAATTAGGTATTATAGCACTGTCTTACCTATTGCTACGAAATTACCAGATTAAGAAGGGCAATGTTTTTCATTTCTTCTGGACAGTAGGGAAAAGTCACAAAAACGTGACGAAACACCATCAAGATTTCGAACTCGATATCGATGACATCTGACTCTAGACTAACCACATACTGAGAGCAACGTAACACGATGCAGTTTAGTTTACTTACGAACTATCCCACCTATCTGTTTTCATTGTAAACAAATCATAACAATAGCTCCAAACAATATAAATTTAAATAACAAACGAAAAAATAATAAAACATTATTGGTTTGATTTCGCTGGATAGAACCGACATCAGCAAAACATTTTTTTGTATTTGTGGTGTAGATCTGTATGTTCTACACCTGAGTTCCGCACCTTGAACTTGCATTGATGGATCAAGCCGTGTTTTGTTTTGGCTCTAACACTTCATTGCCCATGACGTACATGCCCATCTCCGGCTCTGCAGGAGGCCGGGCAGTGAATATGTTAGACTTCCCCGACAGACACCAGCGGTGACGGCCAGTACAATAAAAATGCGAATAAAACGAAAATTTGGCCGTTACCGCAGCCTCCGTCTGTCTTGGTGAAGCTTAGGTAGGTCACGCAAGAAAAATTAAATCAGCTTTTTACTATTTTCTAGGTTCTACAAGTAATTTAGATAGCAGAAGAAGTTTTGCGCACATTGTTCGCCGTTTGCTATGAATCTTTGCTAAAACAGACATTCAATCAATTCTCGTTTTGGAGTATATCGACTTAGTGTTGATTTTAGTAATAAATCTCTTAATATCAATATACTCCAAAAAGGCAATTGATATGTAGTAGGTTGTTATATCTTTGGTCCATAGCAAATGGCTTACCTACAATGTGAACCTAAACTGCTTGCTTATTAACTTGTACAGGCAATTTTATTTTTAATAACGTCACTTCCCGCCTTAAGAGGGTCTAACCGAAACCTATATATTTATCATTCGTTTTTCTTTGTTCAACGACCGCTCAACTACAACTACTTAATCACGATATGCTGCGAAAATGCGACGCTAAATAATTACCACCCAAATACTTGTCAAGAACTGTCCATACAGAATTTCTGCTGCAGGTACGTGCCGCTTCAAGTAATTCCTCTTCATCTCAACGATGCAGGTGATCGCACCATCACGTCGCGTAACAGTTCCGTAACATAGCTACTCGCTAATGTAAATTTGGAAACAATTGCGGGAACACATATATTAGGTCCTTACATATGAAATTGGCGTTTTTCGTACTGGCCACTTTAATCACAAATTTCTCCTTTTTGGTAAGGAATTCCAAATTCAAATTTGTACAGCTATAGACTCATGTATTTGTGCTTCGATGATCGTCATTCATTTGTTTTTTTTCTTCTGTTTTTTTCTGTTTGCGTCACTCATTTTACAAAATGGAAAACTTAAAATATCGCATTATTTACGAGTACGAGTTCCGCCGTGGCACTAGTGCTGCGGAAACAACTCGAAGGGTGAATGATGTGTATGGCGGTCGTGTTGCAAAAGAAAACACAGTTCGTTTTTGGTTCCAACGTTTTCGTTCTGGAAATTTTGACCTGCAGAACAAGCCCCGTGGACGGCCTGAGACTCAAGTTGATAATGAAGAGTTGAAGGCTATTGTGGAAGCGGATCCATCGCAAACCACGTCCGAGTTAGCTGCAGGCTGCGATGTTAGTGATAAAACTGTTTTAATTCACTTGAAGCAAATTGGGAAGATTAAAAAGCTTGAAAGGTGGGTACCTCACGAATTGACTGAAGCAAACCGGCAAACGCGCGTCGACTGCTGCGTTACATTACTAAACCGGCACAATAATGAAGGTATTTTAAACCGAATCATTACCTGTGATGAAAAATGGGTTCTTTACGATAATCGGAAGCGCTCAGCGCAATGGTTGGATCCTGGCCAGCCAGCCAAATCCTGCCCCAAGCGAAAATTAACCCCAAAAAAGTTACTTGTAAGCGTTTGGTGGACTAGTGCCGGTATTGTTCATTACAGTTTTCTCAAATCTGGCCAGACTATTACGGCTGATGTCTATTGTCAGCAATTGCAAACCATGATGGAAAAGCTAGCGGCTAAACAACCTAGGCTGGTCAATCGCTCCACGCCACTGCTGCTTCACGACAACGCTAGACCACACACTGCGCAACAGACGGCTACTAAATTAGAAGAGCTTCAATTGGAAAGTCTAAGACATCCTCCGTACTCCCCGGACCTTGCTCCAACAGATTACCATTTTTTTCGAAATTTGGATAACTTCTTGCAAGGGAAAAAATTCAACTCCGATGGGGCAGTCCAAATCGCCTTCAAAGATTTTATTGATTCCCGTCCGACTGGTTTTTTTAGTAAAGGGATCAATGAACTACCTATAAGATGGCAAAAGTGCATAGAAAATAATGGTTCATACTTTGATTAATTAAATATATTATATTAAAAAATATTCGACTTTTTGTTCCTCCCATACAAAACGCCAATTTCATATGTAAGGACCTAATATTTAACTTGTCTGCAGACTAAGAGCGCTTTTAGACTAGACTCGTCTAGGTGGTAGAAAAGATCAATGCAGGTAGAAGATCAGCTGTACACTGATTAGTTTAATACCTTGTGTGTTTTTGTTATTATTTGCTAGTTCCAATAAAAAACAATAAAATTCCTATTCATATTGTAAACTTACCAGAAAAATCTTTTAAAAAACATGTTCCTAAAAACCTATCAAAAAAGGTTATTATTGTATCAATTAATGAACAAATTAATGATAAATTTAATGACATAAAGTCCTGCACTGATTAGCTAGCCTTAAATTTTAGTTTTTATGATGAAGACTTTACAGCCGCACTCATTTTAATTTGTATTTTGATTATTTAAACCAATATTAAATATTGTAGCAATTGACTTGACCAAGTGTTCCTTGTGAATTTACGGTAAATGAATGATTTGAATTGAATTGAATAAAAGTTTCTAATGCTATCTTTAGCTGTTTTGGTTTAGTATCAGTTTCCGTGTTTGGTTTTACTGGGTCTTTCACTAATATTGCATCATGGTTAATTACTAATCTAATCATGTGTTTTATTAAGCAGGTGATCTAAATTAGACCGTGTTTAAAATTTAAAAACGTGGAGACATCCAGTATCCGCTTCATATTCTTTCTAGACATAGGGCAAGTTGGACTTAGCTTCAAATGATAACCCTAGTCTAAAACTACCTTAAATTGTTTGCAAACGAACAGAGACAGTTATTTCCGCTAATTATGAGTTACATAAACGTTTATAATTGCCTCTATAAAACGTTAGATTAATTCATTTGTCTGAGTACATTTTACTCATTAAATAACAATTTAAGATCTTGCCAGTTTGCTAAAAGATGATTTACTTATCTTATCATTTTTAATGAATTTCTTGCCTTGCATAAACGAAGGAAGCTATTATGAAAGTGTATATCGTATCCCAGCATGGGAGTTTTTTTTTTTAATAACAGAACTAGCAATTTATTCAGATAGTTTTTGTTTCCCTTTCTAGAAAGGAAGGCACAACATCTTGATCGAGCACCCGTTTCAGCTCGAGAGCACACGTCACGTACTGCTAAGATTATTGGTCAGGGAAGAATAGGTATATCAGAAAACAAATATTAATAAAATTTTAATTTATTAAATTGTAAAAAAGACTAAGAGTTCAATTAATTAAGTGTAGAATTGTATACGTTCGACGAGCGAGGTTTACGTTAGAATTTCTATATTAATTTGCATTAATGTTGCAGGATACAAGTTGATTTATATTATCTATCTATGTATTGTAAGTATTGTATTATGTATATCAGTCATCTAGTACCCATAACACAAGCTCTGCTTAGCTTGGGGCTAGATAATGCTGTGTGAATTGTCCAGTATTATTTATTTATTATTTAGAGGTATTTCACATGCATACTACTGTCATGCGTGTACACAGTGCTTCTGCCCACTGTCATGACTGCAGGTTGCTGTGAGAACTGGCCAGGTAAGTGTATTTGGTTAGGGTAAGTCTTTCAGTACCTAATTCATTTACTGTTTGTGAATCCGGTAATATTGCAGTCAGTTCATAAGACTTATTTTAGATCGCTGGATTCTGCAACTTAGTCATTTCAATATTAAAAACATTGGAACTAACAATCCAAATTATTTAATTATATTTAGAAGCATGCAATAATATTTTTATTTGAAACGACTCCACCACAAATAAAGATCTATTTATATGAATAAAATCCACTGCAGCAAGTTGTGTTTTTTAAGTGTAAAAAAAAGCGTTTACTTTTTATAAATCATAAATCATTTTATTTGCAGGAATGTCGGTACAATAGGTCTTAATAATAAAGTAATAGCTCCAGAACATTCTGCCTCGTCAAGGCGTGCAAAATTAGTACATTAAGCTCGAGAACCACCTACAATAGTTTAGGAAACTTCAAAAGAGATAAAATAAACATATCAAGTTGATGAACAAATAAGAGGCCATGTTTGTTACGAGAGTAATCAAGATGAGAGGTGAATAAAAAATAAACACTCAATCAAAATAACTGACTAATGAATATACATAGAAAATAAGACTGACAAAGTTCATTAAAACAAATTACCTTATTTATTGTAAGGATGAAATCACAGTATTGGAAGGTAGAAGACTGCATTTTAACGAAATAACGCAAAGACTCACAAAAGTTTATAAATAAGGAATAATCATTACCTAACGCTGTTTTTTTAAGTTTAACATACATAATACTTACATACCTATAGCATTAATCTGAGCTAATGCTATTTCTCATGTTCGTGTTTCATCATTTTTTTCATCTTCAGCCTCTACTAGTCCACTGCAGGGCTTAGGCCTCCCCTTATGAACACCATGGTCATTTTTAGATTTATTTATTTGTTAAAACAGTCATTCATTCATTATCATGTATTTTCTCAACACTGTGCTATCAACTAACTCACTACGCTATCCGATTAACGGTTTATGTCAGCTGTAGAATATGTATGTAAATAATGTTTAATATAAGTAAATAAATAAAAAATAACCTGAACATCGTGAAAAGGTAGATTCCTATCTAATCATTGTAATAATGTATCTTATAATTATTCTAACACTATTGTGCAAGAAACTGCCTGCGTACAGTATATTAAAATACTGTCGGTCCACAGGTCACCTTAACAGGCTTTCCTCAGCAATTTGTTTTTGAGCACAAGCCAAAAGTAGGTCCATGTATCCGCGTCCTAAGAATTTGCATAACTGTGAAGTAGCCTAGTCCATTGCGTCATCAACATCAGTTACTGATCTATTTCAAAGACAAATGCCTTACGCAATGTTAATGAACTATTCGATGGTGAAGAGTGAACATGTGAGAAATCATTTCAAAATAAAATATTATGACAACCATAGAATCTCCTCTGAGAATGGAAGAAGGAAACAAGTCGTGAAGACTCTGTTATGTAAAGAGGTTACGAGGCCTCCTAACCTCCTGCCACTAAGGATACATTTTCAGTGGCGGACGAACGAAGCCGATTTTAGATTTCTTTTTTCAAATTCTTGCAAGGAGTCTTTATTCCGATCTGCTACACCACTTTCGTAAGGAGGTTTCGAGACTCCTTGGTCCTAATTTGAAAAAGGTTCTTCATAAATATAATCAATATTTTATGATACCTAGTCATGAAACAATTTTAAAGCTTGTTGGGTAATGATCTTTAACAGATGTTTAATACATTGTTTTATGCCATTCTGTCATGTTTGCCGATGGCTTTGGTGACATTAAGGGGTAATGGCACTTTAACGAAGACTAAACATTGTTGCGTATTTACTATCAGCTAAGTCCAGTGTCATCATCAGTTAAGTATGCCTTAGTAAATTTAATGCTATAAAACTTGATTAACAATCAAGAAGAGACCTTAGATCGTGTGTTAATTGGAATAAGTTATTAACTTATTGCAGATTGTGTGGTAACAGACTCTCAACAGATAGATTCTAATTATCCACTTCGACGTAAACCTCGATAAAGCAGTTTCTGTGAGCTATTTTCAATTATTTGGTTAGATCTTTATCCACGGCAAAGTCTGTAGTGGAAAATACAGAATATAGATATCAGACCTGAAGACTAGAGCATACATGTTAAACTCGAGTAAAAAACATAATATTCCAAGTTGGTTATAGCTTCTACGGGTACCTAGCTCCGATTTTATTGTATCATTACCTAATGTGTGCAATGGAAATAAGATTACTGCAACAAAGAAACTATTCTCATAGATTTTTATCTAAATGAATCAATAAGCCGTAATTATAGGTTTGTATATTAAAATTATATCTAAATCCAATATGCGTTACTTGTGCAAGACGAAAGAGGATTGCGTTCTCTTTTGTTTCGACCTAATTTTCTTTCAAATTGTTTCCATTCAATTGTGAGCGTCAAGATTAAAGCTTTAATCTTGACGCTACACAATCAAATATTACATTAATTTGATTGAAATGTCTAGATCGGATCAAACAGATGGCTTGACTATTTTGAATTGAATCTTAGAGCAATAGGTATCAAGACTTGACATGAAAGATTCTGAGTATATTTACTTATGCTCCGCATTATTTGTAATTTGTTTGTAATGTTTTCACTTAAAGAAGTGCTTGACATACTTTTTATCGACTTATTGGTTAAGAAGATGACTTGAAAATAAATTACTACTGCGGGCTGAATGATAGGCATAGTAACTCATCATCATATCAGCCCACATCGTCCACTGTTGAACATAGGACTCCTTCAAAAGACGAAACGCCACAAATATAGCGATCCTTCCACCAGTAAAGTTAAAATCGTAAATCTATTGTAGTCATTTGTAGTGTACAGAATAAAGTTTTTGTCATTAATTAAAATGTAATATGGATTACGAGTAACCTTTTTAGGAATCCGTAGTAAATAGGGACCCTTATAGTTTCGCCTGTCCGTCCGAGGCTTAGCTCAGAGATCTAGAATGCTGTAATTTTGCATGGGCATAAAATAATAATGTAAAATATATAAAATCCTTAAAAAAATGTTTAAAACTAAACACACAAAATCATAGTTGTATAACTAATTACCTAAGTTTTTGTTTCGTTGTAAACCATATTATTTTTAAATAAAAGTTGTTACGAATGACTACGTTCGATGATATAATAATAGTATTTAACATACTACACTTTCCGATTTTAAGAGATTATGAAAGCTTGAGCCTATTACACAAACACCTACTTAGGCAATTTATTTACATTTTTTAGTGGGTATAATTTGTAAAACTTCAAGTTTAGTGTCAGGGTCATACAAAAATGATGAACGAGGAAAGTTTAAAGATCAGTATTATCTAGTAATATCATTAATTCCATTACACAATACAATAGATATTAGGTAGGCAGTTTCTTAGGCATACTTATTAATATTTTTTATTAATAGAAAGTTATTAAAAGAAGCAGGCTTGGTTCGCCCCATGACGTTTTAACATCTACAGAAAACATGTTTTTGGAACTTATCGTCGACTTAAAAGTCTGACTGACTTATAGTTTTCATAACGCATTTTCATCTTAATCCAAATAAACATGCAATGAACATCCATTACCCCAACAGCCTATATTGGACCACTGCTGGACGCAGGCCCCCTGATAAGTGCCTTATTGGCTTTTATCTCTCATGGGGGTAATGCCCATAATCCCCACGTTGGGCATGCGGGTTGGAGTACGCAGTTAGGTGGTTGAGTTGTTCTGCAAGGGGCGCTGCTGCCAGCCCCCGATGGATATCACTTATTCGCCTCTTACGACACCCACGCGAAAAGTTGGGGTGGTGCCAGTTCTGAGCCGGCACCTCACAGCATGAAGTGCAATGAACAAAAACAATGAACATACTACATACTTTATAATTATTTAACATCAATTATCACGCTAAACGCACGCTTGTATCTCCAACTCATTTTCACTTTTCACAGATGAAGCGTCCAGTTTCATTGACTTGCGTGAATTCGGGTGTAACAACCTGGCACTGTTTATATCATAGTCTTTATATATACGCTGCATTATGCATGAGCACCAGGCGCCAGCAACGGCGGCAGTGCAGCGGTGGCGAGATCTATCAACCATCATCAATAGCTTGTTAATAAACAAAGAAATACTGGACAATTCACACAGCATCATCTAGCCCAACTAAGTAGAACTTAAGTTATATTATAGGTACTAGATAACTGATATACTTAATACTATCATCACATAATTAGGCTGATTCTTCCTTTCTAGATAAGGTTTATATTTGACTTGCGAAAGTATGACCATGTCTCGGAGTTTCGCAGAAAGCTCAGTGTGTATGCGAGACCCATACCTGGTAGTATGGGGCAGAAATGCCCATCTGGGCACAGAGTTCGACATTCGCGGCTTCAACTGTGTATGTCCTGTCTGTGCCCCAATCGGGGGGAGGAAACGTGACGGATGAATGGGGTCGGCGAGTGTGTGAATGGTGGGCTCGCCGGCTATGTATGGGAGGAAGAGGGGACGCCAGTCGGGCCGCGGTAGGTTTATATGTTCCCGTGGTTCGGCGAAAATGGCGAGAGAAGGGTCACCGGAGAGGTTTTAGTGGGTATTATATTACGTCCTTATCAGGACGTCGAGTCCCACATAATTCTGGTCCCCCCCAGACCAGTCTATTCGTAAACGAATTTCCTCGGCCGAGAAAAAAAAAAAAAAGGTGGCTACCCAAGGCTTCGGCGAAATTCACTCATCCTAACTCTTCTTTACAATATTTTATTTTTATCTTCTGCACCCCCTTATCTCAAAGCACGTTTTACATTTCTTCATCTTTCTCATTCTTGTTCTCTCCGCTCCTCTAAAACCCTTTTGCTTCAAGTACCTGTCCATTCTACTTCCTCCTACGGCAACTCATTTACTGTCCGGGCTGTCCAGCTATGGAACGCATTGCCGGTTACTGTAAGGTGTGCGAAGACACTACCAATTTTCAAAGATATGGTAAAAGAACACTATTTGTCCTGGTGTCACTGAACAGGCCCTTGTTTTCATTATATGTATGTATATGTAGGTAAATATATTTATAGGAGTAGGTGTTTATGTTTTTTTTTTGTAAATTATATTGTAGTATATTAATATTTATTTTTAAATAGTACAATATTTATTAGATGCACACAGATCTTACACCATGTATTTTCGACGATCCTATCCATACCAGGTTGTCTGGCAGAGATCGCTCTTGAGCGATAAGACCGCCAATTGTCACTTTGTTATAATTGTTCTTTTTGTTAATTGTTTCTTAGTTATAAGTGTGCAATAAAGTACGTTCTATCAATCTATTTATTATTACAAAACCCAACCCAAAACACCAGAAAGATGCTGTCGTACAAACATTCTGAACAACAAACACTCCATTGTTGCTGCAAGTCAAAACTAAAACTCATACAAATTGCGACCTAAATAAAAGAAATCTGTTTCGTTCTTCAGGGTTACCTAAGGCTCGCTGTGTCACTCACTACTCAGGCAATGTCCTTGTCAAAGGAGTCCTACAATTCAGCAGGCAAAAGTTTTGTAATCGTCCAATAAAATTAGAGGATCTCACTAGGGGTGGCAGCGCGTTGAAGTCTTTTGTATCAAAAATAATGGTTTTAGTTGCGAATTTCAATTCTAACAATAGGTACTACATAAACCTAGTTTTACGTTCCTTTGTCGCACGGAAGATGAAATCTTGTTACACCACTTTTCGTCTACACATAAGAAATCAAAATTTCATGTAGATTTGATTTTATGCTTTGAAGCACTGAAAATGCCTGTAGCGCCGCTATGTATGCATACTTGCCCCAAATTCTTCGAAAACTCAATAAATATGATGTCTGAGAATGCCCTCTATGATGCTGCGGAAGAACTTTCTTCTTAGCAGACTTTCATAGTAGCTACCTAATTCTAGTAGTGCAGGTTCCAACAAAAAACTCTATCTCAACCATTTCACGGCATATATTTCTCTTAGCTCAATCCTAACACGAAGTCGCCATCTAGCGTATTGATCTAAAACTTTGTGCCTCTCAACGTCTCAACTACCTACCTTAGACAGAATCAATTCCTTTGAGTTGGCTCTCTAACTTTATACTTTCACTGTTCTTCGATAGGCCAGTGTTTGCTAACTAGCTACGGTCAATAGAAAACAGATGGCGTTGTAATCGATTGCAACACCACTACCTACTTAGGTAGGAATACCTATTTAGCCCTAGACTGACCCCTGACTGGGCTTAATTGACTGCAAATCTTTATCAAATGAACCCCTTGACAGATTGTGACACTGTGCGTGATGTCCTCCTAGCCGTATTTTCGGCCACGGGGCGACGAAGACTAATCATGTGCGCGGGACATATTTTAGTGCACAGGTGCATGTGCAAACATAGGTGCACTCTTAGTCACCCAACAATGCAGAAGCCCTTTTTGGGCCGATGTCAAAATAAATTCCTCACTCTCATAGTCCGATACTTTACTTCAGTAGTGCTACAACCCCACCTTTTGCAAAATAAGCAACATACGTCAGTGTTCCTTTTGTAGAAAAAGCCAATTTTATGCTCATTAGTATTAATGTTCAAATTCAGTGCAGTTCCATTCTAGGAACTAATCACAGCAGAACGTCTAGTTTTTTGAACATATCCGTTACATTTACTTACTTACTTACATACTTAGGTAGGTTCTACTAAATGACCGTTGACCAACCCAAGAAATGTATTGACGTTGACCGTCAATACATTTCTTGGGTTGGTAACATTACGTACCATATCTAATATAAGGACTCTAGAGGTGTAAAAACAGAAAGGTAGGTACTACATAATATTATTTTGTATTTGCCTTCATAGTGTTCGTAATAGGGTAGTAATGCTAAATTCGTCGTAAAGCAAATCACTTTTTGTAAATTAAACGAAATTCGTTGAATAAGTAGTCATTGGACCTACCAAAATTTCTGGCACCACTTGCCTACTTAAACTGAGCTAATCATGCATTAGATTCGTTAGCTATAAGAATTAGAATTAAGTGTTCCGTCCTGATATATAGGTTTGTGCCTACCAGTAGGTAGAGCTGGTAAGTATCTAGCGCGGCACTCAGCGTTGCCATACAGCGGGGAAATGCAGCTAGCGTATTGGCAACGCTTCCTATTATATTAATAGGAATATAATACGCTGTTAGGCTACCTCTAGATTGTTCGACAAGTCTTCAATTCGCCTAATTGTTAAATATAGTTCTAATTTGTTTTTATTCTTTAATTATAACTTTCTTTGTCAATAATTGACAAAGACCAATTATTAATATTTAATAAAACTTGTTTGTTTGTTTTTAGCCTTTTTCAGCCTGTTCTAGAACCTTGGTCCTTGATCTTTAGAAGCACTGATTTTCAGTTCCCTACAGAATAACTACAGCGGGTGAATACATTGTTTAAAGGTATGTTTTTTTTTTTTTTTTTATGTTTTACCTTATTACTGTCACAGGTAGGTTAATAGGCTGTACAAAGTCTAATAGTTCGTGTATATTTCTAATTACTACGTGGAAATTAATATTCAATTGGGGATAAATCGAACAAAATATAATTAAAAAGTTTTGTAATTTTTTAATGATAAATTACCTAGATAATAACAACTAAATATCTCCAAAATACTGATCTCATCATACAAATATTTATACTTAATTAAGAAAAAAGGTACGTAGGCAAGTCGACCTTAAATGTTAAATTCATAAATTTAAATAGCATTGTATTTTTCACGACAGTAGTTACACAAATAATAATAAATACACAATTCTTCTAATAAAAGTCAAGTATCTCTTTAATACTTATACCGAGAAAATCCTTTCTAACCTATTTTTGGGAAATCTTATCTATCTTAGGTGTTCTTTTGTAGTGTCCAAAAGTTACACCTCCATGGGCGGTGTGGTACATCTGATTTGGAAGGAAGCCCCGCTCATAATTTCGTGGGTGTGGAAGAGGAGCGTGAGTAAAATGACGACCACTTGATAAAGCTTCGTAAGCCACTATGGGATCATTCGTAAAACCTCTTTTCATGTATTCAACTTGGAGACTGGAAGGGACATACGAGTCCAGCAAAGAGTTTGGCCGTCTTTTGTAAGGAGGCGGCGGCGGACCGTAAGGCTCACTTGGCCTCGGGAAAGGCACCGGTGGATGCGTCGGACTCGGTCCATACACAGGTTTGCTCAGGGGTCGATACATAGGCAAGGCTTTGGGAATATGCGACAGGTGAGGTGGGGAAGGTTTTAACAGGAGTGAATTCGGATGTGGCAACTCAGTTATATGACCATGACTGTGTCTATACTCGTCTCTGGGTGGTGGCCTGTTACTGTAGTACCGGTATTCGTTGGGCTTTGCATATGAAATGTCAGTATGCGAGTACTGTTTCGGGTCATCTTGACCGTCTTCCACAGTGTTGGTCTCGGCATAGTGGCCGGGATAATATTCTTTTGGTGCAGTCTGAGGGGCGATTACCACCGGTAGCTGGTATGTGAGTACGGGAGCGATGGTAGGAGCGGGAGCTGTGGGCGCTGCGATACTGACGTATGTGACAGGTTGGGAGTACTGAGGTATGTATGTTTTCTGCGTGGGTGCCACGTATGACGGAACTTCGATGTAATTGCTCTGTGATTGGAGCGCCTCGGGCGACGACGGGTAGCCGGACACGCGACCGCTTCCGGACGGCACGTACTGCGCAGGGGATTGTGCGTTAGCACCGTGCTCCGCTTCGTTGTAATACTGGGGGACTAGATATATTTGCATCGGCACGTTGGACAAGTAGCCGACCATCGCTTGCTGAGGCTGACCTTGCTGTTGGTGAATCTGCGGATGATGAACCGGTGGACCGTATGACGATTTAGGAGTAGCGATGGGAAGCCGTTCCGATTGCTCCGTCACGGCATACTGCTGAACGTACCGCGTCTGTTGCGGTGGTTGAGGGTGCCCCTCGAAGTATCGGAGGAAGCCATTCTTAAGGAAATCTAGAGAGGTCAACCCCGGCCCGGAAGCAGGGCTAGATATTTGGGACTGTTCATCCTTATCGTAATCACTTTCTTTCTCACTTTTGAGGTTATCGTTCTCAATATCTTGCAGCTCTATTTTCTTCTCTGCTCTCACGATCAGAACGAGGAGAAAAACGGGTGCGACCTGAAAGTAAAAGCGGAAAAGTGAGGTGTGAGGTGGACGCACTCTAACAGATGGTGAACCAGGCGTGCTTGCATTACGACAAACAGGTGAACGGTAAAAAAATAGACTAGAGCCTATTATGAAACTGGTTTACCGCGAAGGTACTCAAAGACGGGAGTGCTAGCTTTTACTTGGTAATTTATGTGGTTAAAGAATTCCAGCACTTTCGTTTATTTGATGTGATGTTACGTGTGGTTACATTATTTAGATCATCGCTTTATATATTACAGTTTGCTAGTTTGTTCATCAAGTCTTTTCTAACTTGTTATAATAAATATTGAAATTTATCTAAGATTATTGTGCAAGGATTATGTATTTCTTTAAGTTGAAATACCTATATTTATTTGTGTTTAGTAAAGTGTGCCAGTCTGTCTAGTCATCTTTTATAGTCTTTTGTTTCACAGTCTCATCAATTTACTTTACATCATAATAGTTACGTCTGCCGCGAGTATGAATATTAAATACTAGCTGCTGCCTGCGGCTTTGCACGCGCTTCATATGTAGCCTATGTCCATACCCAGGATACCATTTACCTCCCAGCCAAATTTCATTGAGATCCGTTCAGCTGTTTAGGCTTGAAAAGTTAACAAACAGACAGAGTTACTTTCGAATTTATAATATTAGTATAGATTAGTACACATACATACATATGGATGACAAAAATTTGCAATGAATCAAAAAGTAGACATATTTATTCTACTAATAATTTCAAGGCGAAAGTTTGTGCCGTTGTTGTGCCGTTGCGTTGTACCGTTGTGAAAATGTTCAGCCAAATTAAACGCTAAAACTACTGAATGGATCGGGCTACACTTTTGTACACAAAAAGATCTAGAATAATATAATATTAACTTCTTTTTATTTTATGAACGGTGTGCGAAGCCGCGCGCAAGATATTTATACATTATACATAAGGTCATGGGGTACAAATTCTAAAACTTCTCACTGCTTCTATACTTAACTAAATCTATGTAAAAAGGTGCTTTGATTTACTAATTTGGTCACGATCTCATCTAACAAGCTACTGCATTCCAGCTTTCAGACTGTCGATCATGTAGCTAATTAAATTGTGACTTATCATAGCATAATTATGAGTGAAGTGTTGATGGTATGTCTATCTGTAATTACCACAAACTGATATGATAATTTTAATTAGGAGAGAACAGGTAGCAGTCATACAGTTTTTTTTCTAGCCCCATATAATAAAAACTAATAGCTATTTTAATACCGTTTCGATGCCACTTTATTACGTATATATCTGCCTGCAAAATTAGTTAAGTTCAGGGTTTACGCAAACTGTAAAGCTATGCAAGTTTTTCCCAAAAATTAAAAACTTATTAAACCACTTAACGCGCGGGGTGGCTTCGTACACATAGGTTTGTGGGAGCTCCGGCTACCCAACGCTCCGTTTTTGTTGTAACCTTAAGTGTTAAATGCTTTAGGCATTTGGTTGCTAACGTACTGGAAGTAGTGGCTATACCGGATCCTATTATTACGTCTTCTATTGTTTCGTTCTATTGAGCGGGGCTCCACCAATCAAACCATGAGTATGTGTTGTTACCTTCGTGCTTACAGCATTTCTTTGCTAACATACTACTGGTAGGTATCTTAATGCTACCGGCTCTCCCCTATGTACCACAGGTTGTTTCTAAAACCTATCACAGGCTCCAGTCTCTCACAAAACAGGTCATAGTTTAAGGAAGATATAAGCTGGGTTATGTTCCTATTCTTATACATTGCTATATAATTAAGTCCCCCTGTATTCATTTATCTTTAACTAAGTACCTATTGTGAGAGACAAATAAATGCTTATTAAATGCTTATTATGTGTGTATGTGAATTGTAGGTACTTTTATAATAATAAACTGTCATGTTACTTGAAACAATTTAATTAACTTAGGATTAGGAAACTATTGAATTAGGATAGTCATGTAACGATAGTTTTAAGTTGAAAATAAATACTTATATTACGAAAGCTCTTCGTTCATGCATGATCGACCATAGATATCAGAAACTAAGGAGATGTGAAGAGGGGCCGGGGCCGGTGTCGCAGCAATATACCCAAAAACAGAACACATTGCTCGCGGCGTTAATCGTTTCATTTAGTTCAAGCTCGAACGTTTTGGTCAGGCTACAACGGATTATCATATTCTAGCAAAGTGCCGTGTTGTTCCATAGTAGTTTGTAAAAATAGAAGAGAAACTAAGAACTTTAAGTCAAATGGAATCTCATACCATCGGAAAGTACTGAAAATCATATATTTTTCATACTAAAACTTGAAAAACGTTGATTGATTTCTTGATTTTGCAACTTTTGTATTATGTGACTGAACGCCAGTCACGTTATTGTTGTAAACTGTTTACAGCGCTTGCTCTGTACTAATGACTATTCGATCGTTGAGTTCTAATAACGCAATGGATAATTAACATATTGAAGCTAACAGAATACGTTCAACCGCGTGGTACGGCCACTGTTCGTAGTCGTGAGTTAGTGATGTGCCTCGAGTGTGTTCTTTGTCGATAGATTTTCATTTTTGATACCTACCTATTTATTTATTAAATTGACTGATTAAATTACTGACGTGATCGAGAATGTTCTTAGTTATGTCTCATGAAAATCAGTACAGCTGTTTGAAGATTATCAGCTCTTTTCTAGCGGCTGATGGGATATGAGCAACTTCCAGTGGTATGATCGATTCGAAATTTGGTATCCTGTCACTTCATCAATATTCCAAAGACATGGTAACCTTGCCCTGATGCTGCAGCATCAGGTTCAGATGGACCAGTAGTCAAATATATCGTGTTTGGGCTTATTATAATCGTCTCAAGGAATAGGTGACAGATAGATAGTGACCAGGGTGTGATGGTGGAGCAGTAAAAAGAGGAGGAGGGGCTTTTAACTGGACAGTAATCTATGTATGCTCAATTTTGTTGCTAATGTTGTTAAAGCCTGTACCTATAATAATATATTTTTGAATAAATCCACAAATCTGTATATTATTTTACGATCACGTCTAGTAACTCATAAAAAAGACAAGCAATGTCTGTTTACAGACTTCATAGTTATCGTTTCACGTTTTATCGTCAAGTAATCCCTATCGTAAATGCATATGTTGCATCTGTATTGGTGCTGTACGAACATCACTTGCATTGCAACCTAGTGTGCGAACTACTCTAATAGTGTGCTAACTCTATGCCTTGTGTGCATGACAAGCACATAACGCGAAGTATTGTTTTTATTTTGTTTACTGTGTGAGCGTGAGCTTCTAATGCGACACTAGGTTTTGTACTCAGCGTAAAGGATTGACATCTCTCTATACCTCTGTGTGATCGACGATGGTAAATAATTCACCAGTACATAATATCATGAAATGTGTATAATGTTCAGTTATGTTACATGCGTAAAGTACCTACCTAAATAATGAATACAAATACAATAATATACCGTTTTAATTATTAAACTTTAATGATTTTTTATTGAAATTACATTATCATGATGTAGATGATCTTGTACCTATTATAATTATGTAATATAGGTACCTACCTATCTACTCATTCACTTGGGGCTAAACATTTTGGGAAAGCGAACGAAACTCTCTTAAAAGGCATGCTAATCAACCTAGTTTTATTTGTATTGTTTTGTTTAGGCAAAGGCCTATTATCTATTGTATTTATTTAATTATACATCTATGTTTTAATTTGGTTCGTTTTGAAAGACAGACTTTGTTTTGCAAAATGTTTAATGTGTAGGTTGTAATCTGCCAATTTGAGACAGAAATCGTAATGACGACTAATAATAAGACTACCATTGTTCTACTTTTATAGACTGGCTGGCGAAATATTTTGTACGTCGCACCTAATTCAATCTTTGTAACAATTTCGACGACCGATGTTGCGTGCCGGGCGTAGGTCCGCCTGCGGCGCAGGGTATTGTGGGTTCGATTCTCGCCTTGGTACAAATGTATGTACGATCTGCAAATATTAGGTCCTTACATATGAAATTGGCGTTTTTCGTACTGGCCACTTTAATCACAAATTTCTCCTCTTTGGTAAGGAATTCCAAATTCAAATTTATACAGCTATAGACTCATGTATTTGTGCTTCGATGATCGTCATTCATTTGTTTTTTTTCTTCTGTTTTTTTCTGTTTGCGTCACTCATTTTACAAAATGGAAAACTTAAAATATCGCATTATTTACGAGTACGAGTTCCGCCGTGGCACTAGTGCTGCGGAAACAACTCGAAGGGTGAATGATGTGTATGGCGGTCGTGTTGCAAAAGAAAACACAGTTCGTTTTTGGTTCCAACGTTTTCGTTCTGGAAATTTTGACCTGCAGAACAAGCCCCGTGGACGGCCTGAGACTCAAGTTGATAATGAAGAGTTGAAGGCTATTGTGGAAGCGGATCCATCGCAAACCACGTCCGAGTTAGCTGCAGGCTGCGATGTTAGTGATAAAACTGTTTTAATTCACTTGAAGCAAATTGGGAAGATTAAAAAGATTGAAAGGTGGGTACCTCACGAATTGACTGAAGCAAACCGGCAAACGCGCGTCGACTGCTGCGTTACATTACTAAACCGGCACAATAATGAAGGTATTTTAAACCGAATCATTACCTGTGATGAAAAATGGGTTCTTTACGATAATCGGAAGCGCTCAGCGCAATGGTTGGATCCTGGCCAGCCAGCCAAATCCTGCCCCAAGCGAAAATTAACCCCAAAAAAGTTACTTGTAAGCGTTTGGTGGACTAGTGCCGGTATTGTTCATTACAGTTTTCTCAAATCTGGCCAGACTATTACGGCTGATGTCTATTGTCAGCAATTGCAAACCATGATGGAAAAGCTAGCGGCTAAACAACCTAGGCTGGTCAATCGCTCCACGCCACTGCTGCTTCACGACAACGCTAGACCACACACTGCGCAACAGACGGCTACTAAATTAGAAGAGCTTCAATTGGAAAGTCTAAGACATCCTCCGTACTCCCCGGACCTTGCTCCAACAGATTACCATTTTTTTCGAAATTTGGATAACTTCTTGCAAGGGAAAAAATTCAACTCCGATGGGGCAGTCCAAATCGCCTTCAAAGATTTTATTGATTCCCGTCCGACTGGTTTTTTTAGTAAAGGGATCAATGAACTACCTATAAGATGGCAAAAGTGCATAGAAAATAATGGTTCATACTTTGATTAATTAAATATATTATATTAAAAAATATTCGACTTTTTGTTCCTCCCATACAAAACGCCAATTTCATATGTAAGGACCTAATATTTGTTTCGGGTGTTCTGAGTAGTTTCTATGTATAATAAAAAATATCTATCTATGTAATGTATTGTATTAAGTATATAAGTCATCTATGTAGAGGACCCATAACACAAGCTCTGCTTAGCTTAGGCTATATGATGGTGTGTGGATTGTCCAGCATTATTTATTATTTATTAAAAACTGTAAACAATTTTGCCGCAGGACAAATTTTTGTATGATGCTGATACATATTTATTCCAGGTGTGGGTTTTGTCTATGTTTAATAAACTAATCTATAATAAATAATATCACATCACTAGTATTGATAGTACCCATAATACAAGCTCTCCTTTGTGACTAGATAATGTGGTGTGGTTTGTCCAACATTACTAATTAAATTATTGACATTTTCACATAGTAAATTATTATATTTAAAATTGAAAGATACCTTTTAATTAGGTATGCTTTTCGGTCATAAGATTTAAACATAAAACAAACAATGCGATCTCATGCAAAGAGTTTATGCGCCAGTTTTGGGAAAATGTGTCGTAAAATTAGTCATAACTTCGCTCTTACAAAACAATAAAGATATTAAGATTTTTAAACAAGTCCAGCAACTTTTCCATTGCGTGTCAAAAACTGTAATACTTACTTTGAGAACGACGTGACTCAATCCTTCGTGATGTGTTTATTTTATAGCCACAAATGTTGCACCAGCTGATATAACGTGAATTTAAATTTCCCTACATACATAAGTATTAACATCCTGTTCCTTTGCTTGCATGATCATCTTTAACCACAGGTATCGGATACATCTGAATGTGTATTTATTTATTTGCAAAAACATCTTCAACTACAACTTCTTTCTTAATGACACCACCTGCTTTTCGCTACGACTCTGCCAGTGTTGTATGAAGCTATTTAATTTAACTCTATGGAAACTCAGACAAGGACATTGCATATGACAGCAGCTAGATAGATAGGCGTAAAGAGATTATAATGTGATCGCTTCTGCATAACATCAGTAGAAAATGTAGACCTAGATATAAATGGTAATACAACCAAATTCCCTGAGCATGTTACAGGCTAACGTTAGCGAGTTTTATAACAATAGTAGCATACATTATAGCTTCAGTAGGTGACCACACCCACTATCACAAAGTAGAGCACGCGTTATGTGCAAAAACTCCATTTTTATTTCCCAAGAATCACTGATCCCAATATCGGTGATGCAATGCTGTTTGTGGATCCTAACATTAATATTTATGGGTATATCGAATTTGTTTATGGGCCAAATGGCCTGAAGGAAGAGTTTAAAATCTAACTTGCTTGAAATTGCTTCTCAAACGTGTAGGTAACCTGAATCTCAAATTGTGAGGGTCTCATCACGCCCGGTGGTCTGGCCCGCTATCATTATCTCCATCATTGCTTTTCGCTTACTGCTAATGGTATACTAAGTAATGGTTACAGATTTTGATTTACAATTATAGACGGAATTGAATTCGATTGAAAAAAATATAAAAGGTGCCGGGATTCTTATGTTATTTTGATAGAACTATTCATAAACTCAAAGCACTTTGGTTTAACGGTATAATTTCCATGATATTTGTAGTGTTATTCATAAGTTATATTCATAAACCTGATGAGAATTAGCAAGTTTGCATTATTTGTAAAAAAATGCATGACATTCTTACCTTCAGCACTACCATCATGAAAGAATCAAACACAGTGTCCGAAACGCACAAAACACTTTCGTCGACAGTCACTTCTTGTCACAGTACGAGGATTCACCGCATCTTGGCTCGCCGCCACCGGTGGTCTGTCCTCATGTCCGGTGTTGCACTGCTGTCTACTGCCCAAGCGATCGCAGAACGAAACCCTATAATTCAAACAAATTATCCATTGAAAAGAAACTTACACCACTCACTACACAAGCTAATTGAACGCGACAATTTCCATAGACAATTATTTTCGTACGTCATAATTAGCGCGCGGGAACTTACGTTCCAATTTCAAATTCACTATTTGATATTGAACCTCTTCGCATAAAACTGAGGATGTAGTGAAATGCTAAGAGGTTAAAGATTTTAAGGTTACAAACTTTTTATTGCATGGGCCGGACGAATGCGTTCGACGGGCAGCTAGACGGAAAGTGGTCGCGCGGATCGACCGTTGTGTTGTTAAATACCACACTACTCTACATATTGGAGTTGGTGCAGAAAGTCCATCGAGTTTGCTCAATGAACCTTGTCTGCAGACGGGAACTGACAGATTTTTGTGCTCCAATTATGTGTCAAAATACACAGGATGGATTTTTTAGATGGGAGTGAATGGCCAAATCCGAAACCATGAGATTTAGAGAAAAGTCGTGAAAGGAGGCTCAATTTATAAGAAAATAAAAACTGCATAGGTCCTTATCTTTTTTACGAATTTTTATTAATCTTTTCTAAATTAATTAGGTACGAATTGAGATTTTATCGAGAATAAACCCCATTAGAACACAGGCAACGAACAACTGAAGTGGTTGCCGCTAGCCAGGAAACTTATCGTCAGTTGTTCGAAAATATTATAAATAATTTTACATTGATGCTTAGTAGGTAAGGTACTACCTATTCAAACAAAAATTGTAAAAAATAGCCATTTTCTTTTATTTTCAACGTATTTCTTTGCAAAGATTGATCCTTATCAGCAACCGAATCTCCCACAGATTCTGTTGCTGATAAGGATCAAACTACATATTGTTGATAGGGTGTAATTTTTTTTATTCTATCGGTTCGTTTTCCAGCAAAAGTAAAACATAAAAAAAATCGAATGATGCAGTGTTTGTTTTCTCATCGAGGTCATGACTCCTTTCCTGACTTTTCTCTACATGTCATGGTTTCGGATTTATCCATCCACACCTATCTCAAAAAGCCCAGATTTGTTTGAACATAGAGAAAGAATGTTTGAATATCTTATGTAGGTACAGCAATTTGACAATCAACCTAATATTTTTGTCTTGAGTTGAGTTGCAGTTAAATGATCTGTTTAAAAACTAATTCAAGGCCAAACATATGTCGATTAGTGTGTTGTGTCTGATATATATTACCTATTAATATTCGGTATAACGAACTGAAATCTTTCAAATAAGGGACTGTAATGTAATTCTAACTATAAATTGTTACCTCTCGATTATTTTAAAGAATTTACGATGGCTCGTATAAAGAATGGCAAAAATTTTACTCTATAGAGAAAAACTAGGTTTAAAAAACATCAAAACATTATGCAATTGGATATCTCTTTAATCGCATACCGTTCCGTATTACATTTTTGGAATGGTTCCTTAGACAATAGCGCTGTTACGTTGCAATATAGGTACCTACGTTACGCACGGTGCGAGTCATGTCGTCTGTAGACCACACGAATGACCTATTTAAAGAAAAAAAAACATTATGACATTATGATTATGTCTTTGGTTCACAATCCTAACCAATCTTTATCTAATTTTCAAATACATAATATTTCGCCGCAGCGAACCGACCGATTTGAAGAATTTTCATCTTAAAATAATATTTAAACTACGTAAAAACGAGTTAAGTTATCAATTTTTGATTTGTTAGCTTTTCTATAAATCAATAATGTTTTGATACTCATTTCCAAGTCGCCTAATTTATGAAATTGGGGATTTGATTAGATTTCACTGCTTGTAAAATTCCTTAAATAATTAAATTTATTTTATTTCTAGGAAAATTACCATAACATAATAAAATAATTAGAAACGAATTTAGAAATAGGTTTGACATTAAATGTAAACGTTGAGATTCAAATTTAAAATAAATAACGAGTCGCGGGTGAGTTAATAAGACTAGGTTTATTTCATTTCTCATGACTCCTTTCACAATTTTTCTGTAACTTTCAAGGTTTCGGATTTGGTATCCGCTCCCATGTCTAAAAACCAATTTGTATACCCATCATATCTCATCTACCACTACAACCTATGCATGTCTACAGGCTTCCCCTGATAAGCGCCTTAACGGCTCTATTCTTTAGAGGGTAATGGCATAATCCCCACGCTGGGCATGCGAGTGGGCTTGGGATCGCAGTTCGCTGGTAGATAGGATTAAATCTTCAAACTAATAATAAATATTTACAGGGTTTTACGTGATTGCACCTTAGATTGCACACATGAGTACGTCTTCATACTTTATAGGTAAATATTGAAAAGCTGACGAGATTGTCTTTTGTTTTTTCATATAATTATCCACGCTGACGACGTCACAAATCCAGGCCTTTAGTATATACGAAAAAAGGGGATCGCGCCAGCTTTTAAAAAAGTATCATAAACGTGTTACCAGTTGGTCATAAAATTTCGCAAGACACCTAAATTTTGCAGTCCTTTCGTAATTTTTCTATTCTACACCAATCATAAAACCATCAATAAAAGAAACATTTAGGTATAAGTACCTTCTTTAAAATTTTATTGTGAAATCACCAATTATACCGATCGATTTCTTTATAATGATAATGGTGAGGTTATTAGTAAGATTGCTTTATATTTGAAACATGTACTCTAATTTGGATGATGCAAACTTTATTCGTCGATTTTCTTACATTGCCTGCTTGAAAACGTTGATTGAAATCCATTTTCGAATGTAGGTACTTAATGTTACACATTCTCGAAGGTCCATAAAAATCATTTTCGAATTTTGGAATTTAGAATTTAAATCCACAGAATTTAAGCCCAACCAATATTATGTAGGCGAAAGTTTGTAAAGATGCAAGTTACGATGCAAAGCCAAAACTACTGAACAAATTGGGCTGAAATTTTGCATGTATTAAGTTCTAGACCTCGAATACCATATAAATGCTACATGTTATCCCTGTAAAACATACGTGAAACCGCGGACAGAAGGTACCTAGTAAATTATAAGTAAAATAAAACTCAAAATATCCTAGGAAGGTATCAAAAATGTTATTTAAGATGGCGCCATGCGCGCCGTTTCGTGAAAAGGATACGCTCAGAATTGGGCGTTCATAGGAGTGGACCAGAGCATACGTTCTTGGAACGGCGTAAGCGCAAAAATCAAGTTTTTGCTTAATATCAAGATTACCACACAAGCTATGAAAAAACTGGTTCAACCAACCAAATAATTACGAATCAAAAAATAAGTCATCTCAATAGAGAGGGTTCCTGAGATCTCGACCAAATGATGTGCAATGCACTTTCATGTTTTTTTTATCGTACATTCAACGAACCAATTTTATTTGAATTTTTTGTAATTCGAGTTTTAGCACGGTAGTATAATATTCTAAGATCTTTGCCACGGGGATCCCGTGAGTACCGAGATCCAGGTCTAGTGTGACAACCAAACCCGTTAGGTTCGCCCCATAGGTAGTTAGTAGTCATGCATCCACAGAAATATATCATGCATCTTATAACGTGTGACGGAATTGCATTTACAACGGTTGTCGAACCGTGTAATCTCCTTTGTTATGACACCGCGCTTCTAACAAAGCTTTAAAACATCACCTAGCTCTAATATAGACCTTAACATCTACAAAACAAGAGTTACAAGTACTGCGAGTGGTATTTTCCTATTTAAATTTTAGGCACTATTATTGTTATCAAATTACAGCTTAGTTGAAACAATTGGTGTATTCAAATGAATTGTAGCTTTCTTTTTATTCATGCGAATCGTTTTTGTTCACATCCTCTTATGTGTAGTACAGGACAGATCATGTTACTTGTAGGAGTGTGTCGTCAACAGAGTTTACATTAACTTCACAAAACTATCGATACGATAACCGTTAAAAAACTATATATCGTTAACAACTAGGACGTTCACAGTTTCACGACAGATGACACATGAATAACGACGTTAAGCTAACGTTAAAAACCGCTAAGAAACGAAGAGTTTATTTCGAGCATGACGACCTATCTCCGTATCCAGGGAAAAAATACACCCTGTCTACGTGATCATTTCTTTATATTCAAGAATGCACTTGTCGCTGAATAATAACTACGCGTCTTAATCGCTAAATGAATCAACAACGAATGAAATGTGATACAACGCAACTCGCGTATTCACTATTCACACACAGGTAAACGAATATAACGCATTCACGATTCACTCACTGTCGCGATCGTTAAGACAACAGATAGTTATTGACTTCGTTACGTGTCGTAGATAGTTATTAAATCGCGGCTAAACGTGATTTTAAATGAAGTCCATTATTATTTAACTATCTAGTGAAATACCGCTACACTCGTAATTACTACTGTGTACTGGCTACTCCTTATAATAATATCTAGCTTGTTTTTGAGTTAATTTATATTCAATAATTGTAATTGTTATTTAAATGCTTGCTCTATTGGAGGTTTCCAATAGGTCCTTTAAATGACCCCGTTTTGCATTCCAAAAAATACATCTGAACTTCTTTCAATTGCATACAAAATGGACCAAATTATATAAGAACTGTTTTTACATTTTAAAAATCATGAGATCATACTGGTGGTATACCCCAGGCTAATTGAAATAGTATTGAATTAAAACTAATTTCATAATACGTAAGAGCACCAGAAATAGGAACGGTCTGAAAATTATAACTTTCAATTTATCTGCAATAAATATTGTACATACAAATGATTAGCATAATTTGTTTCCCAGCAATATCATTTTATGGTAATACATAACTAAGCTATTACCCGTTAGTAGTAGTAAATATAAACTGGTACCAAATCTCCTGTGTACAAATTTGGTACCAGTTTATGCAAAATTTCAAGGTAAAAAAATGCAGCGGAATAGGTATCGCAGTTTCCCTTGCCCGATCGGTTTCACTTGGGCTTTCTACGCAAGTGGAGCAACACCCTGTCGTATGCACCGACCCTATGTAATTGATATACCCACTGGGCTTTCCAATTTTCACTTTTTATAACATTTTATACACCACCCTGTGGACTATAGAAGCACGTAAGAGATTTAAGTTAGGATAATAACATAATAATAAATATGTATAGAAGCAGTAACATATTTCGACGCAAGCCATCGGTATAACATGCATCGTATGGAACTGAACGGTTTTAATACAGTTCGACAAAATTTATCTACCCAACATAATGGAACACCAGCTCAAACTCGCTCAGCGAGCTATGGAAAGAACTATAAGCTCGGAGGTTCTCTGAAGAACAGGGTTCGTAACGAATACCTACATCCGACAGAGAACCAAAGCTATCGACATAGCTCAGAGAATTAGCAAGCTGACGTGGCAGTGGGCCGGCCATATCTTGCGAAGAACCGATAACCGGTGGGGTAAATGTGTTCACGAGTGGAGACCACGACCCAGCAAACGTAGAGTAGGATGCCCTCCGGCCAGGTGGGATGACGATCTGCGAAAGACTGCAGGCTGATGCTGGGTGCGGCAAGCTGAAGACAGGGCGCTATGGCGATCATTAGGAGAGGCCTATGTCCAGCAGTGGACTAAGATTGGTTGATGATGATGATTTAATTACCGACTCGCGCTGCACCCACCACTGCGCGGAGTGTTTTATGGCTCACTGGTACCATAAAACATTCCGCGTGACTCTGATGATATGATATTGAAGCTGCCTATTTGGTAACGTGTTCCGAACTATGCAATTATATCGAAAGCTCTGGTGACGTACAGGTAGTCAATTAATTATAAAACCCGTCGAAAATGTACGTACGCGGACCTCAACCTTAATTGTACGAAGGTTCTTAGTTGGCAGTCGGCTTATATTAATAAGCCAACTATGAATCATACAGAAATAATTGAGAACATAAAAGGTAAAAGCAGTATGAAAGTTATTCTGATCCCCTGGTACGAGATGTATGGAAGAGAAGCCTCTGCTAAATTGTGGGATCCAACGGGCTGTTATTTCAATTTTATTTAAAACATTACATCTATTATTACATGTAAGACCTAATACCTACTATAGATTAGTCAGCCAAGCAATATCTATGTATAATCCTTATGTAAATCAATAAGCGAAATAACAAAACAAAGAAATGTACAATCAAATAATAAAAACAAATTAGAACTAGTATTTACAAATTAAACAGTTAAGCTAACTGCAGACTGTTGCAAACAATCTACAGGTAGCTCAACTGATCCATACCAGTCGGAAGCGTACCCATGACGCTGGCTGCATTGCCCCGCTGTATGGCGATGCTAATGCGTTGCGCCAGATACCCACCAGCTCTCAGGTCACGCGTTGCTTCGACCAGACGCTCAGATAACTTTTTAAAAACTTGGAGAGCCTCGGTACTCCACGTACCAAGGGTCTCGACCCCAAAGGGAGCAAATGTGTAGACTCTATCGAGCCCTGCATATTTGCGCCTCTTGAGATCCTCGGCCAAATCTGCCGCCGCACCAGCCCTCAAGGATGTCCTCGGAAGATGGGATGGCGCAACTGTGTCGACGCATGTAGCGTCCCACACAATGGGCCTACCCAACTCCTAGGGACTAGTGTCATGCCGTCGGGCCTCTTACCATCGTCACGCAACAGACCATTCGGTTCGAGAATAGCCAGCGGCCCTAGTACACGATAATCCGTGATGACCAAGCTGTTCGACAGCAGTACCGCACTGGCATTGATAAGGCGCGCACCACCATGCACCCAACCGAAGACATGTTGCGATACGGAAAGTTAGGGGATCCAATAAACTACCAGTGTTAAATGAAGGAAAAACATTTTTCAATTAAAGAACTAGTGCTGTAGACGGAAGACAGGAACGCTGGAAGGGCTACACTTGAAATTTTGCGTATACCTAAGCCTCCCAATTCCCCTGCGACCATGCCTTGCAATCTAAATCGATATTTAAAACTGGTGATAGAGTTTTCTTTATTATGTTGTCTATGCCTTCCAAGAGCTCGCTGTGTTTCCACAGTTGACTACATCTTAAAGAATATGTAAATTTAGATGACAAAACCGAATAATTTTAAAAGCCATATATGGCTATTAATTTTGAGCAATCTGTCCGAAGTTTTGTTGAAATATTCAATTTTCTCATCTACAAAGAACTGAAAAGACTCATCAAGAATTGGTGAACCAAGGAGGCGAAGTGAACATTTTTCTACAACTGTAATGCTGGGGGCCAAACTATTGAATTTTCCTATGATATTGTTTTTGTCTACACAAGAGTCCGAAATAAACAGCTCACACTTCGAAAAATTTAATTCCAAACCTATTTGTCTAAATTCATCTGTGATTATTTTTAGATCATCGAAAACTGTGTTTACCTCTCCCCCCGAGGGTCGCCCTGCTGACATCCAAAAGTGGCCAAAATTAATTTGTTCCTTTAAATAAATTTTGACGGTGAACCGTAACATTGCCAGAGAAAAGGGTAAATTTCTGGAATTTCCTCTTTAATTTCAAAAGAAAAATAAAATAAAATAAATAATTTTAAAAAAGCAAGGCGGCCCCCGTTACGAATTGAAGGCGTTTTTGACGTCTACCTTCAGAATTACCTCCCCATAATTTTGGTCTAAAAATGTACGAAGGGAATGTACTGCGGCCTCACATCCGCCTCGCGAACCAAAGCCTAGCTGAATTGGTCGGAAGTAGTCGCTTAGATAGTCGGCTTCTTTCCAACAGCAGACTTTAGCCGCAAGGCGGCGGTATGTGGTGCCCACGTCTATGGATCTTATACCGCCATATTTATTTTTTAGTGCGTAAAGGTTCGCACCGTATATAAAGTAAAGTAAAACTTTATTTCAAAAATAAAGTGTCACTATTTAAAATTACGAGGTACAATTAATATACAATTAGGCAATAAATTAGTAGGAGTTCTGTGATCTCGCTGTTGACTGACAACATCATGTTGATTAGAACCGTCAAGTCCTCCAGGTCTTCACCTGCATGGCCAAATGTCAATACTAATGACAATAAGCAGTCTATAAGTAATGATAAGATTATTTACTCTGCCTACTCATGAGCTATATTTTTAAGTATAGTTTCGACGAGTTATATGTATATAGTTATGTCTATATTCATAGTTCCTACAGTTATAAGTATTCCAGGAAACCCACCAAAATAACTAGCATGATCCTTCCTACATTTAAATGCTTTAGGTATTTTAAAAGGCAATTTCTTACCCAATTATTGACACACCCTTTTTAAACGCAAGTAGGGCGTTTTAACAGTCGAATTTGGTGTGAATCTTAATAAAACAGAAACAGTTACTTAGCTTAACACTATTTTGAGTATTCTTTCAACTAAGTTTTTTTTTACTTTAGATTTTTCTCTATATCAATAGGGTTTTAATGCAAGTAAGAGGTTGCTTTACCCATGGTATGCATAAAACAATCTAAAAATCTAGTTTTGGTAGTCATAAACAAAATTACATTAAATTTAAATTTTATTACTTTTTTAGGAGTATTTCTCCGCTTTGTCATACCAAAGCGGAGAAATAAATATATGTACTCTTAAACAATCAATAGAATCTTGAATACATTCAACCACGTTGTCATGTGTCGTTATTTTGACATCATTGATAGGCCCAAGCCCCAAGCTAATTATTTAAAAATAAAGTTGGTCGTTAAATCGGCGTCAGAGGTATCTATACCTCTAAGGCCGATTTGAAAGCACTCTTGTAATGAAGAATGTTGTATTTGGTTACACAAATACTTGTTAATCAAACGCTTGTTATTCAGTTAGAATATATGTGAGATTTCTGACAGTTTACATTCATACTCAGAAGTTATGTAATTCGTGCAAGTGTACTTAGAAGTAACTTGTTTTTTTTTCTTAATGTGGTGTTGTTAGTTTTGTACCGCAGCTTTTCTTACACTTTTAATAAATAAGCATTCCATTAGAGTTAGTTTTAAGTATTGGATTTTTTCTTTAAGTTTGAGGTAGGTAGTTTATTTTATTTATTTATTTTGTTTTATTCGGAGGACAAACAGTTTTTAATACTTAAATATACTTATAACCATTTAATTGCCCTGGTATATCATTATTTAGTTGTATAATGATTAGTGATCTGATCATTAATGTTGAGTTAATAGAGGTTAACCCAGGTTTGATAGACATACCTACATGCAGTTCATAATATGTTACAACGCAAGCATATTTTTAGAATAACGTACATACGGACATTCTGTATAAAATTATAGACACACTTCTATCAATGTCAAAATTAGTAGAACAATGAGAAATGCTCTAGTTTCGAAATTAGCATGAGTTAGTAGAAAGCACATAGTCCCGGTGTTTTACTTCCATGTTTCGTAACCACATGTAATATAACCAAAAAGGATCCCATTTCATAGTGAAAATTATGAGTTTCCATTATTTTTCAGATATCCATGAGTCCAAGTCTTGTAAGGTCTAAAATTCTAAAGGAAAAAAAGCACTTTGGGGTTTTTATTATTGCAATCTGCGTCCTTCATCCAGGAAATAGTAATCCTTTCATTATATTGAGCTTGAGCGCCTGCAGAATGTCGAGATATGGTTTACATTTGGATTGCGCAAATATGACCATGTCTCGGAGTACCGCAGGAAGCTAGAGTGGCTACTTGTACGGCTTCGTCGAAATTCTCACATTTTAACTCTTCTTTATAATATTTTATTTCTATCTTCTGCACCCCCTTATCTCAAAGCACATTTCACTTTTCTTCATCTTTCTCACTCTCGTTCCCTCCGTTCTACTGACACTCTTACGCTCCTAACACCTGCCCACTCTACTTCATTCTACTACAACTCGTTTACCACCCGGGCTGTCCATCTATGGAACGCATTGCAGGTCTCAGTAAGACGTGCTAAGTCACTGAAAATATTCAAAAAATGGTAAAGAAACACATTTGTCCTGTTGTCATTGAATTGCCTTGTTTCCCTCTATAAAAGATAAATAATAGTATGTAAGATTTATAATATATAGTATGCAGTTTGTATGTATAGTATATATTTGTTAATATTCTAAGTACCTATATTATTAATATTTATTATGCACACAGATATTACCCCCATGAACAATCCAACAATCCGATCCATTCAAGGGTGTCTGGAAGAGATCGCTCTTGAGCGATAAGACCGCCAATTGTCGCTTATTCCGTAATTATTCTTTTGTAAATTATTTCTAAGATAAGCGTGCTATAAAGTATTATCTATCTATCTATATAACTCTCTGTTACAAATTGTTCCACCTGACAGCAGTTTCATGCTTCAAGTGTTTTTGGCACCGGCACCTCACGTCATGACAGGTGATGCGTGGTGGCCGAGCCATAACGAGAAGCTTTGTAAAGATTTGCTGAAGGTAGGTGTGAAAAATAACATGTTATTAGTACACCTACGGAAAACTTCACACAAAGAACCTTAGCCTCAATTTTTTGTAGAGTGCCACTCAGATTAGCATTAGTATGTACTTACTTTTTAATATGTAATAAATAAATATCTTTATTGACAAAGGACATTACAATTCAATATTAAAAATAAATTAGAACTAGTATTTACAATTGAAACAATTAAGCTAACTGCAGACTGTTGCAAACAATCTACAGGTAGCTCAACTGATCCATATCAATACATGTATATATACATACATGTACTTACTTAATCTGTAGGTGATAGCTGACATACTACCACCTACAGATTAAGTTAGTAAGTACATACCTAATCACGACATATTGGACCTGTTTATTTTATTTAAATTTATTTCACCTTATATGGGAGATCCATATAAGGTGAAATAAATCTTCTCAATTTGTACACACTAAGCATATCTAATTTTTTATGACACTTTTGATTACTTACCAAGACATTATATTAAATTGATAAAATTTGACTATTCCTAATCTGACATTAATTTGCGATCGTTTAATAAAACCTAAAGTGTACGTAAGTTTTCAATATAATAAGATTGAAAACTTATTCTTAATCTTATTCAATTCAATTATTATATAGTATTGGTTATATATCTTGCCATATATACCCAATACTTATTTTAGTCATGGCATACCTAAATTAATTAATTCTATAAATATGAAATATCAATGTTATCAATCTATCAAGAGTGAACCCAAATAATTGTTGCGCCCTGACAGGGTTTTTATGCATTGTGTACCCACTAGGACTACCTACACCTAAGAACCCTAAGAACAATACCTATATGCTTATAATTACAATAAATGATATGATATAATATGATTAGAATAGGTATACAAAGTGATATATTGTCCAAGCTAAACGGGGAACATGAACAGAAACTAATCTCGGATCATGTTTTTAAGCCGAAGCACTATAAAACAATTTCCTGCTGAAACCTGCTAACAAATATCTCAGCCGAAAGACGTCTACTGCTAGACATTAGGTCTCCCCGTAAGGTTTGCCATTTGGAGTTTGTCATAACAATCTATACTTGGCAGGTGGGTTGGCGAAGTTCGTTGGTGGGTCTGTTAACCAGGGTGCTGCTGCCCGCCCATCTTGCGACGGGTAGTGTTAACTCTAAGCCAATACTACACCATCACCAACCCTACACTTAATCACTAAACCTAGCCCATCACCAACCCTAAACCTACTCCATCAATTTGTCTTTTGATAATTGTGGGCCAATACTACACCCACAATTATCAAAAGACAAATTGATGGATTAGGCAGCAAACGCTGCCACGCATGAAGTGTCTACAGTAATCAACGTTATTTTGAAATATTGTTGACTCGATCTGCCTTGTCATGTATTTCTTAGCATACCTAGATTACTTACTTGCGTAATTGCAGTTCGAAACTTGCATTCTCACTTTAATGTGTCAATCAGCTTTACCCAAAGAGAAGCTTATGTCCAGACCCGTTTTGGTAATTAATAACTTTATTAACAAAGAAAATTACAATCAAGAACTAGTATTTACAATTGAAACAATTGAGCTAACTGCAGACTGTTGCAAACAATCTACAGGTAGCTCAACTGATCCATATAAATACCAGTCGGAAGCGTCCCCAAGACGTTGGCTGCATTGCCCCGCTGTATGGCAATGATGACGCGCTGCGCCAGATACTTACCAGCTCTCGGGTCACGCATCGCTTCGACCAGACTCAGATTTTTTTTTAAACTCGGAGTGCTTCGATGCCCCCCAGGGTCTCGACTCCAAGGGGAGCAAATGTGTAGGCTCTGTCGAGACCTGCATATTCGCGCCTCTTGAGATCCTCGGCCAAACCTGCCGCCGCACCAGCCCTCGCGGATGCCCTCGGATGATGTCACCTTATAAAACAGATAGTACTCATTAAACATATTATAGGGAACAGCAATGGAACTGGCGGCCTTATCGCTAAAAGCGATTTCTTCCCGTCCACCAAAACAATTGTGAAAAAAATAAAGGATAGCGGTGCTTTACAACATAAATTCAAACTATTTATACTAACTAATACACATAATACCTACTTTCTAAAATAATACACTAATACACACACACTAATGATTATTGATTAGTAGACGAACAACTGGCTGTCAGCAAACGTAGCAGAGACTCTTGTTATCTAAGCGTAGATATGTACCTACAGGAAATTCCAACCGCCTTCTTCCTCCGCGCTAACATACGTTTATCCTGTCTTACACATCAATCGACCTTACTTTCACAGGAAAAGGTCTTAGTTACATGCGACTGTAATAACACATAATGGGGTATTCGTGTTGCGTCACTCGCAGTCCTAACTTTATCGGCTCTAATAATCGAATTAATGGTAGAGTCCTGATACTAGTCTACTACTATCCCGCGTGCAATCAGAACAGTCAATTCAATTCAGTTTTAATAGTTCTTTATTAAATAAAAATAGTAAACAGTACATTTCCAGTGTGAGTTTAAAGGCCTAGGAACAACGTAAAAACTTTTTGCAGCGTTTTATAAGCTACAGGCTTCTTAAAACTTTTGAGCGATTACCTAGTAATTTAGTTAACGTATTTAAAATTTTTAGGGCTATCAAACAAGATTTTATATACATACTAGGTAGTATGTATTCTAGGGTTTATGTAATCTATAAAACTAGATTACATTTTTAATTACTAATGTATACACAAAGGGACATTATCAAGGTTAATGTAATAAACCAATCAGAGGAGTGAGTCCGATTGATAGTATCGAGACGTGATCGTGAGATCTCCTTTTTCTATAGGATTTGGTAGCGCTTGGGCGGACAGGAAACTACGCAAATCCCATACAAAAATGAGACGTTACGATCACGTCTCGATACTATCGCTAACCGGACTCGGGGCTCAGAATGGGATTAAACCATTTCGAACTGAAACAAAAACGGTCCGACCCGTATCATTAACTTCGAACGATGCAGCGATGGCATCTGGACAACGCGTAGGTTGTATGATAATGTGCCTGCAAAACTAAGTAACCCAGTTTTATCATATAATTTTTTTCTAAACTTTAGAAGTTAGAGATATAAAATAAATACGTCTTATAGCAAATTGTATCAGCTTTCTTTGAAACTATAGTAAACTACACATTAGTAACATTTTTATTTTAAAAAATATAAACAAAAAAATAGCCATATTTAGCTTAGTGTCTCACAACTCAAATAACATTTTTTAAGTTTGTTTTACATGTTATTTAATTTTGAATAACTATTGCCTCCTCGGGCTCTGATTACAGCTTCGAGCCGGTTTGGCGCATGACTGAACACGAGGCTTCGGAGCCGATTTTGGGGAATATTCTCCCATTCTTCTATAGACAAAATAATAATAAATCATTTAATATACGCAATTAAATCCTTTTTCGAGGCCTTTTTATTTCGGAAGTATATCTTGTGTACCTACTTAAAAATTATTGCAATTTTGAAAGTGTGATACTTAGTTTTGCAGGCAGTGTATTATCGTAAAATGTTTACTTTCACAAAGGTTCGTTCCGACTCGTCCCGCGGATTATAAGCACAACCGTTGGTAGAGCACAGATTGATCCGGCCAATAAATGATGCAAAATTAAAATGGCAAATTGCAAAATGAGGATCATAAATTTAGTTGACATCATCCGACTGATTTACCTAAGAGAATTCAAAGACGATTTCAAATAATAAATAAATTACTTGATGCTCTTATGGAAATTAAGTGCAATCTAACCTTACAAATTTGCATTTTACAATGCGGTTGCACGATACGAAGTCTTCTATTAGAAAATAGGATTTGAAATGTAAAGCTATTTTTTAAACAAATTAGAACTAGTATTTACAATTGAATCAATTAAGCTAACTGCAGACCGTTGCAAACAATCTACAGGTAGCTCAACTGATCCATATCAATACCAGTCGGAAGCAAGACGCTGGCTGCATTGCCCCGCTGTATGGCAATGCTGATGCGCTACGCCAGATATCCGCCAGCTCTCGGGTCACGCGTCGCGTCGACGCTCAGATAACTTTTTAAAAACCCGGAAAGCCTCGGTACCCTACGGACCTAGGCTCTCGACCCCAAAGAGAGCAAATGTGTAGGCTCTGTCGAGACCTGCATATTTACGTCTCTTGAGATCCTCGGCCAAATCTGCCGCCGCACCAGCCCTTACGGATGTCCTCGGAAGATGTGAAGGCGCAAGTGTGTCGACGCATATGACTTCCTAATTTTCGTAAGTTTTTTAGGTAGATTTTTTAGGTTTTCACCCGAAGGGTGAAAACGGAACCCTATTACCCAGAGAGTGTGTATTTCTCTTGCTGCTATAACAACAAATAATAAAAATAAAATAAATATCCAAATCTAAAGGGGCTTCCATACAAAAAACGTGATTTTTTGGCTATTTTTACTCTTCGTTTGTGAAGGCTTTATCTCTTGAACCACTATAGGTAGACACATAAAACTTTCTATAAATAAGTAACATAACAATATAACAACAAATACTAAAATATAACAAATTTGAAAATATAAAGGGGTTGCCATACAAGTAAAAATATGATGCTCTTTAAAAAAGTTGCCCGATTTTACGGTACGGAATCCTTCATATGCGAGTCGACTCGCATTAGGCGGTTTATCTATCTATCGCTATACATGCGAAAGTTTGTATGTTTGTCACCAAATTATTCACGCCCAAACTACTGAACGGATGGGGCTGAAATCTTACATCGATGTAGAGGCTTATTATCCCGGAAAAACGCGACAAAGCCGCGAGAAGAAGCTAGTACCGACTACTATTACATAATATACTTCATTGCTAAAGGGCGTGAGAGCCATGAAAATCCCTGGTTGAGGGTTGACTAGCTGCTCCCACGCACACTCCATCCAAATCTTCCGTGCGTTCCCTGTTGCTCAACTGCGATTGCTCAACTGCGGATAGTTGAGCAATGGGGCTTCCCTTTTGTGCATCTTCTTTTGTTCCCCATTGCTCAACTCAATAATAATTTGCCAATTGAGCACTTTCAAGTTTTTGTTCGGATTTAGGATATGGCTTGTCTGAGAACAGCAATAATAGGAAAGCCTGATTCCTATAATTTTTGAAACAACCAATTATAGTCCTCGCATTATATGTACCATGATGAGGCATGTGCCAAGATGAGGCATGTACCAAGATGAGGCATGTGCCAAGAGGGCTGGAAATATGTAAGATAATTATAGACTACTTTGTGTGAAAATAAAATCCTCATACAACTGTTTAATATGTTGGGTAATATGCTAAAGTCTAGACACCAGCCCACACCTATAAGGAATCAAATTAATTATACAGGGTAGTGTCATAAAATAGCAATAATAGGAGGACAATGCTCAGGTATTAAAAAAGCATAAACTTTATTAGTGACTAGATTTAGGAAGAGAGGGAGAAATTTTATTCTATGTAATAAATAACCTCAACCGCCATTGGTCCACTGCTGGACGCAGACTACCCACTGCTGAACCCACTGCTGGACCCCTGACTAGCGCCTTATTGGCGTTTATCTCATGGGGGGTAATGCCCATAATCCCTACGCTGGGCATGCGTGTTGGGGATCGCAGTTTGGAGGTAAAATTGTTCTGCAGGAGGCGCTGTATGTTTAGTTATTTTCCCTTCGTACTTTTTATATAAAGTGCCACGAAGAAATATATCAATCAACGACAACGGAATCAGAATTAAAGTTATCATATAAAACGTTTTTAAAATAACACACTAGTTTTCCGTCATTTTCTTGAGGCATCTAAATCTCAAAATAGCTTTACAAAAAAAAAATTTCTTAGTAATTCAAAATAAATAGATCCTAATCAATGAACTCTAACATGCTTAAGGTTTCTTCGTCGCTTCATTACTTTAGTCTACATACCGAAGCGACTGAAATCAAAAATCACTTTATTTCCGTGGCAGTGTTTAATTATTAAGAATTTGACCTTTTCTAAGTGTACATTTATTGTATTCATGGAAATAAAGAGTTTTTGACTTTGACTTTGACTTTGATTTTGAAAGACTCTATTTCTCTATCCAACGTAGGTATATAAAATTAAACACGCTGTATAATAGTAGATTTGCTTCAGGCTGATCGCGCGGATCTTTCCCAACATACCAGATATAAAATTATGAATATTGCAAAATTACTAGTACAGTGCCTAAAACTACGTCGTAAATCTAAATGATGAGAAAGTTGTTTGGTACTTACTGAATACTGAGGGGTTAGTCTATTCAAATATTTGTTTCGGGTTTTCTGGGTATTTTCTATATATAATATATCTATCTATGTTATGTATTATATTAAGTTTATCAGTCATCTAGTACCTATAACACAACATCTGCTTACTTTGGGGCTAGATGATGCTGTGTGGATTGTCCAGCATTATTTATTTATTTATTTAACGTTAGTAACGAGACGTGATCGTGACGTCTCCTTTTTCCAGACAATTTGGTGCAGCGCCTCTACCGTGCGGACAGGGAACTACGCAAATCCCCAAACAAAAAGGAGATGTCACGATCACGTCTCGTTACTAACGTTAAATAGACTCACACCTCTGATGGTATAAAGTGGGTATGATATATTTCATAAACAGAGACTAAAGTATTACCTACCTAATATTGAAAGAAACAGAAGTTGCTATTCTGATTCTCATTAAAAACGATTAATAGGTACATCAGGTTGGACGACCGATGTGGCGCGGCGGGCGAAGGTCCGCCTGCGACGCAGAAGGTTGCGGGTTCGATTCCCGCCTTCGGACAAATGTTTGTACGATCTGCAAATATTTGTTCCGGGTGTTACCTTTTCACGCCTAAACGGCTGAACGGATCTTAATGAAATATAGCAGGGAGGCAAACAATAACACGACGGGACGGACATAGGCTACTTGAAAAGCGCGTGAAGCCGCAGGCAGTAGCTAGTCAAGATTTTTTTTCATTATCACATCAAAATACCTAAAATATTTTTGTAGGTAGACTTAAATTGATAGGTACCTACCTTGGGTTCCTAATAACAATTCAATACGCCTACTTATAAATCATAAGATTAGATTATGATTCTGATTTGGTATGAGGTAATCCAAATGGTTATTGGGTAGTTAATTTGGCATTGCGTCGAATCAAGATAACCAACCGGTCGGATGGACCCAATCTAACTAGTTTTATCAATAGCGGTATCAATCACTTTCAAGTTTAGTACGATTATATCGTGGACATAACGTAGGTACTTTTTAAACCATAGATAAATTGTAAAGTTAGAAAGAACTCTTTGGTTCGAACAAGTTACAATTTTTTTTAAAACTCTTTTAGTTCGAAAACTAAAATATTATCAACGTGGTTTTATCTCGAAAAAAGATAAGGAACGAATCCTCGCTCTCCCTTCGGATTCATGGTTTTACTCAATTCTTCATCATCAAGGTGGATCTCCACTACTGGAGATTAGCCGTCAACTCAACGAATTTTTCTCGATTTTGTGCGAAGCGAAATAGGTCTTCGTCCCTGGCGATATTTGTCCACTCTCGAATGTTCCGCAACCACGACGTCTTTCGTCTGCTAACGCGTCGTTTACCACTCACTTTACCCAATTGAGTAGGTATTTATAATACTTTTGTTGTACCTTTACCTGACTTAGTTGTGGTTAACTGTGGTTTTACCACTAATGTTTTACTTTTTAAAGGCTTATTCAGACCTACGCCGTATTCGCTAGGTGAAAAGTAGCGAAAGCCGTGTGCTTAGAAAATACCCAACGAGATGACGACGTGTCAAATCGGGCGAATTTTTTCGCTGCCTCTCTGGGTAGCGAACACGTCGTAAGTATGAAAAGGCCTTTAAATACATCGCTAAAGTTAAAAAGTTTCAAGGTGATGCATGTTTACTAAAGACATTTTGGCATTTTTCAATATTGTTTTTGCTCTACATTTCGTAACCTAATTTGTATTAGACATTTTGCAAACAAATTCCTTTCCATATTAAATTTTTTTAAATCTTTATTGACAAAGAAAATTACAATTCAAAAATAAAAACAAATTAGAACTAGTATTTACAATTGAAACAATTAAGCTAACTGCAGACTGTTGCAAAAAATCTACAGGTAGCTCAACTGATCCATATCAATACCAGTCGGAAGCGTCCCCAAGACGCTGGCTACATTGCCCCATATTCAATTAAGAAAGTAAGCAACGTATTTTTAATATTTGTTTTTAATGTTTGTATGGCAACTTTTTGGATATACAAATTAAAAAGCTAGCCTTTAAAATACGAACGAGTTCAAATCAGCAGGCAGTTGGTTTAAATCGTATTAACCTACAACGTATTACAAAGAGTAGGTAGCTGTCAAGATAACCTTTCAATGTTATCCATACCTCCACAGTAGAAACAGCAATCCATCCTATGACAGCTGATCTTCCCGATAACCGACAGCGGTCAGTTATGTAAATAAGACCATTGCATTTCTTATTAACATACAATACTGTTCGGACAGGCAAAGTATGTAAAAATATGAAATAAGGTCGAATTTTATGCATGATGCTTGTAATGGGAAAAATATTCATAGAAAATGTTTACTTGTGTAGATGTTGAGTAAAAAAGTAGATTGGTTTTAAAGATAGTATAGTTCTACATCCATTGCCAATACTGGTAGATGGTACAGTCAGCGTCAAAATGGATATGAGCGTCTAGAGTAGTCAAAATGATCTGAAAAACATAAAAGCATAAAAGCACCCAAAGTGTTCAAAATATCTTACTACTTATTGTTTCATATTTATATGAGCAGTCAGGGTGTTTAAAATTATCTTAGCAAACAAAGCTAGCGTCTAGACGCTCAAATCAATTTGACGCTGACTGTACCTACCTACTTACATTATTTTTTTCAGTGTACTAAGAGTGTCGTATTACCTTCATAAAGAAGATGGGTAAAATAAATCGAGCTGTTTTTATTATTAAATTAGGAAATGTCTAAAAGGTGAGAAGTGTTGCGGCTGTTCCCACCCTCCAAAGAAATATATCGAGGTGCGTCGCTTTTCGGCACGCGAGGATAAATTTCTGTGCTGCCCTCTCTGTGTATAGGGGTGCGGTTTTACCCCTAGTACTCTATAATCTAGGAATGTTTGTAGAATAATATATACCTTCATTGGTTTCATACAGTTCTCCTATCATTATAACTGGGTACATCCCAAATATTACGTTCCTTTGGGTCATTATGATCAGCATTTTTGGTCATAATCTTGTCATCGTTCAGTATTTCCTAAATGCTACTTACATCTCTACGTTAATTCTCATGTTGCGTGCGTTTCACGTTATACATACCTTATATTTTATATGCAGCTACTATATGTTAATCTACATCCCGTATATTATATAGTTATTATGAGTTAAGTTACTCCATTTTTGTATATATTTATATCATAATAACACAAGCTCTTCTTTCGTTGCGGCAAGATGATGCTTTGTGGATTTTTCAGCATTATTTATTTATTTATTACTAGGTAGACCTTTTTGCTGGGCAGCTAAGAGGGTGCAATGCTCGCCGTTTTGTGAGAAGGATAGGCATAGGACAGAGCATACGTATTTCGAACAGCGTAAGCGCTAAACTTAAGTTTTTGCTTATTTACAAGAAAACAGCACAACTTATGAAGAAACTGGTTCAAAGAACCAAATAACTAGTAAGAAACTACGAATCAAAACATAAGTAATTTCAATAGACCGCAGGTTTCCTAAGATCTCTATTTTTTTTTCTCAATCTTGTTTTCACGTTCAAGGAACCAAAGAAAAAATTTAGTATATTATGTAATTCGAGTTTTTACGACGACGGCGGTCCCGTGAGTACTGTGATGTAGGCCTAGTTTGACAACCAAACCCGTAAGGTTCGCCCGTAAGTAATTTACAGTGGAGAAAAGAGACGATACAGCCAAAATTACAGAAGATGTGTTAATCTTATCCGTTACTAGCTGCAGCCCGCGGCTTCGCACGCTTTTTTTCGGAATAAAAGGTAGCCTATGTCCAGCCCCGGGATACCATCTACCTCGCTGCCAAATTTCACCGAGATCCGTTCAGCCGTTCTTGAGTTATAAATAGTGTAACTAACACGACTTTCTTTTATATATATAGACTAGCTGCAGCCCGCGGCTTCGCACGCTTTTTTCCGAAATAAAAGGTAGCCTATGTCTGGCCCCGGGATACCATCTACCTCGCTGCCAAATTTCACCGAGATCCGTTCAGCCGTTCTTGAGTTATAAATAGTGTAACTAACACGACTTTCTTTTATATATATAGATTATTTGAAGATCTACTCTACCTTTCTATAACATTAATTTCGAAATAGATTTGTGTAGCAGGTGCGTATGATTGCGTATGCAGTGATACAAATATAAAGCCATCAATTAGTGCGCTCCTTTCACTGACCCACCTAGTACTTATGCCAGCTAACTATGTGTAAAATCTGTTGCACTTACATAATAATATGTAATATTACAAGATTTTCCATTCTCACGTCCATCAAAAAAGTTATCCGTTTAAGATAAGGAGCAATCATTCTCGTTAGATAAGGCCTCATAACGCTTTATGTATTTTCAATATGTTATTTTTGCTAACGAGCTCTACCTAGATACAATTTTGAAGAAGGTAAAAGTGAGAGGATTTACAAATGATTTCAATTAAGATAAGCAAGCTTTTGAGTATGTCAAAATAAACAAGGTGCAGGTCCATTCTCTTTGAAATTCACATTCATATGTAAAAAAAACTATTATTAAACTATTATATATAACTAATTTATTTAACAACAGTCATCAGGTAACAAGTGATCAATAAACGTATGTTATGGCTAAATTGGCCGACAATAAATATAATTGGCGTTACAATGGCCTGGGCAATATATGGATAACCAGCTTAACAACTATATTTGGGTAATTGCTAAGCCGAACTGAAAGCAAAGAGGTACTCGAAAGAATCCAATTAAACAAAACCTGAAGCGGACAAGTGCGTGCCACGAATTTTAAAATTCCATTCCTTCGATTCCCATTGCACGCTTGGCTCGGCAAGGTATGCGTTCAGCTTTAGAGGTATTATCAAAGTTTTGCGTATGAGGATCGGCTGGAGGCGTAGGCAGTCTTGTAGCTGGAACTCGTATCAGAGGGCGCTGATGTGTAGTCACTCGAGTGGGTGCTAATGTCGTTGTCTTCTTTCGGCAGACTCTGAGCCAGGGATACCTGGCTGTCAGGAGCAGGCTGAGGGGAATAGGACACTTGCTGACCATACCGTGTCTGAGAGTTCTGAGGCAAGTAATTGTACAGGCTTTGTAAGTTCGAGTACTGATTTGGATAAAGTACATTGTTGTAGAGAGAAGGATTTGGTTGAGCCAGCAACAGCATAGTTGAAGGTTGTCCCAAATAAGGGTTTCCAAACTGCAAAGGCAGATTAGGACCCACATTGTATTGACCCTGAGGAGCTATCGGGCTGTAGAGGTTCTGATGTGGACCAATCGAGCTAGTGGGCGGTGGCGCGAACAAAGACTGGGGATACTGGACAAGTGACTGACTAGGGAAATTCGGAGACTGCTGGAGTAGAGCTAGCTGAATGTTGCCATTCTGCTTAGACGGCACGAGTTGATACTTCGACTGGTACCCAGGACTGGGCACCAAATTGATTGGTACAAACTGAGACGATGACTGCGAAGGTAGCAAGTTTATTTGTGGTTGAGCATACGATTGCTCGGTCTGGGGAACTGGTGCCGAGTAGTACTGGCTATTGGCCTGGCTTGGGTAGAAGGAATTCGAGACTTGGGGCTGGTAGGAAGCAGAACCAGAGCTCTGCAGGCTGGGGTTTTGTGAGTAAATACTGTAAGTGTAGTCCTGTTTCTGTGCGCCCGTCGGTATCGTGTTTAGGCTGGTCTTCCCCGCTCCTCGCTTCTTCTGCTCACTGTCGTCGACTTCGTTTCCGCAGACAAGCGCGGCGAAAGCGATGATGACCTGAAACCGAAAACACGTGGTTATCAATCAGCGCTCAGAAAAGGCGTGGAAGACAATTTAGCAGCGTCCGGTATATTTGTATAGCAGGTAACAAATTGCTCGAATGAAATTGATGACCATAAGCAAATATAACTCACTAAAATCTCTATTCTCGCCATTGTATTTTGCATGTGAAATATAATCACATTATTTTCCGAAGGAAAGTCCGCAAGGAAAAGTGCTTTACTCGGGGGCGCACGGAAAAGTGTAAGGCGGTATCAAGTTCATGTATTTATATGTGTGGCCGTGGACAACTTTCGTCGGCTCCAGATCTCGTGTGGGAATGACCGCTCGATAGGTCTTTGTCCTTTATCGGAACATATCCAGTTCACGAGATTACCGCCTTCCTGGCCGCTAGTCAAGCCGGAAGCACACAAACGTAACGTGTGCGGATTACGAACATTATCATTAGCGATAGCCGAAAGAAGTCTTCTAGCCTCTATCTACAAGAAGCTTTACATCACTGGGCTTCTTTTTTAGGGTTTCGAAGATTGGAGATCGATTTCGAAACCCTTAAGGTATCGCTTTTTCTGTCCTTTTTTTCCGTCTTTAATATCTCTAGAGCACCTACAGCAAAAAATAACGTGTTATTTAAAATAATAATTCATTTCGTGCGACTGTATAGATTAAAAGAAAAAAAAAATTAAAAATAGAAATTAAACATTTCAGTAGGTACAAACTGTGATATCGAAATCTTAACACAGACTTACAATGTCAAATGGCTTATCAATTGAAAGGTATTAATTTTTACATCTCAAAACATTTTTTGAAATTTCTGCAGGTTTTATACTTTTTGAAATATTTTGAAAAAACTCGAAATTTTTACTACTACTATACTCCGATGTTTGCAAACCGATACATCTGAAATGTAGATGTCTTTAATTGTTTGGTATTCATCAAATAGCAGTCTCTAACCAGCACCTATAGTACATATTGGTATACTTGACAACCGTTCGAAACCCTCGGCGCGCGAGTCGCACTCGCACTTGACGGATCATGTTTTACTATAAAATCTATCGTAAATTGACGATTTTTTTACGGATGTAAGCGGGTTAATTACTTAGCTCATTTGTGTTGGAAGTACACCAACATTTCATTTAACGAGGGACTTTATCAAAGTGAGTGCGGTTCGCGGCGCGCCTGTACCTCTGCCGTGCGCACACTTCCTTTCATTTAGTTTGAGCGGATAAACAAAATCTTCTTAACGCGCAGTTTCCGCTGCATTTAATTGCCTATTTCTATTGAATCTTGATACCGCTAGCTATCTATAAACCGATCTCTACTATTTAATAATGCACTAGACAATTTTATCGTATTTTTCTTGAAACGTGACTATCGTCAACAAACTGTACAAAAGTAAAAGCTAGCAAAGGCACAGAATACCCCGCAGAGAAAAGGGCTAAGCTTTATCGCAAATCTAGACCTTTCTATCGAGAGCTGGTAATTGTTGGTAGCACAATAATGGGGCTCTTAGGCAGACAGCAATTTACCAGTAATAAAGGCGTTACTGCTATTATGTATGAATCTAAACATAGGTAGGTATGTAAGTTATGTAAGACGTAATAGCGAATGCAGACCGTTCTAAATGAACAAAGCTTTAGTTTATTATACGATTCCATGTATCGAATAATAAATTGAAACTAGATATTGGTAGCCACTATATGGGTGCTCTTTTTCTTGGGATTTTTTTTTGCAAACTGTGGAATGTGGCTGCCAAATTTTCGAGGCAATGGTGACTCTACTCAGAAAACCTACTTAGTATAATTATGACAAATCTACTCACAGAGAGTTCAAACGAGGATCTCTACCATCTGCTACCAGCGTGTTGTCAGCTACTTTGGTCACATAGTCAAACAAAACTCGGACAACTTAGAGTTAAGTTAGTTGTGGTGGGCAAAGTGGATAGGAAAAGAGCACGAGGACTATCACCTATCCACTGCTGGTCTGACATAGTGAAAGAGATCACGTGGCTCCCAGTGATAACTGCTCTGAGATAAGCCGAAGATAGGGTGGCGTGGAAGCAGCTGGTACACTCTTCGACGAAGACTTTCTAAAACGGGCGGCTGTAGGTCGTACAGTAATGAAGAATACGATGAAGAAGAGACTCCCAGTCAGTGGAGCCACTTTTTGTGGTGACCTAATCAATGAAGTACATATTTTACTTATACTGTTGAAATGATACTTCAATAGCTTTGACTCGTGCACAAGCATAATTTTCTCTATGTTCGCAAGTGATTTAAACCCAATAGCTACCTAGGCACCACACGGACAATGCCGTGTGGTGCCGGCTTAGATTTTGCACCACTCCAACTCTTCCCGCGGGTGGCGTAAGAGGCGACTAAGGGATATCCACTGCGGGGCGGGCAGAAGCGCCTTTATAACAATTCTACCACTGAACTGCAACCCCCCTCTCGCATGCTCAGCTGGGGGATTATGGGCATTACCCCCATATGCTGAAAGCTGATAAGGCTCTCATACCTATGGAAGTGGCCTGCGTCCATCAGTGGACCGTTATAGACTGTAGTCTAGCAACCTAGGTTCCTATTACAATATGCCTAATTACCGTGTAGCACTATTAAAGCGCCATCTAACTTCATTTCAGAGCAAAACATAGTTAAAACCATTGTGAAAGTATTACGCCGTTGTATGTAGCACCAAGTTCGCGGCAGTTCCTCACATAGCTCTAGTACTGTTTAGTTCAGATAAACTTCAATAGATAGAGCCTATCCAATATCTACCCCTCTTTACACGTCTTAGGTGAGTACCTACATTACGATCTTGAAATGAACTAGTCTCTGATACTACAAAATAAAAGCTCAATTGAAAGTCTTATTTTAATGATTTAGTTAGGAGCCAATACCTAGATGGAGCCTCCAAAGATCCTTTATCAGATTGTTTATTTTTACTAAGTTGAACAAGCATAATTATATTATTTACCTCGGACACTCTTATTAATCCAACTGCCTACTTCTTTTATATAAACTTGTTACATTTTAGAACCACGTTCCACTGCTGGGCAAATCCAGATTCCGTACCTCAAAAGGAAGTAAGAATCAGGTCATTATCCGTGTGTCTGATTGTTAGTGTGTGCATTTCTACGAAATGCGTAGTTATTTAATTAAGTTAAAAAAATAAGTTTGCTGTCGAATACCATCAAAAATCGGAACTCTTAGCGCGCGAGTACCTACACTATCTCTCGCATTGCCAGTCTTGGGTCTAGAACAGCCGGTCCTCCCTGTCGCCTAGATCAAAAATCTCGCGAGGTCTCACATAGCAAACAACGAGAGCCATCTGCATCGAATCTTTCAACGATTTTGTTTTGTTTTCATAAGAAAACGTATAAACACGAAATAAACATTACATAAATCTTAACAGAGTCATCACAATTACACATTGCACATATTTGCACACACCGACGAATGTTTATATTATTTTGTTTGGATAGGAAAACGCAAATACAAGAACAAGAACCTTACAATAAAAATAATACACCCATTATGTTGAACGATGAGAGGCATTATATAATAGCTATAGTGAAACCAAAACGATGTTGGATGCTAGAGGCTTGAATCTTGGGGAGGAAACGTGACGGATGAATGGGGTCGGCGAGTGTGTGGAATGCAGAGGTGGAATGGTGGGCTCGCCGGCTATGTATGGGAGGAAGAGGGGATGCCAGTTGGGCCGTGGTAGGTTTAAATGTTAACGTGGTTCGGTGAAAATGGCGAGAGAGAGGTCACCGGAGAGGTTTTAGTGGGTATTACGTCCTTATCAGGACGTCGAGTCCCACATAATTCTGGTCCCCCCCAGACCAGTCTATTCGAAAACGAATTTCCTCGGCCGAGAAAAAAAAAGGGGCTTGAATCTTCATATATAAAATAATATATTATGATTTCGGAGTAAAAACTATAATTATAGACCGTATGAAATAAGCATTTTTTTTTGTTGTATTTGCTCTAATACTTTTTAAAAGAAAATAAAAGGGGGGAAATGTAGATGATACCAGGCTCACGTAGTTATCTTGTTATATAAAAAAAACAATATGATACCATTACTTGATCTGCTCTCGTTTAAGTATTGTTTTAGATGATAACATACGAGTTTTATTTTTATTATATAGTTATCTTTGGAAATCTCTGATCTGCTTTAAATATAATAGGTACAAAGCTAAAGGCACTTGTTTACAAAGGTGATGCCGGAATTTACTATTTTTGTTAAGTCTTGTTGATAAAACAGCGATCAAAACAATAAACAAGAATAACATTTTAAAACAGTTTATTCAAGAAATTGCAAAGTTACCAGGTGTCAATGTTATTGGTCCATAATACCATTGGACAAAAACTAGCGACGTTAAACATGTTGATGGCGATGACATTGTAGCGGTCTCAGGGAGCCAATGGTCGCCGCGTCGGATGGGGGGAAGGCCTATGTCCGACAGTGGACTTTTGTGGGCTGTAAAGACCGTAATCATTTTAGTAACTGACAAATTAGTTCAGTAAGTATAGTTTTGTATCAACGGAATTACTACTGTAAAGAGATTTCCAATTTCGGGAGTCGCTCACTTCCACCCGCGGTCAACGACCATGAAGACGTAACAGTTTACACAATGTACCTACGAATAACACTCTTACGCGTTCTTATACACAACTGTTCATATTGTAATTGGAATTAATAAAGATTATTTTAAAATGCATCGGGTAGGTACCTCCTTTTATTATTAGGTATATCTCGCGTTTATCTAATCTTATTTGTAACGACTATAAGCAATAGGTTAAATTGAATGTACAGATTTGTTAAATAATAACCACCCAGAGTAAACTTTGATGATTTTTTTTAATTGTGTAAGTACCTACATATATAAATTAAATTGAATAAGTATTTTCTAGTACAACCATTGCGTATAGTTTTCTCTAGGTATGTACCTAGTCCAGGTTTTCTATACTAAGTATACTTTGCAAGGTGATAATATGCCAAACAGTTTTTCGTAGAATTCATAGAAACGTATCAAGCTTTTCGAACCTACCCTACCTACCCTTATTTTTGGAAATTCTCAGTTGTTTATGGTGACGTTTTGTTAAGCAAGATAATACTTTTTTTTGTTTCCTTACATAATTCTCTAAATGTGTTTAGTAAATCACTGAACTCTTGTTCTAATTATTTACTTAATTATATCTTTTAAATAGGTATTTCCTTTTTTCCTAAAACAACGGTTAATTTAATTCCAGACTAAGTATTTTTACTTACTAACTATTTTTATTTATTTATAATTCGAAGATAGAACTTACCTATAATCTACCTAATCAATTGTTTGAGTCAAACTGAAAGAAATAAGACTTCTAAATAGTCTCATTTCTTTCACTTTCTTACCAAAGAAAATACCTAGGTATTCTATTAATTTACTTGGATATATATTTGTTTCTTTATAATCAATGCACTTTTTCTATAGGTATTCCAAAATTGTATTATAATTGTTTCATGGTGAAATCAAAGAACTTTACCGTCGGTCGTCACTATTAAGTAGTTCGGTAGGTAGGTACTTTAATTTCCTCGGTAAACACTTTCTTACAAGTGAAACCAGTGATGTAGGCACGCTTGGCGTCGATTACCCAAGCAGGGTAGTGTTGGTATTACGTTTCCTTTTGAACTGTGTACCTACAACTGATCCTGTGTTACGTTCTCTGAATGAATTTTCCATTCAGTTGGCCAGGCTTGTGTTACAGCAGTAGGTAAGCAGGATGAGGACATACTCGTGTAATACCAATAACAACAATTTCAATTTGTAAAACATTTATTACAAAAATATTAAAATCTAACGTAACAAATAATAAATAGGCTTAATATTTACAAAAATTCACGGCTCGCAACTGGATTCGGTCAAACCTGTTTCGATGTCAATGCGGTGAGATGCATAATCGTGCACGTGTCGAAAAGAAAGCTCGACAAGAATCAAAGCACTCGCTTGCATCTTATTACGGAAACGTAGCAAATAAATAACACCCCAGCATTACTTTCTCTGAGACAACCACGCTACTTCAACATCCCATACAATCATACTATTTACACAAACAATCATTAAATTCTTAATTACGGGGCTTGAGCTCCTCGCTATACTTGATGGTGTTATAAGCATTCTCGCTGTAAGCACCATTAGAGTCTTCGGAAGAAGAGTAACGGGCGCTAGGGCCATGGCCATGGCCTCCAGAAATGTATTTTGGACCTGCAGAGTAAGGGGAAGCACCTTTGTAAGAGAAGTGTCCTTTGAAGTTAGATGGGTATTTGGCAGAGTAGTATTGGGGTCCAGCTGAAGACGCAGCTTGCGCGGATTCGGCAGGGTAGGAGGCAGTAGGGAAGCCATAAGTTGTAGCGGGAGGAGATCCGAAGTGTCCGACGTTTGAGTAAGCGGGGGCAGAGTCATGTACTGAGTGACCATCTGTTCTAGTAAACAGAGGGGAGATTGCTTTTGATGGAGAACCGTATCCTGCAAAGCTTTGTCCGTGGCTTCCAGAAAGAGAGCTGAATGAGGGGAACTGAGAAATTCCAGAGATTCCAGATTCACCGGACGCTACCGAGCCTAAGAATGCAGACGGCCTGAAAGATTTTCCAGGAGCACCGTGTCCGTATTTTCCACTTGAAAGTTTGTAAAAGCTGGGCTGAGGATGTCCGAAGTTATGAGATAGCGCAGAGCCGCCTAGAGATTGCCCAGGACCGCCGAAGGAGTGTCCAGATGTACCTTCCAAAGAAATTCCACCAAGTGATGGTCCAGCACTTCCCAAAGAAATTCCAGAGCCAAAGGAGTGTCCACCCAAAGAAAGTCCCGCTGGGCCACCGTACGCAAGTCCATCTGAAGGTTTGTGTCCGGAGCCTAAAGAAAGGCCAAAGGATTGTCTAATACCGTGAGGACTAGCTTCGCCGTGGGACTGACCGGCGCTAAGACCAGATAAAGACATGTCATTTAGGCTACCTTGGGCTATTGCGTGTGCGGAGGGGTTGAACAATACAGGACCAGTTGACCCGTAGGAGCTCAGACCCTTAGTTCCAGCGGCGTATGAAGGAGCACTTGGAACGGAACCAGCTAGGACGTATTGCTGGAGATTAGGAGATCCATAGCTGATTTGTCCATGAGAATCCTGACCAGCCTGTCCATCTACGTGGAATTCAGCAACGTTGCTCGACGGCTGTAAAGTGAGAGCTCCTGAGTTGAGGCTGTGTTGCAACTGGCTCATGATCTGCGCAAGATCAGTACCAACGAGTCCTTGGTTGGGCTGCAGAGTAATAGGAGCTAGTTTGATAGACTGGCCGTTAGATTGTAAGCCTTCCAGGCCAGATCCGCCATAGCTAAAGGATGGTTTTGCACCTCCAATGCTGTAGCCGGCACCGACGCTGATGGAGCTAGCAGCGTCTGATTGTCCTCCGATTGCTTGCTGAGGCTGGTACGATGACTGCTGGTAAGCGGATGGGGTCTGGAAGCTGACCGCTGAGTGACTGCTGGATGGATAGTGGCCCGATGTCGAAGGATAGCTGGGTGCAGCCTCCCTCTTGTCCTTTTGTTCGTCTACCCGTTTGGTTAACACTGATGATATACTCAAAAGAGCAATGAAGGCGACCTGAAATCAAGACAAAATTTATATATATTTCATATAAATGTTTACAATATTTGGTTGGAATTCAAACAAGTTTCCTAAAAACGGAAGTATCGCCGTCGGGCAAGTGTCAAGTTTAATTCTGGCCCGCATGCCCCGATTGAGATTAAGGCCCTCATATATTTAATTTGGTTTCACTTTTTCCACTTTTACTTTGTATACAATTAATCTGTGTTCTTATCGCAGTATTATGTTCAAGCAATTACTAGACGATTGTAAAGTACCTACCGCAATAAAAGTATCTATCTATGTTATGTATTGTATTATGTATATCAGTACACATAACACAAGCTCTGCTTAGCTTGGAACTAGATGATGCTGTGTGGATTGTCCAGCGTTATTATTATTATAATGTTTTTTTTTTAATGATCTTTAATTTTATTGTAAGTATACATAGTAAGTGTCGCAGTTCCTATTATTTAACACTTGACTTCTGGCGATTTTCACTAAAATCCGATAATCATAATTTGGCGATAAAATCCAGTAAACGCTTAATGACAACACTGCACTCGTTCCATTTCAATGGTCACAAAACGCGCACTCACCGTGAATTTCATTTTGAGATGCTTATTTTGTACGTTCGTCTAGTTGATGAAACTAAATCACTTCACGATGTAAATACACAGCTCGAATAAAATATATCGGTGCGATTGGTCGGCTGACTTGTACAGCCGCCGAATTCGTAATGTAGTGTCGCAGAGTCTACACGGAATTTATAAGAGCGTGCGGATCGCACCCGACCGGCGCCGGCGCAGATTACTAGCGCGCTCGGAAGGGTAAAAGTGTAACGGAGGACCCTTTCACTGGCTGAAAGAATGGGAGCGAACCACCGAGCTTCCGAACCGACAATGAGGTAATATTGCCGGAAGCATTACATCATGGATCGATCACGGTTTGCTGATCTTATTGGCACAGGTGTCGTTCGAGACAAATAGGTTGAGTATGTCCTGCAACGACACTTTCAAGTGAAGATTTTGACGCAACCTTTTTACTCCAGATTCAAGGCATAGGTAAAGTACGAGTATCTGATATTTGATTTGATATGCTTAAACTTCTACATATAAAAGTAAAACTTAGCCGTTCGTAGCACCTGGCTACGAAAATTTATAAAGCTACTCCTAATCAGTCAGTCAAGTAGTCAGTGCCAAAGGTTTTTTACTGTCGGCCAGTTCAAAAAGGTATTTCTGATGCCACTTCCGATGAGGAGTCTCCTGGTTGATTGCCACAACCCAGACATAAACGCTAAATGCGAGTGGAATGCCATATTACTAGCACTTTCATTGATTTTATTTACAAACATGCACGAGAGGCGCATACGGTAAATCCATTTATTTGCATATTACCTGTCTGCAAGTGCCTATATAAAGGTAGATTAGCTAAGCATAGGCAGCTCAACCTGATGGGTGCATAGCCTTTATTCCTTCACAAAAGATTTAAAGTTTTGATCTGAACATTTGCTGGTAGAATCAACAATTACTTAGGCTTTGGTTGGCCACATCCAAATATTGACCTACATTTACTTAAACAAACGTACAATCACTTGCATCAACGTTTTGATTATTTTGTTGTATAATTTTAAAAATAAACCCTAATAGCACTATTGTTACATTTCGGCTCGAAGTTATTTGCGAAGTCTAACAAAACTATTACGTTCTCTTACATAATAAAAAATGTATTGTGTTTTTTGATCTGACACTGATTGTTTGTATACAGCTAAGGATTGGCTGTAGACTTAATAAATTTTAGTGCGAATAAATACTTTTAATTACCTTCTAGGCGAAAGTTTGTGTCGTTGTGAAGATGTTTGGCCAAAAACATTGACTCTTGAATGGATAAAGCTGAAATTTTGCACACATTAAGATCTGGACCTGGAATAAAATATAGGGTACTTTTTATTCCATAGAACGTGGGCGTAGCCGGGGGCAGGAGCTAGTGATATGCAAAATTTTTAATTAAATTATGGGAACTTACTGGGAAGAGAGAAGGACCAACCTCCTCTCTTGACACTTTTAAAATTGCAATAACTTTTTAAGCTAAAAATATACTTTCGAAATAAAAAGAACTCGAAATAGAGTTTAATTTTGTATATAAAAATTATTTATTATTTATTATTATTTTGTATATAGTGGAATGGGAGAATATTCCCCAAGATCGGCTCCGAAACCTAGTGTTCTGTATACCAAACCGGCACGAAGCTGTAATCAAAGCCCGAGGAGGCAATACCAGTTATTTAAAACTAAATAACATATAAAGCATACTTATAACATGTGAATTGAGTTTTTGGATACTAAGCTAAAAATGGCTTTTTTATTGTTTCGTCTTTTCGTCTTAAGTTAAAAATGTTACTAATGTGTAGTTTACTACAGTTTCAAAGAAAGCTGATAAAATTTGCTATAAAACGTTTTTTTATTTTAAATCTCTAACTTCTACAGTTTAAAAAAAACTTGATATTTTAAAAGTGTGATACTAAGTTTTGCAGGCTACTGTAGTTAATCGTAATCAATACCAATGTTAAATTTTATTTTACAACTATTGCAACATACTATTACTAATTAATTACTATTTTAAGACGTATTCATAAACACGACTTTGTAGAGGAAATTACTTTTACATATGTTCATTACACCAAGCAATAAACATCTTCATTCATTGCAAAGGTAGTAATTTATTGTTCATACAATGGTCATTCATTGCAATGAATACATCATTTAATATTCCATACTTATAATGAGTACGTTCTTATTAATATTTAACGATAAATGTTATTTTAAATACTATGTTAAAAACCTTTTGCGTACAAATACTACAGTTTTTCTATCAATCCTATTACTACCTATCCAAAGATTGTCGGGCAGAAATCATCAGATCAGTATACATAAATCCACTATTGACATGGCCCGCCCAAAACGCAGGTGGTTTGGTGATCGCAGTGAAGGTGTTAAATAATACACAGAAGGAAACTACTTCCCTTCCTCCTGGTAGGACTCTTAGCAATAAAGACATCTCACTCGGCGCGCATCGTCAGAAAGTTCCTCTCTCTGCGGCTAGTGATTTAACGTTTTGATATATTTTTTACTGTAGAATAGTTTTACAATATTACATTTTTTATAGTAAAAAATGTATTTTATAACGAGATTTAAAATAAATGATGTGAATAATAATAATAAAATAATTACTCAGCAGTTTATTTCTTATTTGATAATACTTAATTTATGATTTTACCTGTCTACGTGCTTATTTTGTAAGCTTAAAGAAATATTGATTTCTGATTTCTACAATGCAGTGCAGACTTGCCTTGCTTGCTTGTTTTTGTACAAGGCTCATTAACAAAGGATGCGTTAATGCGATGGATATTTGACAGTTTCCAAAGGAAAGGAACTATCGTGCGCAGCCGGCAAATATTCCATTTCCGTTTCCGCTGTCCATTAAAATACGAGCTGTTGAATAAAATTAATATACGTATCTTAAAATGGGTTAAAATCAAATAAAAACTCAAATATAAAAACGGCAACATTCATATTTTCCGAAATAAATACAAAAAATTGTTTCTGCTAAAAATTAGTACCTACAATTTAGGTACAAATGTTAAAACTTTTCTCCTTATGTAAACTATATTCTTTGAGAAATAAATATATTTAATTACAACACTATGTACTGCTACATTCGTTTAAATAAATAAATAAATAATGCTGGACAATCCACACAGCATCATCTAGCCTAAAGTAAGCGGAGCTTGTGTTATTATTTAGTAATTATTAGTAGACAGTCGATGACTGATACACTTACTTAATATATTTTAAATACATTGTTACACACAGACCCGGAATAACTGCGGATCGTACAAACCCCGTTGTCCCGCGGCGTTCAAAGTTTTAGCAAGATATAGGCGTAATATATCTATATTATGTACAATCTACATTATGTCTATAACAGGCGGTAATTACCCAAATTACGTAACGCAGTCAGAAATGTGCATTCGTTGATTTATTTACCGGCGTATCTGTTACAAAGCAGCTTATTACGTCTTTGATAAGTATTATAAATCATAAGTTATCCTGCATTTTTTGCCTTCTAGATATCTAACGCATTCTTGTTTTGGTGTCACGTAAGACCATTTCTGAAGTAAACATAACATAACTTATAGTAACTAAGTAACTAAACGTTAGATCTGTTTCTGAAATTATTCTATTTGTGATTTTTTCTTCTTTATTGTCGACAAACAGTTTCCTTTTCATATTCCTACTCGTATGTAACTAATGCCCACGGCCGCGGCGGCGGCGCGCGTTACAGATATTCTAAGTATAAACAGAGAATATTATCATTATTCTAAGTCTGAGAGAAAAAGAGAGAGAGAGAGCAAAGCCTACACATTTGCTCCCTTTGGGGTCGAGACCCTGGGTCCGTGGGGTACGGAGGCTCTCCGGGTTTTCAAAAAGTTATCTGAGCGTCTGGTCGACGCGACGCGTGACCCGAGAGCGGGCGGGTATCTGGCGCAGTGCATCAGCATTGCCATACAGCAGGGCAATGCAGCCAGCGTCTTGGGGACGCTTCCGACTGGTATTGATATGGATCATTTGAGCTACCTGTAGATTGTTTGCAACAGTCTGCAGTTAGCTTAATTTTTTCAATTGTAAATAATAGTTCTAATTTGTTTTTATTTTTGAATTGTAATTTTCTTCTTCTAAGTCTAGAATAGACATTGTGAGTAAATGCATCGTGACTTAGAATTATTATTGCAAAGATTTAGACAGATCCGTTCTGGAGCTTTGTAGCGTAGAGTAGATTTAGAGTAGTTAGATTATAATAGATATAATTTGTATTTTTATTTATTTATTCCACCGTAGGTACACATGATACACTAGCTTGACGTCGTCGTTATACTCTATATAATTTATATTATAACAATCACACACAACTTTTTTTCACAAATTAAATGGGTTTATTATAATCTGAACATTCGCCTTTATAATAATAAACTTATGTATGAGATATATTCCGGGATATAATGGAGTAATAAAGATATTAGAACTATTATGCAATGTTCCGTTTCGGAAATTATAGGTAGAAGTCAATAGCTCAATATTCTTTGTATTGATGCGTGATATAAGAAATAATCAAAATCTACTTATATCATCGGCGAGAGAAAGGCATTAAATACGGATATGAACATTTATTATAAATTAAACAAAATTTTAACTAAGTTCTTACAAAATAAAAACGATATGTAGAGCGTTAAGCACTGGCGAGCTTGAGTGTATTAGGTCTTACTATTTTTAATTATTGGCTATTATTTATAAAAAAGTAAATAACTGAAAGCGCAAAGAATATTTTACGGTAATTATCATCCTAAAAAATAATGAATGTAAAAATAAAAAAAATAGTGAAGGAGAAGGTAGTTTCAAATCAATTTGAGCATGGCTTCACCCAGTTAATTCGGCCCCATAACAAATCATCCGTTGTACTTATCCATTTTATTTATTTGCTCCCAATTGTAGCACCATTTATTAAAAGTAGAACGTTTACAATGCAGTCTGTTTTTTTTTTTGGATCTGTTATATAATTCTCACGGAAACGATTGCGATCATTTTCACTTTTTATGCCTGAGTTTAGTCATCTTGAGGCTTCTGGTTTCTTAGGTATGTTGTAAAGTAGGCTAATAATAATATAAATTTGTAGATTTTGGTAAAATTGCGAATATGGCTAAGTGGTTTAAAAAACCACTTAACCATAATTAACCCAGCGTGGGGATTATGGGGATTACCCCATGTGAGATAAAAGCCAACAAGGCGCTTATTAGGAGGAGGCCTGGGTCTAGCAGTGGACCAATATAGGCTGTGGAGAAGGTGGTTAAAAAAGATGCCTGAAAAATACAATGTCAAAAAAACAATTTTCTGTGGGAACAAATTACGTACGTAGGTGTACGTAATTTGTTCCCAAAGAAAATTGTTTTTTTGGTATCATGAGACATGAGATTTTACAAGTGACTCATTTTTTTCTGACCAAATAATTAAATTATGTATACCTATGCCAAAAAATTTTCGACGGGGCTTGAACCCGCAACCTTCCCTCAGTACGGGAATGCGCTACCAATTGCGCTACGAGGTCAAGTAATAGACGAGTTGAAGTCTTGTGTCCGTAGGAAGTCCTAAAGATTTCCTATTGTGAGGGCTTACGCAATATACTTAATAACAAAAAAACCGACAGACTTCGTCCTGTTCAACGATTCTAGTAATAGCCAACGTGCCGTAGGATCCTGTCTAACCAAAAATTCCGTAAAAATATGCACATTTAGATTTGCCTCAATGTTCAAATTTTCTGGAAAACATTTCTAAATTTACTTTTATTGAAAGCTAACAGTCATCTTAACTCATAACTTCGTTCACGACGCTCTCATATACTTAAAACTGGTAGGTAAGTAGGTACCAACTAACATTCCGCCGCGCCACATCGTCGACGACCGATGTGGCGCGGCGGGCGAAGGTCCGCCTCCGACGCAGAAGGTTGCGGGTTCGATTCCCGCCTTGGAGCAAATGTTTGTACGATCTGCAAATATTTGTTCCGGGTGTTCTGGGTATTTTCTATATATAATAAAAAATATCTATCTATGTTATGTATTGTATTAAGTTTATCAGTCATCTAGTACCCATAACACAAGCTCAGCTTAGCTTGGGGCTAGATGATGCTGTGTGGATTGTCCAGCATTATTTATTTATTTATTTATTTATTTATTCCAAAAACACCTCAACTAACACTGCTTAGCAATTATCTTTATTTTTGGTAACAAAACGTAGGTAAGATAAGTGGTGCGAAACCTGGTTCATTGAATTCGCAGCCTACTTTCCATCTGAGTGCAGCAATAAATTGAATCTAATTCGTCTAATTTTATTCCAACAGACTATTATGTAACTAAATATACGGGTTGTATCATCTTACTGGTTTCTGATTGGCCGAAACAGGTTTTTGATCCATTCCCATGAATCGATAATAATCAATCTACCTACCTCATAGATTTATGAAACCAGTAAAACTTTTTAAACATTGGTTATCAACAATATAAGCATTTGTAACAACATTAATAGAGTTATTATAATATTTTTTTTCTAATTACATAAAAGCCTAAGTACTACTAGTACGTTTAGCAATTTCTACGCAATTTCTTAGACGAAACAAAACTGATGGATGAAATGATAGACTATTTCTATTCTACAATGAAATCAAAACACTACTGGTTTGATTTCATAAAGTTATTGATCAGGTTATATTGTCCGCCATGCAGAACAATCATGTGAAAGTACCTAACAATATCAGAGTTATGTACTATGTCGGTCGGATATCTCGCCATCCGGCGGGCCTTCGTCACCGTTAAAGTACCAGCTACTCTGGAGCCGAATGGTCTGTTGCGTGACGTTGGTAAGAGGGACGACGGTAATATGACACTAGTACCAAGGGAGTTGGGAAGACTCATTGTGTGGGACGCATCAACACATTTGCGCTCTTCCTAGGATATCCTTAAGAGCTGTGCGGCGGCAGATTTGGCTGAGGATCTCAGAGACGCAAATAGGGCTCGACAGAGCCTACGCTACGCTTTGCTCCACTTGGAGCTGAGTGGGGTACCGAGTCTCCAGATTTTCAAAAATGTATCATAGCGTCTGGTCGAAGATCTCTTTGACCGGACGCACGGGGCAGTGCGGAACGCGCGGTCACGCATCTGCGTGACCCGCCCTAGAGCTGTTGAGTATATATCTGGCCTAGCGCATCAGCATTGCCATATTGCGGGGCAATGCAGCCAGCGTCTTGGGGACGCTTCTGATTGGTATTATATGGATCAGTTGAGCTCCCTACATTGTTCGTAACCGTCTGCCGTTAGCTGATCGTTAGCTGTAACCGTTAGCTGTGTAAAATCAGTGGTAAATACTAGTTCTAATTTGTTTCTATTCTTCAATTTGAATATGCTTTGTTAGTAAAATACACAATAACTATCTGATACAATAATATAAACTGAAAATACCTACATGTTCTTGACTAAAAAATTTCATTAACTTGACCGGAAGTAAGCAGTATTCGTCTGTTTTGCAATCAATTTAGGGGCAAATATCCCTATTTAAAAAAATCTTCGCTCTCTATTTTGTAGGTTAATAGGTAGGTACCTACATATTATTAATAATTTGAATAGTAGGCAAGTGGATATTTTGGTATTAAACACCAATGTCAGTAGATATTTTAGTAGAGTTTGACTTCAAGAACAAACTTTATTTACGCTGATAATGTATTCTTATTTTTGGTATGTTAAGATCCTTATACACAGATCCAATCTACCTTTAAACAATAAATTTTCAGCGTAGGTGCCCATTAATTTCGAAGATAACGATCGACATACCAATAGTATCTTTCACCGTCTACCTACAATAATGATTATCATTACCTAGGTACATAAATATTATTTACCTATCACTTCCGAGTCTTTCCCGTACAGGCCTTTCTAAGTAGACTGACCTAAATCTTCGGCGTTCATAATTGCATAACTGGATATCGGACAAAACCCTTCTGCAGTTGAAACTTCTAGATTGAAATTTAGACGTTCTTATGTTGGTTATAATAGATATGAAAGTCGGGTAAGTTTTCGTACCGCCGCGGTATCCATAATTTTGTTCGACAAGGCCGTTATGTCGGTCGTCGTTCGTCGCGGATTTTTTTGTTTTTTTCCAGACGGTCCACTTTTACTATCGTTTGGAATGGAGAATGACTTAGTTTATGTGCAGTTATGTAAAGATGATGTCATGTTTGAGCTCTTGTGAGGGCCACGCCTATTTCGCTCCAGAAACCGATGGACTGCAAAACTTTGCTAAAGAATTTTCTAAATTGATTCCCACTCAGTCTAAGCTTTGATGTCTCGATCCTTTGTAAACACCTTGCAAGACAAATAATAAATAGGAAACTGTGAAAGTAGGTAAAACATAAGAAATGTTAAACTTATCCATAAACAAATATAAAGTAGGTTATCTGGCTTATAGAAAATCCTAAAAACTTATCACGGTATCTAGGTACACTAATAAAGAAAACTGTTCTATAAAGTGGTTAATATTTATTATTATTATAAATTATTATATACAGGGTTACAGGTTAAGTCGACCTAGATCCTGGAGGGGGTTGTAGTTTCCACCATTTCTGACTGATTTCACTATGAAACACCCTACCCCAAACTTAACCGTTTTTAAGTTATTGGACTAAGTAAGGCCCAATCAAATGGTTCGATATGATTCCCATCCAAACATTCAAACTGAATCGTCTTTGTGATCCCTTAGTCCGCTTCTTATTGGGATTTCTTTGTACTTTCGGGGCCCAATAATGAGCGTTGTGGTAATTCGTTATGCCGTCTTTATCAAATTTCGACTCATCAGTCCACAAGATATTTCTCAGAAATGATGGGTCCTCTAAATCTGCATTGAGCATGAATCTGCAGAAATCCAATCTCCTCACAGGATCTCCTTCTTCAATAACTTGTACCGGCGTGTAATGATAGGGGTAGAGGCCGGCAGTATTCACCGTAAACCACACTTTCCACTGCGATAGTCCAAGTTCTAAGACGAAGAAGAAGTTTTTTCTAAGAATTCTGATAACACCCTAGCTTGTTTTATCTTGTTAGATAGCTGATGAAACGTAGATATTTTTAGGCACATCTGCAGCATGGCTGTCATAGATATTTATTAAAATATTTCTGAAATTAAAAAATATTTTTATGAGTTCATTTCAATTTATTACTATCAATCGTCTGCTGCGACCCAGTTGGTTTAGTTAACTGCAATTTTAGTATTAAGAATAATAAAGCAACTCATCTACTACACAAAAATCGTAAACACAAATAAATTAGAGACAAAGACCCATAAAAAAAATTGGTCAATAGGCTAAAAGTCGGTAATTTTTAAAAAAAACTTCAAAGTCCAATAACTTAAAAACGGTTAAGTTTGGGGTAGGGTGTTTCATAGTGAAATCAGTCAGAAATGGTGGAAACTACAACCCCCTCCAGGATCTAGGTCGACTTAACCTGTAACCCTGTATATAAATATATAAAATATATATATTTATATTATTATAAAGTGGTTATATTTTAATTTTTTTAAGAACTTTTTAATGATTCACATTTTTACTAACCCATTCATTGCCCAGCCTCTGCGGTGCAACCTGAAGGAGCGCGCTACCGCCGTAGCTTTTCTAGGTCTACATGGAGATGTACGTCAATGAAGTGTTAGCTTAAAAGAGCAAAAGACAATGAAAACAACACATTAAGAAGTTCTCTACTTTACGAGCAACAGTCCAAAGATGGACACACACGCTGCGCACGTTCGCACGTAACATGGAAAGTCGCACGTAGTTCAATAAACCGCAAAACGATATAATTTAACTTCTCATCATTGTGAATTATTCATCTCGTAATCAGCTTTTTGTTTTGCTTGCACTAAGAAACAATGAAAAGAAAAGAAAATTTATTAAGAAAAGTTCGTAAGATTTAGCTAGGTATCTAGTTGCTTTAGCTTTTTTAGCTTTTGCTTATCATAGAGTTAATGTTGTAATGACGGTTTTTGGTAAGTAGGTACTTCATCCTCATCAGTGGCCTTTACACCCACGTAGGATGGTTTACGTTGTGTTCGTTTAGCGGTACTTACATAAATATATGACTAATATAAAGCCGGGGTACTGACCGGTGGGTGTTACTAGGCGTAATGTACCATTCACAGCGAGCATGATACGTTAAGCCGTGTGCAATCCGTCTCGTTGCAAGTTGAGAGCCTTCTGAGGGGCGCCCGCGGCGGCGTACAGATGAGGCCATAATAATGACAAACGTGTGTCCTATGTCTAGGGCATGTTTTTAAAACGTTTATCCCCCCAACTGTATGTAGCCCACATTAGGTCTACTAAGAAATTTAAGTACCTACCTATTCACAATCATCCAAAAAATATCCTTCAACTAAAACTTCGCGGGAGTGATGGGTGGACACTATTATTTTTATGACACTATTATGAATTTAATAAATACATACATACCTAGGTATAGAAAGGAGCTTTTAAAATTCTAATAAATATCAATAAACAACTCAAAAAACTATTTAATCAACCGCGAATTTCTACGTTACAAATTTAGCAGACAAACATGCTAATTAGATAAAGAGATGGCCGGATTTAGATGATGTAATAACTAGATTTCATACAAAATAACACTTTCTCGTGTGTTTTTGTCACGGTTAGGTAACTTTAGTTTTAATAGAATCAATATATAGGTAGAATGCATTGTGCGACCAAATTGCCTTTCTAGCCTTTCGCTAGACTAAAATAAAGCTGTTTGGTCTAAAATGAAGATCGCAAATATCTAACAAATTATAAGATAACCTACTTAATATTATTGTTACTTGTTGAGGCATCCTAATATAATTCTTCAATATTTTACACCGAAAAGAGACGGAGTAAGAAAGGAAACCAAAACTCTTCTAAACCTTACCCTGTTCTTGGACAACATAAGGCACATTATAGGAAAAAAAATATTTCGGGCCACCAGATGCCTCAAGGAACATGAATACATAATACTGTAACGCGCGACGAGGCTACTTAGCCAATAGGCTATAGTTCGAAGCGGCGGCGGCAGCGGCGCGGCGGGCGACGAGTCCAATCATCCGTGGGTAAGGTAAGGAGGCTGCCAGAGAAATTGCTTGACAAGCATTTGAATTGGCTGAATTGAACGTTTTTGTATGGCTTGAATGGGAACAAACTGTCTCTCGCTGATTTTGCGAAAAATATAATGATGACCTACATCATTATACTTACAAATTGTTCATAAATTAGCTTTATTATTTTACATACTCCTGTGGTCGCATTATCTACCTACTCATAAATTAATCCACAAGAGCTCACGTAATACTTATCATAAGATTTTAAGACATGTTGTTGCCTTTAAACCTTGTTTTGATGCAATTTCATGAGGTTCGAACTTTGGACCACCCTACCAACAAATAATTAAGTTGTAATTATATCCATAGTTAAAAATTTATTTTCGCAAAAAGAAAAAAAAAATTAATAAAGAAGCATCGAATTTATTGTCAGATTAAGTATATACAGCCAATGGGAAGTGCAGTGCGTGCGAGTGAGGAGTCTAGTAGATGGGTGCGACAACGCCAGGCGTGATGTAGCGGCCGCCAAATCCGTTCACGACTGTGGGGCCAGCTACCAGGGTCTGGAAAACAAAAAAAAGAAAAAAATTAGTAGAAATAATACTGATCTTAACACTGAATTACATCTGGATAATGGATAACGCTGCTCGGCATCATCTAAAGTACGCTGAGCTTTTGTTACGGATGACTAGTATAAAGTAGTAAACTATAACGCACAGCTCATAATACATACCTACCTAACGCAATAGGCACACAGAAAATTTGATCCGAAACAAATATTCGCAGATCATACACATTTGCTCATACTCTTACTCCAACTAAATTATTCTAATTTAATGATTAATTATCGCGTACTTTTTGTATTATTTTCCTACGTTTCCATCGCGTTGCAGCGATCGTGGTCACGGGGCGACCACCATCACGATTTTGAGTCGCCCCGTGACCACGATCGCTGCAACGCGATGGAAACGTAAGGGAAAATAAAACAAAAGGTACGCGATAAATACCCGATAAATAATCTTTAATACCTCTATGTTAACAGATCGCGAAAGTTTAAAAAGTTTTATTCTAATTTGTCCCGGGAATCGAACCCTCAACTTACTGCGCCACAGAGGTTGTAGAGTTGGAAACAACTCACAATAAAAAAAATATACAGAACCGGGTGGTGTTTTTCTAATTAAGATAACCGGACAGTTACACTTTTATTGGTGTTTTTGATGGATTTTATTCACACATTAAATCAATTAAAACATTAAACCCAACCAACAACTGACCGACCAGATTTCTTTCAAGGAACACCACCTAAAGTGCAGAAACTGTAACGCTTACCCTAGCATAGGGGTTGACGATTCCAGTGGTGTAGCCAGTGAGGCAGCCGACGCCGAAGCAGCCCGGAGCCAGGTACTGCGGGGCGGCCATAGCCATCGCCACTACCACCAGGAGGAAGAAGATCTGAAAGGAATAAATAAATAAATAATGCTAGACAATTTCTCAGTTGCGTTATGGGTACTAGCTAACTGATAATGATTTACCCCATTATCTATACATATAAAATGCTTTGTCCTGAATGACTGACTGACGGATCAACGCACTGCCTAAAACGCTGATCGTTGAGACCTGAAACTTGGAGGGAGTGTTTTTGTATGACGTAGGCATCCGATAAGAAATAATTTTCCGAAATTCTACCCCTAAAGGGGTGCAAAAGGGGGGCAAGGTTTGTATGGGACAACGTGATTCCTTGGTCAAACCTAATTCAAATTTTGCATAAACCTTTTTAAATAGAATTTATAAAAGACGTGTTTCGTATTTTATCGATATTCATCCCCTAACCGGGTTAAAAGGGGTAGAAAGTTATCTATACGTACAAAATGCTTTGTCCTGAATACTGACTGATAGTTACTTTCGAATCTATTCTAATATTATAAATTCGAAAAGTAACTCTGTCTATCTGTCTATCCGTCTGTCAGTCTTTTACCTCATTACGCATAAACGGCTGAACGGAGCTTAATGAAATTTGGCATGGAGATAGTTGGTATCCCGGGGACGGACATAGGCTACTGTCAACCTCGGAAAAGAGCTCATAATAGTCTGCTAACTTAGAGAATTGCTATCACTCTGTCTTCTTCTATTGACATAAGTTAGAGTGAGAAGTAACGCTGCTTAGCAACTGTTTTAAGTTAGCGGACCATTATGAATAAGGGGGTTATAGTATTTATACTTGGTTTTAAAATCCATAATATGATGTTCTGTACATAAAATAAAAACAGACATTAAATTCCTTAATATTTTCACTATTTCTTTATATTTACGGGACAAATATCAGGTCATTAAGTACTCGAATAAGTATAAAACTTTTATAGGACCACCTCAGGATCTCTATGCAAAAGCGCAAGAATCATTATAATTGGATAATTAATGGCGAAGATATCTATATAAAAAGATGTCACAAATGAAGCTTAAATTTTATTACGGGTGTAAAAAAATCATTCCAAAATATACAAAATACTAGCCTCCACCAACAAATCTGTATCTACGTCTATTTAGTTCCTAAAGATTCTTCTAAAGCGGCTGAGTAACAAGTACCTAACGGAAGATTAGACAAACATTGCGCTTCTTTTTTTTTTCTTTTTTAAGTTTCACAATTTGTGAAAATTAATTCGCTACAAAAGAAGTACAAAAATAGATCCATGAAAATTTCGTTTTTATGTCTTTATTTCACTACCAAAGCCATAAGTAACGATCAATTTACAAAATTATAAAACTTTATTCAATTCGATGGATAGAGTAGATTTATCAAAATAAAGTTTAAGTGATATATTAATTTGGTAATTTATAACTTCGACGACATAACCGATAACAGCACTAACAAAGTGTGAAAACTTTTATCAGCCACTTTTATTTTATTTTTACACAAATACTCACTGCGGATTTCATGACGATGAGGAGATGACAAGAACTGCTGTCAAGCCTTCAAGCAACTGTACCGACCTAAGGAAGCTAGCTCAATATATAGGTCTCTAGAAGGTCGCCAAGGGCTGCCTAGATCTTATAAAGATATAGTCTATATTAGAACTTCCTAAGGTCACAATAATATCTGAATATATAATGAAAATACCAGTCTAGGAAAAAGAAGTCGTTTGTAAACTTTGTATTCTAGTTATGGACAGTGCATATTAACTTGAGTACTAGGTACCTACTTTGTTGTTACTTAGTAGGTAGGGTAGTTACGTACACTGGGTTTTGTGAGAAATTGTATTGTATTAATTAGTAAATCCATCCAGAAGCTCTTTGACAAGCATGGATGCTGGCCAAGAAAGACTGTATGTACCGAAATAACATAAACAATTAATTCATCTGTGACCGTAACAACCCCCTTTGCAGTGTATAGTAACTATCTAGGAATAAATTATTTAAGCGATACTAAAATAAGCCTAGACATAGGCCTCTAGAGAAGTAAAATAAAATTCAGTCATTTCAACGCATGAACTGAGTTATGAAGAGTTTATCATAAAGAAATCATTTGGAGCCATATTTTACTCAGTTCTGGGTAATTGGACTCTTGAAGTTTGTCAAGTTTGTGCCTAATCATCACGCTTCATTTGTTTGGTGTACGTACCAATTTCAGTTTCATGAATTTGGGAAAAATTAAAGAAATTGAAATTCGATTCAAAAACGTACATCATGGATCACGGGCCTTCACTTGGGTAAGCTAGGGCGAAAATTTCTACGTGCCACAAAATTCTTAGATACCTCGATTGTCCGAAGGTATATTATATGACTAGGCTATATGACGATATTAACGGGCGATAATTTCTATCAACTCGCCGCGTTTCGCCCGTGGAGGTAGACTTTTAATACAAAACAAGATCAGTCATGCTACATTTTTCTCAAGGTGCCAGGAGCTGATTCAATAAACCAGATGGAAATGTAGGCGTAGCTTATTATTTAGTCATTCAGCATTATCACCGTTAAACGCTTATTATATCGTTGCAAATAATTATCTTGAAGTAATGTGAATCAGAACAAACATACAGGTTAAGTATGTTTCCATGTGGAACATAGAAGTACCTACCTAAGCACATTTGGATAAACAATAACACCGGCAAGGGCGTGTCAGACCACGCGCAGTTTCATGGAATAGGATTTATACCTATTCCATGAAATTATTTTTTTTTTGTAGTTCGACTGACAATCATATAGCTATGTCCTAATGCTTTACCGATTCGATTTTTCATGACTACTTATTGATTTAGTTTCGGAAGAAGTTGTAATTGATTTTGTTATTGTTGCTCAACATTTTCTATTATTTTACAGACTTTACTCAGTCGTCGAAATGACTTATTATAACTTATAATAGCTTATAACTCTTATAATAATAATAATATAAAATAATAATAATGCTGGACAATCCACACAGCATCATCTAGCCCCAAAGTAAGCAGAGCTTGTGTTACGGGTACTAGATGACTGATAAACTTAATACAATACATAACATAGAACACTTATAATTATTTTTTATTTAATCAGAATATTCAATAGAATAAAATAGTACCTACCTATTATTTTTGTTATTTTATTTGCTACTTGCTTCTGCCCGCGGCGTTAAACGCTTGTTTCCGTGATAAAAACTAAGCCAGATTGAGTTCCTATGATAAACTATATTTTTTATACTTTTGTCATGGCAAAATCATCTAGAATAATCTTAGTTACATACGAAAGTCATCATATCAAGTATCACTATGCATAGATTTTTATCGAGTCGATATAGACTCGATAAAAATCTATACTTTCGTAAGTCCCCTTAATATGCGAGTCGACAGATTCGCATCTCTATGTAACTGTGTCAATAATAATATTCAATAATCATTTATTTCGTAAATTTCTAGAATACCACGTCACATTTATTTGTCTATGAAATACTTCATTCTGTCATTCAGTATTCATTCATTCACCTGTCAACAATTAGGGAACTTCATAGTCTTTCTTAAACCAAACAAATAAAATTCATATACCACAAATTAAATTCATGGACGGGGTATAATTGCATTTTATTTTAATTTGCTATAAATTTATTATTGTTTTGTTTATTGGTAGATGTCTACCTGATTTTTCATGCCCTAGGCCCTAGATTAAGGCAAAACATGTCTGGTGCTTACCAATTATTATAATCACCTACATCTTTGTGACCCATGATTGCAAATAAATTTGAATTACGTTTACGTTTAATATTCATTTATTCTCAAAAAGACAAAATTATACAATGTCACTTACATGATAACAGGGTTCTTAGCTAAATTTTAATTGGTTAGGCAGGCATGCTCCCGTTTACGCCACTTTCTACGACTCTGCGCCAACCGAATGGGTGCTTTTATAATCTGTCCCGCTGTCGCATATTATACGGCACGGCAACGTTAACACCATGGCCATCGACAGATGCCTTATACCAGCATGCGGCCGCTAATATTAATTTTAGGTAAAATCACCATAATTCACGCACGGCATCTAATCGTAATCAGTAGATAGCACCATGAAGATCCACGTCGTACCTTACCTATAAACTAGTGTAGTACAAACAGACACAAACCTCTTTAGCAAATAGGTTTCTCGTGGTCCAGCCTCATGTGTACGTGCGAGCGCGACCTGCCTTCGCTGGGCTCGACCGCGTCGGCGCGGTACACTGCGTTCTCTATCCACACGGCATTGCGGTCTGAGATAAAACCATGAAGATCCACACTGTACCTATAAACTAGTGTACAAACAGACACAAACCTCTTTAGCAAATAGGTTTCTCGTGGTCCAGCTTCATGTGTACGTGCGAGCGCGAGCTGACCTCGCTGGGCTCGACCGCGTCGGCGCGGTACACTGCGTTCTCTATCCACACGGCAATGCGGTCGGAGATGGCTACCATGAAGCGGGGTAAGCGGCCGGAGTGCGTACGGGACGGCTTAGGTTCGCCTGATAACGTATAAGGTATGATTAGGAACCAGCTATGCACCAGACGGAAGACGGAATGAAGTCTCATAGAGGCAACTAGCTACGTCTACACATCACCTATTGACATGCCCAAACGCAACTGTTCAGTCTCAGAAGTCGTATTCTGCTACTTCAAGGAAACTGAGTTGGGCTACTTTTGAGTCTGAAAAATTATCACACCCTGCTGAAAAGCGAAAGTTTGTGAAGATGTGTGATTCCATACATTTCCAAACTACTAAACAGATAATATTTATATTTATTATGCTTTTTATTCGGGTATGGCGCATGCTAAGCAGCGGTCATACTAAAAATGTTACGAAAATGTTTTAAATAACCTACCTAGGTTAGATACGTTACCCAATATTTCAGCTACTCGTTCCAGCACCACATCAGCGATGCTCCTAAGCCGGTTTGAGACCAGCATCTCTTTGTTTCCCTTCGCTATGTAGTCGCACAGTCGATATGCCACCTAAAATCAGGCTATTATTCATCGACATCGTACAAAATCAACCAATAGAATCACAAATACATGTCGCGTGGTAGTCATTTGTTACGATATTTTATCACAATTATCACTATGCATAGGGTACCTATTGGTTATTTTAACAAATCTACACTTCGCTACGCTTTGGTATAAACCTGGCCCTATTCTGCTATACAAGTTGCTTCACTATGACAATGGTATCGTCACATAATTACTCATTTTGGTATTCTAAGTACATTAGATGCAAGAAACTGCAAATGGAGGGACAAACGTCAAAAGTGTCGCGGTTGAAACTATTCTATCAATCTCTCCATGCAAATAGCACCACGCACGCACTATCTAGCTAGAGTTTATTTCATCTAAGGATTCTACATGACGATTTGCAACGACCAATCGCGTCATAGTAAAGCAATTGGTAAGCAGAATAAGGCCCCAGCCTTAAGAGGCGGCCCCAGCCTGAAGAGGTTTGGTTGTCAAACTAGGCCGAGGTACTCAGATCCCCGTGATAAAAAACCCAAATTAAATAAAATTTGCGAAATTAACTTAACGATAAAAAAAAATTAAAGTTTCGCACATAATTTGGTCGGGATCTCAGGAACCTTTTATTTTCTTGCTTTTATTTTCCTTTAACCCAAATTTATATTTGTTATTGGTTTAATTTATATGAGATAATACATAAACTTGTCGTGATTGGGGAGACTTGATACAAAAGATTTGGGTAGACTTGATCCCCGGATCAAGTCTACCCAAATCTGTGCTGTGTGTCCCACAAGTGCTGTGTTGTGTAGGTACCGATTATTATACATAGGTTTCATGCTTTTACTCGGATTTTTTCTTTGATTTTTTTTATCGGATTTGTTCGTCGGGACTGTTTGGTTAAAATATTCACGATTTAAGCTTTAGATTTTATTTGGTTTTAAGATTCTTGGATCGTTAGATTGATTGTTGTATATTCAGTTTGTACTATGCCTAACATTTTATTCGTTTATATTCGTTTTATATGTTTTGTATTTGTTTAAACATTTATAGTGTTGGTTTTAAAGTTTGTTTCTGTTAGTTCATTAAGCATGTGATTAAGAAAAGATCTGTGACTAGTTTTAGTAATAGTAGGTATGTAAAATAAGATAACAATAACTGTCCACCAGTAGGTACTTACTTTGCTGCCCAGCAGTGGTAGCAAAGTCTACTACTTTGCTGCAAATGTCTAAATTTTTAACCTGATAAAAAATATTAGGTAAAATAATTATTATTTTAGGTTTTTTTGATACAAGTTCGTACAATAAAACATCAAGTGGTTTTTATTTTAGTAGAGTAGGTTTCTCACCATCAACCGTGTTGAGCACGCGTCCCCTAGTCTCGCATGCATCAAGTTTCCCATACATAATGGGAGATTTGTTCCACCCGGATCAAGTCATCTGACAGCCAGGATCAAGTCACCCACATATAGAGGTAGAGGACACATGGTACGATTCCCATTTTTTACTTTTTTTTTAAATATCTTTTGAATCTTATAGAAAAATAGTAACTAACTTCAAACATTCTTCTACTAGATAAATAATGAATTCTTTAGTCACAAATCATCACAGTTTCGAGGTAAACCTTTTATTTTATAGACCAAAATAAAAGTGGGGGATCAACTGTTACCCAGTTTCCCCTACTAATTATTTGGTTCCTTGAACCAATTTCTTCATTAGTTGTGTAGTTTTCCTGTTATTAGGCAATAACTTGATTTTTGCGCTTGCGCTCCTATGAACTCAAAATCCTATGTATCGTTTTACAAAATGGCGCGGATTGCGCCCTCTTAATACATCGAGGTTAGCGTGCTTGACTTTCGCAAATAAATGTATTTGATTCTTAGGTAAGTATCTAGGTAATTGATTTGATATAGACGATGCAGCGATGTTTGCTATTCATCACCAATCAATTACGTTTCATCGGCTACTTGCATGTTCCGTGTCTGGTTGCATAAAAAACTGGATTAAGAATTGGCCATATTTACAGGCATTTTCACGCTACATGCTCGAAAACGGTACTTTATACGTCATGTAACCCTAACCGAAAGAAAGTGATTATAGCCCTATTGGCTGTAGAAGATTTTTCAAATTAAAACAAATCGAATGATATCTCTTAATGCGAGGCCAAGAAGATATTCTATGAAATTAGAACTAACCTCTGTTCAGAAGGCGAAATGCTTATAACAAAAATACAATACAAAAGACATTACATAAGACACAAGTACAATGGGCGCCCTTATCGCTTTTATTTGCCTACCTAGATATTATTTTTATTTTCTCGCAGTTATTGAGTAAAGTAGAATTTTCTCCTCAAGGAATAAAGCTGTATTCGTCTTAGGCGGGATTAAATCCCTCTCGCACTCAGGATCCTAGTAAATTTTCGCTTCGCTCGTGAGTTATTCTTGAATCATGTAGGGCTAGCATGCGCACCACGAGAAGCGTGTTTCGTCTCGATAAGTCGAGAAAAATGGCGGTATCTCGATTTATCGACCGAATCTAGCATGCAGCTCCAATAATCTTCACGTCACGTGAACGATTTAAGTGAATGTATACCTTATCCGTGGTAATCTTTCTCGTCAAACGCTAAGATGCGCGCCAAATTTTCTCAACTTTTGACAGTTTAGCGCGGGAATAACTATCGTCTTTCAATTTGAGCACAAGAATTCACGAGAACTTATTCATGATTTTTTCTTCGAATTTTGTTAGTCATAGCGGTCCCGTCACACCGCCAAATAAATAAATTTGATAATTTATTTATTGGCGGTGTTTAATAATTAATATAATGTTTAATAATTAATAATAGAGACATGAAAGGTTTTTGTCGAAGTAGATAGATAGATAGATAACTCTTTATTGTACCACACAAACACAAAATATAATACAGAAGAAAATGCTGAGAAACAAGGAAGTACAAAGGGCGGCCTTATCGCTTTGAGCGATCTCTTCCAGGCAACCTTGGGATGGACTGGACTTAAGAGAACAATATAGACAGTGGTGTTTGAAAAACTTAAGGAAATTAAAACAATTACATATACCTACACTACGTACTATAATACCTATCATGTCTTTAACTACCTACTTTATAATAATAAACTTACATAGACATAAAAATAAAATTATTAAATTTTTACACTGATAAATAATACTGATGAAGCAGTTTTTTGAAGATTGGGAGTGATTTCGCACGTCTGATGTCCAGGGGAAGAGCATTCCATAGACGGATAACTTGTACAGTAAAGGATTTTTCATAAAAAGTAGTAGAGTGAGCAGGAACTTTTAGGACGAGGGTTTCAGAGGAACGCAAAGAGAGAGAGTGAGAGTTGGATAGGAATTCAAAGCGCTCCTTGAGATAAGATGGGCTGGGAGGATAGAACAAGATACTGTACAAGAGAGATAGTATATGAGCATTCCTGCGAAGTCGGATGGGCAGCCACTTGAGCTTAGCGCGATACTCGGATACGTGGTCATATTTGCGAAGACCAAATATAAACCTGATGCTGAAATTCTGAAGGTGCTCAAGCTTATTTAGCTGGTCTTCAGTGAGGTCCGGATAGCATGCGTCGGCATAGTCAAGGATGGGGAGCAAAAGGGACTGGGCGAGTGTTACCTTAGTGGAAGTTGGAAGGAAATTGCGCAGTCGCCGCAGTGAGCCGGCCGATGCGAACATTTTTCGGCTGAGTTCAGCCAATTGCGGACCCCACGACAACTGATTGTCTATAATTAGACCCAGGTTTTTGACGGTTTTGCTTATGGGAATTGTGACACCATCGAAGGAGATAGGCGACAAGGTCGCTATGTCAATTTTAGCAGTCATCCTTGAACTACCCACAACGATGACTTGACTCTTCTTACGAAGTACCTACCTAATTAACAGTACCTAAGTACCTTCCAAGTATTTAGGTACCTACTTATTGTAGGTACTTACTCAATGTGAAGCTTGGAAACGGTGCCATTATATGATAACGTGTAGGTTACATATTATTGTAAATATATCCAAGAGCTACGTAGTTCTACTGTAAGCGCTAAGGGTGAAGCACATCATGTACTTGTACATGTACTTGCTCACATTTTTCTTGATCTTGTTATAAGATAGGTCATGGGTCAGGCACTTGCGTAATAGAAAACATACATAATACTTATTGTACGTAGCTACTAAACTGAACGATTATTTTATTTTTTTTGCACCTTTTTTATTTTTATTCTCGGCCGAGTTAATTTCTTTTACGAATAGACTGGTCTGGGGGGACCAGAATTATGTGGGACTCGACGTCCTGATAAGGACGTAATACCCACCAAAACCTCTCCGGTGACCCCTCTCGCCATTTTCGCCGAACCACGGGAACATTTAAACCTACCACGGCCCGACTGGCGCCCCTCTTCCTCCCATACATAGCCGCCGAGCCCACCATTCCACACACTCGCCGACCCCATTTATCCGTCACGTTTCCTCCCCCTTGCAATCGGTACCTAGTAAAACAGAAGTTAAGGCGGAGATTTTCACCCGCAAATGTTGAAATAGCTTCTTCTTCTTATTATTTTTTTTGTTTCGTCGCTTTTTCGACTGTTTACCACCATTCTACTAGTGAAAATTTAATGATCAAACTATCATTAAGAAGCTGAACACTAGGAAGGTTAGTATATTTCTTCCGTGCAGTTCACAAAAACCATAGACAATTGAATGAACTAAACGGGTGTTCGTCTGGGAGGCTGTCTTTACGCAACAAGGACTATCCGATAACGAGTATTAGATATTTCGTGGTGCGCATGTCAGAGTAAATGAGAAAATAACTGACGACGACAAAAATAGTCATCACGCGCGCGCGCGACGTCTTTCGTGGCGCGCATCTTAACCCTGCGCCGAGTTGTGCTCTGGAATCAATATGAGGCCTGACGTTAAGGCACTGCTTTAACACCTTGGTACATAATCTACTATTATTGTTGGAAGAATATTTCTTGGTGAATCTCACCAGGGGATTATGCCTCGTGAAATTTCCCGATTTGCTTTATATACTTTGCAAGAAATCCTGTTTCTTTCGTTCCACTTTCTAGTTGCCTACTAGGTACGACACACGGGTTGAGTTGGTATTTTTAACTGTATCTAGGTATTGTCTGGCAAACTCACAGAGCGAGCGTTACAGCACAAGTTTAAAATTCGAAAAAAATCTGTTAATTACTAACTTTAGGCAATAAAATATGTGAAAGGAGTCTAACATCCTGTCTGTGTGACTTGTTGCATGTCGAGATCATTAAACCTAAAGAGATAGAATTTATTTGATACAACCTGTTTAAAATATATTAATGACATATGGCTTATGTCATTAATATATTTTAAACAGGTTGTGTGTGTGTGGCGTTTTCTTCTCTCGCGTTTTCACGCATTCCGTTCGGCTGAATCATCATCATCAGCCTATGCCAGTTCACAGCAGGACACAGGCCTCCTATAATGAGCGTCATAGTGCCCTGTTCTTCGCAGATTGTCATCCCTCCTGGCCACAAGGCGTCCTACTCGTAAGCGAGATGTCAGTATAGATCTCATTTCCCCAATTAAGGCGTTTTACTCCAATGCGACATGTCAGTGCAGATCTCATTTCCACAATTAGGGCGTTGTACTCCAATGCGAGATGTCAGTGCAGGTCTCATTTCCACAATTAGGGCGTCCTACTCCTATGCGAGATGTAAGTACAGATCTCATCTCATTCTTACGCGGTCTCCACGCAAAAACACATTCACCCAACGCAACGGTGGTCGGGAGATATGGCTGCCATCCCACTACAGTTTGCTGATTCTACGATTTAAAAACGCGCTGGGTGGACACACCAGTTTTCATCTAGCACAATGCTGGGTGGAGGCCATGTTTATCCTAAGCCCTGCTGCGTACAAAAAAACCTCTATGTAGGTGGATAGGTACATAGGATTAATTAGTGTCATAAGTTAGTGTGCTGTGTAGTAGGTATATTTAAGGTTTAGGGTAAGTAAAATATTTTCTTTCTTTTCTTACATAAGTGGACAGTAGTGTCTATTCAGATGTCGCCAAATCTAAACGAAACTAATTTGACACCACTAAAAATGATGCCAACCTTTTTATTTCGATCGGGATGACCTCCTTTTAAGTTTGCGATCCCTATTAAGTAAAACTCTGTGCCTCCTGTGATGGGTGATAAAGTCGAGTTGTACTCTTTTTGTGATTTTTACATAGAAATTATCAGAAAAAAAATACTATTTTTTGGGTCTAACTCACGTTCTTCTATCTGCTATTGTTTCGGAGATAATATGGTGCAAAGTGATATAACTACCAGGATATAAGCAAAAATATCGTGAATATATGTCAAGTTGTAACCCCTTCAAGTAATTGCTCCACACACTGGTTTTCGTGCTTTGTTGTATAAGAGCGATTATATTCATTTTCACATTTTATTTTTTAGTGTATTTATCGTAAATATTGATATATAACGAGTTATATCACTTTGAACCAATCTTTCTCAATACTGATTGTGATTAGGGTACAATACAATAGAATACAATCTAATCTTTGGGGTAGTATTTTTATCATTTGTGATGTGTGTGTGTTTGAGCAACATTGTGTTAGGAACATATTCTATTAGTTATTCGATTGTATATCAGTTTACACAAAGACAACATATAGGTGCAACGTAATTTAACTGTACCTACTTGTATCATTTATCACGTAATTTTAACACATGTTAGAAATAAAAACGGTACAACTTACAGGTTTTTAGTGAGTTATTTAAAACTACAAATTTTACATAAAAGTTCAAATGCACAGTAAAAGTGAATGTGTTTATCTACAAAAGAGGTTACTTAAGTGTAACCTAGACCCTTAGTTCACGAACTAGAATTTTTTAATCTTCATAGACTCAAAAAACCTAAAAAATCTTCTCTTAAATCTTCAGAGACTTCTTCAGTTATTAAATCTTGTTTTTGCTCTCCTGTAAAGTGTTGATTTTTCAATTGTATCATTTATCACAGGAGGCACAGAATTAGTTTAGTTTTGTTTTGGCAACATCTGAATTGACACCATTATCTACAAGTTGACAGTTAAATTAGGCAACCTGAGCACTGAAGTTGACGAGCCACTTCTGCCGCTGCCGTAGCTCCTTGCTCTTGTCCGCTTGCTCCTTGCGGTCGGACATGCCGCCCGGGCCCGACCAGTGTTTGGAAGACTCCATCAGAGCTTGGAAGTATTGCTCAGTTTGTCTATGGAACAGAATACATTCTTTAAGGGGCGAACCTAACGGGTTCGGTTGTCAAACTAGCCCTAGATTAAATCTCAGTACTCACGGGATCCCCGCCGTGGTAAAAAAACTCGTTTTAAGTAGGTTACTCAAAAAAATAATAAATAAAAAATCTTTGGTTTCTTGAATCTGAAAACACGAATGTGATAAAAAAATAAGATAAAAAAAATCATGAAAGTGCACTGTTTCGCACATATTTTGGTCGAAATCTCAGCAACTCCGCGGTCTACTGAAATTACTTGTTTTGATTCGTAGGTTATTACTAATTTTTTGGTTCGTTGAACCAGCTTCTTCATAATTTGCGTAGTTTTCTTGTAAATACTCGTAAACAATACCTTGATTTTTGCGCTGTCGCCGTTCCAAAAACGTATGCTCTGTCCCGTTTCTATGAACGCGAAATCCTATTATGCCTATCCTTTTCACAAAAAGCGCGCAATCCGCCCTCGTACAAAAAATAAAGTAAAAAAGACTAGGTAGAATGGGCCTCTTTTGGCAAGACAAGAGACACCAGAATACGAGACTTACTTAGTTATCTAGCGTATCTAGTCTCTCCCAAAGTCAACTTTGCTCAGAGGTACCTAATATCAGAGTATGGATGTCCTAGATAGATAGGTAGGCTATCTGTAAGACCTAGGTATCTGTAATGTGTTCGATATCACCATCCGATAGGTACTTTCCCCGATCATAAATACACTAAAGCCGGTCAGATAAAACTGCAAGTATCTTACTCAGGGCTAAGAAAGTAGTCATCCTCAAGGGCGCTCTTGATCTTGTCTCGTCTATCCCGCGGCAGGATTGCACATTTCTCGTCCCATAGCGAACGGAGCCGGCGAGCGTTGGGCCTAGCGAGCATTTCCACTCGCTCCATGTTACGGCGAACGCGTTGACCAACTTTTGGCCGACGTTCGAGAGGTTCCCCTGGTGAGAGGTGATTACACCGTAAAACTTCTCATCTATACTTAATATGATAAATTCGAAAGTAACTCTGTCTGTCTGTCCGTTACCTTTTCACGCCTAAACGGCTGAACGGATCTCAATGAAAATTGGCAGGGAGGTAAATGGTCCCGTGTTTGGAAGACTCCATCAGAGCTTGGAAGTATTGCTCAGTTTGTCTATGGAACAGAATACATTCTTTAAGGGGCGAACCTAACGGGTTCGGTTGTCAAACTAGCCCTAGATTAAATCTCAGTACAGATGGCATTTTAAGTAGCCTATGCCCGAGGACGGGCATAGGCTAAGTAACAAGCGCGTGCGAAGCCGAGGACAACAGCTAGTAATTTGTACGAATAACCTTTTGAAATCCTGTCCTGGGCACAGACTGTTTGGGCGAAGACAAGGCTAAAAGTACCTACTGAGCGGGTCGGGCTGATATTTTTCACATAGATTATATCGAAAATATCTACAAAAAAATTTAGGCTTTTTATCCTGGTAAACGCGTGCAAAGCTACGAGCAAAAGCTGTGCTTCAATATTGCGGAGGCCCCCATGGGCCGCAAAGTTTGCGAATAAATACTTAATTATTATGTTGTGTTCTTTTAATGTTATCAATTGTTATAATATAATTAGCATTGCCATTCAACGTGGCAATGCTGCCAGCATTCTGGGCACTCTGCCTTCCATTGACGGCTTAGTTTTTCAAGAAATAGATATAGGTAAGTGTATATACTAGTTGTAATTGTTTTATTCTGTTTTTGTAATCTATGTGCTAAATGAAACTTATTCTTATAAATTTAAGTCACATAACAAAGTAAATTAAGAGAAGTACTTATACCTACTTATTTTTTAAGCCCTTTCCTTCTTACTGCTGGGCAAAGCCCAATGATACCTAAGTATTGTACCTACATTGTCATATGAACTGCATTCCTACAGAAAATAAGCAATTCTGATTTAACACAGAAACCAGTCAATTAACTATTGTCCCTACAGTACACCTATTGAAATAGGTACTTACTAATTATAGTATCTATATGTATGTATTCTTTATTACATAAATCTTATAGTTCCATTATGGTTATTAATGTCACGTCACACTAGAATATTTAGCATGTCCTTTAGAGTTACTTATGTATTATTATTTTGTTATATGTATTAGTTTATTATTTTAGTAAGTAGGTATTATGTGTATTAGTTAGTAAAAATAGTGTGAATTAATGTTGTAAAGCACCGCCATCCTCTATTTTTTTCACCATCGTTTTGGTTGCCTGGAAGAATCGCTTTAAGCGATAAGGCCGCCAGTTCCATTGCTGTTCCCTGCATTATGTTTAATGAGTACTATCTGTTTTATAAGGTGATGAATAAAGCATTATCTATCTATCTATCTATTAACACTAAAAATCATTTACAAGGGGTATTTACTATATTACGTATCTCAGCCATGTTGTCTAATAAAATAACCTAGTTCAAGAGATGCTATTATTTTGCAGAATAGATTTAATCTTTATTACAAAGGTTCAAAATCTCAACTACTCTTTCTCCCTTTCTACCTTTACACTTTTATTTTTTTTAACTTTTTTTTTTTAGCTTTGAGTCGCATAGCACAACTCAGTGGAAATCCAAGGGTCCAGGGAATGTAGTGGCCACTAAAGCAGAATTTAATGCAGACATGTAGGCATCAAACAAATATAGGACCAGTGGAAGACGAGATTTTTATTACAGACAATGTGAATGGTCAATTCCTACGTCTTAGCTCTGCGTCACTGGGACCGCACCTTAAGAAACTAAATTTATGTAGGAATTTCTAATTTTGGTAAATATAGTGGTAAATACCTACTACTTAGTACCTACATACATATCGATGGTAAATATAGTTTACAAAAAATTCTTACCATTCGCTTTCACATTTAGGTCTGACCGTGATGAAAGGTTTGCCTTTGATGACAACTTACTACTGCTCTCCCCTGCTGTAGGCATCATTGAAAACTGAAAATTTTAACGTAATAAAATAAAATTACACAAACATCTTGATTTCCATAGCGTAAAAAAAAAATGGCGGTAATGTAGGTACAGTTGGGGTAAGTGTTGGAGGCCAATATGATGTTTATGGCATTTACCATAAACATCATAATTCGCTTGAAGGTTACTACGACTTAAAACAGTAAATTTCATCTAATTCTAAATTTCAGCGTTCTAATCCTTATTTTATTTTTAACATCTATTTCTTTATTCTTTATTTTAAATCTGTTACGATTAAATAATAAAAAAAATATAAATATAATTAATGAGCTTGTATAGGTAAAATATTTGTTTTGAAAACTTAAGAAATAATAATTATTAGGTATACCTATTATTTTATATTTTAAACACATTGCTCAAGGTATCAGCCTTTTTAGGTTCTAGTTATCTACGAGGGAGGCGGCTAGTCTATACTAGTAAGTATATTTGTAACTAGAACCTTACAAAAATTACACTCGAAATTGTCTACGAAATTGTTTGATGCAGAAAGTTTGCGCAGAGGCGCGTGACAAGTTCTGTGCATAAGAAAGAAGAGAATAGTGGAGTCGAATTTATTTTATTTTAATTATAAGTAGGTACCTCGAAATAATAAACGCAGTTTTTTTATAGGAGCAATCTGAAAATCATACCGTTACCTAGTACTTATCCCATTTAAATTCTTTTAGTTCCTTCTAATTAATAATACAATGAATAAAATTATTTTTTTCGGACAACAAAGTGTTAGGTAGGTATGTATTATTATTTTTTATTTGCTTTAGGTGGCTTTCGTGTCACTGCGGCCATGAAAGGCCTATTGTGATCGCCACTCTAGGTAGGTATGTAGGTAGTTATTTAGTTATTTCTGATCGAAGCGACGCGTGACACGAGAGCTGGTGGGCTTCTGGCGAAGCGCATCAGCATTGCTATACAGCGGGGCAATGCAGCCAGCGTCTTGGGTAAGTTTCCGACTGGTATTGTTATGGATCAGTTGAGCTACCTGTAGATTGTTTGCAACAGTCTGCAGTAATTGTTTCAATTGTAAATACTAGTTCTAATTTGTTTTTATTATTTGATTGTAATTTTCTTTGTCAATAATGTGCTCATGCAACAAGAAAAGAAACATTTCAAAATCAAAATAACATTGCTATTAAGTAGGTACTACTTAAACCAGTAATAATTGCAAACTAATATTTTTATATCAAAAAAATAAACGCAAGAACACATAAAATAATAATAATATAAACACAATAGCCTCTCTATTCATGAATTTTGAACTAAGTCAAAATCGTAACATTGGAAACCTATAAAATAATTTCCAAGGCTGATTTCTTGAGGATAGGGCTAATAGCACATTATAGCGGTAAAAAATCCATTAAAAATACTGAAAATATGAAATACCGTCCTTTTTTGTGTCATAGAAGTGATTTTAGCAATTTTGCTAGGCATGGCATGCTTCGTGCCCGAGCGCTAAAATGACACTAGATATATTGGTAGCCTAACACTGCTAACACCAAGAGAATATAAATACCTACGGAGAGCCTAACATGTCAAATGGTTTCTATTATGATACAGACGGTTTCAGGAACCTATGGGGGGCCGGCGGCGAATACCTTGATAGATGTACACAGGTGCCTACTTAAATAACTTTTTCAATCCAGAGATTAGCATAGGTAATATTAGATTTAAGTTTCCATATCTTTTATCTATTTAAAAAGGGCGTAAGCACCACGAATGGCTGCAAGACGTAGGCCGCCCGTATTATGAAAGCTTGCTCAATCATAGATCGATGTTTGAGTAACGTTTAAAAACCATAGAAAAGCGTTACTTAAACATTGATCGATGACTGAGCAAGTTTTCTTAATATGGGCCGTAGACTGAGAATGCGGTCTACGCTGCAAGACAATGTCTTTTGAATCTAGGTCACCACTTCTGTACCCTACTGTACCCACCAAATATCCGATGACTACGTAGCCACGTAGGTACCTGCTACCTACTGACGGATGTCGCATCTATGGTTTTGGCAAGAAGGTCGAACTAAAACTATGTTCTAGTCTAGTTCAAAGGAAGAGGTTACTGTTCATGTTATTGTCCTTCTTGCTTGGTAGGGGAGTGATTTTATTTGTTCATGCACTAGGACTCATTGCTTGCTTCCCATCATAATAATTATGATTAAAACTAACGGAAAAGTAATTTGCCGCAAACCGTAAACCATTTTCTATGAACACATTCATGATGAAAACATCTTCGATTCAATTGTATTTTGAGAGCATTTAGGAATATGTTTATTGAAATCTCTTATTTTCCCAAATTCTCCAAAAATATCAGTGCATCGAAGTTAGTTTTTTCATTATTAATAAAAAAATGGTTTACGATTTGCAGCAAATTAGTACCTATTCCATTACTTTTTAGCAAATGGCTTACAATGTGCGCAAAACTTCTTATCTGCTATCTAAATTACTTGTAGAACCTAGAAAATTGTACCAGGTCCAGAGTGCAAGGTGCATGGAACGGAGCTCCGACAGGAAGTATAATAATTTATTAAACTTCCTGTCGGAGCTCCGAAGTACGAGGTTGCCAGCTCACGTGCGAGTACCCATAGAGGTTTCGTTAGCTTTCAATCCGAGTACCAAACGTAGGTACTACCAGTAAACTTTAACGTTGTCGCAGATCAGGGCCACAGCGCTACCGCACAGCACAAAAATGTGCATAAAAATATGGACTCCTCTTTACTCGTGACATTTAGATGCTTTTTATAATGACGGCATCAGACGACAGGCCACTCTTTGAAGCTTGTGGGAAGCCATCTAAAGAGTCCATAATAGAATGCACATTTGTTTGTTGTGCGGTAGCGGTGTTGGTTTAATGTGCGCAGAGCTTTGCACACTGACCTCCTTACACAACTTGTATACTTACCTAATGGAGGTCAGTGATCTTACACATATAGAATCAAAAAGTTTATTTTTGATTTAATTCATTTATTCTTTTTCCGCTGTAAACACAGCCAACTAGTAAGGTCAGGGATGCCATCGTTAACTTGTCCCATGGTCTTGGAATCCTCTCGCTGGTACGGAAGGTGATAGCCGCCATTGTTGCTGTTCTTTTGCGCACAAGGCGTGAATTTTAACGGCGCCTGGAAAATTGCACGGATTAATGATATCGTTCTCATTATTAATTTTTAGCTGTGTAGCTCTTTCCGAGACACTACTCAAAACTAGGTTGTGAGTCCACTGCATCGGCAGACAGACAGATAGACAGACAGATAGACAGACAGGCAGACAGACTTACTTTCGAATTTATAATATTAGTACTATGGACATAGCAAAAATATACATCGGAAGATTTTAATTTAAATATGCAATACCCATGAAAATGGGCTAAGTATGCAAATGCATATGCAAATATATGCAATTGCATATAATCCAGTCTCTAATAATGATAAACCAGAGAATGCAAAAGAGTTTGGTGGCCACATAAAATAATTCGCATTTTCTGCTTAAACTAAGCAAAACGAAATGCGATGGGAATTTAACTAGCAAGCTGCATCTCAGCTCAGATGAACAGACCTACGACCACTGCGCTATAGAGGTTTTTACCTGGATTCTGATTCCTCTGTTGTTACCAATAAAGACCATCCATTGGTGTTGCCACTGCCACTTCTTAAAAATGTACTTTAGGTTCTCATCTTGCAGGTTGAATTGGTGACCTCGAAGCAAGTCTTTCGATACTATGTCTGTGTGGGGCCCGCTCAGAATTGCTGCCGTTATGAAGAATGGATCATCTTGGGAGCTGAAATGAACTGTATAAAGTTATGGCTGTACTTTTTTTACGTTTATATTAAATAGGCATTGCTAAAGGTTAAACTTAGTTTATTAAAACTAATGAAACTGTTTTGTTACGTGAATTAGGTAGATGGTGGCTAGGTGGCTACCACAGACTGGTTTCGCATTTCTTACCAAGCTACTAAAGACAAAGTTAGCCTATGTTCCAAGAATCTTTGACTAAAGAGACATTAGAAAAACTTATATATAATTTTACGGATTTACACTGTTTGATCATGTCTATACCTAAATCAAATACCGTGCGCCATTTTATTAAATAAGAGAGCACGCTTTTTCGCTCACTGGCCACTAACATGATTGAAGATGGGCTGGCAAGCGGATTTTACTCAAACTGAATATAAATTTAATTTGTAATCATGTGCTAGTTCTCCCAGTTTTTCAGCAGTGCGTAATTTATAAGTAAAACTTACATATCGTCAGTGAAGAAAGACATAAATTTAGCACTTCTGCTAAGCTTCTCAATACTGCCTCTATCCCATCTGACCATATGTTTCCTCCCGAGAAGCAGTATCTTTTTATTTTTGAAATAATTCACTGTCTTCATTAGAAAGTCAATTTTTTCTGATTGAGAACTTCTTCCTAATGCAAAAGCAACATTAAGTGCATCTATAACAATATCAAACGGGCCTGCTTTTTCCAAAAAGTTTGAGAATCTTTTTAACTCTTCTGGGGATGATTTGAGGAAAAGATCAGACCCAACTATTAATTTATCTTTGACATTTTGTTGTAAGGTGGAAAATTCTTCATCTGTTAACTTCAGGTGGTCTAATTTATCTTTGCATTTCATGCATTCTCCACTGAAAATAAAATTTAAGTTAGCTTTCTTCACAAAACACATCTATCAGTCCTTCGTAAAGGGATGAAACGTTGGTGTTCATCCAACACAAATAAGGTTTGTAGTTAACCTGCTTACATCCATAATGAATCCATATATCAGGTATTATCAGGTATCTACTACCCAGTTAGTAGTTAGGTAGTCTAGTATCTCTGTTAAGTTTGGGGCTACATAATACTTTGTGAATTGTCTAGCATTATTTAATGATTTTGTTGGTGTAGCGCTGTTTCACACCAAATTATACTTTTATGGTAAGTACAATTATGTAAGTACATCATACTCACTTCATCCTTCGTATTTCAGTTAAATCTGCAACCCAACCAAGATTAGAGTAAGTCTCTTTTAATTTATTTGCAGTGTCTTTATCTACTATCACATAGTTTTTTGAAATATGGTCATGGATTTCAGATAAGTGCTTTAGAATAGTATTTCTATCTTTATATTTCCTAAGTACAAAGTTGATCCATTCTTCGAATGCTTCATACTGCAATGGTCTTTTGTGCTTTAAACTTTCGCTTATGACTTCAAGTGCTTTTTTCTTTTTATTATTTTTAAAAAGTGTTCCTACTAGGATACTAAAGGCTGAGTGGGATGGAACACTACTCAGATGAATATCTTCTAATACCCACAGTGCTTTTTCCCACTCATCAACAATACATAGTGCCCGAACTAATTTTTCACAGGTTGCAAAATCCAAAACTTTGTACTTATCATAGAGACTTTTGTAAGAATCCATAATGAATAATTTCTCTTCATCGGACAGTTTTCTAGTTTTCCCAATACTATAATAAAGGCCTAGAATTCCATTTATTGAGCCCAAAGTAATTTCCTCGCTGCTACTTCTGAGGTGATTAACAAACGACAGGGCAGCATCTAGCTTTTCACGGTTAACAAGGACCTTTAGTACAATTCCTTCAAAGTTTTTCTGATTTATACTTCCTTGCTGGGATAGTACATTAGATTTTATTGAAGGCCAATCTAATGTAGGGTTTTCAATAACCGAGTTTAGGTATTCCACTTGATCCTCTGAGCGGTCCCAGAATATTGGAGCTACTTTACTGATCCCTGAAGCTAATCTGATGTCTGAAAACATATTTTTTCAAGTAAGTCAAGGGATCTTGATCGGATGAACATAATAGATTTATTTATAGCTAACGAATTTAAACAAACACATAAAATTGTATTTAGCGAACGTACTTACATGGAGATTTCGTTGTCGATCGAGTTAACAGGGAAAACATTGTAATAAATAAATAATAACAACTAAATTCAAATTTGAGGTTATCAAAATGTTTACGAATCCTTGAATGAATGAACATGATCAAGAAAGAAATAGAACGATTCGTTTCTTTTAAATGTTTTTACGGCTTGATTGTGTAAAAACATTATTGAAAACTTGAATGAGGTTTGTTTGTTATGTTGGTAGACAAAAACAAATCTACGCTGGAATGTTTTTATTTGGACCCATGAAAAAGGTTCAGTCTTTCACTCATTCTATTTCATCTATGGTTTTTAGGGATGCCCACAAGGCAAGAAATGTACCAAATTAAATTATATTGCTCACTTTTGATAAACAACTGCTAAATTATTGATGAGGTTTTAGCTTATTGTCGTTCGAGTTTTTTATTGTCATTGTTATTATAGTAACTTGAAGTTGTAGATCGTCATATCTTAGTGAAAAATACAGAAGTGAACGGATCGTTTTTCTAATAATGTATAGGAATATGGAGACTTCCTTGTATTAATCATTGATGATTAATATTTAAGAGGTTATGGGCGGCTCCATATTCCTAGATGAATGTAATTTTTTTAATGTTTGGGTAATTTTTCTGGAATGAAAGTTTTTTTGTGTAATTTTTTTAAATGTTTATTTATGTGAAGACTAGGTACCTACTCTATTGCATTGGGTACCTACGCCTGTAAAAATAGAGTACAAGTACATTTAATTAATGAATAAATAAATATTTGATTCGGGGAAATTGAGAAAATTTTTGTTTTTTTTTGGTTGATATATTGTTTACTTTGTAAAATTTTGTTGGAGCAGTAGTATATTGTTAAAGCAGAAGGCTTACAAGATTGGGATATCGCTCAGCAGAAAGCGAACGAAGAACGCAGCAAAGTGCTTTTTATAGGCTGGAGGATGGAAACAATTTTCACAATTAGAAATTTAGACTGGAACTATTAATGGAGGAGAAAGGTCTTAGTGATATATAAAATCCAGCAGTAAAATCCGAAAATTTAACGTTTTAGATTCTTATTGCAACGCAATAAAGTTCATTTCAGCTTGCACATTTCCGTCAGAGCGCTAAATGGCTAACAGCGGTTTTTCTGCGTTGAAATAGAGGGCATCTCTTTCTACACTACGCAAACTAAGCGAGAGTTCAGACCCAGAATTATAGCAGACTCACTTGTATTGTACAACCACTTGCTGTAGGTAGCTTGGATTATCAATGAGAAAAGCGACGACACTCATGATAAATTGGTGGTGTGGTGTGATATGATAATACAGGCAAACCATCAAAAGGTTTCGATAATTTCTTTAATGGGCAAAATAAGAATTTAGTTATCTATTTCTCTTGATCGAAGAACGAATGTGAAGCTAATATCAATTACAACTTGTACATAGTAAATATCAGAAAAAAAAACAATTAGATCATCTGGCAATAGTGGCCACCGCATCCAATGTTTGGTGGAAACTCTGATATAATTGTCCGTCTCCGTCGCTTTGGCCTTTCTTTGTGCATTGCAATATACATTTTGGATTGTTTGCTTTTGCTGTATTTTACTCTATGTTGTCGGATTTAGGTTAAAAATAAAACAATCAACAAAATCTATTCGCAACAATGGATGCAAAACCCACTAAAATGCCCAAAGTGGCAAAGGTAAAATTAGATTCTCTTAGAAGTTGTTTACTACTTCAATTTGGGTACTGATGTTCACGGCATTATTGCAATTCTCTTGACAGGTAAAGAATAAAGCACCAGCAGAGATACAGATAACAGCTGAGCAGCTGCTCAGAGAAGCTAAAGAAAGAGATTTGGAAATCTTACCTCCACCGCCAAAACAGAAGATCTCTGATCCTGAGGAATTGAGGGAATACCAGCATCGCAAAAGAAAAGCATTCGAAGATAACATTAGGAAAAATCGTATGGTAACTACTCCTTACTCCAATAACCCCCTTTATCTAAACCTATAACCTGAAATTAGTTGCACACCATCCTAATTCTTTCAAGCACAGCACTTTCTTTGTAATTACAGGTCATCGGCAATTGGCTCAAATATGCACAATGGGAGGAATCTCAAAAGCAGGTGCAAAGGGCCCGCTCTATTTACGAGCGAGCCCTGGATGTGGACCACAGGAATATTACCCTTTGGTAAGGAAAACATACTTACATTTACATTAAAGCCATAGATGTATTTTCGAACTGACCAACCCATTTATATGTAACTTTTCAGGTTGAAATACACTGAAATGGAAATGCGCAACAGACAAGTGAATCATGCCCGAAATCTCTGGGACAGAGCTGTTACTATACTGCCAAGAGTGTCACAGTTCTGGTACAAATATACCTATATGGAAGAAATGTTGGAACATGTAGCTGGGGCTAGACAGGTCTGCATGATTTTAACTCCCCTATTGGCAAAACACCTTTAGGGGCACATTTTGTATACAATTCACTGTAGCTGACTAGTTAATTGTTGGTATATTATATTCGTTTTACAGTAGCTGTAAAAGTTCCTACTTCATTTTCCAGGTGTTTGAGAGATGGATGGAATGGCAACCTGATGAACAAGCCTGGCAAACATACATCAACTTCGAGTTAAGATACAAAGAGCTTGATAGAGGCAGACAAATCTATGAAAGATTTGTAATGGTACATCCTGATGTCAAACACTGGATTAAATATGCAAAATTCGAAGAAAATCATGGATTTATCAATGGCTCTAGAAAAGTGTTTGAAAGAGCAGTTGAGTTCTTTGGAGAAGAGGATCTTGATGAAAGGCTGTTCATAGCTTTTGCTAAGTTTGAAGAAAATCAAAAGGAACATGATAGAGCCAGAGTTATTTACAAGTATGCATTAGATCACATTTCTAAAGATAGAAATAAGGAACTGTATAAAGCTTATACTATACATGAAAAGAAATATGGAGACAGGTCTGGTATTGAAGATGTCATTGTGAACAAGAGAAAGTACATGTATGAGCAGGAAGTTATCGAGAATCCAACAAACTATGATGCATGGTTTGATTACATAAGGCTGGTTGAGAATGAGGGAAACGTTGATGATGTAAGAGACACATATGAAAGGGCCATTGCAAATGTACCACCTTCCAAGGATAAGCAGTTTTGGCGCCGTTATATTTATCTCTGGATAAATTACGCCCTTTATGAAGAACTTGAAGCCGAGGATATTGAGAGAACAAGACAAGTGTACAGAACATGCTTAGAACTAATCCCACATAAAATATTTACATTCTCCAAGATATGGCTGATGTATGCTCAGTTTGAAGTGAGATGCAAGGACTTGAAGCAAGCTAGAAAATCTCTAGGTCTGGCTTTGGGCATGTGTCCTAGAGACAAAATATACAGAGGGTACATAGACCTAGAAATTCAACTCAGGGAGTTTGATAGATGCAGGATTCTTTACCAGAAGTTCTTAGAATATGGCCCAGAAAACTGTATAACTTGGATCAAATTTGCTGAGCTGGAGACTCTGCTAGGTGACATTGATAGGGCTAGAGCTATTTACGAAATAGCTGTGGGACAACCCAGATTAGACATGCCAGAACTCTTGTGGAAGAGCTACATTGATTTTGAAGTATCTCAAGGTGAAACAGAGAAGGCAAGGCAGCTCTATGAAAGACTGCTGGAAAGGACAGTACATGTGAAAGTATGGCTATCTTATGCAAAGTTTGAGCTGAATGCAGAGAATGTTGACAATATCAATGTTGAACTAGCGCGACGTGTTTATGAAAGAGCCAATGACAGTCTCAGAAGTGCAGGTGAGAAAGAAGCAAGGGTTCTCTTACTTGAAGCTTGGAAGGACTTTGAAACAGAAATAGACGAAGAGATCAAGCTTGAAAAGGTGTTGGCTAAAATGCCCAGGAGAGTTAAAAAGAGACAGAAGATTATCAATGAAACTGGTGTCGAAGAAGGTTGGGAGGAGGTGTTTGATTACATATTCCCTGAAGATGAAATGGTAAGACCTAATTTGAAGTTGCTTGCGGCAGCTAAAAATTGGCGCAAACAAAAGGAAGATACAGAGATAGCTCCAACAACAGAGTCTGAAAGGCATGATGATGAAGAAGAGGGTCATACCCCACCTCAACCTCATGAAGAGGATAACAGCTGATAAGAATAAATTTATAAAAATAAACAAGCAACTTTTATACAGGTTTTATTTTATTTCAGTGTATCATACATACAGTATATAAGTTTTATTTCTTAAACTATGCCTATTCAGACACAACCAATTCAGCTTGAGACAAGCTGAAGTTGTGTAGATCATCCATCTAAAATTTTCACTCCATGATTGGTCCAAATAGGCCAAATATTATCACTCTATTTCTTCAGGTCTAACAGGATGTGATAATGGTATTACTGATTTTTTAGCTACATCTCTTGAGCAAGCTTTTCTCATATCTGTAAGATAAAACAAAAATATAATTTATTGTCTAGAAACTTATTTCTTTATAGTAGATGGGAAATTGTTGTTACTTACCATAGGCATCTTCATCAGGATCCCCTGAATAATATTCTAAAACTGTTCTGTACACAATATATCCTAAGTTCTTGTACATTTTTATGGCAACCTTGTTACTGACTCTTACAAACAGGTCAACAAAGTAGGCATTTTTTCTGTAACAGAAAACATCTTTTTTTTTCTTCTATTTACAAAGAATAAGGATGAATCTCAAACTATAAGACAAAGGCTTCCCTCTTTTATACACAGGTCTTCTGGTCTAGCTAGCTAGAATGTAATAAACAGTTTGGAGGCCTATATCCACTAGCGAGAGATGATGATGATTAGTGTGTAACAAAGAAAAGGTACAAATTATGTGCTTTCACTAACTTCTCAGACACTTCTTCCAAGATGTTCATCAGATTGCCAGCTAATCCCAGTCTCCGGTAGTCAGGACTGACTGTCAGTGCAGTCACATGCCCATGCCACGTCTCTCCATGCCCTTCAGCTTTGCCCATAACTGTAAACAATTACTTACAGTTTCGAGCGGATATTTATTTTCATAGCAAGCATACAGATGCTTGCTATGAAAATAAATATGCTAGTGTCAAATTTTATCAGACCAACCACAATTTTATTTTTGTTGTCTTTAGAAGGTTTTGGGCATATTAACTTTTTTGATTAATTATACTTACTGTATCCCATGATTTCTCCATTGGGTGCTTCTAATACCTGAAAGTATTCTGGCCAATGCGCTAGGTATTGAGTGTAAAATGATATGCCATAGGTTTCTGTCAAAGGATCCAAATTCCTACAAGTAGAAAAATATTCTGTAAAAAATAAGTACCACCGGGCACCCTATAGCAAGCTGAAACAACCTCTAACGTGGTGTGAGATGAGAATACAGCATAATGGCAAATAACGAACTAGTGTCCTTACACATTGTTAAATTTTAGCATATCTTCACAAGTAAAGGGCCGAATTGTCGTCATATTGATAGAAAAGTCTACGCATTCAACAGATAGCTTTTTTTCGAAGAACACCTTGTTTCAAGAACGAACACTGAAAAAAAAGAAAATCCCCCGGCTCCGGCCTGCCGAGATAGGTTATTTTTTATCGACAATGAATTAAATTTATTTGATGCAGTAAGCTTCTCTCTCTTCAACTTCTTCTTCTCTTCAACTGCTGAACTGCCACCCACAGCGAGCCATGAAACAAGAAGAAGTCGATAGGTATCTACGAGTGAATGAGTTATGTGACACTGGCATTTCTATAATGTGATTGATAATTGACATGATATGAGAGTAGTGTCAAAATAGACTGAATTAATTTATGCTTTTTGAAAGAACAGTGTCTATGGTTGTGTTTTGACTACACTATCAAGCATGACCATTTCTACAAAAGAAAAAAATACGATGTTTCCAAAACTTGCCATATTTAAAAACAAGCAGGTCAATGTGATTTATTAGCTGACTCGCTCTATCACATGTCGAAAGTATATTTATTACTCTTTTACAAGCTCAAGTAGAGCGATCTATGTTCTTGCAGTTTACCAACACGACAATGGCCGAAATGTAGGAATGGATATTTTTTATTGGCCCATACATCCCTATCTGCCATGTCTTTGGTTTTAAAAATGGCGTATACAAGCTTTTTGTTTGCCGGTTTACGCTGTTGAATAGTTTCAAAGACCTCGCGCGTCCTCTTACGAGACGATAACGTCGTGAATATGAAACAAAAGTACATGTGTAGGTATAAATCATCACTGTGGACCCCGTGAAAGAATTTTTGTAGCGTTATGGTGAATTAGAATGGTGCCTGTGGCTTGTCAATCTCGCACGTCGTCAGGTTACCCATTCGTAACGTAAATATCACCCAGCGAGTGTTTTATCTTTCAGATATGACAGCGTTGCAAAACAGTAGATAATGGAGAGTTCGGAAGATGATGCGGGCAACGCGACGAGCGCGTCCTGCCGTGCATCGGCGCGGGAAAAGGACGGGCTGGTGGAGAACGTCGAGCCAAGTCGCAACACCGAGCTCGAGCCCCCTGAAGCCAGCGCGTCGGCCCGAACCCCCACGATGTCGGAAGACAACTTCGACGGCGACAGCGTTCCGTCGCCGTCGGCGCAAGATGTCAACACGAGCACCGAGGCGATACTCGACATGATTGATGAATTCGTCGACGGGCCTGGTGCTCCGAAGCGCTTGCCGTTCTCGGTAGATAATGACCGATTGTTGAATGAGGCTTTCGAGTCTCTCAGTGATACCGAAACAAAACAACCTGACATCATCATCAAATGGCCCCCATCACCATCTCCTGCTTGCATTGATAAAGCGGAAACACGTGAAAGCACCCTTGTCAAGTCTTCAGAGTGTACACAGCACAGTGAAGAATCAATATGTGCAAATACAAGCAGCAAATTTATATCACAACAGAGAAGTCCTGTTAGTGTTGATATAACAGAAACATCTTCAAATCAACAACAAACTGAAAACAGTAGTGCAGTGGAAAGTGCAGAACCTGAAACCCTGGCTGTTCAACCAGTGTTAGACGCTCCCTCCAGCAGTATACAAAATGTGCAAAAACATTCAAACATTAGTGCGAGTGAAGAATCAGAACAATCAAATAGGACACTAAAGTGTGTTACATCCAGTGATAATAGAGACAGTGTGACTGTTGAACGAGCAGAATCTACTTCTAGTGAGTGTAGTGTAAGTGAAAGCAAAGAACTCTCTGTGGAACCATCATACAAGTCGCCACTGAAAAGACGACTTGTCCGGCCAGCACCAGGTGATAAGCGGCCAGATTCTACAGTATCATCCACAGTGGACTCGCAAGCCCCTGTGATTCACACAACTCCATCAACGAGTTGTGATGTCATAGTAAAGGATGTGTCTAGCTCCTCTGATGCAGTATCCCTTCAACATGGTAACATTAATCCTGAAGAGATTAGCAATGTAAGTGAAATTAGTATCTGCAAAGCAGAAACCTCAACAGCTCCTAAAAAAATTAGACTTGTAAGACCTAAAGTTATTCCCATGCTGAGTAACAGTTCTAAATCACCTGAAGTTGTAACACCTGAGAAAGAACAATGTCAGTCAACATCATCTGATGAACATACAGCACCAGTATTCCAAGTGGCACCCACAACTGCCTCGGTTCATGAAGCTCCCAAATCACAAGACACAACAACTGAGTCTAAAACACAAAGTTTTATTGAAGTTAGCATTCAAAATGAATTGTTTATGAGCATAAATAAACAAGCAGAACCATTAAACAAAGAATCAAATACAGCTCCTGAGGAAGCTCCTAGCGAAGTTAGTTCAGGAGAGCCTAAATCAATGTGCGGCCAATCAAAAGCTTCTGAATCAAGTAGAATACAATCAGAATTGACATCAAGTGAAACAATACAGGTTGAACCAACAAAAGAGACAGAGTCTAGCAAATCACACCCTTGTGATTTGCTTCTAGTAGCTTCTAGTGAATCACTAGAAAATCAATCAAATGAACCAGATCCGAACAGTTTAAGAGAAACAGCTCGGTCAGAAAAGTTTGTAGTAAGCCTGGGGCAACAAATATCAAAACCAGTTTTGACTCTAACTGAAGAAATGACACCAAAACAAAGCCAATCTGAAGAATTGAATTTAGTTCAGGCTAATCCAATACAGACACAAATCGTCCAGGATGACACGGAGGTAATTGAACAGAAAGAAGCAGAAAATAAATCAGCCCACATACCAACTGAACCTACCAAAATTGGTTCAAAAGTAGATGTTACAATTGAAAATAAATCAAAAGTGCTGGAACAAACAGAGGCTAAAATCCTGCCTCAAGTTCAATTGAATGATGAAAATACAGACAATGGACCTAAAGTAAGGGAAAAAAGACAGAGAAAGTTGAAACAAAAACCAACAGAAAGTTCACTAACTGCCCCACAACTGGTACCGACAGAGAGTTCACAACATGATGCAGAACTGGTGCCAACTTTAGATCAAGTAACTGATGGATCAACTAAAAGTTTACAAACCAATGCAGAACTAGTGCCAACTTTAGTTGAATCAATTGATGGACTAAAAGAAAGTTCACAAACTGTTGCAGAACTGGTGCCAACTTTACTTCAATCAACAGAAGAACAAACAGTAAGTTTACAAACTGACACAGAGCTTGTACCAACTCTAGATCAATCAACAGAAGAACCAACAGAAATTTCACAAACTGTCCCAGAACTGGTAACAACTCTAGTTCTATCAACAGAAAAACCAACAGAAAGTTTACAAACTGTTGTAGAACTGGTACCAACTCTAATTCAATCAACATCTATTGATGATGGTGCATCCGGACCTACAGGAAGTTCACAAACTGTCCCAAAGCTGGTACCAACTCTAGTTCAATCAACTGAAGACCTAACAGAAAGTCTGCTGAATAAGATTCCAATTATATCAACAGAGCCAACTCAGTACAAAGTTGAACTATCAGTGGCCCAAGCAAAAATAGATATTCAAACTTCAATTGAAACAATAGACAGTCCGATTCAACCAGAAACCACAGTACCTGCTGAGACACAGTTGGAAGCACCTCAACTAGTTCAGTCTAAAGATGTGAAATCAGACAGCTCTCTATTAAATGAACAAGAAACAAAAGCAGCAGAAATCAAATCAAAAAAGATTAGACCTTCTGTTTCTAAGTTGTTGGAAGCAAAACAAAGTGATTCAGAAAAAGAGACTCAGTCTCTAGACATAGATCTTGAAACAGACCAATCAACACCACCTATTGTTAATCTTAAATCAACAGAGCGGATGGAAGTTGATTCAATCCCAAAAGAATGTGAAAAAAACACTTTTCATAAGGAAACAGTGAAAGAACAAGCGGTTGAATCAGTAGAAGTTGAGAAAAAACTACCTCCTATCAAATTAACATTGACAAAAGTATCAAAAGTTGAGAAGTCTAATGATGTAGCAACTTCAAGCACTAGTAAAAAAGACAATGCTCTTGATACCTATACTCAGCACAAACCAGATCTTGCTTTGTATGTTGATACAACTTTGATCTGTGATAGTTCTACTAAAAATGAACTAAGTGAGGTACATGTGGATCACAAGAGAGTTCCATCTATAAAATTAAGTCTTTCTTCATCAGATATTAACAGCTGTTTACTGAGTCCACAAAAAATCAATGCAATTGAAGATAATCCTGACTCAACAAAGCAAGTTCCCAAGCTGACTATCAAATTGGGGAGTAAGCAAAGTGATGAAATGAAGTCTCCTGTACCCAAACTTACTATCAAACCAATCCGACCACCCACAGATCAAAACATAGAAAGTAATTTAGAAAATAACAAACTAATACCAAATGTGACTAAATTAAATATTAAACCAATTATAAAGCCAATAAAAGATGGAGAAAGGCAAACTATAACAGATATAAATGATAAAGATAATAAAAAAGAACAAACTCTGAACATTACTAAGTTAAATATAAAACCTATTCCTAAACCAGCAGAAAAAGTAAATGAATTGCATAGAAAATCCAGCAGTAGTGAAATATCAGAATCTGAATATTCTGAAAATGATGATACAAGTACATTTGACCAAGCCTCTGCTTCAGACCAAGGACCATCTGATACTGTACCTAAAGTGACCATCAAATTGGGAAGGCCTGGCACTGAAAGTGAAGGCAAGTTCTATACAGAGAAAAATATCCCTAAACTCACTATCAAAGGCATCCAACAAAATGAAAATGATGATAAAGATTCTAAACTCACTTTACTTATCAGCCAATCTGAGGAAACCACCATGATGGAGAAAATACCTAAACTTACTATAAAAACAAAAACTAAATCAGAAGGCCAGCCACTGAGTCCAAAGTTGACCATCAAACCTATAAAACCACCAGAAAATGAAAATGAGATCCCTAAACTCAAAATAACAACAGATTCATATGGCACAAGTTCAGAGATCAAAGAAAATATGCATGTGCCTAAAATCACTATAAAAGCAATACCTAAAACAGATTCAGAAACAATTTCTAGAGCTCCAAAAAAATCAACCCAATTAATGTGTGATAGCTCAGATCACATCCCCACAGTCACGAAATTAAATATAAAACCTATTTTGAAGCCTTTGGAATGTGGAGAAACCTCTGAAGATTTGGTGGACAAAGTTCCTGTAGTTTCAAAATTGAATATTAAACCTATAGTAAAACCTGTAGATAAGGTAGAAGATTTTAGTGTAGAGAATGTACCTAAAATAAAAAAATTAAATATTAAACCCCTTAAAAACCCTGAAGAAACTTCTTCAGAAGAAAAAGACTGTGATGAAAATGTAGATGACAAGGTTGATAAAAGTATACCTGTTGTTACAAAACTTAATATTAAGCCTATAGTTAAGCCTGAGGAAAACGAAAGTTTGAAAGATTCTGAGAATCAATCATCAGAGACTGGCACTTCAAGTGATGACAATTCTGATCATCACATACCTATTGTGACAAAACTAAACATAAAACCAATCATAAAACCAAGTGGATTGGAGGAAGTGACAAAACACAATTCTAATGAACAGAGTATTCCTGTTGTTACTAAACTGAACATAAAACCAATAATTAAGCCAGATGATAATACTCTTCCCCTGTCACCAAAAAAAGAGACATTGAAAAGTCCAGGGAGTTCTGGTATCCCAACAGTGACAAAACTAAACATTAAACCCATTGTGAAACCTGAAGAAACTAGTAATGATAGTAAAATCAATGATGATAATGTGGATAAGTCTAAAAATCCTCCTCTTGTCATGAAAATAAACATAAAAAATGTATGTGAAAATGCATCAGATCAAAAGTATAACAACAATGTGGATGGAACCAAATCTCCGAGACAACCTATGTCTCCAAAAATTAAGAAGGCAAATATGACACCAGACAGAGATCAACCTCGAAAAAACTTTGAGACTAGGCCAGATAGCCCAAACTTGTTAGCAACTGTTGCACATAGCTCTATTGTTACAACTTATTACAATTGTCTTCCTGAAAACATTGACAAATCATTTTCAAAAGAAAATCAATTAAAAGACAAAAAATCTTTACATGATATAATATCTAACAATGCGATACTTACAAATGAGGTACATGAAAGGAAAGTAGATCTGGTTAATGCATCCCCAATTTCGCCAGGATCAGCGAGACAAAAGAAATCGCTGCAAAATTGTACACTGTTGAAACAGCTTTTGTCAAACACAAAAGATGATTCTGAGAAAAGTCGAGAAATGAGCATGAGTAACTGCTTACCACATTCTGAAAAATTGCAAACACCTGTAATAAATTACAATGCTGCAACTACCGTAAAAGCATTAACTGATGGCATCAAAAAACGTAATTCTGATTTATCTGTTGAGCTTAGTGGGAGTCTATTTCCAGAAGTTTCACATGACTTGAGTCATGCATCTAAATCTGCGAAGACACGAACAATCCAAGAATTACGAAAAGAGGTTAACGAGAGTGTAACAAAACCCTTGGAAATTATAACAGATAAAGCATCCAATCAAAGCTCTGGACAAGACTCGCCGCGAATAATTTTGAAAATTAATAAGACTGATCATGGACCTTCAGCAAAAATTATTACTGAAGAGGTTCATAAACCTGTAGATTTAACTCCGCAAAACCATGCCGATAATACTCATGAACCTGTTCAAGAAAAGCCAAGTCCGAAAAAACACTATAACACAGCTACCAGGAAAAAACTAGCCGCAGAAGAAGCAAAGAGCCTCACAATAGGAAAAAGATTGCGAAGCTCAAGAGTTGTAGAAACTCCTGAGAAATCTCCTGCGATTTTAAAAAGAAATGCGGTCAAAAGGTCTTCTGTATCAGAAGCAAGCCCAACATCCAATTTAGAAAGCGAATTATCGACTTTCGATTCAAAACGATTAAAATTAGAACAACTTCTATCGGTAAATAAAGGTCTCACGATAACACCTGTTGCATCAAACTTTACGCAGACCTCGCCTCCTAAACCAAGAACGGAAATCAAACAGACTGAAAAGAGAAACCATTCGCTTTTGAATAATGATAATTCCAAAAACGGTAACTCCAAGTTGCACAATATACTGTCGAATCTCCAAGCAAAACAGATGCAAACTTTACAGTTGAGTGAAGCAACAATCACAAACAAAGGCCCAATTTTACCAGATGCAGAGTCGAACACATCGACGGAAAGTTCAGATGTAATAGTAGAGATTTCGCGGTTAGATCACTGCCATCAAGACGTCCAAGAGATGATAATTAACGAGAACTCTGATTTCCGAGACATCTCAACCCCTGACGATGGATCGCAGGATCCATTGGAAGTAGACGCCTTGAAGACGGTGGAAGTTGAGCCTCCGAGTATAAAAACCATTGACGTGACTCCAACACCCCGGAAGCGCGGTCGGCCTCGAAAGAATCCGCTATCGGAAGGTGCTAAGCCTGCCAAACCACCTGCACCATTACCGGTGCCTGCATTAGAAGAGCGCCCTCAACGATCGCTCCGGCTGATGCGGTGAGTTTAATTGTAATTATTTTTCACGAAATTAGATATTCACAACTTCAATCAACTAAAACTTTTATATTCTTTGTTTTCAGTGATAGACCGGCAATACTCACAAAACCTCGTGGCAGAGGTCGCGGTCGGGGCGCGCGCCGCGGCGCAGCCAGCCCGGTCGCGCCACCGCGGCCGGCCAGCGACGAGGACTCTTCCGAAACGGTCATCGTCATCGAGACGATAGACGAGGACGAGCCGCGCCGCCCACCGACACCCCCGCGCCCCTCTACCCCGGAAGACCCGACCAGCTCGCGGATAAAACTGCCTCGCATGACGGAAGCTCTCGACAAATCGTCAGCCTGCCTCACGCCGCTGTCTAGCCGACGACGGAGTTCCTCAGATATGAAACTTTTCGGTGAACCATCAGTGATACTCGAAAGTTCAGTGAAGTTGGAGGAGTATATGAAGTCTCCTGAGGTGAAGGGAGTGCGGGGTCGAGGCGGGCGAGGTCGCGGGACGCCGCGCGGGCGGACGCCGCGGGGTCGAGGCCGAGGCCGGGGGGGCGGGAAAGGGGCTACCTACATGAAGGTAAATACCAATACATGAATTTGCATTGAACTATGAAACAATTTAGACTGCTAACATTTCCACCGCCATATGTCCTTTAATTGCCTGTAGCATGTTGTAATAAAGATGCCTGTTGATTTCAGGAGACATTGGGTATATACGGACGCGTTTGTGGCCCGGCCACGACGACTGTCGAACTATTCGAGGAGGAAACCTGTATGATGGACGACAATGCTACTCCTAAGTGAGTATGGTAGCTTTTCTTAGTAAATATGTAGTAGTTTCTTAAGCATAAAAGTACTAAACTAAATATTTCTCGCTTTTTTCAGACCCTCGCACTTGCTAGACGAAGACTCCCAAAGCTCAGTGAAAAGCTCGACAAATGAAAGCAGCAGTAAGATGAAGAAATCGAAGTTCGCTGATTTGTTTGACAGGTGAATACAGACCTTTTATTTAACACCCATAAAGAAATAGTCTTGTAATCCAAACATAATTTCTATCATACTTATTTTGAGTGTCACTGACTATTTGATGTGTTTTGTTACAGCAATAAGATATGGACCGCGTCAGACGTAAAAGAGTACACATGGCCTCGCGACGTGCCTAACGTAGATCACCAGGTTAGTATGTATGTAGAATAACGTAGATTTGTCATCACATGGTTACTTACCTCGCACTACCACCAGTTCATTGGCAAATTCAATTGGCAGAAGTATTAAACATAAAATTCCGGGTGTATATGTATTGTAATGTAAATCAGTCATCAAAGTCCTGCGCCTGCGTAAAGCCTGAGTTAAGTTGAGGTTTCTTAATAACGAGACGTTAAATTTATTATGGGTTTTGGTACAGCGCCTCTACCTTTCATAAACTATACAAATCTTATACAATAATGGAATTTCGAGAAACCAAACTCAGGACTCTGGAACCCATAACACAAGCTCTGCTTACTTTGGAGCCAGATATGCGATGTGGTGTGAAAATGACCTCTATTATTTATTTCCAGGTAATGATGATCCAAGAACAAGTGGCAATGTTCTTAGGAGTGAAGAGTTTCAAGCGTCGATATCCAGAGCTAAAACGGAGAGCGGTTGTAGGCGAAGAGAAGGACTATTGTCTTAGCAGAGGCATAGTTACTGAGGCTCTTTGTGATCTAGGTAAGACCCATCTTGTTTTCTATCGTAGCTATCGATGATTTTACCGAATACTGTTAGAAAACCGGAATACTGTTGTACGTTTGACCAGCCATGAACCTAAAAAAACTATTTCAGTTTCCTTCCTTATTCCTGCACTTATCCCACGCTTGGTGAGGTCGTCACAGCATCTATTTTTCTTCCACTTCCCCTATCAGCCGTATATTTGTACTCACACTTTTTGTAACCCATGTCATCTCTCACACAATCCATCCATCTTTTAATATTAGTCTTCCCGTCCCCTTATGTCCCCCACCTCACACTCTTATTATTATATGACATTCTACGCGCCGCCGTGAGCCGCATGGATTTAACATCTTCAAATTCTTGTACCCAGGTTCGACAGCCGTCGACGCCAGCGACGTTCTAGACATAATGCTATCGGACTACCCTCACAAATATGAAGAGTATCGATCGTATCAGCGTCAGAAACAGCTGACCGAATCTCTGGAGGCGGAGGTGAAACTAGAGGATAAACCCACCAAGATAGAAGTTAAGACGGATAAGCCGGAACCACCGAAAGTTGATCCGGAGAAAACGAGACAGGTTTGTTTGCTTAAGCTAAATTATATTAACTTTACATTGTAGTCCAAAAATAAGACATTTGAAATAGCGTCAATAATGTAATAAATCATTATTGAAGAACACTATCAAAAATTTAGAAAAGGATCTTATATAAAAGTGGTTGTAGGTCGGTAAAGAACGCACTGAGAATCCCGCCCGCAGCATAGAATTCTTGAACTGAGAATGAAAAAGGATTGAAGACACCAGATGTTTGAATGGACAATGATTGTGACTATTCGGTTTTATTCAGACTAACAGTAACTCAACCGCTTCAAGACCAATTTCTGAAAATCTACTTGATTAATAAGCTAAATACTTAACTATTTTGTACCAGGACATGGCAGCAGCGGCGATCGCCTCAGCAGCAGAATGGAACGCGATGGCGAACGCGTGGCGACGGCCGGCGTGTGTCGATCTACAGTCGAACACGATCCACCGGCGCCGCCCGCCGCCTACCTCCGCCCCGATCCACTGTCGCCCACCGCTGGGCTTCTACCCGCATGCCATCTTGCCGGGCCAGTTCCAACACGCTTATACGAGCTACACGCCGGAACAGCTGCGGTAAGTGTTGGTATTTGTAGAATCAAGGCCTGTGTGGATCTACAATCCAACTCGATCACTGCTCTGTTTCTACTTACGTGGCATCCTGCCGGGCCAGTTATTATTTTGATAGTTATCCAAATTAAACAAAGCTTTCCGAATAAGGATTTCATTAGTGCCTCTAGTGAGTCAATACTTTCGAATGCAGCGTTATATTTAAGCGGTGGTAGGGAAAGTGTCGTGGTTTCCTCTTGTCCCAGGTGAGCGAGCGACAAACGCCACGCGACGGCCACATTATTTGAATTTAGTTTACTTGAAAGTAGATGTCGCGCCGCATATTGTTTATCAATCACCTAGCATAGACAAGGGATTAGTCGAATCGTTCCATATTTAATTTCCTTTTCTTCAGTGGAGATCTGCTAGACTTTAAGTTAAGCAGTCAGTGCCCAAGTCATGCAATTAGTATTGGTGACAGAAGTGATGTTAGTTACATAACATGTAGCCACATTTTAATAGCATAGCTTACCTAGCCTTAACAAAAATCAAATTGTTACCTAGCTTACTTTCTATTTTGTTTTCAGTCTGTAAGTTAGGTAGGTACTATTTTACATTTTGCCTTTATTTATTTTGTTCTCTGCTAGAGAGATATTTATTAACACAACAGAGATACCTCTGTTGTGTTAATAAATGTCTCTCTATTTTCTAAAGATTGCATATCACATAGTCTCTATAAGCTAACCTCTATATATGCCTGCAGGTATTTCCCCCTGAACACTGCGATAGCGGCGCCGCCCGTGCCGCCGTCGCCGGTCGAATCGAGCTCAGAGTCGGAAGGCTCGTGGGCTGATTCCTCCTCGTCCAGTGAAGACTCGCATGGACCGCATCATTCCGCCAAGGTAATTCATTAAAATGTATAAAAGGTTCAGCCATAAAACCTTTGTGCATTCTAACTGTGACAAATAATCGCTGAAGCTGTGGCCGCGGCGTAAGAATCGACCCCTCTAACTCAGCTTGCGGTCGTAAGAACCAACTAAGTAACCAGAGGAATTCCTTCTGTGTTTAATACTTCCACTGCGATCACCCATCCCAAGCGTGGTGATTATGGCAAAACTCCCCTGGTTTGAGGGAGGCTGTTCAGCATGCTCGGCATGTGGACATGGATGTTCTGATGAGGAACCGTTGAAGTCAAAAATAATTAAAAAGTGGTATTTGTCACGCCCTGTGATGCAAACAGCATTTATTTTATTAGAAATAAAAATATATTAATTTAAAAAATTCTTATCAAATTTTCTGTCATCTCAAATGCAAGTTTGCAGTCATATTCTAGATGTTTATCAGGCAATGCTTGGATGATGAGATTACACGCCTTCGCATCTTTTGCTTTTATTTATTATTGATTGATTCCTTCTAAATGATTGGTGGGATCCCGGTTGTTTTACGTACAAAGTAGAACAGAAGTAATTTTTGTAGTTTTTGTTAGTGTGAGAATTTTCTTTTTATTTTTTGTACTTAGGACGTGCCAACAGGAAGTCTAGGTTATTGTTGTTATAATTATATCGTGGTCGAAAGATGCAATACCTACTAATATTTTCTGTCACAGCGTAAAAAGCTAACGAAAGTGAAGCGAACCAGCCAATTAGATAAGGAAGACTCTCGAACGCCGAGCGCGGCCGAGGAGGTCGTCGACCTGTGCCGAGTGTGCAAGCTGAGGCTCGAGGCGAATAGGAAGTACACGCACGAGCGTTTCCTTGTCTGCGCCCAGTGTAATGCTAAATGTGAGTACTTTTGAATGTTTAGGATGTACGTACAATGCATGAGTGTAGTCTTGTCTGCACCAGCCAGTTAGACAAGGACAGTTAAAGAACAGTCGAACACCGAGCGTGGCCGTCGAGATCGTCGACCTGTGCCGAAAACAAAAATCAAATTGTCCATCAGCACGGATAGGGCATATTGATTAAAAATTTTGTTTTCTTTGAGTTTCTTTTAGCCATGTTTCATGAAATTCGTTGCAGTTTTCTCATGTTATGATTATATTAATCAGCTGTATCCGAGTTTACAAGTCAAATACTTAGTAAGGAGAAAAAATGTTTGTATTTTTATCTAGAGGACCTACCAGATGCCAGACACCTGCCAGATGTTCGGACGACATCATCGGGGTGGCCGGAAGTCTGTGGATGAGGCTGGCACAGGACCGAGTTAACTGGCGTGTAAAAGAGGAGGGCTTTACCCAGCAGTGGGTGTCAGCGGGCTGATTATGATGAAGTTTATCTAGTTATTTACAGCATGAACGAATATTTGCTCACTCAGAACTGTTCAGAACCACTAAGTAAAAAATTTAAGTTGTTTTTTGTATGCCACATAATAATATTGTCTCTCGCCACATGTCATATCTCTTATCCGTCTTCTTTTATTAAAAGTTGTGTAATATTCCAGTGCACCCCGGCTGCTCGGAGCTAGGAGCTGACACAATCCGCAAATGTCGCGAGTATCCATGGCAATGCTCAGAATGCAAGCTCTGCAGCAGTTGTCTCAAGCCAGCAAGCGAAGACAAGGCGATGTTCTGCGAGCTGTGCGACCGCGCACATCACTTGCACTGCGTGGGGCTCACTCAAGTACCTAGCGGTGAGTTAGAAGAAGTTAGAATGAATGTTAGCGTGACCCGATCTCACTCACTACGGAAGACTTCACGGGTGGGTTTTTAGTGGGTTCAAGCCCCACACAACCCCTTTCGGCACCGCCGTGGCGGAGTGGCAGTGCGACGGCATTTTCCCACTCATAAAAGAAGGCTTCACTTCAGACTCGGGGTCCCGCCAGAGTGCGATAGAGTGCACCGCATCAAGAATTCCAGAACGTTACTTTGTATCCTGTACAAAAATTATATCATCGAATCTGCCTTATGAAGTGGAATTGGTCAGGAAGCGTGTACTGTATCACATCAAATGTCTTCACCAATCCACTGCTGGACACAGGCCTGATAAGTGTCTTATTTACTCTTATCATTAGTGGGGGGGGGGGGGGGGGTAATACCATAATCCCCACGCTGATTATACGGGTTGGGGTTCACAGTTCGGTACCGGATCCGTACTGCAGGGGATCTTAGTCGCCACCATACGATACCCGCGGCACAGATTTTATAATACTATACTCCCGCGGGAAATGTTGCAAATCCTAACCAAGACGCATATGATGGGACGAGTTAGATGCGAACATTCCAGACTGACACATTAAATCTAGATTCTTTTCACCGAGATGAGAAAGTGACTGTTTCCTATCGAGAGTGTCATTTGAGCCATAAAATACAGAGGTAGGAATCGCACTTTCTCCTGAGTGATACATAGTGCTTTATACTACATCTACGAGGAAATAAAACATTTTCCGAAAAAGAAGTTGCAGTCTTCTCGTTTTTCGACTACACGAAATCTTCAAAGGTCTTGTTGTATCTATTTCTGGATTTCTCGGGTTATAGGTTCTCAATCACTGCTTGAGTAGTTTATTTTATTACTGGCGGTGTCATAAAATCTTCACTATCACTCAACGACATTCTGTAGAATTAATAAAATTACCTAACTCAAATGTGTAAATTTTGAAGAAATTCCCGCGAATGCCTCAGGCACTTGGTTCTTCTTTTGAATTACTGTTCCGAGAACGGAAAAGGCCGATATCATATTGCGGACTCGGGGTAAAAACTTTTTATAGTTTAACCTACAATGAAAATAACCATAGCTAAAAGCTGGAATTTCAGAAAATTAAATAAAAATAACACGTTAGAAATGGATTTCCATACATTATTCTCTCCCGGCAAACGCGTGAGAATTGAAATTCCATAGAGTTTTGCGACCCGCATTCTAGTACGCGTGCAATGACGTACTTTCTAGCTCAAGTTTGGAAAAGAAATAAGTCACTTTCCGAGCAGTAGGCCAAGCACGGGGATTGTTCTCTAGGGTAGAATAGACAATAACGACATAGCATCGTCATACATTGCGTACATTATTGAAGTAGAAGGAATTAATTTCAAATAATTTACGCATTCGATGACAAAGTGACATTATTTTTCTCTATTCTACCCTAGACAACAATGCCCGTGCTAGGCCTACAGGTGTAGTAAACTTACTCTATTAAAACTTGTACCGAAGAGTTTATAATAAAAACTAAACTGATTTGACAGCACAAAAATGATGGCGTCCCTTTTTTATCGATCGAAAAAAAGGGTGGCATAATTTTTAGTGGTGTCAATATAGTTTGATTATTGTGCAATATGTATTGACGCCAACATCATTGTTATTTCCAGGTCGATGGCATTGCGTAGAATGCTCCGTCTGCAAGTCGTGCGGCGCTCGCGAGCCAAGCGGGTTGCCAGCCGCGGCCAGTGCGGGACCCTCGCAAGAGATCGCCGAGTGGCATCACCAGACGAAACGGGGCCCGGGGGGACACAAGGTGTACTCACACTCGCTCTGCACGCCTTGCGCAAGGTAAACTATGAGCTATTTCTTTAACAATAAAGTAGAAATTATTTATTTGGAAAGCTTAAGTTCACACAATACAGGTGATTAATGACGGCCGATGACATCGTCAGCCGTTTCTTGCCGCGGAACTGTATAAAAGTCTTGACGATTTCAAAAGGTATTTTGTGTATCAATATAAATGAACTGAATGGAAACCAAAAGGGAAATATGGGCCATAAATTATGAACTGAATTGAGGTTTGCAGTATTTTTAACCGTTAGATTAATACAAGCAATAAATTGTAACTGTGACTATCTGACAGACCATAATGAAATGCAGCTTGAGCTCATTTTGACGATAGTCAGCACGTCATCGTGACGTCTCATTTTTGTATGGAATTTGCGAAGTTCCATGTCCGCACAATAGAGGCGCGCTGTACCAAATCCCATAGAAAATGAGACTTCACGATCACGTCTCGATTCTATCTTCCAATCGAACTCAGGTCCCTGATGTAACAAGGAATATCTTTAATTGAGCCGTGGTAACAATCAAGTAGTGCTAAAATAATTTAATAAGACAACAATTTGGTTATGATAGTCCGAAACTTGATTGTTGCTACTAAATTGTGCATTACAAATTATTTTTAATGTGTAATTCCAACTGTTCTGGTTTTGGGTCACCTTGAATTTTATAATATAATATATCCAAAGTTAACATTTATTGTAACATAACTAAATAATCAAAAAATCAATCAATCGTATCAATAGTTTTCTTGGTTTTATCACAGCATAAATAGACTCCTGTCATTAGAGATTCACGAGTTTCTAGGTTTTCTCACTACCTACATATTTTTTTTCCAATAGTTATCATTGTAGTTTTAAACAGAAATAATGTTTACTACATAATCGATTTTTCACACTCATTTAACCGATTCGTTGTGGTGAAATTTGTTCCTCGAATACGCGTATCGATTGTTAAAAGCATATCGTGAGAAATCGATTGTCTCAAATGTAATTTTGATACTTATTTGCCTTAAAATGCACAACGCCATAACAACGGAAATTACAAAAACATTATAACAGTTCCGTGTTGTGTTTCAAGTAAAACCAAGAGGGGCTCCAACAAAACGTGATCAATAGCGTACCATGTAGAAGAAGAATATTTATCGAGGATCCTGCAAAAAGTACACAGTTTTCAATACAACATTCTACATTATGTGTATTTTGTTTTAAGTAATAACTGGTCTTGGTAGTTTTATGTGTTCCTCACGTCATTTTCATGCGTTTGATGAGAACTAACACGAGCTGGTTCATTTTGTGTCTCGTCTGGAATCTGCTCAGTGGATCCGCTTTATATCGTACGTAGCATTTTGACCCCGCCGAATGACCTATTACCCCAAACGCAGCGTTCCTAACTCAGCGCACTTTTCTGTACTCCATAAATTGCATGCCCTTCCATTCCATAACTTTTTACCTCCATGGATCACTGTTTGCTTATTTTAACCCAATAAGTTGATTACAAAATGAAAATTCGAACAGAAATAAGCAAATAGTTAACAAAAGAACAGAAAAGTATTTCACACAGTGCGAACTCCAAGAATCAAAATTACTAAATTACTTTACTGTGCATTTTAACAGTAAATAGAATACGTAAACCAAAGAACCGATTGGCATAAACTATTAGTATTATAGCACTTTACTGTTCCTTTCCAATTTACCTTGGTAACTCTCATTCAACATTTCTGGACCTAATTGATGCATTACCTTGTACGGTTAATACTGTAGATACATAGCTTTCATTATGAATGTTTGTGGTGAGTGGGGTCGCGACGCGCCCAACCGCACTCACCCTAATGAAGTCACTCGTTAAGGGTTGAAACGGTGTTCTTCTAACACAAACTAGGTTCGTAGTTAACCCGCTTACATTCATAATGAATTCATCAAAATACGAAAGTTTTATAGTAAAAAAGATACATAGCTCTTCTGTTACTCAGCAGTCTTTGTAGGTTGTGAGCCGACTTTCTTTTGCCATTTCATGTTACTAATGGTACTGCTTCAATGAAGTCATAAACAATGTGTGTTACATCTCATTCGATTTAGACTAAACTCATCATTACATTCAGTATTTCAGTCACTAACAAGGTAAAAGAGCTATCATTTCATATCCCCGTTTTCCAAATGCAATTACTAACTTGACTATAATTTTGTTACTATTCTTAGGGCTCTACACAAGAACACAGTATTGTATTGTTGTTTATTGGTATAATGTGTATTTTATTATTGAACTAATAATAACACAAAAATATCGTACTCAAAAATTTTTGCAATAACTTTTTTATGTATTTGTTATTTTTCTTTTACTCAAAACATAATTGCTCTCTTTTACAGTGCACCTAATATATATTTGCACATTCCACAATCTATGCATATTTGACGAACAACTTGTCCAAAATTGTAGTTTGACATTTAAAAACAATTAAGGCTGTGTTTTGTTCAAATTTTGTGATACAAAAAGGCACTGTTCATCAAATACGAATAGACTTACACAAACACAAAAGAGCCCCGAAGATAGTATCAAAAGCATTGAGTACATAGTGTTCGATGTTGTACTAATAGCGTGTTTCTGTTCCGGTGGTTGCGCGTATGTGTGTGTGCGTACGTAGGGCGTTCCGCATCGGTCGCTACTGCCCTCTATGCGAGCGCTCCTTCATCGGGCCAAAGGGGACAATGCAGCTGGTCATTTGTAAGCTCTGCGATAGGCAACTGCATCAAGGTATGTCATACCGAGCGCGGATACAGGCATATACAAGCGACAAACTCATCTATACTTTATTCAAAACGGTTTATTACCGGCTACGGATTGATCGAAAGCAGGTATTCAAGGAGAATCTCGACCGCAAATCACAAAACATTAACAAAAATTATGATTTGTGGAATCGAGAATACGAGCTATCGGTTGTTTTAAACCAATCTATGATAACCCAAAGAGCTTGAGACGCTTTTTTGTCACAGCACTGTAAGCCTCTCCCAGACAGACTCCGCCACCACGGGTCGCGTCTGTCTGGAGGACGCTTTCTGGTACACAAAAAGAGAGCTCACAAATTCGCGCTTATATCAAAGTGAAAACGTTGATGCGCACCCCTGATAAGTTGACGTTAAAAGTTCAATGACTCGTTATCTATTTTGTTTTATGTGATTGTCGATTGTATACGCGTTGTTATCATACGCGAACACACGGACGCACGCGTAGCGTAAAGCTTATCTCCCCCACAACACTGTCTGGGATAAACCGCCAGGTGTATAGACTAAATATTAAAACAACTTAATGGTGCTTCCACATACCATTAAGTTCCAAGATTTTCTACAAAGCCATTCAGTGTTCAGGACTTAGAAATTGCACATGGACAATGAATGTGCTAAGCGACTTGACCACCATTTAAACAAAAATCGACTTAGTACTGTGGCGTTTTATCTCGGAGCTTGGCTGTTTTTGCATTTTGCTTGCATTTGGCGTTTGTGAGAATGCATTTTTGCGTGCAGAATGGTACATTTTATCCTGAACACAAAAATGTTATTCTTACAGCATTGCTGTCCTTGATTTCCATTACGCTTGGTGTTTATCCATTACCATAAGTTTGTACTATTGAATGGCATGCTACTTTCCATATCAACAGGAATGTCATTACCATACGCCTGAAAACTATACATACTCGAAAGACAAAAAAAAAAACTAGTTACTATTTTACAAAAATATTTATTTTAGACAGCTTCTGTTTTAGATGTGTTTAAGTGTAGGTAAAGCATGGTGTATAATACACAAGCAATGACTTGCTTCGTTTAGCCGGTACGGTGTAGTGAGATGGAGTTAATAAGGTGGGGCGTCGAATGTTCAAATTGGGTGTGCAATGCATTGTCGTGTCTTAGGTACTAGATTTAGAAACTCGTGAATTTTAGCCAGTGTGCAATGTTGAAGATTATAATATTTACCTGTTTGATTATATTAAATGATACAAAGATTATAAAATTAACATTTCAAAATCAGTTCATATTGCAGATTGACTAAAGTTCTACACTGAAAATCGAAATCAAATAGAGGCTCATGTATAAATTGAAATTTGAGAGCCCTTTTCACCACTTTCAAGCCACAAAGAAGAGTAATCTCCCCCATTAAGTCCTAAAACACACAGATTCCTGAAAAAAACATTAAATTCCTTCTTACCCGGATAGTGATGGTGAAATTGGCTCAAGGGCTATAATTGACTAATCTCTGGCTGCGCCAGTCCTGACACAGCTTGCCTTAGTTACTTATAGCTCTCTGATTTCAGTAGGTTCTTTACCCTTGTATGTACTACATTGGACTTATCACTTGGCAGAGTGCGTTAGGCCTCTTGTGGCTGCGCTGAACGTGCTCGACTACACGTGTGCGGAGTGCCGGCGGGGAGGCATCACGTCCCGCGCCGGCGCTGTGCGCGCCGCTCCGCGCACCATCGCAACCCTCTTCATGGCCAAGCGACGCTTCAACAAGTACGCGCACCGGCAGTACATGCAGAGCCGCCTGAAGGACGCAGAGGCGGAGGCCACGTGCGACCGTGTAGACGACGCCGAGCCCTCGGACCCCGAAACCTGCGACGCCAGCGATCCACTCGACTGCGCCGACTCACGAATGAGCGAATAAGTGAGCGTGTAATATACTATGTAATATATCTAGCTGTTATTAGTTTACGTGTACTTCGCTTCGGTAATACGGTTGTAAGGTAAACTGTTGCATAAATCTGATTAATATAACTGGTAGTGTAAGTTTACGGATAGTGGAGATACTAGCTGTATGTCTAATTGTGTTTAACGTTGCATATTTTTAATTTTCTATGCATTGATCTAAGATGCGGCGGTATATTCGAATTATTCTGTGTAATATAATCCCTAGCGGGTGATCGAATCGATAACGACGATGACATCGTAAAGTGGTTAGAAAGATAGCTGTAGATTGCAAGACACTAACATTTATAATGTACAGTAACTTAATATGTACCTACTAACTTCACTGTATGGGTAGCTGGGCAATCATACTATTTTTAATATTCGTAGATTTTGTTTTGATGTATCCTACAAGACAATCATGTTTTGTGTATTCGTCCAGATTGTATTGTTTTATAATGAAAGCGCGTAGGCAATGTAAGAGATTGTGAGTAGATGCAGTATCATGAAATATAGAGATTTCGTATTTTCCCCTGTATGGTAATTTTTGAGTGTGTTATAATAATATTATCATGTACCTACCTATCTATAAAATAGAAGAAATATGTCCTTTGAATTGCCTCTGGATACTTTCAAAAGTAAAATAAACGTATATGATATAAAATTTGCCTTTTTAATGCATTTGGCTGTTTTATTTTGAGTTGTCACTGTTGTGCACCAATAAATTTGGTGCACAACAATCAGAAACAGTGCGCATTTTGTTTTATATTTTGATTAGTATAATTTAAGATTATCATTAATTTGCAAACTAAGGTATTATTTATTTTAGTTGTACTTTCATACGGATACGACTGTATACACTTCTAATCAACAGATTAACATAGAGTTATATTACAACAAATTCACTATTAAAACTAGTTATTGTTTCCCCCTAATGTGCACTTTTTAAATTGTTGATATAATATTTTAAGGTTATACGTTAAGCATAAACCGGGAGATTCGCGTATCTTGGAATAAAACAAAGCAAATGATAGAATAACTACTCCACCATCTTGCCCAAACAATCGTGTCGATTTTTTTAGCACAAAACCTAATATAGCCTAAAAAAATCCATCCCTTTTTTCGATCGTAGAAAAGGGACAGCAACATTAGGCTAGTCAGGTTGTTTTGTGGCAACAGAATCACTACCAATACGTTGCAAAAGTGCATTATGTAAACACCTATTTTATATTTATGAGGTGATCTTCAAGAAGGGTCAAATATCATGCATGGACAGTGAACCTTTCACCCTGCTTTGTTCACATAGCCCGAAGTACGTAAATCTCCCTGTATTCGTTTTTGTAGTTTAATTAAATATCGAATAAAATTCAGCAGCTCTTCTTTATGACAAATTGTTTACTTATTTATTTTCAAAGTACAAATCTCATAGACTTACCTGTTTCTAATCCCTTCATTTTGAAATTATTGTACCCAAAGGATAAAATAAAATATGAATGATCAAATTATTCAAGAGTACACAAGTTTATTTTCGGTATAATTTAGTATATTTATGATAGTATTCAAATAAGGCTTGATCGGGAATTATGTATTTTATGTTGTAGTGGGAGCTATATAAGTCGCGGGACTGCGTTACCGGCATACGTAACGAGGTCGACTTCTGTGCATTGCTATCGCTGTACTTACGATAAATCTCTGCTAACGTCTTTTAACCACTGCTGTGTGCAATTGACCCCATAGTGTTGTGTATTATAATTTATATTAGACGTATGTAAGCGCAGGATAGTCAGTGGAATCGAATACTGACTCATTGTATAATGGATGTCTTAATTTTATGATCACTTGGATTAAGCAATAATTTACGTAGTGTCATCTATTTCAAATATATAAATTTAAATCAGTTTCAAAAATCATGGTTTTTTACAAATACAACCGTCTGGACTGTTTAAAACTATTCACGTTGCTTTACTGACACAGGTGAATTATTAAGACTTACTTGTAAGATAATTATTATAACTTTATATCTACTTAATGCAAGTGTAAACGTTCTAGAAATCTCGCACTGTTCGGTCAATTTTGTATAAAATAAAATAAATTTAATTTCAATTTTGGTTTTTCTTTTTTGATTGACGAGCTGGGAAAAAAACAAGATTCAAACACATCTTGCAATAAAAAATAATGTATATAATTTGACTTAAAGTACGGTAAACTCGGTAGCATAATTAACAAAATTTTATAATTACCACTGAAAATATTCAGTAAATATATTTTATAAACTGGCAATAAAGCATATCTGTATCCATCCGTAGGTACTGAGGAAATCTGTGGACAAACAGAAACAGTAAATTAGAAGTGCTAAAATCCTACTTACTAATTAAAGCCGAAAGTTTATGAAATGTGAATTTTATTTTGTAACCTAAGAACTCCAAAACTACTGAACAGATCAAGATGAAATTTGACGTACATTTGGAACATAGCCTAACATAGATTATAGGCTACTTATTATACCGAAAATATGCGTGCGAAGCGGCGGGCAGAAGCTAGTATTAGATAAATAGCACAGGAAATACATTGTCAGACTCTGGGCTGATCACCCCTGTCAGGATTCGATATAGAAAATTTTGTTATACAGAGTGTCTGGTAATTAATGGATAACCCCGCAGGTACTTGTGGGGGGCACCGCAGCCTTCTACGATTTATAATTTGTTTTATAGTACGAAGTTTTGTTCACAATAATGGGCACTACGGCTACAAATTCAATGATAACTAATTTATTTTATCTGGGAATAATCGTGAATAATTGGCCTTGCTATTGCGCATTACATAAAATTTCTAGCTGCAAATGTTTTTTTTTTTTAACTAGAATGTTTTTTTTTTACTTAAAAATAAAATTAGAGGTTTCAATTTAATAAAAAAAAGTTGAAAGTTGCATAAATGGCATTCCTATGATGGAGGACGACGACGACGGTGGCGATGATGTAGCAGAAGGTAGTAGCTTTCGTACCAACATCTGATCACGATATCGACAGACGAGGGACTCATTACAGGGTTATCGAGGTGACGTCCGAACGTTACTATAGGTAAAAAGTGTATAGAACCAAAGTTGTAGACAATTTTATCAGCTTTTATCATGTAGTTTATCAAAATTTTCTATGACGTATCGCATACTTACTTACTTAACATCTTGTTAAAAAAAATCAAGAACGGGACCTTCTTTGTGCGTCCGGGCCAGAGCCCAATTTTACAATTTTGTTTTTTTTTTTTGGATATTTTGTGCCCTCCTATATCTTTCCTCACAGGGGTGGGGACTTTTAGTATGTTTGTCTCCTAACTAGTCTCAACAAAGTTCCGAAGCCAAAATTTCTGCTTTCGACCTTTCCATCCACCCCCTCTTTTGAGCACTCATTGACTGGACTACGAAGTAAGTTAGGCATTTCTGAAATAGACACCGTTTTTTTATTACTGGGGACGGGCGTTACGGCTCACTTAAGAGGTACTGATCTTGTGAACCAAGCAGGAGAGGAAATCATACATACCGTATATCAGCATCATTCTTCGAGCCGCAATCCGCTGATGGAGAGGAAGGTAAAGGCGTTGTGCAAGGCTAGCACTGGCACTGCCGTCGCGGCCGCCATGATACCGGTGCGGTTACTGACGGCGGCCACAGCTGCAGCGATTATGGCGGCGGAAGGGGCGCTCCACACCTGTGAACATTATTATATTATAAACCCGCTCTATTATATTATATTATGGCCCGTTCCGGAAAGGGGCAGCCAGCACACATAGGATACATTTTGATCTGCTCTGCGACAATAGAACACTTATCCTTCGTTCCACTACAATACATATTTGAAAATATTTTAGGCTAAACAACAAACCATAAAGAATATCCGGCACTTGACAGCAATGTAAGCCAGTTCCTAGCTGTTGACTAGTTTCTTGAGCGCACATTCAAGCTAGAACCTCCTGTAACACTTGTGGCTTGAGAAGTGAGCCAAAGTGAACCTTAAATTCATGTAAGAAGAACACAAACCTGGTAGAATATCAAGCACTTGACAACAGTGTATGCGTATGCCTGCTCCTTGCTGTTGACTAGTTTCTTGAGCACATATTCTACAACTTCCTTCTAATCCTCCCAACTAATGAGAGAGGCAAGCAAAAGTGAATCTTATACCAACGAACCTGGTAGAATATCCGGCACTTGACAGCAGTGTACGCCTGCTCCTTGCTGTTGACTAGTTTCTTGAGCGCATGTTCTACAACTTCCTTCTAATCCTCCCAACTAATGAGAGGCAAGCAAAAGTGAATCTTATATCAACGAACCTGGTAGAATATCCGGCACTTGACAGCAGTGTACGCCTGCTCCTTGCTGTTGACTAGTTTCTTGAGCGCGTACTCTAGAACCTCCTCCAAGTCTTCGCGGCTCATGTAAGTGGCGAGCGCGCGGTGAGTCATGCACGCCTCTTCGTTGGGGAAGGAAAGTTGGCACGTTGAGGGAGATGAACCTTGGAAAACAACCAAACTTCATCAAAAAAGGGGAAAACAACAACAATTTGTTGTTGTAGTCCAATTTAGAAAAGGGACAAACATCAAAATACTTTATTTTTAGAGTCCATAATCATTCACTAGTCGGAATGAGCCATTACCAAAACTGCAGGAACCATGCAAATGTTTCAAAGTCACCACACCACAAATAGAAAGTCACAGCCTTTAGTCTGTGTCCAACAGGGGCTGACTAGACTTAGCCCCTGTTGAAGCGTAAATAGCGTCCTTAAAAACCCCCTCCGGTTGTGATGTGTCATAGTCATCATTTTTAGCAAGGGGTTAGATTATTAAAGAGCAGGCATTTATTTGTTTTGTTGTGAAATCCTTTTCTGACATGTATTGGACTGTTTATTTTTATGTAGAGGCCACTAGGTAGCTAGATGAATAAAAACATACAATAATAACATTGAGTCGAGATTTTTTTTTCTCCAATCAATTGCTTATGATATTGATAGTACCTGTAGCGACATAACAAACGAAGGCGGCAACTGAATTCTCATAGTTCCACCTTCTCGTTATTGCAACTTTGTATTCACCAACATTGCATCCAGTCTCTTCATCTGAAACGGACATAAGTTTAAGTTAGAGCAACATCTACGCACACATTTCTATTATGTGTATCTAGTTCGCACAAAAAGGGACATGTATATTGTTATAGAATGGGATTTTTTTTATATACGGAAACATAGAAATAACCGCTGGATGGAGCCAAGGGCTAGATTACTTGCTAAATGGATTATTGCCCTTGCTCGCCAGTGGGAAATTGGCTGTACTAAAAGCTCAGAAAGCGACCTTAAAGTGTTAGATTTCGTCCGGATGAAGTAAGAAAAGATTTTTAGTTTACTTTTTCTTAACTGGGGTCCAGCAGTGATTAACAAAACGGATAATGGTGTATTCAGGCTACTTACATTCAAATCTAGTATTGTGCGAATGCGCCCAGGCGTGCCACTCCACGGCCGCCTGCCTCGGCAGTGCTTGTACGACCGCGTACTGGACTATAGCACCCGCCGTCCGCCTCTCCAGCTGTCTTCTAGCCTCGTTCACTGCGCAGCCGTTTGTTACGTAGCATACACTCTGAAATTATCGTGTGTAAGGTGAGACCAGAAAGAGGAGCAATGCCGTCTAAACAATATTGTGTTGTTTTGTGAGAGAAGTAGCTGCGTCCCGCGGCTTCACCCGCGTGGAAATTGATTGCACACCTCCTAGGGTATCTTGTAAAAAATACGTGTACTATGTGTATTTACTTTATAATTTACTAGCTGCGCCCCGCGGCTTCGCCCGCGTGGAAATTGATTGCATAACCCCTAGGGGCGTTTTGTAAAAATAAAAAATACGTGTATGTATCATTATTATTTACTATAAAGTTTATTACGAATCACAAACTAACCCGATTACCCCCATTATCAAGAAATTTTTTAACAATATTGAATCACTTGTTCAATAGTTTTGTATTCTTAGGATTCTCTGTAAGTTTCAAGCTAATTGGGCCACTGGTTAAAGAGTTACAAAAAACACCAAAAAAACTTCAAACCCCCTTTTCACCCCTTTAGGGGTGGAATTTCCAAAAATCCCTTATTAGCGGGTTATTAGCGGGGCGGGGGTGTAGTAAAAGGTATCTGTTTTTTAAATTTTAGCTTTCTGGCTTAAGCGGTTTGAGCTGGGCGTTATTCCCAGAAAATCGCTTGATCTTGTATATATTAAGATTACAAGTGAAATGACAAGAAATTTAAAGTGCCACATTTATGTCGAAAACTACATAGAAGATGTGCCTGACACCCAATTTGAAATAAGACTATCTGTAGAACGGGGCTCCAGAAATACTAAGAGAAGCACTCTTCAGTATTGTTACTTTATTGGACGGAAGGGACGTACTCCATGTCCATGCCATTGTGTTTTGAGTTTCATTTCTGTACGGGATTTACGTATTTCCATATCCGCACGGTAGAGGCGCTGTAACAAATCCCATACAAAAATGTAACTGCTATTTTGCTTACCCTAGACGCCATAATAAATTTAATCTTACCTTTTGACATTCTGTTTTAAATTATAACTAGTATTCTTTAATTTTAATTAATATTGACATGCATGATTTACCTGACCTTGAAATAACAATTTGATACCTATAAAGAATTATTTTAATTAAAATAATTATTATTTCAATTAAAATTAAATTATGTCATCATTTAAAAATTCGTTAAGCTGTATACATGAGCAAAAATAATAAACTTAAAAAAAAAACGAGTAAAAAATAAACTTCTCGTCTTCCGAATTCGAGACGATACTATCGAGGTCTAGTAACCCCCAGGGATTCGTTAGACCACGTGTTGTGCACTAACTATAATAATATATAATAATATAATACTATTATGGTTACCTGCACGACGGAGCGGATGTGCGCGCGCGGCTCCACGGCGCGTATGACGCGCGTGAGATGGCGCAGCGCGAGCGCGCACTGGCGCCGCGGGCCGCCGCCCACCAGCGCCATGCTGCCTGGTACTAGGGCGATCTGACCGCAGGTTCCTATCACTTCACCAACCTAGAGAAAACAAACCAATAACCTGAGCAAAAAAAAAATTAGCTTTCTACGAGGTACTTTGAGAAATTGAATTAGGGTCTGATGCGGCGATTCAGATAAAGGCTGTCTATGTTTTTGTGTATGTTGATGTATGGCGGCATTTTTATTATTTAAGCATACTTTTTCGTGCAAGATTTTACGCCCCCTAATAAGTCCTCTTAATTTGTTCCCAGTGTTTCAAATCGTCGAGAGGATGAAGGACTATTGGGCTACAGATTGGGTATCAGAGAAAACCATTGGGTCATTGATCAGTCATTTCAGGTATCGCTTGATTGACGATGTAGAAACAGATCTAAACTTCCTACACTAAACTCCGCAAACTTGATGTTACTAATAGCTGGCGAGAGAAAGCTCTGAAACGAAACGTCTGCGCGGAAAGTTGTGTTCATACAATAAAGTACCTTGATCGCCTGACTGTAGGGTCCAATATTCGCGGGCGCCCAGTGCGATATCCCTTCCACATGCATCGTCAGTCGCTCTTTGCTATCAGTCTCGGGGTTTGCGTTTGGCTTATGTGCAACCTGTTCAAATATTTACAATTGATGATTTACATCTGTCATCTGGTTCCTATATACAAGCTCTACATTATTGAGCTAGAACTGGCTGTGAAATTAAAAGTTTTACACCAAAGAAAGTTCACAGAAAGATAGGTACATTATTAGTGTAGCGATGCGACCCATGAGCTTTATTTTGGCATCCATGGAATAATGCTATAATAGGATTTTTCATGCCATAATAGTACCCCCCACCGAGTGTTACTTTTGTTGCTATTTGCTTACTTATCTTTTGTTTGTTCCGTATTTATTTTAGGTAAAAAGTACTCATTTGTAGGTACTTTTGTTCATCAGTTTTTAAAACAGAATACTACTTACAGCGTCAAGTATCAGTCCAACATCGGCCGGTAGAGGGCACTGCACGCAGACTCTCGTCGGCGGGTTAGGGAAGCTAAAAGTACTGATGTACACGTCATTCAGTTGAGCATATTCGTTCATGTCCCGCATGTAAATATTTACTGAGCAAATGTCCGGTAACTGCAGGTTTTGGGAGCCGAGAAGATCTGAAATTTTATGGGATTACACACGGTGTTGCAAGCGTTTTTTATTAAATAAATAAATTATGGTGGAGGCTGATTGGAAACCCACCATTTTTGACCTCCCACTGTACAAATTTGAAGGATCTTCTATAATCAGTTTAAGTTTAAAATGAGTTAAACAGCAGTCCTAGTGATTTTTTTTTAAATGTCTTTTACTGAATTACAAAAGCAGGCAAGGCTACTAAACTACCATAAATAAAGCTCCCAAACAAGTTTACCTACTAATAAGTTTCTTCATAGCGTCTTCGGTGGCTATCCTCGTGTCGGATCCCACTCCAACAATACCTCCGATAAAGTACCATCCCTGTTTGTTCCCGTAAATAGACCTGTGGTCCAACACAGGTTGTCTTTCACTCTCATTATGCGCTTCATACGTAAACCCCTCCTCTATACTTTCCAAGCTATCGTTCCGGCTATCTACGTCATTGGCATTATCAACCTTATCGCCAGGGTACGTTAGCGATGGGTTCAGTTCTTTCTGTTTCTTTTTTTCCTCCTTTTCCAGCTTCTCAATGGACTCTAATTCCGATTCGCTGAGTTCAATATCGCTTATGTCGCTGAATACGTGGTCGCTTAGGTCGTTTATGTAGTCTAGGGAGGTTTTCACGGGAGGTAGCGTATTATCGTTATTTTTTGCTTCTAGATGTAGTTTGAGGTTTAGGTATCCGACGGGTGCTACTGGATCGTCCGAATGCATTATTAGTTCTTTATTGTCTCTGTAACAACGGAACATATTTCATTAGGAATAATTTAATCATTTGTGCGGTGAGCATTTTAATAATGATATTGCGTATAGCGATCGCAGAGAGCCGAAGGATGGAGGCAGCTCAGGGCCGCTATTTGTGGCCCATTGGGAAGGCCTATTTCCAGCAGTGAACGTTTTTGGGCTGATATGATAATTGCTCTATCATCGACGATGCCTTAAAATAGAAGATCAAACGAACTCTGTGAAATAATAATAAATAATGCTGGACAATCCACACAGCATCATCTAGCCCCAAAGTAAGCAGAGCTTGTGTTATGGGTACTAGATGACTATACATAACATATGATTGATGTACATGTGAGGTTTAATTCAAAGATTATAGTATAGTTAGCCTGTTGTGTCCCACTGCTGGGCTCTACCCAAGGTCCCTCCACGCATCTCGGTTCTGAGCCAGCTGGACCCAAGCGTCGCCAAAGGTGTCTAGTTCGTAACGCCATCACTTCCTCAGTCTGCCGCGGCGCCTTACGCTGTTTGGGCTCCACTGGGTAGTTATCTTGGCCCTTAGGTCTTTCTGTGCATCTGGCAATATCCTGCTCTTGTCTGCACTGGAAGGAGACTATTTGGCCTAAGTAAAGGTACTCGCTGAAATATTGCATAACCTCCTCATGAACGCAGATTTTTCGCTTGCTTGTGTTGGTCATGACTTTGGTCTTGACCAACACAACAGACATGACAGTTCATTTTTAGTCCAATCTCGAACTCAGATGTTCGAGCATGCTTTGTAGCTCTTTGGCAGACGAAGACAACAGGACAATATCATCGGCGAAGCTGCGACATTCATGCCTCTTCCTTCCTACCGAGTTGCTAACTTCTAGAGACTTTTTCGAGGGTAGGTACTGGTAAATAATTTTGGTAATAGCGGATCACCTTTTTTCTGGTTGAACAAAGCGGTGAATATGGCATTGTGAACTATGGAATCAAACGCTTTTGCGTAATCTACGAAGGCAAGGTACAGTGGGATATTAAATTCTATGAGCTTCTCTATCACTTGATTATTGGCGTGGAGGTGATCAGTGGTAGAAAGCCCTCTTCGAAATCCCGTCTGTTCGGGTGGCTGTTCCAGGTCCAATAACCATCCGATTCGGTAGGTTAAGATGATATTAAACAGGTTGGAGAATTGAGGTAAAACTGAGTGTTCACTAAGTTTGTGTGCCTCAGTGCGTATACCATTCTCTCCTGGCACACGGTTGTATTTCAAACTTCGTAGATAAACGTTTCTATTTGATCACGAACTCCTCACTATTGACTTATCGTATGTTTATGTTGGTCTAACTAATCAAATCATACGAATGTGTTTTACGAAATAGGTATCACACTTTCATTTATTTTGCACGATTTCAACAATCAGTTAGCAACAGTTATTGAAATTTAACAGCATTATAGGTACTTATTGAGAACATTACTATCTAATGAAATCACTTAGTAACAATGTAATTCTATGGCCATTGTCTTATTCGATCATTTACATTTGCGCGATATACGACGTAGTTATATTTAAACTCAAATGCTATATTTCCTATATACTTTACTCATGGACACGTAACCTGAGCCTAGGGGCTCGCGATCCAGATCTAGTTCAAAGATTTTCGAGACAAAGTACAGTGGATTTCGGTTATAACGACTAGGTTCTAACCTCATTTTGGTCACAGCCACCTCGCTAAGTCCCTTGAATTTAAAGTATGCATTTAAAGGAAAACCATTCGGTTATAGCGACTTCGGATGTAACGCCGATTTCGGGTATAGCAACTAGTTTTGTTGAATCATTTCACAATTCCCACAACAAATTATTATTAAGTAAGTGTTTAAATCGTCGTTTAAATTATCGTATCTACTTGCCTATTAATGAACTCATCAAAGCTGATGTTATTATTGCAACTAAATGTATTTGACCTTGTAACTAATAACAGCGAAGTGTTTATTGGATTCAAAGTCATCATAATCGAGTTGTTTTGTAAATAATTGACACCAGGTGCTGACGTAGGCACGGAAACGTGAGCTCTAAATAAGTGTTTTTCGTTGCTCAATTTCTTGATATCATTACCTAAGAGTAGGTACTAACAAAATTAAAACGAAAGTATCTTCGTTCGTGAGTTTGATAAGCTATCGTAGTGTTACGTTAAAACAACAGTAGGTACACCGATTTCGCTTGTTAAAAAACCTCCTTAACATTATACTACAATAGACAGCCTTGGCTTTGAAGCTACCATTCGACCATGTGCCCGAATGGGTCTTTGATTTCAAACGCAACTTAAGGAGTGAACCTTACGTGTTTGGTTGTCATTGTCAAACTAGGCCTAGATCTCAGTACTCACGCGATAGCCGTGGTAAAAACTCGAATTACATATAATTCAACATTTTTCATTGGTTCCTTGAATATGAAAACACGATTGAGAAAATAAAATTCGATAAAAAAAGTACACAACGGTGCACTTTCATGTTTTTTTTACACGTTTTTTTTGGACATAATTTTGTCGAGATCTTAGGAACCCTGCGGTCTATTAAACTAACTTTTGTTTTGATTCGTATTTTATTACTAATTAATTGGTTACTTGAACAAGTTTCTCTAATAAGTGGTGTAGTTTTCTTGTAAATAAGCATAAACTTGATTTTTGCGCTTACGTCGCGTCGTTGCAAAAAAAGTAAGCTCTGTCCCGCTCCTATGAACGCGAAATCCTTTGCCTACTAGATGCTAGATTCGACAACTACAGCTTGATACACTCTAAAGGGCGCTATATTCAGCAGTGAACCAGCAGTGAATAGGTTGATGATGATGATGATAAACCCAAGCTCGTATTTCAAGCAAAAACAAGTAGGTAATAGAATTTACACCACCACAATTCTTCCCGCGGGTCGTAAGAAGCGAGTAAGGGTAACCTACATTTACACCGAGGGCGGGCAAAAGCGCCACCTGCAGAAGAGACCCATCACCAAACTGCGATCGCCAACTAAATCAAGTGTGGCGATTATGAAAATCCCCCGAACATTAGCCTTTGGGGAAGGCATATGTCCAGTAGTGGACTGGATGTCTTTCTGCTGAGATGATGAAGACGAGTACTCACATAACTAGCCTCTTCTTGAACAGAGGGCAGTCCAGCGTGAAGGTTTCGTACTCCCCTCCCTCCCCACACACGTTAAGTCCGTACTTCTCATTCATAATCAGAAGGTGCGGCTGGATGTCAGCGATGGTCATACCGAGGTGTATCCGAGGGTCTAGGCCTAGGGCTGCCACCTGAGAACAAAGTTTGGTTGATAATCAGGAGCCTTGTACACACACGTCTTTTTCGCCGTAAAAATCTACACGGGTAATTCGCCGTGTCGTGTTGTATGGATCACTACAGAAGCTTGTTCACACTGGAAAAAACGTCTGTGAACAAAGGCCCTAACATCCAAAGTAACGCAAATTTGCGGTCCTTCGCTATTTTAGGAATATTCGCGATTACTTATAGTAGGTATGCGAGAGGGACTGATGCGATCCCTCCGTACGCGCGGCGTAAAATTTCGCGCTTTTTTGTAGAAAGTTGAAAAAAGTCAATTATTTTAATCCATGAACCATCAAGTCATACTTCTGATTATGCGAAGTACTTTACACAATCATTTGCTGGAAATAATGTAATCTCGGAGACTTAAACTCCAGAGTAAATAAGTTCTTGCTGGGAAGGCGTGCTCCTTCTGTCTGATCTCCTCATCAAGCCACATTTTCACTTTCTTTAGTGAGATGGTGGTCAAACGCTTTACCATTTACAATAAAAAAATGATTTTTCTATGTTATACTCTCTTGTTAGATAATGTAAATTTACTTTGTAGGTATAAGTTGCTTTATTTTTACCGCAAGTACATAGGTATATAATTATTTACTTCATTACTATCAATAAAAATAATTTTAAATGATACCTTATCATTGCATAGTTATAAACAGTACAATAGACTGTTGTTCAATAATTGCTACTACTATTGTTACTTTGGCGGATACTATCCCATATAAAGCCGCTGTCAATTTCATCACTCGCCTTCTTCCGCTAGGCCCAATTTGTTCATTCTGTTAAGATCTTGGAGCGGTTCGCTTCTCAAAAATCCAGCCCAACGGCTCGAAAGTTGAGCCGCGTGCGTCTCCAAAATGTTTCGGCCGCGCGGCTCGTTTTTCGAGCAGTCTTCTCAAAATTTGAGCAGTGCATGTCTTTCTAAAATAAGATTCTTTTTCGCATCAGATCTCCAAGACGTCACGTTAACATGCGTGATTGTCAATGTCAAAGCTTTCTAATGAACCTCACCTTTTCTATATTGCTTTGCTAGTAATGCCTGTGCATGTTGGGTATGCTTTGGCTGTGAATTGACAGCATGCTTTTCTTCTTTTAGATGGCTCAAGGTGGAGGTTTTGTCTCCCTTGGTGAACTTTTGGAGGAGAAGGCCGAATCAGAACAAGAGGAGATCATTTTGGAGCGAGTAAAACTAGTGACTCAAGAACACCTTCCTGAAGGATGGGCCCGGTGGGAAGTGGCAAATATAACTTTGTTAGTTTATGATATAACTAAAGAAGAGGATTTCGCCATGATGTAGACAGCAGCATTTTTAACATGCCCTTCCAACCGTGAGTTTGACCCTAGCCTTTAACCCAGAAGCGGACCACCTATCAGAGAAGGGCTACAGAGATATGCGTCGAAAGTTATTAGACTGGGCGTTCTCTCGGGCTCTCATATTGGGCCCTCCTGCAGTGGCGAACCGGATCAGAGAAACCGCAGCTCGCACTGAGTAATTCAAGCAGTCTATAGAAGTTTGTTCAGAAGCAGACAGAATTTTGGCTGGTGAACTATCAGAGGCTGAAGGAACCCGCCGGAAAAGAAGGAGTACCTCATCAAACGGTAGCGAGCATTATCGTAATAAGAGGTCCCGTCCAGATTATAAATACGAGGCACTTGCAAAGAAGATGGAAAACATGTTCTCCATTCTTATGGAAAAGATTGAGCACCAATATGTCCCTAAAACGGAATTGGAGGATGATGAATCGGATACATCTTTCGATAGCTCTTCATGGAAATCCCCAATGAGTCCGCTCATGGACGCCTTACCCAGCTCAAAATGGGGATGTACTTGCATCAGACTTTGACTTTTTACCCCAAGTTAAGGAGGCAGATCCCCTAGTCCCTAAACCGTCTGCCCAAATTAAGAAGGAAGGCATAGGTTGGCAACGCTTAGGCATGGAAGGGTGAAACCGTATCCGCTACAAGGATGTTGAAAGGTAGCTGCAGGCATCTCCAGTATTCAGTACACTAAAAGTTAATACTAAACTCAATTCAATTGTGCAGCCATCAGGATGGCTCCCTAAGTTAGATGGGATATTGGGCACAGTAACACACGGCCACCTCATGCAACGCAAGGCTCTATCCGAAAATGTATAGGCAATTGCAAAAGATTATCCAGAAGCCGCTGATCATATTATAAAGATTTTAGCTGAAGATTCACAACTCAGAAAACTCTAAAATAATATAAATCTCGCACCAATACGAAACGATCATTCTTATGGCCAAGCCAGCCTAGTACGTCTAGTATAGGTGGCTATTATCTACAAATTGCAATTAATAGGTAGGTAGGTACCTACACCTTTACTCACTGAGGTCAAAATCGACTATCAGTTACAACACTATCTCCGACTGTCTGTCACGAGGGAACATACTTCCAGATTGGCATCACTAGGAGGACATTCTGCTAAGGATATTTCGCAAGTGGGGCACACCTCAAGTGGATTTGTTTGCCAGAAGTCGGTCAAGATTGTTCCGTCATACATATGTGACCATAGAAGCGCGGGATGTGAATGCCTTATTTATCAACGCTTTCAGCCGTCAGTAGCATTACTCTCTAGCGTGGATATTTCCACCACCGCCTACGTTATTTGGAATTTGCACTTACGTATACATTGCTGGCTAGCGAAACAAACAAAAATCTTAAAAAATTCATATCTCCGGTTACATTTTTTTTTTCGGACAACGGTTTTTTTTCGTGTGGTCCTTTTGGGGGGGCGCATCACCCCCTTTTGTTTTCGGTAGTCGTCTTGACACACCCTGTAGAATCGGTGTGTTCAAAATTAAATAAATTTTCATATGCCTTATTTATGTTAGCAAAGGTGATTAACATTAACGGCATATCTTGCATATTTGACATCTTCGCTACAGTATGGGATTATATTCTGGGGAAATTCAACTGACTGAGAAAGAGTTTTCATTGCCCAGAAAAGATGTTTGCGGGCTATATGCCTGCTCGAACCAACCGATTCATGCAAACCCTACTTTATTAAACACAACATATTGACATTTCCCTGTATGTACATAATGGAAACAGCGGTATTTGCGAAAAATAATTGGGATCAGTTTGAAGTATTTAGAAGTAATCGCAACAACAAAAACTTAACAATACTTACACACAAAACAGCATTTTATAATAAGTGTTTTCTGCATGGCACATAAATACAATAAATTACCTAAGAAAATAAAAAAAATTACAGTATTTACGTGTTTAAAGAATGTATACAAAAGTTTTTAAAATAGAAATCATATTAAATGGAATATTTAATGTACTAGGATATTTTTGATATAACTGTTTGGTATTCAAGCATTTATAAAAACCGGTCTAGGTCACCGGTCCCAAAAATTCATGTCTTACCCCATCCCTAAAGATCCCCCCTTTCTCTCTTACTCGTAATTTTCACCACGAAAACGATTCGGCCGAAAATTTACACCAAAAATATAAAACCATCTTAAATCAACAATTGGTGTGTGTCCTAGTGTCTAGAGATTCCCGACTTTCCACGTAAGTACCTGTGCATATTACAATAACTATGTAATAGAATATATTTAATTTTGACACGCATGATATATAATATATAATTAATGTGGTTTAAATTTTATTTTTTAATTGTAGTTTAATTAGAAATATAATAGTCAATAGAATTTCAAGAATTTATTAACATTCTATTAACATTTGTATGGTCAAAAAGCAGAATATGGTGACACATTGTACATATCTTACAACCAACTGTATATGTCATATATTTCCATTCTAAGCGAATAAAGATTTGAGTTTGAGTACTGATATAACCATGATATTGGACTATTGGGAACTTGTTATGGAGTCTAACTAAACACCAAAGTCACACACCCTGGCAGGTTGGTGTAACATTTCAATGTATGAATATTGTACACAGCCAACAGTGTTTTATCAACTAGTCACCAGCCCGCTGACTTCCATGTGTAGACTTCATTAGGTCAGCATCAGCACAGGTTCAGAACCCTAGGATGGTTAGGGTGGTACTTTTGAGAAGATTTGTTTTTAATCTTAACCATCATTTCAAAAATTGTACAGACTCCAACAGCTTTATACCTTCCAACATATACAAACATATTTCGAAGGATAACAAACAGACATGTGGTGCAAAGTGATAAGTGCAAAATGTAAACAACTTCAACTTTGATTGTCATCACTGCCATCTGTTTTAAATGATAACAGATAACAATACCTACCTTCGATTAAAATATGTATTATACAATTTATTTATGGTGCTATGTAACTTTAGAGCTTACCTTTATAATAATAGCTTCCATGTGGCTATCAATCATCTCTTTTAGCAGCTCTTTTTGATTTCGCCTCCACAAGTATGCAAGGGAAACTAGGCCTAATCGACGACACCTGCAACACAGGCATTCTTTAGTCTCCAGCCAAATGAAAGAAATAATTTTTTTTAATATCTTTATTTATTATAATGGAGTTTTGTCACAACTTACACATTCTCAACTCTTATTCTTTGGTAATCTGATAAGATGGCACCCACTGCTACCGCTTCAACATCCATTTCAGCCTAGAAATAAATTCCATGAAACAGATTTTGAATAATAAAAATAGAGATACTTAGTCATTACCTCAAATAAACTTGTCAGTATGCAATAGAGTTTAAACTATAATCATACAGAGCAACTTTCTGATCTTTTATACAGTAGATATATTAGAAAAATCTACTGTATTTTACACAAAATAAAGCACTGTTCACACTGCTTATCAGTGGCACTTATATAAGACTTAAAATTGAGATAAATTTCCTCATTCATGAAGCTTGTTTAATGAGTTGTTTATTTGCAATGTCAACAAAACATGCCCAAAGTCACCTTTCTATGGAGAGGAAGAATAAAATAATTATTTACATGCGAGATACGAGACAGAGAGAAAAGTACTAACTGAAATCATGACTTTGCTTTTGACCATGTCCATTTCCTTGTTACCATTTTAATTTGTAAATAATAAAAGCCTAGCTTAATCCAACCAATCAAAATGCTGCTGTAGGCCATCATGATCTAGTTTATACTAGCATGGTTTTTAGTATTTTTGATAACTTTATCCAATCTGACCTTAATTCGGGAAAGAAGCCGGTACAAATCTTCCACCTCATCATCATTGGTTGGTTTGTAGGTTCTTCCCTGTTCCACTGCTGTACCAGAGATGGCTTCTCTGTATAAAGGTAGCTCCATTGCCTCTGCATACAGATCGATGCCTTGGTGCCCCACGGTTTGGTACATGTAGCTATCTAGTTCATCTGCAAAAAAAATGTAATATGTAACAAAATACTAAAGAATCCTAATATTACAATTAATATTACAATTTCAAAAGTAATTCTTTTTCTCTAACTGTCTGTAACCTTTTCACAATGAAACACCTACACAGGTCTCAATGAAATTTAGCAGGGATATAGATTTTGATTTATTTATGGTCAAACTTATACAAATAAAAATGTACAAAATATCCCAGGAGGCATAGATAGGCTAATTTTTATCCTTGATATGTTGGTGTGTGAAGCCGCAGGCAAAAATTAAAATATTAATTTCAAAATCATCTGCAATAATTTAAAGACCATTGCCATCCTAAGAACTTGAGCTGTCTTACTTGATGAAAGATCAGTGGGATGGAATTAATATTACTACAACATTCAATACATTCTTACAAACAGGTGATTAGCGTAGGTTATGCGTGACGCCAGGGTTTCTAAATCGGTTTCTTATCTACACATACCTTTATGAAGCGGTTGGAGGTTGGCCAGCGCTACGATTGTATGGCCGGCGCCAACGCACTGCAACATATTGTAGCAGCTGTCTTTGCCGCCACTGATCAACGCCACGGTCTTCATCTTTACGACCAGAAAACACTAACAACTCAACACGAACCGTTACATAACAATCATATCATTTGTAGACACTTTGAGCAAAACAATACAACGTTTTCGCTACATTAGAGCCTTTCCATGTGAGTGACGGAAGACTCGTATGGCAATGATAGGCGGAGCGGCACACTGAAAATTATCTTTAGAACACAGTCTTGGAGGAAACCATGCAAAACATTATGATTTACAATTGTTGGTTTAGAAAAGATAAGTTACAAAAGCACACTTGAAATGAAAAAGCCCTGAAATTCACAGAATGAATGGGACACTGGCGAAACTGCTTAGGCAAACTTTGTGATTTCTGCATTCAGTTCTCAAGGGATCAACATTGTCTGTAGCATTATTCGTTTGTCGCACAAAAGACAGTTTTCCCTTTTTTAGAAAAATCCTCGAAATAACATGCGGGCCCTTCCTGCCTCCTTTGATTGTGAAATTGATTGACGTCTTGATGTGACGTGACGACTGACTGCAGTCTGAAATTGACTTAACTATGAATCTTGACTCTGACAGACATCGGCAGACGTCATGCAAGACATGGGCATGGCTACGATCTTCTTAGATCAGGGAGTTTTTAGATTGAGATCGATATCTAATCTTTATTAGGTACCTACATAGACGTACCTACCACGAAACAAACATACCTACCTACAGATAAACATTAAACAATAATAGCTTCGAAGAAAAATGTACGGAACCACCGTAAAATTGTGGGCATGGCTAAAGGAAAGATGGCCATTCAAATAATGCCGCGGTCGTCTCATTGATTCACGTAACTTTAGGTACGTTACATGAGTCTACGCCTACGCAACAGGAACGTACCTATGGGCGCTACGGCTAGCGCTAGACTCTACACATTGTGTAGGTAGGTTTACCTAAGTACGGTGACAATTTAAGGTCAAGAACCTTACTGATTAACAGCGGATGTAAGGGTTGTTACATGGGCTAGTTGCGATGAAAGTTTCGAAGTCTTTTTTTTCAGTAAAAAACCTTGAAACCCGGAGTGCTACAAAAAAAATGTACAAAAAAAAAATGTAAAAAATGTCGCTAAAATTGTAGTTATTTTAGTTAGGTATCGATGAAATGTTATTTCATCCTTTTGGTAGGTACTTTAGGTGGTTTGAATTTCTAGATGACTTTCCACACCATTTCACTGCACATGTAGCCATTTTATCCTTTTTGTGTCAGTACATAATTAATAATTAGGTACTAAAATTAGAACGTTATACAGAGAAGATTAGCATGGCCTCTGCCCAAGGATGGCACGCAAAATCTTGAAGCGTTCCACATTTTAGTATATGTACCTACTTGCTTCGGCAGTACTTAAACTACGCGGTATATTTTCCACAAGCGCAAGCTTCATACAATTTTCATAGGTATTTTGCAGAATCCTGCGGAAAAAAACACACTGCAAGATTACGCCAGTGCGGGGTAAGCGTAATATTTCTAAGACAAAAAGTACTGTTGAATATTGACTCTTTTACACATAGCGCCATCTAGTAGCCAATAGGCATAGTTGTGCAAATCATGTTTCTCAATCTGAAATCCAAGGAAAATACAAAAATGACTCGATCTATGTGTTTAAGTGGATCTTCTAAAACTTTGGTTCGTTCTTATCTTAGGTTCATAATAATTATACAAAAGCATGATTGCTTTCAAATCTCAATCAAAAATAAAATCCTCGAGGTAAAAATATTGTAGAGGGTGTCATGGCCCATTTCATAGCGTCTGTACTACTAGGGTTGCCAAGTGAAATAAAAATGTTTTTGGTTTTTTTACATTAAATAAGTCAAAATACTGAAATTAATAAACATAATCATTTATTTCATAAATTTTTGGAATAAGTCATATTTTTACTTTAATTAAAATGATCTTTTAAACATTTCTGACGAGAGTAAAGCCCAAAGTACAGACGCCAATTAATGAGCCGTGACCACACTTTGAGGCTGTCAAATTATTGATGCGGTGGTTTGAATCACGTTTGAATTTGAGTGTAAATCCTTGTAAATTAATTTTGTAATAGCAAATGCTGCCTTAGTAGCCCATAAGTGTAACTTTATGTGAATAAATAAACCCATAAACTTACTAGATCATAAATAAGTGTAAAATCATGGTGTTGGCTGAGAGGAACAGTGATGTTCGAAACGGGAAGCGGTCAAGGGGGCCAAGCCCTAATGGTCATGGAAGTCCAGATTCCAGTTCCGAAGATGAGAACGGTGAGAATTTTTTCTTTTGTAAATACAACACACATAATTGGCTTACCTACAGACTTACGTTCTAAAAGCTGGATATCTACCTACCAGCTTGGCTTGTTAAGTTTGTTCATTGTTGAAGTTCACTCGCACTTCTTCTTGTGTTTCATAAGTCAGTTGAATCAAAATTGTTCTCAGTCATCTGTTTTTATGTGTACAAACTTACTCATCATGCTTTTTTTTATGCTATAACACCATCATCATGCTGCGCTCATCTCATCATCAAATCTAACAACAAACCAAGCAGTGGTACCATTTGCAGCTGAGAAAATAAGAGTGGGAAGGGACTACCAAGCTGTTTGCCCAGAGTTGGAGCCAGTGGAAGCTCGGAAACCAGAAACTATAAATGATCGAGCTTTGTTGGTTTGGTCACCAACAGCTGATATATCAGACATAAAATGTAAGTAATTACACACTAATTGTATTGAACTAATTGGTGATTTCTTTATATTGTAAACAGCACATGCAGTATAAATTTTATAGAATAATAAATAATTATTGTGTTTTTGAAAATAAAGTATCTTTATCTTTATCATGCATAATTTATTTGCATTTTAGTGGATGAATATATAACAACAGCAAAGGAAAAATATGGATATAACGGAGAACAAGCTTTAGGAATGTTGTTTTGGCATAAACATGACTTGAGCAGAGCTTCATTAGACCTGGCTAATTTTACACCATTCCCTGATGAGTGGACAGTTGAAGATAAGGTGTTGTTTGAGCAAGCATTTCAATTCCATGGAAAGAGTTTTCACAGAATACGACAAATGGTATGGATGCCTTGCCTCAATTTACCTCCTCATATGAGCAAGATTGTGCAATGTACTGTAAGCTACTGTTGAAATCTATATTTACCAATCTGTTTTTCTACAGTTACCCGATAAATCAATAGCCTCCTTGGTTAAATATTATTATTCATGGAAAAAAACAAGAGCTAGAGCCTCTTTGATGGATGTTGTTAGTGATGGTCGCAATGCAACAAGCTCAGGAACTGGCAAACGGGAATCTGGGGCTGGGTCAGAACCAGGTGGCTCAGACAAAGAACAATCTGACAATGATGAGAAGGTATGTATTATTTGGATATTCCTAAGAGTTGGATGTATCTGATCATGTTCCATATGAATTTCACCTATAAAAATTATGACACTGCTTGGTTGGAAAATAGTTACTTATCTGGATTGTCCAACAAATCTCAGTCTTTGTTGATAAGATTTGAAAATGCAGAGTGGTGAACTTGTCTATTTCATCTGTTTTAGTTTTTAAAAATCTATTATTTACTCTGCTAAGTTTATCATAATAATAAGTGTCATATAACATAAATAATTTGGATCTAGGAATATTATGACAATATTTTTATTCATGAGTTTGTGTTGAATGACAGAAGTGGGCTTACCACCGTGGTATTGTTCGTGGAGAAAAAACACCAGGAAGGAAATTGCTACGTGCTGACAGTCAAATGGAGCAGGTGTGTGGACCACCTTATGCTTCCCATACCTGGGCAGTTCATAAACTTATATCACTGCTGTTTTTCAATGTGATAAAAGTTGTTTTCTAACAACTCATCATCTCTTATGATCTATTGTTTGAAGACATCATAATCATGCACTGCATCAAACCAAATCTATCACTAAATGGTTTTTACCTCCTTATCATGTTGTTGGTTGTTTCAAGAACCTAAGTTACTGGATTGATTGCTCTCAATATTCTTGTCATTCACTGCATAACAATGTGTCCATTTTCAGTATTGGTACTGTTTATAAGCTATTTGTATAGTTCAGCCACTCTGCATTTTGTAAAGTTTATTTTTTACCATTGTCATGTTAAACATTTATGTAGGTACTAACCTGTGTAAATATAGCTTAATTTTCCTATACAGTTTTTGAGTACATTTCTCTTATAAAATATTTTAGGTAGGTATTTGCAATTACAATCACCTGACAACTACTTGCCTCTGTTGTCGTGGACCCACCTAACCCACATACATATTTATTTTATTTTTTTGTTTAGACTACAAATCCTTTATTCCAATCCGCTCCTCTGTATCCTGACAGTGTTCCCGCATGCTTCCTTTAACAGCCCCATGCAGAAAACGTGTTAATATCAATGTGTGCAGAATATAATTTGATTAAATCTAATGGGTTTTTAAAAGAAGTGTGTGAGAGATAACTTTTTAGTGTCTGCTCATGCTAACACCAACATAACTTATTTGTGCGAGTGCAATCCATGGCAGAATAGTAAACTGTTGATTGGGGTTTAGGGCGAGGGCGGCGGCGACGCTGGGAAGACGTGCACCGTTTGCGGCATTCTGTGCAACCAGACCACGCCACACAACTCGCAAAAGTTGTGTCAGGCATGCCTCGTGCACGCCAGGTCGGTAACGATTCACACTTATTCTTAGATAGGTTGCAAGGATTGCATGCACGCATACAGTTAGAGTGTGATCGATTAGAGTAGTTGGTTGGTCTGTGGTGGTGTTTTGAACGTTAGCGGTAATGTGGCAGACGCACGGGCACGATGAGGCCGCTGTGCGGGCCCGCGGGCCGGCGCGCGCCCGGCTCCAAGCAGCAGCGCTACAAGCACCGCCTGCCGCGCGGCATTTACATCAATCACGACGATCTGGTGGCCATGGCCACGGGCCCGCAGCCCGGAGACCCCACCCCGCCCGGCCTAGTCAATCAGGGCGACGCCATGCTCAAAGCCATGGACAGAGAGATCGTATCACTCAAGAGACAAGTAAGACCAAACCGCCCCATGTCGCTATGTAGTGCCTAACATTCTCATTCTTACGTTGACACTAGTGCGCCAGTCTTTTGTTTAATGCTCGGTTGTGTGGTGTGGGTGATGAATGAAGTTGAATCGACTGAATAAAGTTAGGAAAAATATATTCTGCACACATATATATTTAGTTCAGATTCTATTTTTTTGGCTTAACTTCCATTATCCTTTTATTTGCTGTGCGTTCGTCCTGAGTAGTATTGGATAATCCAGATATGCACAGTTTCTAGAACAATATTTAGGAATCATTCCCTCCCAGAATGGCCACCTATTTAATCACAACTCTGACTAGGTACAACAAAACAAGCAACAGTTGAGCGCCACGAAACGGAAAGTTTTAGATAGCGGAGTGGAAGAGCTGAGACCCGGGGAACCCCCTGCGAAAATCAATTCACGCTGGACTAACGACGAACTTCTTATGGCTGTTACCGCTGTCAGGAAATACGGTAATCTTATCTATACATATATAAATATGAAATAAAACTGTAACAGGTCCAATTATGTACCAAGATAATATTAAAAAAACATTTTTGGAGGGCTCTCTATTAGCTATACTGAAGTCAAAACTGTAATTTTTTGGATTTTTGTCTGTGGGTCCGTCTGTCTATCTATATCTTGGCCGCGCATAACGCCAAAACTACTGAATTAATTATGTGTATATCTTGGCCGCGCATAACGCCAAAACTACTGAATTAATTATGTGTATATCTTGGCCGCGCATAACGCCAAAACTACTGAATTAATTATGTGTATATCTTGGCCGCGCATAACGCCAAAACTACTGAATTAATTATGTGTATATCTTGGCCGCGCATAACGCCAAAACTACTGAATTAATTATGTGTATATCTTGGCCGCGCATAACGCCAAAACTACTGAATTAATTATGTGTATATCTTGGCCGCGCATAACGCCATAACTACTGAATTAATTATGTGTATATCTTGGCCGCGCATAACGCCAAAACTACTGAATTAATTATGTGTATATCTTGGCCGCGCATAACGCCAAAACTACTGAATTAATTATGTGTATATCTTGGCCGCGCATAACGCCAAAACTACTGAATTAATTATGTGTATATCTTGGCCGCGCATAACGCCAAAACTACTGAATTAATTATGTGTATATCTTAGCCGCGCATAACGCCAAAACTACTGAATTAATTAAAATGAAACTTGGCATGATCTGAGTTCATACTGAGAAGAAAGACAGAATACCTACTTTTTATCCCGGAATTCAGTACGGTTTCCTTGGAAGAGGGGATGAAAGCCAAAATGTGTACTTAGTTTTAATTCATCAACCCGTTCTCAGATTTCATTGATTCTTATTTTTAGAAACATAATTGGCAACATAATCATCATCAGCCTATATTAGTCCACTGCTGGACATAATCCCCTAATGAGCGCCATAGCGCCCTGTCTTCAGCTTGCCGCATCCAGCATCTGCCTGCATTCTTGCGCACATCGTCATCCCACTTGGCCAGAGGGCGTCTTACACTACTTTATTGCCGAGTCGCGGTCTCCACTCAAGAACACGTTTATCCTAGAGATTGTCGGTTCTTCGCGAGATTGGCCGGCCCACTTCCACTTCAGCTTGCTAATTCTTAGAGCTAGTTCGATAACTTTGGTTCTCTGTCGGATGTAGTCGTTACGAATCCTATTCTTCAGAGAAACTCCGAGCATAGCTTTTTCCATAGCTTGCTAAGCGACTTTGGACTGGTTGACCAGCCCTACCGTGAGTGTCCACGTCAACTCCGTAGTTCATGACGATGAAACTAAAATTTTTATTCAGTGCGTCCTACCCACTGAATAAAAACTTTCGTTTTCAAGTATTGCGGTGATAACGATATAAAAAAATTAGTAGAATTTGAAAAAAATATATAGTTGCTTTTAGCCCTAGGCGCAAAAAGCGCGTGTCAATCTGTACGTTTTTCTGTCCCATTATAATATATGTCCCCCGAAAGGATAGACTGATTTTCACTTTGAGTGTGTCACTCGAGTTAGTAGACATACAGAGTATTTCAGCTCGATAGACAGCCGAGAGGTCTTCAGGGTTAAAAACGCGCCCATCACTTGGTTCCACCTACCCCTAGTTTTCATATGGCACACGGCCTGCTGAACACCATGTTTATACATGGTGTTCGGCAGGCTAGAACTTATGTTCTAGCATAATTTTCGCACACAATTATATTGTTTTATGGATATCACAAAGAAAACTAAGCCTTAGCCGCATGGAATTACAGGGTACGTTTGGATGAATGAAATAAGTTAGTGCGCGATCCAGTTACTTTTTTTTAAAGTTAAAAAGTTTAAAGTTAAAGTTTTTTAAAGTTAAAGATTCATGGTATATAGATATAACTCGTGTGCCTTGTTTATTATATAGAAGTCATAACCAGTTTTTCACCCTCCGTCAACCATTCTCTTTTTAGGGAGGAACTTTCAAGCAATCGCGGAAACGCTCGGAACAAAGACAGAGGCGCACGTCCGTTCCTTCTTTATCTCATATCGCCGCCGCTACAACTTGGACGCTGTTGTTCGCGAACATGAAACCGAAAGTGGAAAGTCTCATCACATACAGGCTGGTGAGTGCAAATGATTTAAATCCAAAGTTACCTAAGGAGATGTCTTCTATAATAGTAGACCTAAGACTTGGTCAGACCTATTTCCTTTGCCGATTATAGGTTTACCAGACAATAACTGGTCCACTCTGTCCACAATGACGCAAGGGCCAATGCAGCGCTGGTTTTAGAGGTACCAGGGTGCCTCATCTGTCTATCACTGTTTAATATCTGATATTTGACATCACATATTCCATGACATGTCTTTGCACATTTTACACCGCACCGTTTGTATCGCGAGTAACCATGTAATATGGTGTGTGTGTATGTGTTATATCATATAACACGTACTATCACATAACTTAAATTAAGTTATGTGATAGTACGTGTGATATGTTTTTTATACGAAATAGTCTTTTTTGATATGTATAAAAAAGGTTTCAAAAGAAAGTCAACCCCGCGCCCCTGTAAAAATCGTGCAGGAGTGGACTGAGTTAAGTGGTTAGCCTATATAATAATAAAAATATAGTACAACAAATATAATACAAATAGCAGCGTAATTTCTACAACAAAAACATTTGGTTTTCAGTGTAATCGGCGCCATTTTAAATTAAACCGCTTGATAGAAAACTGTTTAATTTTTTCTATTTTCGTTCACTAGATCGAACATTATTCCACAAGTTCAAACATGACAGTGTATAAAGATTCTTGTTTTCAGGTGGCTCAAGTACAGACGCCAGTGAAAGCGCCGCCGTTGATACCGCACCTGCTAACAATGGAACTGCATCCCCACAGTCCTCAACTAAAGATGAAAAGGTAATAATAATCTAAGCACTTCACCTGTGTCTATCAATAGGTATTTATGTTTAGACTGCATTGTCCCACTCATAGAAAAAAGTAGCCTGAAAGGTAAGCAGGGTCTTCTTCTAATAGCCCACACGGTCACAAGCGAGCATGCCTTTTTTTTTTTTTTTTCTCGGCCGAGGAAATTCGTTTACGAATAGACTGGTCTGGGGGGGACCAGAATTATGTGGGACTCGACGTCCTGATAAGGACGTAATATAATACCCACTAAAACCTCTCCGGTGACCCTTCTCTCGCCATTTTCGCCGAACCACGGGAACATATAAACCTACCGCGGCCCGACTGGCGTCCCCTCTTCCTCCCATACATAGCCGGCGAGCCCACCATCCACACACTCGCCGACCCCATTCATCCGTCACGTTTCCTCCCGATTGGGGCACAGACAGGACATACACAGTTGAAGCGGCGAATGTCGAACTCTGTGCCCAGATGGGCATTTCTGCCCCATACTACCAGGTATGGGTCTCGCATACACACGCACAAATACTCCCACTCTCACTCAAACTTGTCTAACATACGGTTCTCATTTATTCTAATCACGCAGGTACAGTGCCACGCACACTCAGCTAAAGCAAGCGCGCGCAACCCTACCCCACGTGTCCCACACCTGTGCACGAGTACCGCAGGTTGCGTCCCACGTGTCTCGCGCTATCCGTCACCTTTCACTATCACAAAACCTTATGGCTTCATGGCCCACTCATACGTCATCACATCTATCCCTCCTCATGGCGGCCGCCGTGCTGTGTCACTGGTACGGCAGCAACCCCTCTCCTCTTCGAGCGGCAGAGGCCTTTCCCCGAGGCCTCGCGCCCGAAGATCTCTTTGTGTTCGGGTGCTTTTAATTAGCCCCCAAATCCTACCCTTCAACCCGCCCTCAATACGTGACCGTAACGACGGTTGACACCCGTCTCTACAGCACCATCCATCTCCGCCGCCTCACCGCGGGCACCATCTAACGAGGCGCACTCGGGGCCACGCTCGCGCATACACTTGCGCCAGCCCCCTCACTCTTTTCGAGCCCGAGGCCTTACCTATGCCTCGCGCACGAAGGGCAGTCTCAGGGCGGAAAGCGCCGGCTGTCCGCCGCCCGGCGCCCGGCAACCGCCGTCCGCCGCCTGTTCGCACGCCTCCCGAGGCGTGCCTCCGGGTCACGCTCTCGGATACGCTCCACCTCTTCTTTGGCAGTCATCACCGCCTCCGAGAAGGCGGAGATGGCATCCCACGCCCTCTCGCTGTCGACCACGGACTGCACAATGGTCGGTAGTGACAAGTCCGCCCCTACCACTGCGACTAAAGTCGCCCTCTCCGTCGCCCACGCCGGGCACTCCACCAACGTGTGGCGCGAGGTGTCTTCGGCACACTCACAGTGATGGCATTCTGGCGTGGGTTCCGCCCCCGCCACCCTCCACAGATACCTTCCAAAGCACCCGTGCCCAGAAAGGATCTGCGTAAGGTGGAAGGAGAGGACACCATGCCTCCTCGTCACCCACCGCTCGAGAACCGGTCGCACCGCGTCGATGGTGTCTCTGCCAGCGGTGGGCTCTGCCAGCGCTCGCAACCACCGGACAAGGAGACGCTTACGCGCTTGTATGCACCAGCGTAGCATCCCCTCCCTTGGCAGCGGCTCCCCCGTTGTCCGGTGCGCCACAACACGGTCATAAACCGCGGTGAGCACACGGGCGTCTAACTCCCATGGCAGGCAACCGGCAAGGACACACGCCGCCTCGAAAGAGACGGTGCGGTACCCGCGCACTACCCTGAGACACATGACTCTCTGTGGCCGATGGAGGAGACCCTTATTTACTCGACCCAAGGCGTCCTCCCACACAGGCGCCCCGTAAAGCGCCATCGATCGTACCACCTGCACGTAGAGCCGCCTACAGGCCGCGTTCGGTCCACCGACGTTTGGCAGCAGGCGGCCAAGGGCGCCGCACGTCGTCACGAGTCGTGGCACGAGCCGCCGGAAATGCTCGCAGAATGTTAGGCGGGGGTCGAGGATGATGCCAAGGTAAAGCGAGCATGCCTGCACAAACCACTTTGCGCATGTAAGAACGTGCGTGTAGACAGCGGCTTGTGCAATCATTGACATACCTACTGAAGATAAGATTGCGCAGTTACATTTCGCAGGCAAGACGGAGCGTGTGGCCAGGCCAGGGGAAAAGGAAAATCGAAGTTTTTGATTCGTTTTCGTGCAAAACTAACTCTTATGTCGCTTGCATAAGATTAGCGTTCGCACAAAAACAAATCCGATTCTTTGATTTCGTTTTTACGAGTACGGGCCCAGGCTATACTATAACTCATCCATTAGGGCTAGTACCGCGCGTTGTGATAAAATTTCGTATGTTTGTCGCGAATTTGGTTAATGTTTGCACGAGTAAGAAAAAACCGTCAACTTATTTTGTCTCGGGGCGCACACTAGTGCACTAACAGGAAAATAAAACAGACTGATAGATGGCAAATCCCAGTATGATTCATAGAGCACCCTCAGTTATACATTAAACAGTTTGTGATTTGCTAAACAACATTATGGTCTCGCTTTTTCTGTCCTTTTTTCCGTCTTTAATATGTCAGCAACTACAGCAGCAAATAACTTGATATTTAAAATAATAATACATATCGTGCGCCGCCCGTACGATTAATCGAAAAAAAAATTAAAAATTTAAATGTTCAGTACAAATCGTGATGTCGAAGTTTTAAAGAAACCTACAAGATCAAATGGGATATCAATGAAAGGTATTAGTTTGTACATTTCAAAACAGTTTTTGAAATTTCTGTAGGTATACTTATTACATATATCATACTTATTAAATTTTTTTGAAAAAAGTCGAAATATTACCCATTCGCCCCCCATCTCCAAAGTTTGCAGAGCGATCCATCTAAAATGTATGTATCGTTTGTAGATAAAGGATCTATATTTTACAGGAAAAATATAGATAAGTCTGTAACCACTCACTCGTCCAGCCGGATCGCCTACACTAGCCTCAAATGTCCGAGCTTGGCGCCGAAAAATCACGGAGCCACGATCGCGCCCCATAATACACGTAAATGGTTATATCTCGGTAACTACTACAGCTACGCTCAAAGAAAATATACTTACCATAAAAAAAACCAAATCACCGGAATCACTAAATCTATAGACCTAAGTCGTAGAAATGATCTCAAATAAATGCCAAAACTTGACAAAGTAGGTTTAATTCATAATTTATTTTTCTTTCTTCCTTTGTTTCATACTTTTGTTTGCAGTTATACATAATGCCTATATGTATATTATTAAACTAGATGATACAAGCTATTTTTGATACCAAGCAATCACTACCTTCTCTTCCAGTAATTACCAGAATAAACAATACAAACCACCTCTCCACATTCATGCTCGTTACAATGACAAATCTAAAATGATTTATTTTTTTAAATTCGTCTTCGGTAGGTTTTGTATTGGCACCTTGGCTTTTTACCATTCTACCAATGGAACAGGTATCAGAGCAACATGTCATGCCTCGAGAACCATTCCATTAGAGTGAAGTTAGCCATTAAACCAATTTGCTGGGTGGTGGTGTAATGGTGCTGGGACCTGTGAGTGGGTAAGTTGAAGAACACTTTTTGAAAAGTGGTTAAAAAGGAGGGAACTATTTTTAAAAGGGGGCCTACTACACCGAGTATCAAATGAAAGGTATCGGTTTAGTCATCTCAAAATAGCTTGAAATTTCTGTAGGTTTCATACTTTTTGAAATATTTTTAAAAAAGTCGAAAAATTGCCCATTCCGCATCACCCACCACTGTTTTTCCTGCTATCTCTGATGTTCGCAGAGCGATCCATCTGGAATGTATGAAGCGTTTGTATATATGGATTTATATTTTACAGGAAAAATATAGAGAAGTCTGTCGTAGAACACTTTTTGAAAAATGGTCAAAAGGGGGGAATATTTTTCAAAAGGTTACCTCACCTTTTTCCTCACATTTTGAGTGATTTAACTATTACACTCTACACTCCGAAGTTTGCAAAGCGATACATCTGAAATGTGTACCTTTAATTTTTAGGTATTTCTTAAATAGCAAAGTCTCTAACCGGTACCTATAGTACATATTGGTATACTTGACGAACGTTCGAAACCCTCGGCGCGCGAGTCACACTCGCACTTGACGGATCTTGTATAAGCAACACAACACATTTTGACATGTACATTAATAAATTGTAGTAATTATTTCAATCTAATTATTATTATATATAACTTCAATTATTATTTTTTTAAATCAAATTATTTTAATTGTCGTTCTAAATAATTTTACCAACAATTTATTCATTTTATGACACAATACATAAGATACAATGTTTTTAAATTTATTTATGTTATATTCAAATTCTTAAAATCTAAACAAGGTACTATTTTTATTCGCTATTCGCACCACCTACCTACCTCACTTTTTATCTTGTTAGATTTAAATAGGCTCGTTATGAGACAACAAAAGCCACTCTGGAACAATGCCATTGTATATCCTTGTGTATAATTTAAAGTAGGTAATACCTACTTGCCTTAAAACATTGTGTAATGTTTAAGTACGTAAATACCTATATTCATTTTTATAAAATAAGTAAGTTAGCATTAGCACATACACTTCTAAATAAATTGTATCTAACCCGAGGAAAATAACATTGTGCACAAACCCTTAAAAAAATTTTAAATGTTAAATTCCACTCAAATCAGCTTATAATAACTTTCTTAATTTGGTATTGTGATTGTATTAAATTTTTATTATTAATAAGACTTGTAAATTTATTGACTTGCCTGTTATGTAAATATTATAATGTTATGGTGAATAAATGAAACTGAATCGGATCTAGTAGATTGTTTGAAACAATGCATGAGTGTTCATTGATTCACAATAAACAAGATGAATTGAACCAAGGTCTATTGACTATAAAAAGTTATCAATGGTTAGTGGGCTAGGTGGATGGAATCTGTGCAGAGATTGTTGTTGGGATATCGTTTTCACTGTAATTTTTGTTATAGATGGAGATTGATAGCGAAGGCGTTGCCATCGGTGCTCCAGCGGAACAAGGTGGACCCCCCACCACCCCTCCCAAACACAAGCTGGCTGCTAAGTGAACACAAGCGACGTAACATTATTTTTCATATATTACTCTAAGTACCCTCCAATATTAAAACATTTTTCAAAATGGCTCAACGAAACACCAATGGATTTTAACCTATAATCAGGCAATGCATTTATATCATGCAAATAACCGAAATGGTTGCTTGGATCAACGCAACACGTTTTTAAAAAAAGTTTCGATAGCCTTGTGATATTGCAATACTGCATTTATAACAATTTTCAGTTGATGATAGAGAAAAGTTTATATTGTAGGGGTACGAAAAATTGGATTTTTTGTTTCTTACGTTTTGTGCGTCTTGTATACTTCCTATTCTATCCGGCTGAAATTCAACACAGACATTTTACAATTGACATTATCATAGAAAACAATAGTTTATTTTATGCACAAAGCGTACAGTATTTTTACTGAAGGTCTCGAATTAATTGAAGTATTCTTATGAAAATATAAAACACGTAGTGGAGTGGTGTGATTGAATGGTTGTTGTGTAAATTAAGTGATTTTTAATGGTCTAAGAGAAAATGTTGGTATACGTCTTAATATAGTCTACTAATGTTGGATTACAATGATGATAAGGGGATGATATTGTATGCTTAAAAACAATAGTAGTAGCTGTATTTACAAGTATAAATAATAAAACCGACTAAGTGCGAGTCGACTTGCACACGGATGGTTCCGTACCATCGTACAAATCTATTTCACAAAAGAAACCATTAAAACTGTTTAATCGAAAAAGAATTGCGCGCCCGACTTTGTTTAACTTCGTTAATAGGTACTCAACGTAGAATGGACATTGGCCCCCTTAATTATTAAATTTATTTTACTTTTATTATTTCTTATAACGGCAATAGTTATACACACCCAGTCAAAATTTCAACAATAGGTAGACAACCTATTACGGTTCATGAGATAAATTCCGCTGAGAGACAGACAGACAGACAGCAGAGGCTTAGTAATAGGGTCCCGTTTTCACCCTTCGTGTACGGAACCCTAAAAACTAAGGTGAACATAGATAGCGCGCGTGCTACCTTAATTCACATTTTTACAGGGTGGTTTTGAAGGCGGGTGGAACGCCTTCCCCTAATACGAGGCTGAAAAGGGTAGGTTCAGCTTTACATGGATCAATTCTGTGTATTAGCAGCTACCAATATCAAGTTTCGTGGTTTTTGTTACACAGTAGGAAAGACAATGAGCTGTGCTCATAATAGTTACGACGTGTACTTGGTTTTATATATCTACGCCGAATTGTGTGATAGTGATAGTTAACTAACATAACATAGAAAGTATGTTATTTGCCTTATAATATTGTAATAATAAAATTCTTCTCATACACTCGCATGCTTCTATATCATACCATAGACTAGATAGGATAAGCTTTATGTAGGCGAGACATGCTAAATTACAAATTAGATTCATATTTCAGTAATGTCTATTTATGAAATAATTATTATTTGATATAATATTAGCGTATTTACCAATAAGTGTATTTAACAATCTTAGAATATTGTCCACTTCCTTTTAGATTATGACGGTTTTATAAAAATGTATAAGTTAAAGTATATTTTAAGGTTTGAAAATAGTGATAAAATTATATATTTTGGTGTCACAAAATCAGCAATAAATTCCGAAGTGATTGCTAGCTAGCAATAGATGTAAATGGGTTGCCCTTAAATAATGAACTAAACGCTTTATATTAATACAGTGATCATAAAATAATGTAACAAAATACAAAGCTTCCACTGATTATAGAAAGCTGGTGTTTCATTTGGCATTTTTATGAAATAAGTATTTCCGTTTTGGTCCAGGTAAAGCAGTAGTGAGGGAAGGTACTGATTTGTTTTATCAAAAAAAAAAAACTCATGAGAAACGCCAATGAAGCACTAGAAGTAATAAATTATTGACGATATTTTTGTACTAATTAAATACCATTCCATACGGTATTTATAAGTGATTAATTTAGCGTAAGTGATATAGCTGTTAAACATTTATGTACTGATTTGCTCTAATGCTTAAATTTAGAGTCGTGTACTGTTTTGCGAGGAATTTGACATCAACTTAGCTATTGCGTAGAGGTTAGTTGCGTAAACTTTTTGATCTTAAAAGCTTAAGAATTTTGCCTCATGCAAATTTCGTTGGTGGGATCGGAAGTTGTTAAGATCTGTAAATGAGTTTTATTTATTTTATTATTGTTGTACACCATAATCTACTGGTTTTCAAATAATGTACATCACTGAATTCTTATCGTAATTACGATTGGGTCTGATGATTATGTGACCGGTAACTCTCCCATAATAATAATGATATATGTAATCTACTGACACATGCTTTTTGTTTAAAATTTATTTCATCATTAGTAATTAATAGTAAGAAAAGAACTCTTCAAATCGATGACTTTACCCAAATGAATTTGTTGTATCGTAACACATGCTAGTTATTTATTTTTCAATAATAGGTATTAGGTAATCTCCGCCTGACATTGACGTAAGCAATATGTTAATTCAAATTCTTTAATTTTAATTTAATCCCAATCTCGTCTTTAACACGAATTAAGTTTGCTGGGGTTATGGGTTTTAATTTAATCACATTATTATTATTTCAAAAAACAATGTATATAGTATCGTTTATATTTTTAGTTCGTAATCTAATATTCTAAGTGGCCACTCGTAAAAATGCTCTGATACATGTCGTACATCATCTAGCAAAATCTTGTATAGAAACAGTTAACAAACATCAACAGGTTCGAACATTCAATGCGTTTTTAGATTAATATGATAAAAAATAATTGCCACACTGGTATGCAATTTTTGTCCTTGGCGTAAGACTTATTGGTTTTTGATAAAAAAATAGCTTAAAACTTATCAAAACACTATTGCCAATGAGCATAAACTTATTAAATTCCTTGCGCAAATACACTTTTCACCATTTTATGTGCAAATGGTGAAAAGTGCTTATTCATAGTTCATCTCGTTACAATGTTACAGTAGAAGCCAATACCGCTCCAAAGAGTCCACGTAATGAAGTCATCTTATATATCAACATTAATTAGAGCTAGTAGGAATATTGTTACTAAATTATTATTATTATTGTTATGTAGCAAATTGTGTTCTGTGTTTATTTAGAATTGAACTTTTCTATTGTTTTTTTTACCCTAAGTAAAAGCTCAAACTATCTATTATTTTCATATCTTTTTAGGCATTGTAAACGGTTTCTACTCAGAATATTAGGAGCTTGGATTTTAAGTAATAAATGACCGTAAGTAATGCATTTGTTATTTTATTTTCAAATTTAATTGCCTTCCTTAGATACATTTTATTCAAATGGTTCTTACCTTTCTACTATTTTTATCTAGTATGGTGAACGTCGGGCAAGCCCTGGACAAAAAAGTTATGAGCAATCAGTAAATGGTTTGAATTTAATTAATTATTTTAATGGCAATTTAATTTATTCATAACTTATTTTACTAAACTTGCGTACCTACTTATCTAACTATATTTTTGTTACAGTAGGTACGTGTGTCTTTTAAAATAAATAAAATAAAAAATAAAATTTGTTTATTTCAGATAACATCATGATCCATAATTTGTTAGTAGCAGAAATTTTAGTCTTGTTAAAATTTACTTATATTTACCAACTTTATAATTTTACTTATTTAGACTAGACAAGTAGGTACCTACTACAGTGCATTCACAGTTATTTTACCTCTGACAGATGTTTTCTGAGTGTTGGTATAACTGTCGAGTCGTCTTGCAAAGCTTACAGGTATGTAAAAAAGGGTTACCCGTTTTAAACATTTTACCCAATTAAACTGGAAACTAGAATGTTGATCTGTTGTTTATTATTGATTGATATAATATTATTGGTACTTACATATTATGTTAATCGAATATTGGTACAACTGTACTGATTTTGTATGGAGATAAATATTTTATTAAAAAAATTACTTCAAAAAAACCTGATTAAATATTTAAGAAATATCGTATTATGTGTACCATTATCACACAAAGCGTAATACTAAATCGGCATAGTTAGGTAATATTAGCAATACTGTTTTTATTTAAGGGAGTCATAGAAGTTATATATGGCAATATAACGCTTAGATTGCCAACCTAACAGCTAGAGGTAAAATAACTGTGAATGCACTATACTCACCTTAGTACCTACATATTTTCACCAAAAACAACCTCGGTCGGAGTATTAAAGAAACTTTTTTAATAGTGAAGGCTCTGCCGGTAGATTAATACTTTTTAAGCACAAAGGGCAAACATACTACAGTACCCAAAATGATTTTTACTCAAAAGCATTGGCAACCTTTTATATACAGGAAGTTTGGTTTTGGGACTGACATATTTTTTTGTGGGGTTGGGGAGGTCATGGTCTACTTTTCCCCGGTAAACTCAATGGATATAGATGGTATCCTGGGGATGGCCTGTGAATGCACTGTGCATTCACAGTTATTTTACCTCTGACAGATGTTTTCTGAGTGTTGGTATAACTGTCGAGTCGTCTTGCAAAGCTTACAGGTGTGTAAAAAAGGGTTACCCGTTTTAAACATTTTACCCAATTAAACTGGAAACTAGAATGTTGATCTGTTGTTTATTATTGATTGATATAATATTATTGGTACTTACATATTATGTTAATCGAATATTGGTATAACTGTACTGATTTTGTATGGAGATAAATATTTTATTAAAAAAATTACTTCAAAAAAACCTGATTAAATATTTAAGAAATATCGTATTATGTGTACCATTATTATCACACAAAGCGTAATACTAAATCGGCATAGTTAGGTAATATTAGCAATACTGTTTTTATTTAAGGGAGTCATAGAAGTTATATATAGCAATATAACGCTTAGATTGCCAACCTAACAGCTAGAGGTAAAATAACTGTGAATGCACTATACTCACCTTAGTACCTACATATTAGGTCCTTACATATGAAATTGGCGTTTTGTATGGGAGGAACAAAAAGTCGAATATTTTTTAATATAATATATTTAATTAATCAAAGTATGAACCATTATTTTCTATGCACTTTTGCCATCTTATAGGTAGTTCATTGATCCCTTTACTAAAAAAACCAGTCGGACGGGAATCAATAAAATCTTTGAAGGCGATTTGGACTGCCCCATCGGAGTTGAATTTTTTCCCTTGCAAGAAGTTATCCAAATTTCGAAAAAAATGGTAATCTGTTGGAGCAAGGTCCGGGGAGTACGGAGGATGTCTTAGACTTTCCAATTGAAGCTCTTCTAATTTAGTAGCCGTCTGTTGCGCAGTGTGTGGTCTAGCGTTGTCGTGAAGCAGCAGTGGCGTGGAGCGATTGACCAGCCTAGGTTGTTTAGCCGCTAGCTTTTCCATCATGGTTTGCAATTGCTGACAATAGACATCAGCCGTAATAGTCTGGCCAGATTTGAGAAAACTGTAATGAACAATACCGGCACTAGTCCACCAAACGCTTACAAGTAACTTTTTTGGGGTTAATTTTCGCTTGGGGCAGGATTTGGCTGGCTGGCCAGGATCCAACCATTGCGCTGAGCGCTTCCGATTATCGTAAAGAACCCATTTTTCATCACAGGTAATGATTCGGTTTAAAATACCTTCATTATTGTGCCGGTTTAGTAATGTAACGCAGCAGTCGACGCGCGTTTGCCGGTTTGCTTCAGTCAATTCGTGAGGTACCCACCTTTCAAGCTTTTTAATCTTCCCAATTTGCTTCAAGTGAATTAAAACAGTTTTATCACTAACATCGCAGCCTGCAGCTAACTCGGACGTGGTTTGCGATGGATCCGCTTCCACAATAGCCTTCAACTCTTCATTATCAACTTGAGTCTCAGGCCGTCCACGGGGCTTGTTCTGCAGGTCAAAATTTCCAGAACGAAAACGTTGGAACCAAAAACGAACTGTGTTTTCTTTTGCAACACGACCGCCATACACATCATTCACCCTTCGAGTTGTTTCCGCAGCACTAGTGCCACGGCGGAACTCGTACTCGTAAATAATGCGATATTTTAAGTTTTCCATTTTGTAAAATGAGTGACGCAAACAGAAAAAAACAGAAGAAAAAAAACAAATGAATGACGATCATCGAAGCACAAATACATGAGTCTATAGCTGTACAAATTTGAATTTGGAATTCCTTACCAAAGAGGAGAAATTTGTGATTAAAGTGGCCAGTACGAAAAACGCCAATTTCATATGTAAGGACCTAATATTTTCACCAAAAACAACCTCGGTCGGAGTATTAAAGAAACTTTTTTAATAGTGAAGGCTCTGCCGGTAGATTAATACTTTTTAAGCACAAAGGGCAAACATACTACAGTACCCAAAATGATTTTTACTCAAAAGCATGGGCAACCTTTTATATACAGGAAGTTTGGTTTTGGGACTGACATATTTTTTTGTGGGGTTGGGGAGGTCATGGTCTACTTTTCCCCGGTAAACTCAATGGATATAGATGGTATCCTGGGGATGGCCATAGGCCACTTTCTATACGGGAAAAGAGCGTGCAAAGCCGCGGGCAGCAGTTAGTACTTAATATTATAAATTCGAAAGTAACTCTGTCTGTCTGTCTGTTACCTTTTCACGGCCGAACGGATCTCAATGAAATTTGCCATGGAGGATGTCCTAAGTGTCACGGTTGCTGGTGTCCATGATGGTAGCGTACACATAATCGAATTCACGTTTGTTGTTATGCCTAACATTTAGAGCATAAATAGAGCAATCTTAAATAAAAACGCGTCTTTGGTTTAAGAAATTAATTACCTTTCTTAGTGTGTACGCTAGCATAACATGGTAAATGTAGATATAAGGTTTATAATTTGTTATTTTTTTAAGTACAATAAAGTGTTCATTCATTCATTCATTCATTCATTCATTCATAACGTAACGATCATGCTGGCGTACACATGACCGTACTCGAAAACTACTTATACAGTATTATACTATAGCAACTAAACTTACCTACACACAAATTTAGAGCTTATAAAACGCCCGAGCTATGCAAAATTTCATAATGTTATTAAAATAAATTAAAAATTTAAATTCGACCTCTCAACACCACCACGTACTACTACATAAGAATAACGTGTTGTGCTTGCCTAAGGTGAGAATGCGGCAATTTTCATCAAATTTTGTAATTTAAATTCATAAGAAGAACAAAACACAAAAAAGTGCTTGCTTAATTATGGCCCTAGCAGACAAGCATAGGTATTAGAATAGGTAGTTTTGTAGCATATCGTTGGAAAGTAACCCATGACCCCCCAAGCTCCCAAAAATTATGTCGGTCCTAACAAACATCCTGTATACTCGTACTCACAAAAGGCGCGAGGGGCACATGTTTGGCAAGTGTTTTGGATAGCTTTGGAGTTCTTTTACTGTGGATCTCTATCCAAGGTCAATACCAAAGAGTAAAAGGCTTCTCTTTGCATTATGATTACGTATGACAGTGGAAAACGCTCATATTTACTACCTCTATGCTTGGATGAAAGAGTATTGTATTCACTTTAGAATTTCTCTATCGCAAATCTATGGGACAAATTAAGAAACATTTTTTGAAATCTAGACATTTAGGAAAATAAATATAATTTTTCTGATTTCAGTTCAGCAGTAGCTAATTTTATTGTAATAATTTTATTGGAAGATAAGAAGATAATTCCCATGGGAAGTCGTTTTCTTGCTAAGCCGCCGGCACTTGCGCGGGTTCGCTTGGCCAGCGCTCAAGATGTCCCTGCGATTATGGATCTATTGACCGATAATATGAAAAATAACTTTCGCATTGAGTGCCCACACGATATCACGTACTTGATGTGAGCATAATTACGTTATTAGTTTTCATGTTTCGTATGGACTCGGGTCCAAGACGTTCTACAGTTTGCTCTGTAGGTACCTACCAAACTTAACAATCTCAAATTTATGGGGACTCCGCGTAAAATTGCCTAATTCTGTACTCACCGTAACTAATCTTATTATAATGAAACAAATCACAAAATTTTACTAATATCTGATACACGATAAAATATTTCATTTTACAATATTTTGTAGTTAGTTTTATAACAGTAGTAGTTTTATAATAAATCTACTATTGAAAAACAAATAATCGCGCGGGGTTTGGCGCGGGGAGTGATCGGAAATTCGGGCGCTTGTTTACCTAAAGTTGGCGATAATTAATGGAGCGGTTAAAACCACCTCTCGGTAATTCCGAGAAATTCCCGGGAATTCCAGAATTTACTTGAATGTTGATGTTTTTTCGCCGGAATCTTATTTATAGACGAAATATACTAATAAGACACTTTTTGCCTGATGCGTTTTTCCCTTAAGTCGATATTCCCGGAGAAAAAAGTTATTTTTTTATTATTGATGATTTTTTTGCCGAAATTCTTTTTCTAGAGGTAGATGAAATATAAAATCCTTTTAGGCCTTCGCAATTATCATTTAATTCGATATTTCTTGAGGAAAAACAATACAAAAGTTATTTTGTTCCAAATTTTGATAATAATAGCAAGGGTCGTTTTTTAAGTCCAAGATTTGGAATTGAAAAATGTATTGTTCGTTTATTTACAAAAAAAATTATAACATACATAACGACTTCTAGAACAAAATTTCTGTTGCAGAACTAAGAAAAACACATTTACAAAAATTTATTACCCATTTAACTAATTGTAGAATCGATATCCATTACATTTGAGTACGTTAAAGTTCCTGTGTCAGGCTGTCGTGAGCTCGATGTAAAAACGTTATCGTCATCGAGGTCTACTAACTGTGAAGTTCTCGTTGACATTTCATTCTTTGAATTACAATAAATAATCATTATTTTTTCCATATTTTCAATTTTGAATATATTTCTCTTGACATTTATGCAAATTAAAAACCGTTGGAAAGCCGTGTCGTTAGAAAAACTATCACTTAATAGAACACCCGAACGCATGAGTAGACGAAGAGGCAGTCAAGCGACGAATGAGACAATTAACGAATGTAACAAAGGGACCTGACAGGACAGGAAACAGGTAATATTTGTTGTCTCACTCGCTCTCTACCAGTAAATCTAAAATTTCCGATTACATAAAACACTTTTGTTCTTACAAGTTTTTCAATAACAATATACTGGAAAAAAAAAACCGGGAAATATTAACTGATATCTCGTCTAGAAATCAAATTACTTTCGACAAAAAAGTAAGCAATCGAGAAAATTTGGACATAATATTATGTAAATAAAAAAAACTTTTCTCCGGAAATATCCGAAGAAAAGTTTTTTAATAAACGCGTCAGACTAAAAATGGCTTATATTTCATCTATAAATAAGATTTTGGCGAAAATACACCAAAATTCTAGAAAACTTGAATCCATAATTCCCGGGAATTTCTCCGTATTCCCGAAAGTAACCGCTCCATGTCATGTCTTTTCACCAACTTTAGGTATATTAGCGCCCGAATTTCTGATCACTGGTTATAACCCTCACAGGAAACAGAAAACACCAAATAGAAAAAAAACAAACTTTCCTATTACATTTATTTTTTTTAATTTGCTTAAATCAAATCAATATGTTATTTTACCCCCGATGGCTGATTTCTTGAGGATAGGGCTAATAGCACATTACTTACAGCGGTAAAAATACATTTAAGCTTTACTAAAACTAAAAATAGGAAATCCCGTCCTTTTTTGTGTCTTGGACGTGTAAGTTTTGCAATTTTGCTAGGCATGCTTCCTGTCCGGATTGAGAAGATGACACTAGTTGAAATGGAAACCCAACATGTCGAATGTTTTTCTTTAAAACAGGCGGTTCCAGCGTGCCCATTGTGAATCTACGGGGGGCCGGCGGATACCTTGATCGATGTTCTTTATGTATTTTCTGTGATAAGTATGTGAAAGTTGCAGGAACAAAATGCTTACAATCAAATTTTCCTGTTGATCAAGACAATAACTAAACCTAAATCATCACCTATATGTCTTCTTGTTTCAGTGATAACTCAGTTCTTTCAATTTGCGCGCTCGACGTCAACGATGCGATAGTCGGGTACTTGTCAGCTAGGGAGTACCCACTGATACCGTCAGTTCATCCTGATGCTTGGGAAGAGTACATCTGGACCAAATACAAGTACGCACACCTGCCTCACACACTTGCGTCCTTCCTGGAGTGTTAAACCCGAAGTGGGTCTTGGCCTCGCCAAAATAGATCGCAACTGGCTTCTGTCCTGCGCAGCCTCTATCCAGTCCGGTACGAAGAAATTAAGGCCTCACGGGATGCAGCTATACCGACTGCAAGAAGCGCATGTACATCGTGGGCACTCAATGTGCTGTTTATTTGAGATTTGGTACCCTGCTGCAAAGCGCAGATTTGGTGTCTGTTATTAGGTGTCCTTTTCTCGCGATAGGTAGAATCCTGAACGATAAAAGGTTGTCGCTCGCACGTCCAACACCGCACAACAAGAAAATGGGTATTCAAATAAGGGCTTTAACTAGTAATATTTAGATGCATTTTATATTGACGGCATCAGAAAACAGACAGCTTGGGGGCCCAACAAGGCGACCGCAGTGTATGACCGCGTCGCAATAATAAGTCAATATAATTATGTAGGTACCTAGGCACCATCCGAAAAAAAAAAAAAATCATTTGCGGCTTGGTTAGTTCACTGAATATTAATCTGTGGTAGCCTCCTTCAGTATTTTGCACTAGTTTGATTAAAACCCTATTATATGCCTCCGCCAAAACCAAAGAATATCTAACAATAACAACCCAGCAGTGTGTGCACACACTTTGTCTACCTTACCATCATTCGTTGAGATTGGCCGCCGCCGTGGTCGAAATTCGGCTACTAGGAGAACATCATTGTATACTTATACACTAGCCAAACTCGATGAAGAATGTTTGTAATCAAACCGCCCATACTTAACCTAAAATTCACTCTATTGCCACGTCTTTTTTTACGCAATTTACATTACTTGTCGATTTGCAATCCTTCCATAAATAAATATATTGCTTACAATAAAATATCTGAAACTCGAAGCCAAGCAAGTGAGTCTTTGTTCTTTGTGTCGTCGTTTGTGTACAAACATTCCACATCGAGTTTGGCTAGTGTATAGGTAATCTGATGGCTTAAATATATTCTAAGGTGTATTTTGTGTTTTTCCAGAGCAGTAGAACTCAACTCCCGGAATACCTTGTTCCTCCATCTGTTGTGTTGGAATCCAGGATATAGCCGTGAAGCCGTCGATAGAATGCTCAAATCAGTGTTCATGCATGACCCCTACGTTATGCACATCGCTATGGTGAAGTCATTGGTCAAGCAACAAAGTACGGCTAAGTATTATGAGTTTTATAGTCCTCATCAGCATACCCCTACGTCCACAGCTGGGCATAGGCCTTGCCCGTACGACGCCACGCCACAAATAACAGTCCTAAGCCGCCTTCATCCACCTCATTTGATCATTTACTTACAATAAAAATTAATTTTGTTATTTCAGTACTAGTTCCCGGACAATCACGGTCAGAGTCTGTCTTTCGGAAGGTAACGGCAACGGATAAGGGCGTCCAGGCCGGTTTGCTACCTCCTCTGTGTATAGCCGATCGATCCGAAGCCTGCCCTGGGCTAAAGATACGCCGAGCTGTGTGAGTTAACTGTTAAATAATTGTCGGCAAGATTTTAAATATGTAATTAATTTATTTATAAAGGGTGTCCCACTACCTTGGGACATGGAGGGCAAGTACCAGAAATATGAAAGAGGACGTTTCACTGAATGGACAGTTTAAGTTATTTTTAACAATAACTAAAATTACTTGCATTATGCGGTAATCGATCCCGCTAAAATTTCAGAATGACGTAGCTTAATTTCGTTTTCTTAGCCTATTCCGTCCTGCTGCTGGGCAAAGCCCTTGCCCAGCTTTCTATTCATTAATTTATTTCAGAGATCATCTCATAAACAAATTTTTAAATATGAGTGTAGAATAGATTTAGTATTTATATCAGCAATAACTAGTTTCTGCCCGCGGCTGCGCACGCGTTGTATCTATCTAATCAAAAACATAATTGTGAAACTAGCCAAGTTCGTTCAGATAGTGGTTTCACCAATAAAAGAGCTGAGATCATATTAAAGGGTGCAAAGGGTGGGTGGTAAGTTTCATAGCAGCTCCTAATCTTAATTTGTGACTTTCTTTAATTATTTCTCGTCTTAGCAAGTGTATATCCACCGCAATTGTTTTGATGTTGGACTTAAAGGAATGACTCACGCTAAATCGTGTCGGGTCCGAGCCGAATGTCGGCCGTAGCACGCTCACCGAGCCGGTCCCGTGCCGACTCACGCTAGACCGTGTCGGGCCGGAGCGAGTGTCGGCCGTAGCACGGTCACCGAGCCAGTCCCGTGCCTGTAATTACAAACACGGGCCTCGACCTCCCTACACAAACAACGACTACTCGGGCGCAGCTCAGCGGCACTGTATTCATGCAACGGGCCGGTAGCCGAGTCGAGCTGGGACCGAGTTGTTTCCGACCGTTGTCCGTTGCTCGGCCGTCACTCGGTTGCCGATGTATAAATAAATAAATAAATAAATAATGCTGGACAATCCACACAGCATCATCTAGCCCCAAAGTAAGCAGAGCTTGTGTTATGGCTGATAAACTTAATACAATATATAACATAGATAGATATTTTTTTTATTATATATAGAAAAATATATAATAAAAAAAATATCAATAATATAGATTTTATTATGTATAGCGTGGGTATGTCCATAGAAAATATATGTAATATTAGTTGACCGTGTTACGGCTGACACTCGGCTCGGACTCGACACGGTCTAGCGTAAGTCATCCTTAAGACTGCAATTTTGCAAGCCTGTAGGTTTTATAATCTAGTCTGAGATATAGACGGGATCATAAGCGTGACCAATGGTTCGTGTAAAGTACTTACTGCTATTGCGTCGCCCGTATCTTTCCGAACTTGGCTGACGCTCTAGCGCGCGTCTCTATATTTTCGGACAAGCTATTTATTAAAAATCAAATAATATCCCAAAAATGTTCTCTGAACGGTATTGGATAAAACTTCAATGTGTCCCCTGTAGGTGGAGCTAACGGCGCTATAGTCCGATGGAAGTCCCAGTGTTTCTCGACTCCTACGTCACTGGACCTCGTTGTAAATTTGGTTTGCACGTTCCCGTAATAAAGGAAAGACGCAGGTTCAAGTCCCGTCGAAGTCGAAAATTTTTGGGATATTATTTGATTTCTTATAAATTAACCCAGTCTGAGGCTTACGCACTATAATTATAAAAAGCTATTTATCATCTAGAGAAGAAGACAATGACGACTTAGTTCCTATAATAGAGCGGCATTCGGAGAGACTACGCGACATGTACGGTGACTTCTACATAAGCGAGCTTATAGCCAGGCATCCAGAGTCGGACAGAGTTTTAATAGTCTGTGAGGTCAGAAAATTTACATTATTAATATTTATTTAGACGGCAAGTAAAATCGATGGTACGTCCCTTCGATTTTGTTATCTAATCTTTGATGACCTCAGTGGCGCAGCGGGCAAAGTTCTGCCTGCGACGCAGGAGGTTGCGCGTTCGAGTCCCCTCTCTGAACATATGTTTTTCTATCTGCAGATATTAGTTCTAGATGTTTTCTAGCTTTCATGCTTGTTTGCGTTTTATAATATATTGATTGTGGTATAAAAAACAACGGTTTAATTTCAGGCGAAAGATCTCGCAGTGGGTTTCATGTGCTTCAACACCCAGATAAACTTTGAAGCGTTGGAAGAGGATTACGAGCTTGCTCCCTTCGTCGGCCTGCGCAAAATGACTCAGTCTCTCACCAAGCAGAGCGTAATAGAGAATGATCCTAGCTCAAGGTACGTTAAATATGCAATTTATTTACTAACTGAGCCAGTAGCTTCGCTTTTCTTTATAAAAAGTAGCTCCCTGTTTTTAGGGTTTCGAAGATCGGAGATCGGTTTCGAAACCCTTATGGCATCGCTTTTTCTGTTCTTTTTTCAGTCTTTAATAACTCAGCAACAACAGCAACAAATAACGTGAAATTTTTAATATTAATACATTTCGTGCGCCTGTACAGATTAAAAGAAAAAAAGTAAAAATATATAAAAATTAAAATTTTCAGTACAAATTATGATGTCGAAATTTTATAAGATACCTACAATGTCAAGTGGGGTATCAAATGAAAGGTATGAATTTTAACACAACAGTTTTTCGAAATCAGAGTTTGAAATTTATTAAGGTTTTATACTTTTTGAAATATTTGGAAAAAATGAAAAATTACCCATTTACCTCCCCCTATCTCCGAAGTTTGCAGCGCGATCCATCTGAAATGTATGTAGCGTTTGTAGATATGGATCTATATTTTACAGGAAAAATATAGAGAAGTCTGTAAGTAGAACCCTTTATGAAAAATGGTCAAAAAGGGAAGGGATTATTTTCAATCGGGCTACGACAACGAGTGGGGTATCAAATGAAAGGTCCGATACCTTTTGTAAATCTTAAAACAGTTTTGGAAATTGCAGAAATTTCCGAAACTGTTTGTTACTTTGTTACTTGGCATAATGTTTATTAAGTAATAGGAAGTAATGGTCCGATTTGGATAAATTAAAAAGATTTATCATTCAATATCATAAAGAATACATGGATACTAGTTGTAATGAATTTGCTAGAACTTTACTGATCCTCATTAGGTATAAGTATATTTTTACTTATGCTACAGAAACTGTTCAGAAGCAGTAAAAATAACTACACGATATCAGTAAAGCTCTGAACACGGCAATACTTAGCAGAAACTGCTTGTATGTAACGTAGATTCAGTCCAATTGATGACGGCTCAAGACTTTTGAAGGTCAATGTGATTGCAATGAAATATTTGTTTCAGTTTTGATACCAGTCAGATATGCGTCGTGGGCCCAGGGGGTCAGTACATGTCGGAAGTTACTGCTCGGGCGAAAATAGCTTCTCGAGTGAGTGATGATCACACAGATTTGTATAGTTCAAAAAATAAATGGAGGCCAAATATGCCGATCCTGTTCAACTAGTTAACTTCTGCTCACGGCATACTCGTAGCTCACAAAGCTCACATAAGATTAAAGACGCTACTGTTTGTTAAATACACATTTTGTTTAATACATCTGTCTATTACTTGATATTATATGTATAGAGGTAGTCGTACAAATCGGACTTGGTACACTTTCGCGAAAGACACTTGCGCGAAGAACATTTGCGTGATTTTTTTTTAAATCTCTTTATTGACAAAGAAAATTACAATTCAATAATAAAAACAAATTATAACTAGTATTTACAATGTATATTATTATTATTTATATGTATTTAGTATTTGCGTGAATGGATATTTGCGCGGAAAATCACAGAACTCTTAATATCTTCTGAAATAGACGTCGCAGAGGGTAGCGGATTTCACCATTGTGTAGAAAATTTTGCTCTCTTTCTTGTGAGACATCTCACCTTCCCATACCCATTCCACTTACATCCCCGTAACGAGAAACATCTTTAACGTAAACCTTCGTAGCTATTGGTACGATGCTACGAGGGATCGGCGTAGCATACAAAAGACTTCAACGCACATGGCAACATTCATGTCTGTGTGGAGTCTGTGAGACATTCAGAGCTGTCAGTAAAACAGTAAAGAGATGACAGGTCTTCTTGTTCACTCCCAATCATTGAACTATAAGGTGATTATTCCCGAGGGATATTAGACCCGCAAAACATAAAAAAAAAAACAGTGTAAATATTAAGGAATTTAAAGTCGGTTTTTAGCCTTATCTAAAGAGTCAAATTATTTTCAACAAAGTACTTAATACCCACCTCAGACACCTTGTTTGCAATCTTAAACTTATGTTGTCATGATTATTTTACAGGTAGATGATGTCGAAACCTTTTCAACATACTTCCCCCCGAGCAACCTCGGTCCGTCCGAGCATCTTGAAATCATCAGGATGTTGGACGAAGACGATGACGAAATTGAGTTCGACATCGTCAATATCGGTACGGATCTGCTGACGGTGCCGAAATTCTTGTCGCATGACACCGTAGAAGGGCAAAAGTAAGTATCTATATAGTAGTAAGATCGCGGTCTAGACCTACAACTATGCAAAATGTATTGCATAGTTGTAGGTCTAGACCGCGATCACCAATCTGCCTGCTAAGCGTAGTGATGGCAAAACCCCCCTTGTTCATAGAAATGAAATAGTTGTCATAAAAAAAATATTTTCTAGCCCTGCAGAAAACATGATAAAAAAGCTGAACAATTTACAAAGTTCACATCTGAGTGATAGTAAAAAGGAATCAAGTAAACGTGAGTATGATGTATCCTAGAATGAAGTTTCGTAGCTTTGAGCCCGTCATGATCATCATCTACATATGAGCAAAGATGTTATAAATCTTTACCTACGAATATATTAGTCCACTGCTGGACATAGGCCTCCCCTAATGAGCGCCATAGCGCCCTGTCCTCAGCTTGCCGCATCCAGCATCTGCCTGCAGCCTATAGTAGGTCGTCATCCGACCTGGCCGGAGGGCGTCCTACACTACGTTTGCCGAGTCGCGGTCTCCACTCAAGAAAGAACACAGTTACCCCAGCAGTTGGCGGTTCTTCGCGAGATATGGTCGTCATGATGTTCACTGATAATTCACTGACATTGGCCTCCTCCAAAGATCGCCACGATGACTGGTCCTGCGCTACCTGCAATTTCCCGCGACCTTCACCAGGTCATCGGTCCTCCTTTTAGAGAATACTTGCATAAGACTGCTTTATTTGGCCCTTATTTCGACGCACGTGCCCGCCTCCAGCCCCGTATAGCGACGGCACGCCCCTGCGGGTCGCACCGCCGAGACTGGGCGGTGAAGGCGCTAACACTTTCATCGCCCAAGACGCACGTGCCCGCCTCCAGCCCCGTATAGCGACCGCCGAGGCTGCGTCAAAATCTCTTTCGATTACCTGTTTGCAGAGATCCCTACCAAGCCGCCACCGGAACCAACCAGATTTATTGGATTCCCTAATGCTTTCCTACTGGAGTTGTTTGCTATGCACGAGGATTATGATGAGAGGTAGATTGTTTATATAGAGTGTTGTTCAAATTACTGCACAATACTGAAGGGGCTTGGTTTGTTCTCTGAATATTAATCTGTGGTAGCAGGTGAATTACCTTCTTCTGTAATTACCGATAGTTGTACGATCAACACTTAACAATATGGCTAAACGTCACTTAGCCATCTTGTCGAATTAAATTAATTCGGTATTCCCATCAAAACTGCGTTCGTTTTGTAATCGGTTTAGCCTTTATACAAACGGGCTGATTCTACGAGCCGGCCGCAACATATACACATCTTCAATTCATTTTACCTAACAATTGCTTGATGCTGTTAGATGCTGTGTGAATTGTACCGTTTTATTTATTTAATAGAAATATCCAGCATTGTTTATTTACTATTCTTGAGCTTGTGTAATTTGGTTTAGTAATTTGACTTTAGTTAGAGTTGATCAAGTCCTGCACAATAAGAAACCTTCATTTATTTTCAGATATGGCTTTGATATGCTTACATCTGCATACGACTTGTTCCCTAACAGAGATTACTGCATCTTATGCATTCCCTCAAAGCAATCTCCGTTTCCACTATTAGAACATTTTACGGTATGCTTTTAATTTTAATTTTAGCACTAAGGTATACATAAATTTTATAATTACCTACCTAATGCAACTTTATTTTTAAGCTGGTTCCGCCTTATCCTTTTCGGAAAAGATTTATAAAGGACTCTCTTTATGTTGCACACATAAATTCAGTGAAGTGGTAAGTTTACAGTTTACTGAAATGTGCAACATGATAACAGATCAATGCCTATACTTAAGTCATTCTCAAAGTATAATGTTTGTAAACAACTCACAACACAAAAATCCAAAATTCTCTTTTTGACTTCGAGTTTGAAAATTAATTGTCAGCATTATACACCGAAGGGAAGAGTTCAAATCGACGAGTGCCACATGAGTAAAAAAAAATAACAAAAAAAAAGTTATTTTTAGGTTATGTATGGGGGCAATGTTTACAAACATTGTACCTTGAGTTTAGCCAGAGTATAGGTACCTCGCTCGTTGTGTTGCTAATGGTCAAAATAATGTAGTTTTTTTTGCGAATGCATGTCAGTAGGGGTGTATGTTAGATTAGATTATAACTTTATTGTACCATCAAATCAAAACATAATAATATAAATAAATTAAACAATAACTTAATATTAACTATATCGTACATAACGTAGGTACGTGTTCCTACGTGTGTTGTAGTTAGGTACATTTTGTTATCTTAAAATGTAGATATGAACACCTAGGCAAACCCATATAACATTAAAAATAACATAATTACATACAACCGTTGTTTCTATGGAAATAAACGTTTCCATAGAAACAATGCATGTGAAGCCGTCGACAGAAACTAGTGAAGTATAAACTTTACAGTTCATTGAAAGTGCGACCGGCAGAAGCACATGATTTGCATAGACTGAGCGATATTGTTGAGCACGCGCCTCGTGCTCAAATGCTGACAGACTTGTTCGCGACCTCAATAACATCGCCAACTCTTCAAGGATTCGTGTTGTTGAGCCAGAACCAACCTATGGGAATGGCTGTATTGGGGTAATCTATCATGTTCACGTATATCCATACTAATTTTACACATTCTAAAGTAACTGAGTCTGTCCGTCTGTCTGTTACCTTTTCACGCCTAAAGGAAGGGATGAATGGTATCAATGAAATTTGGCAGGAAGGTAAATGGTATCTCGGGGACGGACTTGAGGTACTTGAAAAGTGCGTGCGAAGCCGCGGGCAGCAGCTATTTTTATATTATATATTTTATATACTATTTTTTATACTACTCGCTTCTGCCCGCGGCTTCGCACGCACTTTTCCGGGATAAAAATGTCCGCCCTGGGATATCTTCTACCTCCCTGCCAAATTTCATTATGATCCGTCCAGCCGTTTAGGCGTGAAAAGGTAACAGAAACAGACTGACAGAGTTACTTACGAATTTATATAATAATAACTACTTGCTCATAGATACGTATGGGTCGCTTAGTTGGCCTGTATGATTAGAATTCGCCATTTGAGTCTATCCTGTGTAGTTTTCCGTTAGTTTTTGCTTGTATCTACCGTTTAAACTATCATTTTCTGAATATAATTAACGTTGTCTTGACGTGTTTTACGAAAGATAATAGGTGAAAATATAATTGTAGTTATATTTATTATCATTTTATGTGTGTATCAAAAATTGCAATTGTTTACTGGTTCAAACTTTTATAAAGTAAAAGCAATCTCTTTTGTTTTGTAATTACCAGAAGTTTCATTTTGTTTTGTTTTAAATAATTATCCTTTGTTACTTGTATACCTAGCCAACTGGCATGAACATGTTGTTAAAAAGTTGTAAAATACGAATAAAAAAAAATTGTTAATTTCATTTTGAAAATGTTTCTTTTGTTGTTGCGTTATATTTGTTTAGTATTGACTACACAGAAACGGTTCTGTAACTACACTAACTACCTACATACCAATTGTCCGAAATAAAAGATTTTGATTAATTTTATTATTCACTAGCTGCAGCCAGCGGCTTCACACGCTTTTTTCCGGAATAAAAGGTAGCCTATGTCCGGTCACGGGATGCCATCTACCTCGCTGCCAAATTTCACCGAGATCCGTTCAGCCGTTCTTGAGTTATTTTCAGATATTTCCTATAAAAACAGCGTTTATTATTTTCAGGAACCTACTTATAATTAAAATAAAATAAATTCGACTCCACTAATCTCGTCTTCCGTATGCACAGAACTTGCCACGCCTCTGCGCAAACTGTCTGCGTCAAACAATTTCATACACATTTTTTGAGTGTAATTTTTGTAAGGTTCTTGTTATCTACGTGTAGGCGGCGGAAACCTCTTTGATCGATGCTAGTGGATCTAGTATTTTCGTAGATTGACTAAAGATCTAAAATAAAACAATTATTTTAAGGCCTCTAGAAGATGGCATGGCAATTAGAACTCAGTTTGAGTTGGATCCTGAACCTCGACGTCCTGGTACAGACGGAACTGTAAGTTATTCACAAATACCTAAGACACAAAATTGAATGAAGTCAATACATCCGAATCAAATTTTTTTTTGTATTATAATCGTATGAAAACCTTGACTCATTTATGCAGAACTCTATTCATTATTTAGTAAAATTGGCCCGCCAGTGTGAACAGACCCTTAGTATGAAAAGGCTTAGGATCCAAATAGCAGCGAGGCCCATGTTTCCACGGTCTGCAAAAATATTTATTGTATTTATCCAAGATACAATAAATATTTTATAGTGCTTCGTGAAATGTCACCATTAGTACCCATGTTATGATTTTTATCTCTGGTTTTATTCAGATTTCAGCGGGCGTTGTGACTCCAATAATGGAGCCCCACTATCGATGGTTTCTGAGGGAACTGCTTCGCCAGTCCCAATACTCGTCAGTATTTTGGATGTGCAGGCTTTTTGCGAAAGGAGATTTGGTATGTTACTTTCTATTACAAAAACGATTCCGCTTGCAAGTTATTAATCTTGCAAGCGATTTTACCGTCATCTCATTTTTCAAACCAAGCGTCAATGTCACACACTTTGATGCGAGAATCACAGGACAGAAGAGACTGTCAAAAGCAAAAAGAGGCTCAGGCTGAAATTTAAATTTTATAATGATGTCTCAATCACAAACACTGAACTACGACACTTACGACTACACTACGAATCTGCAAATTAATAGGTAATAGATAACGTTTAAGTGTATCATTTCACTGTACCGGTGTCCAAACTTGTTTCTTGATGAAATCGTATAAATACGAGTATCACAGACTGCATTTTGCATAAACAACTTGTTAAAATTGCCAATGTTTATGATACCGGAACTTTCTCATAAGCTGTTTGTGAGTAACTGAGTTGAATTAAAAAAATATTTTTTTGCAATTTTTTGTAGCGCGCAAGTCGTAACCTGATGTCCCTAGCTGGACATATGACGCCCGTACATCCACGGCGAACTATCCCAAACATTAGCGGGGACAAGAGTTTGGACAAAATTTACAAGGAAATGTAATTTATTTTTTATATTTGTCGTTTTAGATCTACAACAAAGTCTAGTATTCTACCTAATCTTAGCATCTAGTATTCAAGATATTTTATGTCATCAACGATATTTATGAATGAAAATTTAACAAAAACTGATAACAATAACAGCACCTAAACAACAAGGTAAAATATCAAAAACATAAAATTCAACGATGCATACTTACACCTGCACAGAGAAACAGGCTTAAAATACAGTTCAAAAAAGGACGAGGAATTAATGAAATACTTTATAAAATATTCGAGTTCCTCCAGTTATTGATACCAATGTCCTCAAATATACCAATATATCTTTGGAAAAATATCTAGAACCAAGTATAAGTCACATAACATTAGGTGGGGTTAGTGAAACACCGGGGTAAGAGAAACGAGAGGCTATATTTCGTAAACTATAAGCTTTAAGTCTTATAGTAGCTCTGTCGATAAAACAGTTACAGTTATTAGTTCCGCCATTCATACATAGATGTCGCTACGATGTCCCAATGCCGAGAAAAAACCAAAACAAATTTGACAGTTCGGTGTATATGTTTCTCTTACCCCGAATTTGATTTTTTCTACTGTAACAGTAAATTAAGCTCTATTTGAATGGAATATGGCTCATACTCGATTGCCCCCAGTTTTGCCGATTTCAGAGTCTCTTTATTTTGCTTATATCTATTATATTTACATAGATATTGAAAGTGTTTCTCTTACCCCCAAACCTACCCCCAAACCATGGGGTAAGAGAAACATTTGCACTACGAAAGTTTTTTGACATTTATTTTAGAAGATAGTGGTACCAGAAGAGTATGTATCAAAGTCATAGACAGCTAATGAACCGAATATTTATTTGGATATAGCAATATTGACGTAGCTGGTTTAGGTTAGGTGCTGGGACTCGTTGATCTTGATAAATAAAGTATGTTTCTCTTACCCCACCTGACGTTACTATTTTAAATTTATAATATATATTTATTAATTTACAATTAGTATACTTTTATACTGTTATTATTTATTGTTTTTCACGACGAAGATGACAGGGTAAGATGTACCTAAACCTTCCTGATCAGACTGACCCGTAAAATTAACAGGTACAGAAAACAAGTGTAACGTCATACACCCCGTACCCGTGACCCGTATTAGGAAAGCTTGCTCAGTCATCGATCTACACTTGAGTAACGATTTTCTTTTTTGTATGATATCTATCAGTTTTATAAGTCTTAAAAAGGCGTTACACAAGCATAGATCGATGACTGAGCAAGCTTTCATAATACGGTCTTTAGGTTTAAATAACTTTATTCTCATACAAACACATGGTTCACTTATAATGAGATACATAAGAACTAATTAATCTAAGGTTTACAATATTTAAACTAACCTCTGGTACCTAAAAGAAATTATAACTAAATAATATGTAATAATACTATATAAATACTAAACATTAATATTCTTTATTGACAAAGAAAATTACAATTCAAAAATAAAAACAAATTAGAACTGGTATTTACAATTGAAACAATTAAGCTAACTGCAGACTGTTGCAAACAATCTACAGGTAGCTCAACTGATCCATATCAATACCAGTCGGAAGCGTCCCCAAGACGCTGGCTGCATTGCCCCGCTGTATGGCAATGCTAATGCGCTGCGCCAGATACCCGTCCGCTCTCGGGTCACGCGTCGCGACGACCAGACGCTCAGATAACTTTTTGAAAACCCGGAGAGCCTCGGTACCCCACGGACCCAGGGTCTCGACCCCAAAGGGAGCAAATGTGTAGGCTCTGTCGAGACCTGCATATTTGCGTCTCTTGAGATCCTCGGCCAAATCTGCCGCCGCACCAGCCCTTACGGATGTCCTGAGAAGATGGGAAGGCGCAAGTGTGTCGACGCATGTAGCGTCCCACACAATGGGCGTCCCCAACTCCCATGGGACTAGTGTCATGCCGTCGGGCCTCTTACCTTCGTCACGCAACAGACCAATCGGTTCGAGAATAGCTGGTACGTTAGCGGTGACAAAGGCCCGCCGGATGACGTCGTTAAGGCTGGCATGACGAGACATCCGACCGGCGGCCCTAGTACACGAAAATCCGTGATGACCAACCTGTTCGACAGCAGTACCGCACTGGCATTGATGAGGCGCGCAACACATTGCACCCAACCGAAGACATGTTGCGATACGGAAAGTTACGGGATCCAAAGCAAAAAGTGCCAGTGGTAAATGAGGGAAATGCTTGCAACCAATGTCCTGACTCCCATTTAGAAACGGCCAGGAGACGGGCACGATCTGCAGAGCTGGAGCACGTTTGTAACAAACAATTCCGTGTCAACTCATATAGAGGCCCGTCCCATTGCCAAAAAACCATTGACAAAAGAGATTTTGGGGGAGCAGCATTGGGGCAAGCACTATTATACTTCGGCCGTTCAGAGAATGCGTTCCTGACACGTCGCGATTGAACTGACGACGTAACTTTGTAATGGCGTTTACGATAAAAATATTTTTGCTGGTTGTTTACCGTTTTAACAATTGATGAGCATTGTAACTTTGTAACAAAGAATAAATAAAACAATTTTATTATGTTAATATTACCTATTTTTGGTTTCCACTTAAATTACTAAAATATAAATTTTAAATGATTCCGCCAATTTAAAACGAAAATAATCTTAAAAATAACGCGGCTTCATTTTGGAGGAACGGTAACGAACTCAGTGTTATGTTGTGCCCATCACTAGTCGTGACTAGCTGATAGGTGTCGAACGCATTCTCTGAACGGCCGAACTTTAAACATTATAACAACTAGACCTTAATTAATTATGAAATAGGTATGCCTATATTTTGGTGTTACTAAATATTAGATAGGTAAGCATTTTTATTCGTGTGTTGTTATATAGTAAGTACATGTAATTTAAGTTTATTTTTAAAGGCATTTAAATTAACACATTCCTTTATATTGTTTGGCAAATTGTTAAATAATGCTCCCTCGGATCATATTGTTATTTTACCATAATTAGTACGTGTTTTACCTAAGTGTTATTTTATTTCTGAAATTGTATTTATTTTCTTTTAGATGTAATTTAATCTTTGAATGGGACTTTGAAGTTTTTTTTTCATTACAATGCATTTATTATTATAACTTATAAGTGTGAAGTTTCCCTATACTGAAAATATTAGTTTTATTCTATAAGTATCTAATTCTTTAGTCGGCGTAAGATAGACATATGGTATATGACTTTTATTACTTTGTTTTGGGTTCTTTGAAGGGGGGTTAAATTAGTAGCAGTAGCCGTTCCTAAATTTCTACTAAATACTCTATTATGTGATTTAGCAAGAGAGTTATAAATAATGTTTCGCACTGTATTTCATAATACATTTTGAGACGTCGTATAGCGCTCCTAGTAACTTTAGATATAATGTTTTTTCCAGGGCATCGCCATTCGCGCTATGGGTCTTAGAGCGCCCTCTATCAGGCATGCCCAAGGTCTGCGTAAACAGTGGCATTGTTGTGGTTGGGGCTAGTCGCACTGGGCTAGCGTTCCTTGAATCTCTACTACTCGGGTAAGGTTTTACAGAATATGGATTTTCTCAGACAAATGGACAAGAGACCTTGAGGTACATGTTTTACAACTTGAGTATGGACTCTGAGGCCCGCGATATGAAAACTTGCTCAGTCATCGATCTATGCTTGAGTAACGCTTTTCTATGTCATAAGTTTGACTCAAAGATAGATCGATGACTGAGCAAGTTTTCATAACACGGGCCTTAGTGCCTGAAAAAGTTGAGGCTGTAATAATAGTGACCGAGTTAGAACAAAATATATGATATAGAAACGTCCAGTGGCTTTTAACTTTTCAAAAAACTTAATGCCTTCCAAAAATGCCATCAAAACGGGCGAGTCAAAGGTTTTCACGTTTTATCAGACCGAAGGCCTATTCAGGGCTGGAACTCATAAACAAAAAAATCGAAGTATCATACTAGTTTTCGTGTAAATGCTATCTTATGTACCTAAGTGACATCAGAGTACCTAGGTATTGGACGAAAACGAATCCGAAACTTCGGTTTTTGGCTTCCAAGTAGGGCCCTACCCCTGTCCCTGACCTACGCGGTTTTCCCTACTTACAGCGGCAGTAGTACTTTAGTGAATAGTAAGATTACCGCATACCCACTCGGATTTCTCTACCGATCTGCTAAAATCGTGTTCGTATGAAACAATTCAACCGCTGTCAAACTAGGAAAAGTAGTTCCTCTCTATCCGGTAGAGGCGCTGCAATGCTCCAAATGCATGGGGAATATAAGAGTCGAATCGAGCTCTCGAAAACTTTTATCGAATGTTTTTTGTATCCGCTCGTACTAAGGGTACAGGCCATTAGGCCCAATAAATTTTCATTGACAAGCCACTTCAATTGTCCACATGTTCCAGGCCAACCTCCTCATACCTTACATTCAGCAACGTAACCCTGGTATCAGAACACGGCGTACCTACTGTGCCTGAATGTCTCAAAGCTGCTGACACTTGTATACCCAGAGACGGCCGGTATACTGATAGATATCTGAAGAGCGTTCCGTTCTTCTTCTATTTCGATGTTATAGCTGCTGTTATGGTCGGTATTGACAGGTTAGTTACAATATCTGACCTAAAAGTGAAAATGCTTTTTTAATGCTTTTTTTTTGTCAGGGTGTGTCGTATTGCTGGGCAAAGGCCATATCCTAAAATATGTATAAATCTTTAATCCGTAAAAGCACCCAACTATATAATCCTAAGAAAATTGGTACAAAGCGCGAACTGTACTGTTGTTAAACTAAATGCCTTTATCGTAATAGTAAGTGATTATTTTATAATTATAAGTACCTATAGATTAGCACTACTGTCGCCTGAAACACAGGATTACCTAGTACAGGCTAAATTGTTATACTTAGTTTTACTTATTCGTTTAGTGCACTAATTTATTGTCTATTTACATTCTTTGAATAAATTTTATTATTATTTTATTTAGTAATGTTCCAGAATTGGAGATTGTTCTTTATTATAATATAACTATAGTATTTAATGTGCCTGCTAGTTTATAGCTGATTTTCGATCACATTTTACTAATTAATGTGCCATAAGTCAGACTATTTTGTACTCTTTTTTAATTTCGAGAAAAAAAATGTTCTGATTTGTTGATTATTTGTAAAAATAAAAAAATATTACGGTGTAATGTACGTTTTTATCAAATAATATAATAAGGAACTATTTTAGTCCATATTAGGCAGGTAACTATATCCAAGTAATCGACCAATAAACATGTAATTTTGTGCCTGGACCATTGTTAGGGCGTCCTCATAACAACTATAGTCCAACTTTGAGTAAAAAAACATATTTCTTAGTAATATACACACTTTTCTTATATTCAAAACTACAGTTCAACAGATGTACGAAAAGTATTTAAGATTTTATTTAGGACTCTTACTTAAAAAGTTATTAGCCCAAACGTAAATAGTAGGTAATTTTGGACTAGAGTAAGGTGCTTTTACGGTAGCCATTTTTTCCAGCATTTTGTTGAAATAATCATTCAACTACAATGATTTTGGTGCCGCTAAAACTAAAACTGATCTTAAGTATATTCGGTATTCTGACTCTTACCATATACTTATCATTTCAATGCTACTTGTAGTTTTCGGGGAATCGGAGGTATAACAAAAAACGAAAATACACAATTTTAAGAAGAAGGAAGAGATCGCTTCTTAGCGATAGCCCATTGTACTTGTGCCTTATGTAATGTCTTTTGTATTGTATTTTTGTTGGTGTACAATAAAGTATTTGTACATTTATTTTATATATTCAAAATTATTTTACAGGTTATAGCTTCTTTTTTAAGATTTTCTCTCTTTCTCTTTTTTTAGTAAGCGTAGGTCCTTGGGACACTCCCGTATAATGCTCCAACAGTAATCTTCCATCATATCATGTTCATCCTAGCGGCCTTGCTTTCTATCTTCAATCACTTTCAAATCTTGGTGGAAACATCCTCCCTGTCCTTCGCTATACGCCCCCAGATTTTCAAAAACTTGTTTAAGTGGTTTTTTGAGCATCAAGGTACATTATCTGCACAAGCAGATAATGTACCTTGATGCTCTAATTACATCCAAGACATTTGAAGCTAATTAAAAGGTCTTGAACCAATTCCTCTTAATTTTGAGCATTTGATTTCCAAAAAAAAATTTTACAATAGATTGCCAAGCCGTTGCTTCTACATCATTCGTTGAATGTATGAAATCATTGTCTTTCATCACAAGTCTTATTTAAGGGCCATCAAAAATACCAGCTTAAGTTTTTCTGTACTTAAACCTGGAAACTTTTTTGAAAGAAAGGCAAAACACGGACCAGTATTAAGTCTGATAGATCTTGATTCATATGTGATGGTACGTCGTCTGAGTACAATAGAGGCCTTTTAGCAGACGGTAAATGAGGATATGTCTTTCTAGTTACACCATGAAATTCAACAACACAAAAATAACAGTAATTATTATGGTTTTTCGGTTCTTCCCAAATCATCGGTACACCAAACTTCAAATGGCTACGTTTACCGTTTGCCCACTGTCTGAAGTGAGTCAATTCGCAATTTGCACACAATGTTTGGAACCCAGAGTTTGGCCACGGCCTTGATCTCCATCTTAAAGTAATCACTATATGTCTTTTTCACAGTCTGTTATAGTTTTTCTAAATTTTTTCACCACATTCACCACAAATATAACAAAATGTATTCGGATCATTTAAGCAAAACCTTCTGGACGGCGACATAATGGAATTATTGAGTAAAAGAAGAAATCAAACAGATACGATGACTCTATGTATGATAGTATATGTTTTGGTAAAACTCGATAGTTATGAAGCTGAGCTTAGTTTCAATGTGTTCCCACCTCCACACCACGTCTTAGGTACTATTACTTACTATTATTTAAAAGATAATATAGAATAACCAGCAACAAAAAAAAATTTTTTTTGTAGACCTTTGTAATTGTTTTCAATGAATCGACTATTTTTGTAAAAGTTACTGACTAATATTACTTTGTATGAGCACTACTACATTTAACTTTTTAAATGTGCATTTGGCGACAATCTTCGTATCTTCGTTACGTGTATAAATTACATCACATGTCTTCGTATGAATGTTAAATTTAGCATTTCAATATTTTACAGGAAAAAGAAATGTATCCATTTTAAAGGCGGCACTTTAAAGCACTACGATGAATTGGTACTAACCTGCGGCCAACAATTCCAGCACCCTGAATACTTGCGTAAACCTCTGGAACTTGTCAAGGAAGTAGAGTTAGTAAACACACTATTACATTTAATTTTATAAGAATTCAGTATTCGATTAGTAATAATTTTCTTCAGGCAAGCAATTAAAAATAAGTAAATACAATCACAATACAACCTGGGTGGTGGGTTTTTGGTTTTTTGAAAACGAAATAAGATTGAATATATAGGAGACACTAGTCTAGACCATTGTGATAGATCATCGGCCACATCGTCCCTTACCATCTGTTGAGATAGTGGTCAAACAAAAGTGTATTTATTTTAAAACAAGATCCGTCAAGAGCGTAACTCGCGCGCCGAGGGTTTCGAACGTTTGTCAATTATACAAATAAGTACTATAGGTAGGTACCGGTTAGAGACTTTGCTATTTTATGAATACCTAAAAATGGTAGGTACGTACCTACATTTCAGATGGATCTCTGCAAACTTCGGAGATTAGGGGGTAATGGTTAATTTTTCGACTTGTTTCAAAATGTATGTAAACTACAGAAATTTCAAAAATTGTTTTGAGATGTAAAAACCGATACCTTTAAAAGGTATCCCCTTTTGAAAACTATTCCCTCTATTTTGACCATTTTTAAAAAAAGTTTCTACATACAGTCTTCTCTACATTTTTCCTGTAAATATAGATCCATATCTACAAACGCTACATAAATCTTAGATGGATCGCTCTGCAACCTTCGGAGAAAGGGGAAGAACGATAAATTTTTCGACTTTTTTAAAATATTTCGAAATGTATGAGACTTACAAAAATTTGAGAACTATTTTGATATACATTTATTTTTCTTTAAATCTTTACTGGCGCACGAATATTGAGTAATTAGTTATTTAACTAACTTATTTTAGTTTTTTAAACAGGCGTGGCAGACCATGTGACAGAATGCTCATGGACAATCCTAAATACAAACCTGGTTGTGTGCCGCTTCCTCCCGATTTACCAGACAATGTGATGATCATCAACGATCTGTTCGAAGCCAACAGGTGTTTGAAGAAACTCATAGTCATGATCAGTGAATACAGTAAGCTCCTACTATTAAAAATGTTTAATTCGGGAAGAAGCTAGAATTTGTATAGCTTTAGTGCCAAATCTTTCCGTATTTCTATTTTGTGATTCCATACAATCCGTATCTATCTATTACTTATGATCACGTCACATCGCACTAATATCAAGTTTAAATGCGAATGTTTGGATGGGTGTAGTGTAGGTAAGTATGTTTGTTACTTCTTCACGCCAAAACTACTGAACGGATCGGGCTGGAATTTGCATAGATGTAGTTCTAGGTTTGGATTAACATAAATCCTACATTTTATCCCGAAAAAACGCGTGCTAAGCCGCGGGTAGAAACTAGTTAATAAAACGTATTGAATCATATTGCGGTATCGAACACTGTAGTCTTAACGTGGGGCCTGACTGTCGAACAATTTCCCGGTCGTAGTTGTTACCGAAAACTGTAGGCCTAGCACGGGCATTGTTGTCTAGGATAGAATAGAAAAAAATTACGTCACTTTGTCATCGAATGCGTAAATTATTTGAAATTCATTCCTTCAACTTCAATAATGGACGCAATGTATGACGATGCGATGTCATTATTGTCTATTCGACCCTAGAGAACAATCCCCGTGCTTGGCCTACTGATTTTTAACCGAACTCGACTTTCAACTATGATCACGAAAAAATCGGGTAGAGTTCAAAAGTCAAAAACTCTTTATTTCCATAAATACAATAAATGTACACTTAGAAAAGGTCAAATTCCTAATAATTAAACACTGACACGGAAATAAAGTGATATTTTTGATTTCAGTCGCTTCGGTATGTAGACTAAAGTAAAGAAGCGACGAAGAAACCTTTAGCATGTTAGTTAGTTGTTATTTTTCGAGTTGGAGCAAATCCCGTCCCAAGCTTTTTTATCCTCTAGGTAAAATATCAGTTTATCTGATATTTTATAGTTCACATCCTATAGTCCCATGTCAACAAAGGTATTAACTAGGGATGCAACGATACCGATGCCGATAATCGTAAACCGCAGGTTATCGTTATTCTTGACGATCATCCGTATCGTAAATAGTATTACGATTCATAACGATTCTTGAAACTTTGGTATGATGTTATATTTTGCGTGAAAAGGCAAGACAGTGAGAACAATGGGAACTAGCTATGGTGACATAGATCATTTGCTGTTGAACATGTAAAAGAGAGATTGCATCAAGAAATAGAGTTGCATGCCTCTACCACATCATGCACAAATCAAATTCGAATATACACTGGACCATACAACAAAAAAAGAAAAAACAGATAATATCAGACAAAGAGTTTGAAGAACCTCTATCAATCTTTTTAACAAGTGAGTTTTCTTTATTTAGAATTTCAGATACTACCTAATAAATACCAATACCTAATAAATAAGTAAAATCAGTACATAGAAAATAGATTTTTTTAAACTGCAATGCATCAAGCTGAGATGAAAATGACTAATTCTTATTACTTAGATTAGTTAACAAAATATTATTTTAATAAAATAAAATAATATTGATATTTATTTATAGTTTCAGATAACAACTTTATGTATGAAATTAATGCTTATTTAAAAGCACCCAATACAGACATGGATACAAACTATTCAAGTAGACATAGACATAGACATAGACATATCATTTATTTGCCACTGTACACACAAGATAAATTAACAATTTAGCAAGATAACAATAAGATATTAAATACATATTCAAAACCAATGAACACCAACGATGCAATACATTGAAAAAAAAAAAATAATAATAATAATAATATGTATGTAGGTACAAAATAAGTAGGTAAATAATGTGCGCTGCAGTAGCAAATGGGTCAAGGCTCAGCATAATGCCAACTGTTATGAACAGAAGGCGCTGTTATTCTGCCTAGACCAGAACAAGAACAATCGCAGGACCCTGCGATTACAAAATATGAAACAGAGAAAGTATATACTCGCTCAGTTATGATAGTAGTGCCTTATAAGATGTAGATAATTTAATACATATGTGCATAAATAAAAATACAACGAGCTAAATAAATAAAATAAAAAAGTAATACTTATAATTAGGAAAATAATATTAATGTACATGCTGTGTTACCAAAATAATAATAATATAAACTCTAACATTTATATGGGGCATCGGAACCAGGCAACCCAGATTTTTGTTGATCCAAAATAACACATTTTATTCGTTTTCTAAAGGTGAATTTGGATTTTAACAGCCGAAGGGGTGGTGGAATATTATTCCAACATTTGGTTGCTTGGTACCTAAAACTGCCCCGAAACCTAGCAGTTATGTGATTAGAATAGTGCAATAAATTTTTATTTGGCCTAGTACTATATTTAGTGCGTGACTGATCAAGTTTAGAGAACAGATATATAGGGGTACCGAAAGTCAAAACACCATGAACCAGTGTGGCCATATGCAAAGCCCGTCGCGAGGCCATGTTAAGCGTTGAAGATGTGTTTAGGTATGGCGTGACGTGTGTTCGCGGCGGGATTTGATAGCAGAATCTACAGCATGCGTTTTGAATTCTTTGAATAAGGCGGCTAGTTTTGTATGCAAGACGCGGACCGTACACTAAATCCCCATAATTAAGTTTAGATAGTATCAGTGTTTCACATACTTTTACACGAATCTCTTCCTTAAGATAATGCCTGATTTTGTAAAGCAGTTTAAGTCTGAAGAAACAATTTTGTGCTAGATTTAAAATATGGCGCTCAAACTTAAGTGCACTATCAAATACTATTCCAAGGTTTCTGGCTTCACTCACTTGCTCTATGCGATGACCTAAAATATTTAAATCTAGGGTAACGTTGGAAAGTTTATTTAACTGATTTTTTGTGCCAAGCAGTAAAAACTTAGATTTAATAGGATTAAGTACAAGAGCATTATTTTGAGACCATTTAGCTATGCAATCTAAATCTTCATTGATGTTCTTTATTTGAATGGCTACATCACTCGGAGTCATAGGTAGATATAACTGTGTATCGTCGGCATAAAGGTGGTATTTACTATGTTTTATACCCCAACATATATCAGCACTATATATGATAAATAGTAGGGGTCCGAGGATAGATCCTTGTGGTACCCCGCGGTCTAATGGTTCATGAGGAGACTTTAATTTAGTACCGTCATCTCTACTAATCTGAACATACTGTGATAGGTTACTCAAGTAGCTATTGAACCATTTCAAGGTGCTAGTATCTGCACCATAATATGACAGTTTAGAGAGTAGTAACGGTATATTTAGAGAGTCAAAAGCTCTCGAAAAGTCAAGCAGGACCAAGACTGTAGCCAGACCTCGGTCCTGGTCAACAATAATGTTATCTACTACATCCAACAGAGCAGTGGTTGTCCCTCTACCTTTACGAAAACCGGACTGTACATCAGGCAATATGTTGTGACGCTCGACATAGTCATATAGTTGATTATATACAACTTTTTCAAGCACCTTAGACAGTACAGGGAGCACACTGATAGGCCTAAGATCACTTAAAGCAATGGGGTTCGATACTTTAGGAATGGGAGTTACTGAAGCAATTTTCCACAAACTAGGAAAATTTGAGGTAACAATAGACTTATTGATGATTGCAGTAATAAGAGGCAAGGTATATGGCAATGTTAGTAGTACCATATCCATTGAAAGACCATCAACTCCAGCTGCGTTAGTTTTAATAGAGAGAAGAATTTTGGTGATATCTTTTTCATCAACAGGTTGTAAGGAAAAAATATTATCGTTAAATTTATTAAATTCAAAATATGTTAAAGTAGAAATTGGAACAGAATTATTGCCTGGAACATTTAAGAAATGGTTATTTATTACAGTAGGGTCGCTTAAGTGGTCGGGAAGATAATCTTTACCATCCAAGGTGGGAAGAACATCTTGTTTAATATTCTTCCATAGCTGGTTTTCACGATGTTCATTATTTATCCGATGGTTATAATAAGCGCGCGTCTCATTGTATATGCCTTTATTAACTAGTGACTTCAATTCCTTGTAATATTGCTTGTGTACCTCTAGCTTCGTTCTACGATATTTCTCGTGAGCAGCATTACGATGGTCCATCATTATCTTAATAGTGTCTGTTATCCATGGTGCAGGTTTATCTTTGATAATAATAGATTTAGTTGGTGCATGCACATCAAGTAAGTTTGTAACAATGTTAGTGAAAACTTCCACCATTCCGTCAACCGAAGTCGCATCAAAGAAAGGACCCCAGTCAACATTTGAAATATCCGTGTCAAATTGCTTACGGTCAATATTCTTAAGAGGTCTGTATATAATAGTTTTAGGATGTATATTTTCTTTTTTAATATTAAGGACAGCAGTAATAAAGGCATGTCCAATAGATGATGTGATTTTATTTACTTTAACATTCCGGATTTTGCAGTCGCTACATATTACGTCAATCAGTGTCTCAGAGCTATTTGTAAAATGAGTTGCGGAAGGTACAAACTGAGCCATACCTGTATAACTAAGAAATTCGCAAAGTTTTTTAGACAGACTATTACTAGGATCAAGTAAATTCACATTAAAGTCTCCCAAAATGACTATGCCCTCGTAATTGGAAAAATGTGCAACAGAGTCCGTCAGAGCATCAATAAAAGTATCCATTTTAATCCAATCAGGGCGGTACGCAGTACCAATTGCAATGCGAGATCCATTCACATTGAGTAATAACCACATCTGCTCAATCTCAGCATCAGGATGCATTATCTGCCGTGCACGAACTCCACGCCTTACATAGAACCCTACGCCTCCGCCTTTCTTCCGACTAAAATGTAAAGGTCTTGGTGTATGAATAAACTTGTAACCAGGTATTCTTGGTGCTCGCGCCTCTTCACCTTTTTTTATAAAAGTTTCATTTATGGCTACTATGTCATTTTTAAAATTATGCATGGCCATTGTAAAATCATTGTGTCCAGTGTTTAGAGATCCTGCATTATATAGACCCAAAGAACAAAATTTAGTCTTACAAACCATTATTTATGGAAATGTACAACCAGTTTTCAATTAAATGAACTTTGGAGAAATACAAAAATGCGGTTAATAGTATAAGCCGATAGATATAACATAGAAACGTAAATATTATTATATTAAGCATGAAATATATAAAAATAACTATATAATTGAACGAGTTATTGTAAGTGAGTTTGAGAGATAGATATAAGATCACTAGTACTTGGCACTGCAGCATCACAAGAACATACGTGAACGTATAGAAATGTAGAAAGAATACAATGTAACATTTACATATACTTAAGATCCTAAGCAAAAAAGAGCTCTGCTCAAAAATGGCAAAACACGGTATACACAAAAATAGCACGTGAAAAATAGGCAAATCTACTTGTAGTGCAAGAATTAAAACTATGAGCTTAGATAATACTTGGAGGGCTAAGCATTTATGATGCGAACTTTTTACTACAAGCGCTAACCGCTGCAGCACCAAAAACCCGAATCAGGTCAGCCTCTGAGCGCAGACGGTGGCGCGGAGAGTCTTCGCTTTGGTTCTGACGAGCGAACACCCGCCCATCCTTTGTCCAGACAAACCTCCATTTAAGGCTTGATCCTATGTCTCGAGCCCTTAGAAAGAGCTGCCTGTTTTCTCGCGTCAAGCGCTCATTAACGTAAAAGCGACGCGCTTCCCCATTTAGGCCTGCATCAGCGGTGGTGACTCCACGGCGCACGCGCGCAGCTCGCAGTAAGTTTTCTCGTACTGCACGGCGAACAAACCTCACGGCAATTGGTCTGGCATGCGGACGCCCTGTAGTCTCGTCGTGCACTGCACCCACGCGGTCAGCGCTAACTATATCATCCTCACTCAGTGTAACTCCCAGTTTAAGAGCAAGGGTAGTAACAACATGGACAACCGATTCGCCTTTGGCTTCGGGAACACCCACAATGTCAACGTCGTTGACCAAAGCTACCTGTTCTGCTTGTCGAATATGGTCCTCTAACCTGTGCACTGCATCACGAAGGTGACCGTTTTCTACCTGGAGACCAGCGATTACACCATTTTTCTCTGCAAGTGTAGACCTCAGACTCTCGAGCTGCGTGTCAATGGCTGAAAAAGAAATCTGAAGGCCGTTGAGTATATCGTTCACACTCTGCAGTTGTTTCTGAACTGCAACCGCCACAGACTCAGAGACAGCTTTGGCTATTTCGCTTTTGATGAGAGATCGTAAGTTGTCTTTGTTCAGGCACCAATCTTCTTCATCTACCGGCGCGCTTGTCGCAGTTGGTTTTCGCTGAGTGACATTACTGTCATCATGACTTCCACTCGCGAGGAGCGAGGGCGCAGTAGCAGATCGGGCAGGAGTATTTGAGTTGTCACCCTTCCGTTCCTTAGACTTGCATTCTGGACACTTCCAGGAGTCTTTGAGTGCCTGTTTCATAGAAGTGAAAGACCGCTGCGCAACATTTGCACATTCTAAATCATAGAAGTTCTCGCAAAAAGAGCATTTTAAGTAGTGGTCCTTAGCAGTGATACTCTTCAGGCAGCCATGGCAAGCCTTTTTCTTAAAATCACTCATGTTCAAAAATAAAAATAAACAAAACTGGGGCAAAAATAAAAACAAAAAGTGATTTCCCGCTGAGGTTCGAACCCCCGTTCTAATGCAGTCAAACTGTATATGCAAAGCCTTGGATCACTCCGCCACCGAGCCGCACATACGAGCCGTCGAAATTAGCCAAATGCAGCAGCAAAAAACTGGTTATGTTTGCTGAAACGAGCAGGGTAGGCAAATGAATTTCGCGACTGTCTTCACTAACTCACTGGGTGCTCTTCAGTTTTATGCGTAATCATTCGACGTAATTTTACTTGTATCTTCGCTTTATGCACAATTCTTGATAAAAACTTTGCACTACTCGAATGATATTGTAATTTCTTGTACAACGGTATAATTTTTTTGCCAATTTAATAACTTTTAACTAGGTTTTTGGATTTAAATATGCGGAGCAAAATAACACGCGACTTGTTCTCACAAGGTCCAGCGACCGTCCTTCAAGTTGTTGGAGACAGAATACTATATTTCCCTTGTTTATTTAATGTAAAATAAACGAATCGTAATGCATTCGTTATCGTAATCGCTATTACGATGCATTCGTCATTCGTATCGGTATCGTAATAGAAATATCGTTGCATCCCTACTATTAACCAAAATGGCGACTTCTCTTTGTGAAGGTACGACGCACTGCGTTCGCAGCGCAAAGCGTAGAAATAAGAGTAGGTAAGTAACATAGGTATCTATTCGCGTTATTACAGAAGACTCCGCGATTTGCCTCAGCGAAGAGCTCCCCGTGGTTATCTACGGAAGTTGCATAGAGGTGTACAGCTGTATGGCGGCTCTGATAGAGTTGGGTGTATCGCCAGAGATGATCGTATTCGTGGAGCCTTTTCCCTCGGATGATCCTCTGCAGTTGAGGGTCAATTGCTTCAATAATGTAGTGGTATGCATTTTAAATATTCGTGAATGTCATAGTCGTTGTTATACCTACCTATATTTATATTTTTCGCTAAGCTTTATAAATAAGTATTTATGTACCTTGCCCGATCTTGCCCGCTCACTTATGTATGATCCTCTCTCAACTCTCGCAGTTGCTTAGTCTCTTTCTTCTGTAAACCTTAGTCAGAAAAATATAGGACACTGTTTAGAAATTGCCCAAAGTTGAAAGAGGATTAAGTTTAAGTAAGTTTTGGTGCAATTTAGAACCCTTTTTGGATTTTGCTTTTTTGTAATAATTAAATTTTTCTCAAGGTTGACGAAAGAGTGCAACAAAACATACAAAGTTTGGGCATTCGAACATTCCGGAAGACCCACCTTGCGAGTTGGCGCCAACGCGACATGCATGTGGAGTATTTGAACTTTATGACCGATCTACAGGCTATAAAGCAGCCTTGCTTTGCTTTCTTTTACTATGGAATTAAGGCTATCAATGTTTATGCATTTAAAGGTGAGCGTTGCTTTGTTTGGAGGACGTTTCCCGAAAGAACGTCAGTAGAAATTAGTGATATTACTTTCCTACCGTGTAGGTACTACCGAGTACTAGTTATTATAAATAACCATGATTTTCATAGATTACTCTCAGACTTCTTAAAAATTCCTCCTAACGATGTTCTTTTTAGTATACAAAAACATACGAGCAAAAAATATAAATTGCGTAAAATCTTTGCTTGCTGCTTATCTATTCAAAATAGCATATAAGCGTTTGTGTTTTTGTTCTTATAATTTTCTGCAATCGCTTTCCAAACCATTTAGCTCGCTAATCATATTCCAGCTATAAACGACTGCGGTCTTGTATACGACGGCGGGCTAGTCGTCGGTCCACTTTTTGATACGAACGACCCTCACGTCTTCGGCGCCGGGACCAGCGTCAAGTACTCACGCAGACTGTATGCGGATGACTCTCGCTCTCACCGACATTTCTGCTCTGAGGATGTTGGAGAAGCGGTAAGATAGTTCTTTATTTAACTTATACTGCGGATTAGTATACGACAGTTGGCTAGACCCTCACGTGTACAGCGCTAGGACCAGTCTTAAGTACTTGCGCATCTAGCAGGGATAGGCAGATGATACCACGAACGTTGCAAATCGAAGGTACCTAGATAAGACTAGTGCCGGACCGTAGGGAGTGGCACAAGAGTTTAGCTTCGGCTTAACGCTGCAATGGCGCCTTGCACACCTACGCGACCAAGACGCGGTAACACCGCGGTCGGCAGAGCGCAGGTCTAGTTTCTCGTTGACGCTCCCGCCTGTTAGACGCGCAGGTTTAGCCGAAACTTTTGGTTGTACCCAGTAGTAGGGTGAAGTCGGGTTGCATGATCATGGATGACGGACAGGGCGGTAGTAACCCGCCCTTTTAACGCCAGATGTAGATACCTTTGCTTATCTTACTACCAAAGCTTTTGCATGAAACATCTTTTCATGCATAGGTAAGATTTTTTTCTATATTTAGGTCAATTAATTAAAATAGCAACATATGATTTGTGTAGGTACCTTGTCAGCTTAATAACAGGCAATCCAACGTAAATGTATGTTTGTCAGTGTTGCTGGCTAGGGAAAAAAGGAGTATCTTTAATAGTAACTGCCATTTATATAAGTCATATTCGTCATTATTCGACAGTTGGCTCATCTGTTCCTAAGAAAGCTGGATCCCTTTGTGATGGATACATCTACCACTTCGGCTTCAAGTGAATTTCTGCCAAGATACAGTTCTATAGTGATACGGTACCTACATCCATGTTCTATGCACACATATCCTTTGTATACAATACATAATATTTTAATACATACCTACCAAATACACTACTGAAATTCGTAGTATCACGTGGTATCAACCAGACCTAAATATTTGGAGATAAAACTTACAAACGTTTGTCTTGTGGCAAGAAACGAACCCGACCTTTTGCGTAGTAGGTGAACATGCGCTCACTACGTCACAGCCTTATCATAATTTTAAATTAGTTTGTACCTACATATATACTTTAGTAGGTACAATAAACAAAAGTAAAATTTATATTTTTAATAAACTAATTTTCTTTAACTTTTCTTACTATTTTGTTGCAGCTCTTCTGTCTCAAGTTTCGATAGTGGAAGTTCTATCCGCCTTAACATGGGAACATCAAAAAATAAGTAAGCAACCTAAACTAATAATTTCTGTTCTCTTTTAATCTAGAAGCTAGAAAACACAAAATTTACACATTATGGTTGCATCCACAAAATTACATCCAACGGAAAATAATCACGCTGTTTCATACCTCCACTTATTCTAGGCAGGTATACACTAGCCAAACTCGATGTAGAATGATTGTAATCAAACCGCCCACACTTAAACTAAATTCACTCTGTTGCCGCGTCTTTTAATACGCAATTTACATTACATTGTCGATTTGAGATCCTTCCTTCAATAAATATTTCTTACCATTATATCTGTAACTTGACGCCAAAAAGTGAGTTTTAGTCATCGATCAAGGTATCCGCCGGCCCTCCATAGGTTCACATAGGGCCATAGGGCACCCTGAAACCGTCTGTTCCTAAAGAGAACCCAATTGACAGTTTGGGATTCAATTTCATCTAGTCTCTATTTAACCCTCGGATAGGAAGCATGCCTAGCAAAATGGCAAAAATCAAACGTCCAAGACACAAAAAAGGCCGGGCTTTCCTATTTTCAGTAAAGTTTGAATGCATTTTTTACCACTATAATGATAGTGTAATGATATTATTTTGTGTCGTGGTTTGCTTACAAACATTCCACATCGAGTTTGGCTAGTGTAAAGGTATATTATTTTGCTATAGCAGTTCAATAAACTAACCTAAACTAACCGTAAATCTCCACCTATCGGCAGTATTCCTTTCTAACGAGCAAACCTATAGATGGATGGTAATTTGTGTTGAACGTTTTAGATGGCAGCCCGTGATGAGGTTTGAATCGCCGATACTACAATACGTCCAGCTACCCGGGCCACTATTCTACTTGAAAGTACGCAAGCCAGGCAGAGAGATACCGATGGCCGTGCAGAGTTGTATGCCACATCAAGTTAGTAAAGCCCTGTTTATTTTGATTCTCTTAACTTTCTCTATTTGCCTTAAAGATAGAACCATAGGAGTACTTTAACTCTGATAAGCAGCCTTCTCTAGGAAAGATTTGGAATACAAAAATTATCACGCGAAAGTATGTCAGCCGTTAGTTGTTACGTATACTTTTATGACAACGTAGGATTCTATGCCGTAGAGATTTACTACGCTGTAATATTTAGCGTTCAAGGTTTACTTTTTTGTCAGTTTCTATGCGCGTAGAACGTGGCGTGTACGTCTGCCGTCGAGGTTAACTACGCCCTAGGGCTCAACGCATAATAGGATCGTACACGTCTACGCCGTAGAGGTTACTACGCCATAAGCTGCTACGCCGTATGGCTCTACGCAGAATAGAGGATCGTAGATGTCTACGCCATAGAGGTTACTACGCCATAGGCTGCTACGCCATATGGCTCTACGCATAATAGAGGATCGTATACGTCTACGCCGTAGGCTGCTGCGCCATAGGACTTATAATACATAGAGAGTTAACTTTTCTAACTGTAAGTTTCGAGCGTCTCCTCCACACGCTGAATGAAACTTATTTATTAATTTTTGATCACTTTCTTCAGGGTCACACCCTCTTTACCGACAAAAACAACAACTACTTTCGACTGCAACTAAACAACCTGCATTGTGTGAATGCACTCACCTGTCTGTCTAAGAAACCTTTCTCCCCTGAAGTAATGACGCAGCTCTACGGGAAGCATGAGGCATTCTTCAACAAACTGCTTACTAGGTTTATGGTAAGGTTTCAAATGATCTAGAAGACGATCAACATCATTTCTACCAAAAGAAGTTCACTGCTGGATGCCTCCCCGAGAGTGGTTTCTTAATACGAAAAACGAATGGGAGACGGAAATCATGAATCTTGAAGGATGATCAGGAATCCTGTTATTTCTGTTATACCTATCTAACATTTTAATAAACACTCGCCTTTATACTCGTAGTATGAGTAGGATAACCAACTAATATTTAGTGGACGGAGTGACGACCGATATGGCGCGGCGGGCGAAGGTCCGCCTGCGACGCAGGAGGTTGCGGGTTCGATCCCCGCCGTGGGACAAATGTACATATGATCGATCTGCAATTATTGGTTGCAGGTGTTCTGGGTGTTCTGTGTATTTTCTATGTATAATAAAAAATATCATACTATGTATTGATGTATTGTGCTATGTATGTCAGTCATCTAGTACCCAAGTATCTCATAACACAAGCTCTGCTTAGCTTGGTGCTAGATGATGTTGTGTGGATTGTCAATTTTATTTTTATTATTTTTTAAAATATTTAGTGGAAAGCATCGCTAAGGACGTGTTCTGCGTGTGCTGTGGTAGAGTAGGCTTTTGCAACAGCTCTAGGTGATGGATATGACTCTCAAAAATCAAAATCAAAAACTCTTTATTTCCTTAAATACAGTTAAATGTAGGTACACTTAGAAAAGATAAAATTCTTAAAGTTAAACACTGACATAAAGTGATATTTTTGATTTCTGTCGCGTCGGTATTTAGAATAAAGTAAAGAAGCGACGAAAAACCTTTAGCCTGTTACTTGTTATTTTTCGAGTTGGGAGCAAAACTCGCTTTTTTATCCTCTAGATAATCTGATATTTTATAGTAAGCGTTTTTGCATAGGAAGGTTTTGACAACTTGTTTGAATTTATTTACTGATAATTATTACAAAATTTTATTTTTGCGTTCTCATTGTCGTGGTCTGGACCACGTCTGGACTAATCTTCTAGTAATACTTATTTTAGTTATGCAGGTACTGTAACCTACACAAATTAGTTACCGAGTTGCAAAGACAGGAAGCAGGCTTTAAGCCTTTGCGGTATATAAAGTTACTAAGCCTTACGCTACATCCCCTTTTCACATGCAGACCACACTAGCCCTACTGAGCAGTGATGTACAAAATACAAAATGATGTGAAGGCAATTTGTTGCTGGTTCATTAAAATTAAATTAAAACTTACGTATCCTAAGAAATAACGAACGTATGGATCTGCTTTAGCTGACAATAAATAATAAATGATATTAATTTCCGTTCAAGGACGGTAGGGTAGGAGGTGATAGACGCTAACTGAATGGCGTCCAAGAACTTGGGCACAGAAGCGTCGGACATCCAGCGGCGAGATGGGTAGACAATATTTTAATTCATTTAATTTACAATTTTAGGAAAACTAACAGCTAGTTTAGTAGTTAGGTAGGGAACTATGGAACAAAAATAGTGTGTAATTATAAGTTTCCACAAAAAATAAAACAAAAAATATCACTAAAATCGCAGAGATTGGCGCAGGGCCGTGCAGAGTGGCAGAAAAGTTGGAGGCCTATACCCAGCAGTAGGTGAAGTCGGGTTGTGAAAGATGACGATTATGATAATAATTTAACATCTCAGCAAGGCGACCTTGCCATGTGCATGTAAAATGTGCCTTATTGTAACATGCTTAATGTAACTTCCAGTTGGGTCAAATAGACGATCTGTACGATTTCTTCGTACAACCCTGGATGTCGGCTGTGTACCAGGAGCCGTTCGACGATTTGGTACGAGAGGTCAACGAGGACAGAATTAGCAAGGTGTGGCACGAGTTTATCTTGTAATTGAGACAAGACTCTTACCTATACTCCAGCCAAACTCGATGTGAAATGATTATGAACAAACCGCCCATACTAAACCTAAAATTCACTCTGTTACCGTATATTTTTATACGCATTTTACATTCCTTGTCGATTTGAGTTTTTTACTTCAATACATATTGCTAACAATTTTATCTGAAACTCGACGCCAAGCATGTGAGTTTACGTTTTCTTGTTGTGGTTTGTTAATGAACATTTCACATCGACTTTGGTTGGAGTATAGGATTTTAACCCCGCACGCAAAGGGGGTGTTTGAAGTCTATGTGTCTGCGCTTTTTTCTTTCTCTGCCTGTGTTGAGCTGTCTTTGGCATTGTAGCCTAAGGTGGTTTTTGTTTGAAAGGTGACTTAATTTAGAGTGTTTTGCTCAGTCGCTCAGCTCTCTGAGCTGATATGATGTTTTTTTGATGTTTCTGTTATGATGATCAACCATCAATAATGTTGTCGGAAGCCTTCGAATTTTAGTAAAATTAACTTGTAGTCTTACAAAATTCGACAAACTTCGTGTTCTTGAGTTGAGACCACGGCTCGGCAAATGTAATGTAGGATGCCCTCCGGCCAGGTGGGATGACGATCTGCAAAAGACTGCAGGCAGATGCTGGTATCGGCAAGCTGTAGACAGGGCCCTATGGCGCTCATTATGGGAGGCCTATGTCTAGCAGTGGATTAATATATGAATTACAAAATTGATTTTTGTAAATACAATATCGAAGTATTCGCCATAATGAAGGCTCCTACACTGTATTTGAAACGCTAGCGTGGCGGGTTGGTCCGACATTTCAGAGTATGAATGTAAGCGCCGAGTTTGGTGTACGCCCAAAATTACACCGTTTTTGTCATAGAGTAAAAGGCTTTATTATCATTATAAATTATAAGCCTAGCTCTTGTCAGCCCAATAATGAAATTTCCTTCACTTTTCTGTTTCCAATGCGGTCTCTTTTACTTTTTTATACGACATGACAGCGGCTTTCTCCTTGATCTGACTCATATAGTTAATTATTGGTCTTCCCTTTCCTCGTCTTCTATCTGCTTTTCCTTCTATGATAAGAATAAAAATAAGAAGAATAAGAAATATTCTCGAAATATTCTAGTTATTATTTTTATTCTTCTATGATGTTTCTGTTGAAGCTGTCATATCGTATAAGATGTCCATTCATTCTCCCTCTTCTGTTTTGAATGGTGTTCATCAAAAACCTTTTCTCATCAACTGTTTTTTTTCAGTAGTAAGCTAGTGGCATGGTTGGTCATGGTTGTCCGGTAAAAATTGCTCTTGAAAGATAAGACCGTCAATTATAGCTTAGGTCTTAAGTTTTCTTGTTGTAAATAGGTTCTATTAGATTTAAGTGTGCAATAAAGTATTTTCTATTCTATTCTAGAGCTAGATAATTCGTTTCTAATTTTTGCGATGGTTTTCGTAGATGTTCGAGTGGATAAAAATATCAAACTTTTCATTACACGACCCGCATTCATTCAGTGGTAAACCGAGATCCATGTCCACATGCTCCAATGCCTGTGACCCTACGGTAAAGTTTTTAGGCAGTTTTTAGAGGTTTATTCTACTCATAAAAAAAACACAGTACTTTAATTTATGCGTTGTTTCATCTACCAAGAAAGGGTTCCGTACCCGAAGGGTGAAAACGGAACCCTATTACTAAGCCTCCGCTGTCCGTCCGTCCGTCTGTCACAGGCCTCTATCTCATGAACTGTAAGAGGTAGACAGTGGAAATTTTCAGAGAATGTGTATTTCTCTTGCCGCTAGAAGAAAGAATAATAAAAATAAAATAAATATCTAAATTAAAGGGGGCTGTTGGAGTCATACAAAAAACGTGATTTTTATGCCTTTTTTCTCTTAATTTGTCAAGGCTGTATCTCTTGAACTACAAAAGGTAGGCACATGAAACTTTCTATAAATACGTTACACTTCAACAGTAACAACAAAAAATACTAAAAATAAAATAAAATTTAAAACTTATAAGGGGTCTCCGAACAAGTGAAAAAATGATGTTCTTTAAAAAAGTTTCCTGAGTTTTACGGTACAGAACCCTTCGTACGCGAGTCGACTCGCACTTGGCCGTTTATTATTGAAGAGTAATTTTTCAACGTAAAACAAAAACAACGTTGCATCAATCATAGAGCCTCACTCTTACCACATGTCGATAGATTTTGTGTCTTATCGGATTGTAATTTTGATTGTAATTTTAGGACGCCACCGAATCTCGAACTGACCGCTTTATTAGTTATGGAAGGAGGAACAGCACCGTCGTAATGGTAAATTATATTACAGTTACATAAAAGACCTTGAGAAATATAATTTAGGGAATAGGAAACTTACACTACAGAACCACGGTCCTATAGAAAACCCGTTTTGTTTGTGTCCCGCCCGCAAGGAGAGGTACCGCGAACTTTAATAATGAAAGTTCCATTTTAAAATATATTGGGTACACTATTATTATGAATAAAATAAAATTTGTAGAGTTACAGAATCTAAATATTATGAAGGCACAAGCCTTATTTTACAACAGCTAATGTGTACATAAATCTAAAACAGATAAATAAATCTAAATTAACGAATTAACTAAATGACTAATTAAAAAAAAACTACTGGGCAAGAAATTATGTAATGTAATTTTATTAACATCAGTGACTAAGTGTCAAATTTAAGCTCAATTCAACAAATATTTATCTCATTTTCAGGCAACAGCATCCAGCAAAGTAGACATTCCATCGGTAAGTTATTCTATTAAGTCATATCTTTTACGTATGTAAATATCTGACAGCCTTATATATTGAAATAATACCAAAATGCTTAAGCGTAGCATAAGCCATCTAGTTCCTTTCCTTGACTAGGCACAGAGAGTTTCTCTGATTGGCGCTACACAAAAAGCAGTCAGTACCAAAATTATTTGTACTTATATCCGCAATTTTTATAGGAATGCGGTCAAAGCCAGGGGTTAAGGGACAATGCTGCCCAATTCTGGGACAGAATCAATGGCGATAGTGTAGTCATATCTCATCTTGCCCGGTATCTGAAGAGGAACAGCATCATCAACCCGCACTATGCAGTTCCTGAGCCGGACTGTACTTGAAGTACGTAATTCATGTATCTATTGCCAAAGCACTTTTGGAACTATGTATGTATACTATATATACTTTTGAACTATACAAAGTCAATTGGTTTACGCAGTTGTGCACCCTATTGATGTTAGGCTAGGTACTGAAGAATTAGTTTGTAATGTAAATAAAAGAAATGCATTACATTTTAGACAATTTATTTCATTTTACACATTTTTAATAAGACGAGTTCCCTTACATTATATTTACATGAAATGCTCAAAACGTACTGTCCGAGAATGGAAACCAATTATATGAATCTGGAGCAGTCTTTATTAATTTAAATCTGTACAAAAGCCAAATAATTTGTTTGGAATTACTTATTACTATGAGATCAAATACTGAAATGAATTATTTATTATTTGGAATGACTAGTAATCGTTGAATTAAATATTTTATATGAACCATGGCTTATTTTAAAATGGACTAACATTAATAGTTAACATACAACATCGTTGAGCTGTTAATACCTTATTGTTATCATGCAAAACACAATAATTTATTTACACGATTCGTAAACGAATATCGGCTTTTTAAGACAGCTCTATTTTACGATTTTTTATCGAGGATCAAATCACTAACATGATTGCAAAATTAAAAAAAAAACAGTTTTCTTAGTTAGATATTTTTAAGATGACACATACGAGGTCTATGAGGCTAAATTACAGGTTTTTAAGGTTAATGACAACCCGTTCGCTTAAAAAATCATGGTTAAAAGTTGTTTTACCAGTAAAAATATTTATAAGTGTCCAGCTAAAAATTCCCGGTGGTAAAATAGCGTAGCGTTGCCGACGCCGACGGCTGACCGCCGGACGCCCGCCGGTAGGCAAAATTTGCGAAACTTTGATTCTTTTATTAAAACACATTGTTTCTCTTATTATGAAGATAACACTGAGCCACACTTTATTACAATAAACAAGAATATTAACTTACCTAGGTAATTCAAAATCTGTACATTATGACTAGCATACACATTACGCATAATCGTGAAAACGACTCTTATATTAAAACACTATTTCTACCTATTTACGAATATAAACACGATTATTTAACTCAGTTTGATGTTACCTTGTACAACATCAGTTTGATAGGAAATTGATACAAATAATTGATGTTTTAAATTTTATTCCATCTGTTACATATTATTGAATTTTATATTTTACGAATGCAACGTGTTCCAATGTATAATTCATGCAAAATCGATCTCGCTCTGAACAATGCAACTTTTGCCGCCGGCAAATTATGCTGATTCGCGATGGAGTATTTTTCATTAAAATTCGGTCATCATACAAATTTATTTGTATTGTTATAGATAGAATAAATAAATAAATAATAAACACATGTTTCTATTGCAACAACAAACAAACAGACCAATCAATACACAAAACTGACGTATAATAATCATTTGACGATATGTTTTACAATGGTAACAAACATTAAAGAAAGCGATGGCCTTCTATGGCAATGCTTATAAATCTTTCTCCGTAGATTTCACGTCAAAGTTCTTTCCTGCCACAAGAGTTTCCACAAACATGAATTTTCTTAAACTTTCTTATACACCGTCATAATTTATGATTGTTTAGTCCTTTTTATACACCACGCGCCGAACGATCTTTTTCTGCGTTTGCATTATACGATTTGCAGAAGAAACAAAACCAGGGTCGCCAGAATGATAATTTGCATCTGCTTTCGTACGAACAGAGGATATACGATTGACCATCACAAGAAGATTAGACTGAAATCACAGCACAAAAAAAACTGTAGAATGTATTTTTTTAACTTGTATGAAATCTCTTGTCGTTGGCGCACCCAAAACCTAATTAGAATGTTGGACACTGTTGTCAACGAATTTCTTTCTCGTTGCTCAACGCGTTTTTTTGTCTACGTTTAAATGGATGTTGAACATTTGAAAGTTTACCGCGTGAAGCCCATCCTGAGGCTACTGGCAACCCTGACTCAGTTTATTCACTGCAACATATTCTCTCTTAAAAAACCTCTCTCTACTTCAAGAAAGTGCTAGGCGGTGTTTATTCTCATTCTGACATAAGTCAACTAAAGGCAAACAACGACTCTTACCCCCGAATACTTACTCAAACGCAACTCAGATTTAAGCACGTCTCAAGTCGCGAGTTTTTTACAGTTTTCAGTAATAATCTGTAAAAAATTCTTCACTTGAGCCGAGAAACTTGATCTGAGCTGCGTTTGAATATTCGGCGTTCAACTGTAAAAATAAAAGATGTTTTTAAGGGACGTGTATAACCCTCTTCCTTAAAATCTTTCTTAACTATAAGCAATAGCGAGCAGTCATTCGTTTTCTGTAGACATAATTAAATCATAGTGAGAAAAAACACTGCCAAGCAACCGTTTTAAGTTGACAGATTTTTATAAGTGATCTAACGCCTCGGTTTAACACTAGTTTACCGCTATATTGTCCTCTCGCTCGCTACGGCGGCGCGTAGTCGTGCGCCGGCGCCGGCGACCAGTCGGCGCCGTGCAGCAGCGATTAGGTCTGGTACTGCAGCATCGGCGTGGCGGCTAGGTTCGCGTGGTGGCCGCTGTTCATCCGGAGCGCTGATAGGGATTTGTTATACCACTCGTCTTCTGCTGTCATACCTGCTGGCAATGGTTATAAAGTTAGTACATGTTCCCATCTACAAAGAAGTATATAAGAAAAGACTGAAACAATATATATTTTATGCAAACATATTTTAAGTTAGCGGAACGGTACCACCATTATTGTAACACTTGCTACTACAATTATTAACAAACTGGTAATTGAGTATTAATTAAACGGAATGCTTTATTGACAAAGAAAATTACAATTCAATAATAAAAACAAATTAGAACTAGTATTTACAATTGAAACAATATTATATATTATATTATTGTAATATACAGTATTAAATAATTAAGATAGATGTACTCATTTAAGTGAACATGGGTCTTTTGAGTAAATAAATTCGTTAAACTGAAGTCAAGTAGGTATTTCTGCGCTCGCGGATTTATTCGGAAACAGCCGTTAGCGAAAATTACTCAAGGATTTTTCAATTCAATTCGTTTTCATTTCAAACTGAAAAATCCATCATTAAAGTATTAAATAAAAAAAATATCTGTGTTTTGGTGTGTTTTGAATCTAAAAGGGTAATATAAATTCAGCATAATGCTGCATAAATGTATGCATGCAGCGCGGTTTTTCGATTTTCTCTACTTGGATTGAGGGTATGAGAACTACTAGTAGAGTTTCTCAAACTACTCTCAAAGTTCATGCTTCGCAGATTATCATTGTTGTTTGCTGTGAATGGTTTTGTTAGCAAACATTGTATTATTTTGACGTTTGGTGCCTGTTTGAAACAGTTTTGAACTAGTTCAGGAGCCTATGGACTATTTTTTTGTATGTAAGACTATAATGTGTCAATTAAACACTTTTTACATATACTTGTTAGTATTAGCTGATTTTTTACTACATCTTATTACTCGAAACTATCACGTGCTAGATTGATATCATAGGGTGAGCCATATGTACTTAGATGTTTTTGAAGCCCATAGCTCTACAACGATAAGTTTTCCGCATCACTGACAAAATACGAGTAACTTATGAGGCTGAAAAGTCCATAAATTCACCTAGAACATTTACTCCTCTTGAATATCAGAAATACGCAACCATTTCAGAGACGCCACTTAAATCAAACGTAACAAACCATCACAACGTCTCCCCATTATAATTGCAAAGATACGCTACGAAAGCTCTACGAAACTCGTAGCGTCTCTACAGGCCGTAGCGACACGAAAAGCTCTACGAAGAGCTACGAAAACATATACCTCTAGATTCTGTAGGTATAGGTATATAAGGTAGGGTAGGGTAGCGAATAGTGAACTGGATCTACCCTCGCGTTTTCTCAAGATGCAATCTCGCCGCAGGAAATAAGATATTTGCCAAGACGCCGCGAGGACGCCCGCCAAAGTAAATGTAGTGGAAATTTTCTTATTAGAATATCCACGGTACGATGCCTCGCCCCGATTACTTGCTCGTTTTTTGTTACGCAGGAATCTCGCCCGCGGCATTGCGTTTCATGCTTTGCCGCGTTCTTATTTTTGTAGTTCTTGTTTTTTCGCCAATTGAATAAGAGTTGGATGAAATGGAATTCGCGGATAAGGATAAGGCCAGAAATTTGTTTGCCAATTGAGGAGATCTATTAAATAATGTGACTATAAAAAATAAAAATAATATAATATCATCTTAATATTTGTTGACATTATTAGAATTATTCTGATAATGCCAACAAATACCTAAACTTAAAAGGCCTAGATAAAAAACCGATTACGTAAGAAAAGTTTTGCTTCGCTTGAATTACAAATATAAGATTGTTAGTCTTAGTCCGTCCCTGTACCAAGACATTGATTTCCCAAGAAGCTCTCAATCAATTTTAAGAAACCTTGGCGTCTTGAGGAGTAGATACAAATTATTAATATCCGGTAATATGATTCGTGATACGAGTTGTCTATGTCTATTAAACCTCGTGCTTACTTAGATGTACTTATAATCATAGATTACTGGATCTGCTAGAAACTCGATTTTAATTACTCCATGGTACAACGTAAAGTTAGTGGGACTCTAAACCCATGATCGATCGGCCCATCTCCCTAAAGCATCAAACATAAAAGCTCGAACAAAAAGCGAGCAAATCGTTAATTGTTAAAAAGCTTTGTGAAAAGAAAGGACTGCCGGCGATATTAATAAATTGTAATCAAGTTTTTCTCGTTTTCAAGATCATCTGTCGGAACTTAGCCGCAGCGCTCGGGAACAAGTTTTCCCATTATCACGAGAGATATTTGTATAAAAACGAAGGCCTCGATGGCCGAGGCGACGCGACGCTCCAACTTTATAATTGCCTTGACGGCTCTAATAGAAACTTGATGAAAGCTGCCTCCGCGCCGTCTACCGCTTTTTGTTTTACGGTACAAACTTACATTTTAGTTCTTACTGGTATTACGATGAATAATTTGTTTGGGGCGGTTAAAGTTAGATTGGTTACGGGAGATTTCAGAGGAAACATGAGTCTGTGCGATCATCGTTCAGCTTAATAATGGGATGGGAGAACTTTGATGTTTGGCTTTGTTCAAAATTTCGGTAAATTGGTATGTATGTAGGTCGTTACATCTTTTAATATCCGTAGAGATTGCTGGAACAGGAGTAGGCATCTTCGGTTTTTAGCTCGATCCATGATATTAAAAAGGGTTTAAAATTAGCACTCTTTTGCTTGTACCCATCCAATCTGATTTGAATAGCTCTAACCACGCAAATCTCGGTTGAAAAGGTCACTAACTACCCGCAAATGAGATAAGTAAATAGAAAGGTTATTGCAAAGCAAAACATTGATACAGGATGCCAGTAAACATGTGCAATAAGCCGAAAGGGGGTGATTGGCATGTTTCGTAGCACCCTGTGTACTGAAAATATAGAAACAAAAATTACGCGAATTTGAGCATTTTTTTAACAATAAGATATTAGGTCCTTACATATGAAATTGGCGTTTTGTATGGGAGGAACAAAAAGTAGAATATTTTTTAATATAATATATTTAATTAATCAAAGTATGAACCATTATTTTCTATGCACTTTTGCCATCTTATAGGTAGTTCATTGATCCCTTTACTAAAAAAACCAGTCGGACGGGAATCAATAAAATCTTTGAAGGCGATTTGGACTGCCCCATCGGAGTTGAATTTTTTCCCTTGCAAGAAGTTATCCAAATTTCGAAAAAAATGGTAATCTGTTGGAGCAAGGTCCGGGGAGTACGGAGGATGTCTTAGACTTTCCAATTGAAGCTCTTCTAATTTAGTAGCCGTCTGTTGCGCAGTGTGTGGTCTAGCGTTGTCGTGAAGCAGCAGTGGCGTGGAGCGATTGACCAGCCTAGGTGGTTTAGCCGCTAGCTTTTCCATCATGGTTTGCAATTGCTGACAATAGACATCAGCCGTAATAGTCTGGCCAGATTTGAGAAAACTGTAATGAACAATACCGGCACTAGTCCACCAAACGCTTACAAGTAACTTTTTTGGGGTTAATTTTCGCTTGGGGCAGGATTTGGCTGGCTGGCCAGGATCCAACCATTGCGCTGAGCGCTTCCGATTATCGTAAAGAACCCATTTTTCATCACAGGTAATGATTGGGTTTAAAATACCTTCATTATTGTGCCGGTTTAGTAATGTAACGCAGCAGTCGACGCGCGTTTGCCGGTTTGCTTCAGTCAATTCGTGAGGTACCCACCTTTCAAGCTTTTTAATCTTCCCAATTTGCTTCAAGTGAATTAAAACAGTTTTATCACTAACATCGCAGCCTGCAGCTAACTCGGACGTGGTTTGCGATGGATCCGCTTCCACAATAGCCTTCAACTCTTCATTATCAACTTGAGTCTCAGGCCGTCCACGGGGCTTGTTCTGCAGGTCAAAATTTCCAGAACGAAAACGTTGGAACCAAAAACGAACTGTGTTTTCTTTTGCAACACGACCGCCATACACATCATTCACCCTTCGAGTTGTTTCCGCAGCACTAGTGCCACGGCAGAACTCGTACTCGTAAATAATGCGATATTTTAAGTTTTCCATTTTGTAAAATGAGTGACGCAAACAGAAAAAAACAGAAGAAAAAAAACAAATGAATGACGATCATCGAAGCACAAATACATGAGTCTATAGCTGTACAAATTTGAATTTGGAATTCCTTACCAAAGAGGAGAAATTTGTGATTAAAGTGGCCAGTACGAAAAACGCCAATTTCATATGTAAGGACCTAATATTTTAGTAACGAAAATACCTATCATTCTATATTTTTACAAAATATAACTTTTATATAACAGTAAGGAAACATACCCATGGAATCCTGTCGCATGCCGACCGCACTCATATTAGCGCTGTGCCCCATAGAAAAACCTTGAGGCATGGGGTACGAGCCGCCTCCCATCTGTGACAGCGAGAATATGTCCTTCTGCAACTCTTCGTAGCTGCCGTGGTGCTGTGTAAACAAATTATCACATCACATTAACAGCCTTTACCGATCCAATTATATTAATAATTAGCTGACCGGGCAGACGTTCTATGAATTTTGAATTCGAATTAATATTATGGTCGTTAAGTTTTCTTAAATTTAAAATTTTACTCGCATTTTCTTAATTTTAATTTCATAATAACCTTCTCCTGACAATAACAAACACAACAAAAAAAAAAAGAATTAGGTAAATCGGTCCAGCCGTTCACGCGTGATGCTGTGACCTAGAGAAATAGGGATTCTTTTATATATATATAGATAGAATATACTTTGCAAAAAGCCTTTCCTACATAGGCAAGGACACTAGCAATTTAAAGTGTTTCATCTTGCATTGTTTTGAGATTACCTGCACTAAGATGGGACTGCATGACCAAATCCGAAACTACATAAAAATATGCCGTCGTATTTTTAGCTCCATTTATTAGACTACATTGACCTCGGGCAGATTCTGCAGTTAGGTAAGAACAATTTCGGGAAGGAGGCCAATAGGAGGATTCAGCTATGCTGGGCAGCGTTTGGGAAACTACGTCGAGTCTTCTCGTCATCCATACCGCAATGCTTAAAAACGAAAGTTTTTAATCAGTGCGTCCTACCCGTTATGACCTACGGAGTTGAGACGTGGACGTTCACGGTAGGGCTGGTCCACCAGTTCCAAGTCGCTCAGCGAGCTATGGAAAGAGCTATGCTCAGAGTTTCTCTGAAGGATAGGGTTCGTAACGAATGCATCCGACAGAGAACCAAAGTTATCGACATAGCTCAGAGAATTAGCAAGCTGAAGTGGCAGTGGGCTGGCCATATCTCGCGAAGAACCGACAACCACTGGGGAAAACGTGTTCTCGAGTGGAGACCGCGACTCGGCAAACGTAGTGTTGGACGCCCTCCGGCCAGATGGGATGACGATCTGCGAAAGACTGCAGGCAGATGCTGGATGCGGCAAGCTGAAGACAGGGCGCTATGGCGCTCATTGGGGGAGGCCTATGTCCAGCAGTGGACTAAGATAGGTTGATGATGACTTGAGCAGGAAATCAATTTAACATTCAAAATTCTTTACCTTAAAATTTTTGCACAGTGTGGTAGTGTGAAATGGTGGCAAATATGATCATGCCACAAGACTACAACGTGCCACATCAAATCCAAAGGTTACGGTAACCAGGGACACCCTATTTTCGTAAATTAATTGCTTCAATATGACAATGGTATCGTTACAAAATGACGCGTATTGGTATTATATCTAGACGAAAGAAACTACAAATAGAGTGCCGCGCGTCAAAAGTGTCAAGTTTGAAACCTTCTATCAATCTTTCTGGAGGTTCTACATTAAATCTTTGTCTGGAGTTCCTTTAATCTAAGGATTCGACTTGACGATTCTGCGACGATACCATTGTCATTGTGATGCGATTGGTTAGCAGAATCAGGCCTCTGGTAAATGCCATAATCCTAACCCGCATGCCCAGCGCTGCGATCATAGCATTACCCCTTAATGATAAATTGATAACAGTCATTAGGACGATTTTGTCCAGCAGTGGACTAGCATAGGCAGGCATGTAGATGTAGATGATGGATCAGGTAAATACGCCCGCCCACGTTGCACTTCTCCCGTAGCTCTGAGTAACGTCTACGTCGTAGCACTTCTCCCGTAGCTCTACGAGTAACGTCTACATCGTAGCACTTTCGTAGCTAATTAATCCTGAAGCCCCTACGGAACACGAATACGTTAAGTTACGTTTTACGTACCTACAACAACAATATCCGAAGCCATTTGCAAATGCTCAAGACGTACCGCCTTTGCGATTTCTTGATGCGTTTAATTCTGACGCTAACGAAACGTAACCATGGTTTATTAACAAGAATATGTTAGTTTAGAAAATCCTAATTTAATCATTTTAAATTACTTAATATTAACATTTGTATGTTTTACTGCACCTAAAGTATTCCCAAGGGACCATCTTACGATTACTATCTATTCCACCAGAAAATAAATGTGAAAAAAGTCGTTCAGTAGTTTCTCTTAATAAAAGAGTTGAAATCTAAATGGTTGCCAAGTTGTATTACAGTTCCATAAATCATAGAAATGAATATACAACGTCATTCAAATTATTTAAAAGAAAATTCGTTCTTTGATATTGAATTTGTAACTATTTATATTTTAATTATGAAATTAAGGATTCCTACTCAATTCATGGATCTCACCAGATTTGCAAAATTACAAGTCTGTAGGTTTAACAATATCTGAGATACAAATGGGACCAAAAGCGTGCCTTATGGTTAGTGTAAAGATACTGTTATAGCGTCGCCCGTTTCTACTCACACTCTATCACGCGTCTCAATACAAAAGCGAAAAAATCATCAAGATCGGTCAGAGATAACACAGTGAACATAAACTGTCGAACATAGAAACTCCTTTCTGGAAAAAGATTAAAAAGTAGGTCCTAGTTCAATCAGATTTTAAGTGGCAAAACCTGATTATTTTGCGTGTAATTATCACGCAAGCTCAACCATGGTTCAACCGAGGTGTTAATGAGTGATAAAGCTGCGGCCACACAGCGGATAAAGCGGAAAAATCACCATAACGCGCCGATGACACCGCGGCCTCGGTATAAGCGTTTAACGGATTTTAATAGTGTTTGGGACTGCTCATTTATTGCATTATGATCTTTAGTGGTGCAGTGGTTCAAGTTTTATTGCATTAAAATGGGAAAGGAGTAATTCATTGCTCAACGTACTACGCACTTATGTGATAAAATTGATGATAAATCACTTCGTGCACTAGGTGCATGTTTTTGTGTAAATTGACCAGGTGTAAAGAGCCAACTTCTGAGGGTTTCGTACCCGATGGGTGAAAACGGGACCCTATTACTAAGCCACCGCTGTCTGTCTGTCCGTCCGTCTGTCAGCGGGCCGTCTGCCATCGTCGGTCTCTCATAAACCGTAAAAGGTAGACAGTTGAAATTTTCACAGTGTTCACTCTTGTTGCTACAACAACTAATAATAAAAACGAAATAAATAGTAAAATTAAAAGAGGGTCCCATACAAAAAACTGTTTGATTTGTTGGCTATTTCGCTCTAAATCTTTTAAATCCATCATGGTTATTAACACTAAAGTCATTTACAACGGGATATTTACCATGACTTGAGTTTTGAGCTTTCCAATATTTCGGCACAGTTTGATGCGCCATGATCACGGAATAACTGAAGGCACTGCGAGTGAGTTTTTATTGGCAGACACCGATCTACCTTAATTTTTTGTCTTTGGTACGAAGGTTACCACTACCACCGGTTTCATTATAGAACGCAACACGATCACGACACACAACACTGACGGTATCAGAACGCGACCCAATTGGCCCATCATTTCTTCGGTTTTTGCACATTCTCACCACAGGGTTCCAGGTTCCGGATAATTGGAAACCTTCTTCTCGGTTGAAGTTCCTGAGTTTGGTAATCTCAATGGCCTCCTGTACCAATTTTGGTATGTAATGTCGCTCTGTTGAGATTACTTGTGATTTGTGTAACTCAATCCAGCAGCGGTTTGAACCAGACTCCAGAAGATGCTCCGCTATGGCAGACTTCTCATTTGCCAGATTCTTAACCGCTCCTATGTGCTCCTTGACTCTGCAGGCTATAGTGCGCTTCGTTTCGTCAGTGTTGTGTGTCGTGATCGAGTTGCGTTCTTTAATGAAACCAGTGGTAGTGGTAACGATCGTAGCAAAAGACAAAAAATTAAGGTAGATATGGAAGGTAGGTATGTCTGCCAATAAAAACTCACTCGCAGTGCCTTCAGTTATTCCGTTATCATGACGCATGAAACTGTGTCGAAATATTGGATAGCTCAGTACTCAAATCAAGGTAAATATCTCGTTGTAAATGTCTTTAGTATTTTGCTCTACTTTTGTCAAGACCGTTCTCTTGAACCGTAGTAGGTAGACATATGAAATTTTAACAGGGTGGGTTGGGTTGAAATAGGCGCAATTATTGCCGCTATAACAACAAATAAATAAAAATAAAATAAATATAATAATTAAGGGGTCCAATGTCCATACCTACCAAGTTGAGTACCGAGCAATGTCGCGGTTGGTCGGTACTTGGATGGGTGACCGCGTCATGTTAGCTTTTTGTTTCATTCAATTTAAAAAATGACGTTATTAGGCTTCCTTTTGCGAAATAGTTATGTACGATGGTACGGAACCCTCCATGTTCGAGTCGACTCGCACTTGGCTGGTTTAATTTGTCTCTAATTTATCTTGACATAGCGGGCCCACGTTCGCCTCAGACGCGAAAAGCTTTTTGGTTTCCACCGCTGCATAAAATGGTCTACTATTTGGTTCAAGTCTGGGTTTTTCTACGCAAAAAATAATATCGTAAAAAAAAATCATATCAAAACTCATACTTACTAAGTAAAGCAAGCTTTGCTAACTTTGAGGCTAATGAAAACGTATAAGGTATGTGAAATATCCACCTCAATAAAAAAATACATCTTGATCGTCAGAGTACGGTCTAAACATTGTTCAATATATCACTTTACGTAGCTATATTCAGAACACACGTATCTAGAACCTAGCTAATACTAGTATGGGCAGAGTTCATTAGCGAACACTAATCAGCGTCCGTGATTAAGTTGTAAATTGATTATGGTCCCAGAGCATGGCCGACGAAAATAATGCAAATAAACGCAATGTATCGACCAGATTTGAAATCAAATAGCGTTAAAGTCCTTCTGCTATATCGTTTATGTGATGATTAAATTTGAGCTATTAGGGACCATCGCCCGTCGAAACCAAAAGTTGACGAAATACCCTGTTAAACCTTAGGTTACCTCGATGAAAACTTTTTAACAAATTATCTAATTTATTATCTCATGCTACGTTTAAATTTGTGAAATCCACTGAACGAACATAGGCATTAAAATAAAACATTAATCCTAAAACGTTAGCGAATATCTGAAAAAAAGTGTTACGGGATTTTGTTCATGTAGATTAGAACATACCTGTGGATACCGGTTGATGGTGTTCGGATGCGGGTACGGCTGGTAACCCCGATACCCCTGGATATTCCTCATCATGCCGTTACAGCCTGGCAATACTGCTGGCGCCAACGCTTTCTGAAGCTGCTTCTCTTGCTTACGGTACTTGGCTCGACGATTTTGAAACCAGACCTATATGGGAAATGAATAAAGTCTAATTAAAGGCTTTAAAATTCACTTAATCAAAACGCATTATATTGAAACTGTTCACGGGCATTTCTTGCGTTTTATATTTCAGCAGGCAAGGTATCTACCGGGAAAATACCCACTGGATCGAAAATTTGATAGTGGTGTGAATGAAAAATTGTAAATGACCCGAAAAGTACTTAGTAATGAGTTTTTAAACGATAATGTGTCAATGTAATTTGTCTAGAAAGTGTGATTTTTTCGCAATGGCGACTTTCGAATGCTATCAAATATTGATGCACTTGTTTTAAATAATAGGTTGTAAATAAAAATAAGGTGAAAAACAAGCGAGGCTTTAATCTGTGTGTTGTCAACGGGAATGAGAGCGTGCGTCGTTTGATATGGTGATTAGAGCTGATTAGAGGGTGGTCACCCCCGCTAGGGGCGGGCTTCGCCCTCCCTCCGCACGCACTCTCCATATAAATAAACCGATATATAGGTATACCTAACGGTTAGCTCACCCTATCCAAAATACATGTGGGTACTATTTAGTATTTCCAACGTTTCTCAACCTTATTTGCTCCTAAGCACGGCGCGGAATAAAATAAAACAATATTGAAGCACGTACAATGCAAGCACAGACGTGTGTAACGTACAAGAGATGCGGAGGATGCTAGATTTTTACGATAGCTTGCGAAACTTGTTTCTTTTATAGAAATGTGACACTTTTTTAAGTTTCTATGTAGTTACTACGTAACAATTAGAAGCCTAAATAACCACTGTTAAATCTGAGTAGAAATTGGTTGTAAACATGTTTTTGTCTACACCACAAAAAAAAACTTACTTTGTTTATTATTTTTAACATTTGTATCAAAAGATTTGTTTTTACTACGTACTTTATCAAACCTAAAAAAATACTTTTTATAGACTACTCAACTCACGTAAGAGTGCGAAATGATAGAAATACAAGTAAAAGATTGAGAAACACTCCCCATGTCCTCGGGTGTGTACCTACGTATCTACATTCTAGCTACATGTTGTAGGTAGAGGGAGGAAACTTAAATGGGATATTTGGGCTATTAACTTTTTTATAGATCCTTCCGATACTTGTCCTTGTTGAGCGTTGTTACGAAAAACTAATAAGTTTCCGCGGAGATAAATCTCTACGACAATATCTTTATACATCGAGGAAGGATAATGTAATTTAGTGATTTTCGGAATCATTCTGCTAAAATATATGTTTTTGCCTTCATTTCATTACCTAATCCATGACGTTTTCATTTATGCAAATAAATTGGCTTCGCATTTAGAAAGTCTTTAATAATCTATGAGCAGATTTACTTCCAAGAAAAGCGTAATTCACCCTCTTAAAACGCTTTACCTAACTCTGCTACAGATACTTATTTTGTAGAGCGAGTTATCCGATGTAAACGGTCGCGTTTAAACTGAAAAAGCACGGGATCCAACAAAACATTTTCTTATTTCCAATTGTAGAATTCATTTGAGGGCAGAGACAATGTCGGGGCGCGCGGGGAGGATGAGCGGCTAACTTCGTTACGGATCCATTTGATGGGATTGCAATGCCTCGGGGCCGCCTCCCCGCCACCCACTCGACAACGCTGTATTTTTATATCGAAATTTTCTCTAGAGGGAGGGAAGCTCGACGTTGCTGTCGTCTTTAACGTTTACATTCTTATGTAGCGTCGTCGCCTAAACGCTAATAGCCTCCTACGGAGCGTGCGGGGATACTCTACACACATCTGACAGCGTATCGACGTTTTTTACGTACACATGCTCGCTATAGGTATACTTGTACCTAATGCACACTCACCTTCGCGCATTTTACGTGCTTTTAGCGAGTCATCTTCGATGTATGTAATAACGTTTGAACGAACCATTCATTTTCTAAATTGACATCATTCGCGCGCGAAAGAAAAGAGCAGGTAAGTAATTGATGCTTGTCATGATGTGATAATGAATAAAATATAGCCTGAAAGCTCGCACGCGACTATTGAAAGCGTAGGTACTTAACTCGGAAGGTCAAAATTAAAGGATGGTAAAAGTCACGTCGTGAATAAAATATCTGAAGCAACAAATTAGGAGCTTCGGGGACAAATCAATATCGAGGGTCCCGAGGGTTGAGCAATTTTAAAACTGAGATAAAGATCGCGAGTAACTGTAAGCATTTCGTATTCATACGACCGACGACAGATGGCGCTTTAATTCAATCCGCCTCGGGCCTACGCTCCAAATTGCATTAGCCAGTATTCGCGCATCAATGATATTTCGACAATTCCAGTGGAGGCGACTGCCGGCGCCAAAATACCTATTGCTCTATTTATGCACACTATTTTCATGGAACTACGTTTTTATGTCGCCACATGATATTTATAGATAACTTAATCAAGGAAAAGATTTATTGTTGAAGGTAGTGAGTTTGTGTAGGAAGGTGCAGAGGAAGAAACTGCAAACAACATCTTACTCGGAAAAATATTTTGACAAAATTTCGGTCAGAGATTTATAAAAGTCTAGGCTTAAAAGGTAACAGTTGGGTCCCTATTTGACTGACCTGTATCCTAGCCTCGTTGAGTTTCGTCGTCCTTGCCAACTCTTCTCTACAGTAGATATCTGGATAATGTGATTTAGCGAATGCCGCTTCTAATTCTGCTAATTGTTCCTGTCGCAGAAAAAATAATGAGTTAGTAAGATGGCAAGATGCAGTATTATGGGTAACTATCGTTATAAGAGCCTCAGAGTAAGGCGAAGGGAGACTTATATTCGGCAGGTGATGCTGTTATTGGTAAAGTGATTTGCGTGAATATCCTATGCCTCCACCTGGCAGGAGTGGGGGACCCAGTGCTGGTGATAGGGCCGAGGAGCTGCTGATGGCACTGCTGCTCCCACCCGGCTCTAGTTTTAGTTTGAACGCGCCTGTCATTAGTGTTAGTCACAACCCTCAGTATATGAGTAACATAATTACCTGCGTGAATGTGGTCCTATGCCTCCGCCTGGCAGGAGTGGGGCAGGAGGCTGTGGTGGGGGTGTGCCCGGCGTGCTGCGGGCCCAGTGCTGGTGATAGGGCCGAGGAGCCGCTGGTGGCACTGCTGCTCCCACCCGGCTCCGGTTTTAGTTTTTTGAACGCGCCTTCTGCTGTTGGAAGGAGGGAAGTATTTTAGTGTTTTACGATTTCTTTGTTCTTACGGTGGCTCTTCCATTCACTAATGGAGCTAAGCCGTCAGCTCACCACTATCTGATGTTTCGCTACCATGAGTATTTTCATCTGCTAACGCGTCGTTCGTTACCCATTACTTACGTTCGATTGGGCCATCCACAGAAATACCTACGAAAATATTTTTGTGGAACCATCGAATAAGGTATTCACCGTAAGTAAATCACTAAAATCTGATTTAGTCGGAAATTTACCATAAATAGACGTCGCCGCCGGATCGTAGAATGAGCCAGTTTGTAGAATGGCTAGGCGGATAACAAAACGGCACATTTCAGATGCCTATGCCTATGCCACTAAGCTCCATTGTCCATTGTCCATTGTATGGAGTTCAGTGGCCTATGCCGATTTATTAACAATATGGCTAAACATCACTTAGGCTTGCGACATATGGAAATGGTATGAAGCTGCACGCTATTGCGAAAAAAACCGCGCGAAAATAATTTCTAAACTAAATATGTGTTTTGCCGCAGAATCCAACTCGCCCGCGCCGAGGTACGATTTAAATTCGCGCGAATGTTTTGTGCACTGTAGTTGTAAACTTCGGTTCGAAAAAAAAAACCCGTGGCGGGAGCAGTTGGGCGCTCAGTCGCGTGCCACTTTTCAGAGAGAGTAGTCGCTCTCTTCGCCTCCCGCATCGGCATCGGCAGAACCACAAAATTATATTTATGTAGAACAGTTAATAGCGGACTTGTATAGGAGACCTTCCCTGTGGGACAAATTTGATGCGGAATACCATGACAGAATAGTTAAGACACGATTGTGGGAAAATAAAGGAAGAATGTTTGTTTATTTATTCTAAAATAACCGAAAAACTTTTGTTATATTCTCGCAAGGCTTGGCTTATTGAACATCTACAAATCCTTAACGCCGTAAAAGTATGAAAGCAGTAGGTACCTATTGGTGACATCTTTTGACACGCCTATTACGCCGTATTAAAAGGCAAATCAATATTTTTGTTCTTTTGTCCATTCACGTGCGTCTCATCTGAGAACTGGGTTGAAACTGACAAAAAGCGCGAATAATTTTATTCACCAAATTAAGATTCAGTACGCGGATTATAAACTGACAGAAAAAATATCGCGCGGCGATATTATGCAGTGCGGGCTAACCCGTAGCCTTCTAATCCGTTAAATGAAATGAAATAGGTTTTCCCAACAAATCAGCGTTCGTTTTGTAATCCGCCTAGCCATTCTACAAACGGGCTGATTCTACGATCTGGCGGCGAATGAGACACAACAAAATTACTTTATTACTACCGCACTACAACAATTTTAAACCAATTGAGGTTCACCATCTTACAAAAATGTAAAAATAAATATCCCCAAACTTCCCTAAACCAGGTCGCCAGGTCGACCAAGAAGCTTTCTTATTTGCATAGTGGGTGTAGCGCATCGACCCTTGCCGTAGGTCAAGTTCGCTGTAATTGTAATTACGTTTTAACTAACGCTGTTAAGTAATGATTCACCGTCCTCGCCGACACAGTTTCTAGGAATATCGGGGACAGGAGTTTGTTTACGTCACGTGCTTCAACTGTGGCTATGAATCGTAGTATCTTAGTAATCTTAGTACATATAATTTGTTGTATAATATATAATTTACTCTGCAGTTGGTAAAAGTGCTTGGGTAGCTTATGAAAACAACATTGAGTGCTCAACTCATGACGCACATGTGTGGGATGGACAGCATGTAGAGCACAGGCGGCGGCGTGCCCTTGACGGTGGCGCTTTTGAGGCTGGGCAGTGAATGTGTTGAATGATAAGTATATAACATATAAGACGTTTTTTCCTCAGTCATTCATGGTAAACTTTCGTTTGTGTGTTTTTGTGTTTATTTAATTGAAATTACCTACCTTCCTAACAAGTGTATGTAGTAGAACGTATTACTTAGTTTATTTATTTACTTATACATATATTGCTGTTGTAGGTATGTATATTTCGTGATGCAAGAAGGAACTTCACATACCAGATAAACACTTACATACTCCATCAACCACAGCAGAAACCTTGACAGTATTCTAGCGCAGAAATGCTCAAACGTAATCAAGTTTGCTGAAAAATTCTCATATTGGCGACATAATCAGTTTACCTTCGGTTTCTCTGAGCTTGAATTAAGTGGGGGAGATTTTAAAGCGCCATCAGAGGTCGGTTTGGTAAGTATTCATACATTCCCTTTGACGATGTCGTCAGCTACTTACTAATTAACATGAAGCTAAGTGTTTGCGTCCGCGGTAAACGGGCCTTTTAACGTTTAAAAGGTTGGATTTTTTTGCTTGCTTCTATGTTTTCGGGGCTTTGATGGCGAATATATTGGTTTCGCATTTTACCTGACAATTTCCGAGATGCGATTACCTACTCCATTAGATGAGAGCTTTCAAACGGTCAGTTTATTTTTGTACCGCGCTCTTTTTCATAAAGTCACGTGCATGTATGTTTGTCGTTAGTAATTTCCGTCTGTTTTTGATGTTTACCTAAGTTTTTAGGGTTACGTACATCAAAAAGGAAAATAGGCACCCTTATATACTTTTGTTATCCGTCTGTCTGTCAGTCAAACACTTTTCTTAGGAACGCGTAAAGATATCCAGTTGAAATTTACATCAAATACTCAAGGCCGTATCCTATTTGAGACGTGATATAAATAAAACTTTTACGTCAATGGAATCAAGCTACAGCCCGCATACTTTGAAATTTCCAAGGGAATAACATGCACACATTGCACACAAAACCTATAGAGTACATCCCGTTGACCAAGAATCATGAAATTTGGCAAGAAGCAAGGTCTTATTGGTATTTTTTTTATAAAATCCCAATAAGACCTCCGCAACTCCAAAGTCAGTAAGCAATATTTACAGTAACATTTGTTCGGGGGCGTAACAGAGATTCAATGTAACATGTCATTAAGGCCCCCTAATCCCCTAATTATGACAATTGACATAAAAGCACCATCTGTAGCGGTCGGGAGGTGTCGGGTGACGAAGTGTCGACAGTCACTAACTGCAACGCTACATTGATATAACCCTCGTGAAAATTGTTTCGACTGTCATTAGAAATATTGTTTGATATATCATTAGAAATATTGTTTTAGCACTACAGCGGTCTTCTTTGGTGTCCTTCAATAAAAGATGTTTAATTTCTTTTAGCTCTGGATTCTGATAAAGAAATGATTCATCTGCTGCACCCTTTCTGTTTGCTAAAAATAAATGGGTATAGGTACATTCTCTTCTAAAACCATATGTATATACTAGAAAATAAAAGATAATTTTTCAGAAACAGGCTGGATTTTCATCACACAGTGCCGGTCCAAGACGCACAACACCTGCATCATGGGTCTTTATGGTTCATATTTAATCCTACTTTCATAACTTCGGCCCGCGTTCTTTTTATGGTAAGGTCTTATCAAAAATAACTCGTATAAAAATAACAAACCATATCGTAAAAGCTCTCTAAAACTTCAATAGTAAATCGTAACGCGACCACCTCCAGAGCACTCCGGGGTGCTTTGCCCCTCGAGCCACGTCCATATGTTCTCTCGCTAATAGATTTGTTATCGGCACAAATGCCGCAAATCCAACCGATTGGGATCTTTGATTGTAGTCCTTTGTTGGGGAATTAGGCGAGAATATGGCACTGAAGTAGCTGGTTTTTATGCAAGTGCCAAGTTACTTAAACAGTCTGCGACACAATTTGCTTTAGACGGCTCAGCGATCCAAAGATGAATACTCAAACGCAACTCAGATTTGAGCACGTCTCCAGTCGAGTTTTTTTTGACAGTTGTCAATGAAATTCTGACCAAAATTCCTTACTTGAGACGCGCTTAAATCTGAGTTGCGTTTGAGTCGGGCGTTAGCATCCAATAAGATAAGTCGTCATCGGTAGCTGCACCTACAATTTGCTTTGCGTTTAGCATTTTTATTTCTATACTGAGAATGTTTAAGATATATTCTACAAAACGTCTGATTTCTTTACACATCAAAGGCTCTGTCTGTACTTTGTTTCATTTTAAATGCGACTATTTCGTTGCTCTAGTGGTTTAGTCAGGATAAATTTACCTTTTTCGTGAAACACATAAATAACTTCCATAAAAGTTGTATATGTGATCAAAAAAACAAGTTGAACTTATAAAAAACTCAACCACTCCATAATAAAGTCAATACTTTTTACATGTTTCAAGTGACAGCTGATCGTGGGAGGGCTCAGTAATTACAATAGCTTTAGCGGATTTGGACGCGTGCGCACAATACACTCTCCATTATGTCGAGTACTCTTAAGAGATGATTATGCGCATTAGTTAGCTTTAGGGGAATGTGTCGTTTTACCATCGGTTTTTTTGTACATTTTAGTACAATTATTTATGTGTGTTACGTGCGAATATTTTGCCGTGAAATCTTCTACACTGAATTGGCTTTTAATCTTATGCGCTATGATCAATCACTGATATCAGTTATAGAGGTATATTACCCATAACACAAATTCTGCTTAGCTTGGGGCTAGATGATGCAGTGTTGAGCATTATTTATTTTATTTATTTCATAAGCAAAAGAACACGTTTTATATCTAATTACAGTAAAACGTCAAAGTCTTCTTTACCAATTTGTTTCTGAATCTCATCACAAAGATTTTTAGTATCGGCTACAATTAGAGTATTAGATGTTGTTATAACAATAAGATCAATATTTTTATTGGTTAGCTTATTGGATTAATAACATTAATATAAAAAAAAAATTTTACCATAAGATTTTATTCAAAAATTCAACGTGCTTGGGAAGACCAATCCAACGATCCCAAATCCGACGAAGTTACGTCGTTTCGTTTAGGAGTTCATTTGGTCACCTTTCTCCATCTTTAGACCAGCTCGATGGTACCAAAACATTGCATTGTCACCGAATTTACTTAAGTATACCAAATTTCAGGTCAATCGGTTGAGGATAACTGGTATAAAATTCAGTGGCAAGATATGTACATATGTATGGGACACATACACTGTACATACTATTAGTTAGTAATAGTATGTACAGTGTATGTGTCCCATACATGCCCTGTTAGTTAACAGGGCAAGTTAAATAAAAGCTTGTAAAAAGAATGATAGTCATAAATTTTATGTAGGTACTTCATAAAATTTGTAACTAAATACTTATAATAACTTGGGAATATGATAAATAAAAATAACAGTACCTACAGATGAAAAACGTATAATTCTGGTGAATGAAAAGATATGTCTGGTCAATTTTACGCAAAAATAATTCATCAAGGGAGGATTTACCACTTCCGGTATCCATTCAAACGGAGATTAAAGCTCTATTTGAAGGGTTCACTCGATTCTAGACAGGTGATATGCGCACGCGCCTGCCACGCGTCGCGTATTATTATAATATCGGTAAATACCGACGTTATTTCTGGTGTCATTGAGTTGTGTTTGCTGTGACTATTGTTGACATTTTTATTGAAATGGTTAAACTTGACAAAATGAGATCAGCTGCAGTGTGAAATCAATGAGCTGTGAATTGTTAAGGTTACATGCTTGTAACGGTTAGATAATAAAGTGTTTTCTATCTATCTATTTGTCCAATATCACGAAATTTTAGTTATCTCTGGTCAGTCAACAAAATATCTCTCCAAAAATAGTGTTTTAACCACTTGGTTACAAGGCAAATTAATATTTGATGAGTTTTAATGGTAAAGTCAACATTTATCAGACAGTCCTAATTTTGTCTGGTTCAGTAAGCACTGTTATGTTACAACGATTGAATATTGAGGATATAATAAATCGAGATACTGATTTGTGAAATAGAAAAATATACCTACTTTTTCTTTGACCGTAGTTCTATTTGGTAGGCAAGTATTTTAATTGATTTATCACTTAAAGTAGGTATCTAACCCTCGATTTGCTCATCGCAGCCATAACTCACAGTCGCAGTCATACCTTATTGTTAGGATAAAATAGTAAGGAGATTTATTGACATGCGACTAATTCTTTCAGATTACATTTCGCAAACACAATCGGGTTTATTCCACTCATTTCTAAAGCCAAATCAAGGTTAAGACCCTCAGAAAGAGTTAAAATCCATTGTATCGCATGAACAAAGTCAAAGGTGTCTTCGAGGAAACTTTGTTAGACATCCGGGACCGCAGCTACGAGAATGACCGAGACTTTTGGCAAGATTTACAAAGTAAACCTAATCTTCGAGGCTTCTCCGACACCGAAATAACAACGCATAAAACGAATCGGGGTCTAGACCCTCTAAAAGAGTTCAACCCTTTGTACCACATGGATAAGGCCAAAGGTGCTGTTAAGGAAGCATTTCTTGACAACCCAGAAAACAGCCAGGACAATGGACGAGGATTTTGGCCAACCTCTCAAACTAAACCTAGCTTTTACAACACTGAAACAACAACGCCCATTGATGAAAAAGTAGCCAAATTATTTCCACAGGGCGTTGACCTACTCAATAAACTGCAAGAACTCAACAAATACTAAGGCTACATACAGAATCGACGATACTAATAAAAAGGAGGAAGTGAATATTTTAAAACCAACGAAGGTCAGTGAAACGAACGTTTTAAAGCCGCTGACAAAGAAAAAGTTCTATTACCAGGTTCAGCCGGTGATACCAGATAATGAGAAAATAGATGTCAATGAGACCATTTTTTATATTGACTTGTAGATCTTTTAGATTACCTACATCGAAAGTTATTGAAGAAACAAGTTGTATAAAGACTTGTAAGAAACCACGTATAGATTAGTCCGAACCGTATTCGTCCAACCCAAATTATGGTTGCCTGGTAGCTACAAGGATTTCCCTTTTTCCTTGACGGGTCCGCAAGAACGTCAATTATAAATTGGAAAATAAATGCTTCATCCGAAATTCGGGGCGAAAATAAGCAAAATGCCTTTCATTGTGCGAACATTACCTAGGTACAACACGTACAGCGACCCAACTTGTTCACCGTAGTCGTTTGAAAATTCAGGCTTCGCTCGCAGGGTGGCGGGCGGGGGAGGGGGGGACTGGTCGTTAGTGACATTTCGTATTCATGACGTCACCGGCACCCCGATTGTTTGCAATATTACTCTAATTGGAATTGTAATTATACGCACATACCGCTACCTGCGAACTACGTGATTGTAGTACATAGTTCCGTCTTTTGTTGCTTAGTCAACGGTAGTTCTGTGGATTGTGCACGGAATAAGACGAAGGACCATTCCCATGGGCTATTTTATTGTGGCGATTCGATTGAAACTATCGCTGCGATTGTATTGCCGTGTTGAGATGGGTTCATACGATTTTCTTTATTGCTAGGTAAATAAAACAAAGAACAATCAAAACATCATATTAAAATAATTACATAAAGCTATGGTACTTGGCCTTTTCACTATTTACTAATTAAAATTTGGTTATAAATTTGATGACAAGTCTACAATGATGACTATCGCTAGAGACATCCGCCTGTGGAGGAGTATCTTAGTATTTGAATTTGATTTTGAATATTGCATACAAACGACCATGTTTCTGTACTTGCAAATTAACCGATTAATAAGTTGCGGTATCCACGATGTTTAAATCCCTAATTAAATACATATTCCTTTACTTTATAGGGAAAATATTTTCTACTTAAAATAATAAAAAAAGTTGGCCAATTCACACAACAAGAGCTAGAAAATATTAGGTTGAAAAATACAAATGATGTTTTAATGAGTGTCAAGGAGAATTGTGAGAAGAGATGAGAGATAAAATTATGTTTTGTATTTGAGTTAAACGAATGCGAAGTCCTTGAATGACGAACAACACATTTAGTGATTAGTATCGCAATCACTGGGCAGTGATGCCACGAGGGGCTGCGGGGGATGTGTGCGTCTTGGACCATGTACCAGGTATACCTGGTACATGGTCCAAGACGTCCAATAGAGATACACGTATAGTGTATCTATATTGGACATGGTACTTGTGCTGCGGCGCGTGGCACCCTCTTGAGTGTGTGTTCTTTTACTGACCAAATGCGAGAAGGTAACTAATTCGGTTTAAATAACACTCCTATTATTTTTTGCACGGTTTCAAAACGTATAAAGATTGATATTTGGGATATGAATTAAGCCCTTCACGCTCATTCCATTTTTCCCAAAATGTATTTAACTAATACTTATTTATGATGCCGATTGACACCAAGATTCTACCTGAAACCATCTTTCGTAGGTGTTATTGGGCCAGTAAATTTAAACAATAAAGCGAATGACACTTACCCGAGTGATCTTGCAAGGAGCGGCTTAGAGGCGCGGGCGGCGTCGCGGCGTGCTCCCCGCCGTAGAGGCCGCCAAACTCTTCCGCCGAGGAGGAGGACGCGTTACTGCACTTGCGACCCTTGTCCGGCGTGTACTTGGTCTCTCCTGACGAGGGTAGGAACTTGGCGTCGCTCTGGTGCTCGTCCAACAGCCCCGGAACACCCAAAAGGCCGCCGACTAGGTTCGGTCGCAGCTCTTCCATGATCTTGGACCCCTGCGCGCACGTCCCGCCGCCCGTGAAGTTGAGCTGGCGGCTGAAGAAGGCCGGGAAGATGTTGAACTGTTGCGGGTCGGGCAGGCCCGGTAGCGGCGCGGGCGGCTCCGCGCCCCCCGCGCACGCCGAGCTCTTGAAGTCCACCGTGCCGTGGCCAGCGCGCTGGCTCAGCGTCCAGCGCTCTCCCGCGCTTCGCAGATCGTGATCCGTGCCGCCGTCGCCGTCGCCGTCGGCTCGGCCCCGACGCTCACTGACTAACCACATTATAGTGACGTCGCGCGTCGCGATCCACCGACCATGCCGCCCCGCGCGCTAATTGTTCGCGACTGCGCGGGATGAGTCGATGTCGCCGCCCACACGCGGGGTGCGCCGCCGCCGCTCCCTCGCCCCCATGATCGATGTGACCCGCCGCCGGGGCGCTGCGTCCCGCTCGGTGCCGCGCGGTGGGCGGCCCTTGGGCGGGCGGAGCGCGCTCATTGGCCGCTGCCGCCCGAGATCGCCGCACTACCGCTCCAGGCGAGATACGGTTTTCTTTGTTTTATTGTCCCCATGGCTCCTCGTCGATCTTGCGTTTAAAGTTTATGCATTGCACCATATTTTGTTTCACAAAACGCAAAATCATGTATGAAATTCTTCAGGAAACGCGACATAAACTTTGGCGTTTGATTCCAAATATAGGGTGTGTTGTGGCAGTGTCAGTGTATCTATATCAGTGTCATGTATCATGATAAAATGATGTCTGATATGTATACCTATTATGACGACAATTTTTACTGTGACGAGTATCTAACTAGCTAGTTAGATACTCGTCTTAGATAGTTAGATATCTAGTTAGATATCTTTTGCCATACACCTAGTCTTATCAATTCTTAGATTCAAGGCTTTGATTTTTTAATCTTTGTAGTTATTTCTGTTTTGCGCCAATAGTTTATATTTGTTTTTTTTTATCAGATACACAGACAATTGCCCAGATGATATGATCTTCAAATCCCTTTGCTTTCCGAAACATCTCCAGCCCCATTATAGTGGTTATGAATATCATTAGCCGTATCGAGTTCGAGCCATGCTGCATGAATGTGCTGTATGATACGATGTGCGATCACAGATAACACCAAATGTAAATTTGATATTAACATATAACTATTTTAATATCAAATTTACATTTGGTGTTAAAATAGTTAAAACCTCCTAATTCTAACGAATTAGGAGGTTTTAAAAAGCTCGACTACCGAAAACATGTATAAAAAATACGTTGGTTGAAAATGAAATAAACAGTACTTTATTAAAGCAGAAAAGAAGTACTTAATAAAAGTTTTTTATATTGAAAGCTGTTATTTTATCTGAGGTAAGATTAAGAAAAGCTATTGTAAGGAAAATATTAAGTTTAGGCAGGTAAACAGTACGAGCTTCTAAACTGAGAACATTTCCGTATAATTTTTTAATTCGCCTTTTAAAACTCGGCGGAAGGCAAATCAAAATAGAATCCATCTAAAATAAACTAAAGCAAAGTTTTCGTTGGATAAGTGAAGAGGGAGAAGTGAAATGTCTTAGAACTTTGAAGTAAGAAACAGGGCTATAGGTTAAACACCGTCAAGTATGAACTTCTGAAGTAGGCGGTGAGAGAGAACAAATAATAATATTGAGGTATGAACTAAAAGAACCATTTAGACGCAAAATAACAGCATTGAAACTCCCTGTTGGGGTGGAGGAGCAGGTTGGGAAAAAGCCTTCTCTTTTACATGCCAGTTCATCCGAACCTGTGCGATAATCATCCACAAAGAAACGTAACCGTTCCCTGTCTCAAAACGATTGAAAAGTTCTAGTGTTTTTAGTTTGTGTTCGAAACAGATATTTTTGGGAATCGGGCTGTAGTTTGCTCTGAGTTTACTATTAGGTGCCACTCCGAGCGAAGAACTTTATTAGTAGTTTTAATTGATTCCCCGCTCTTCTGAAGTAACGGGCTTTAGCTAAGTTTCAAGGTACCGTAGAAGTGTATGTAGACATATACCTTGTATGGAGACAAAGACGAAAGACGACTTTTTCAAAGTGCATTGAAGAATTTAAAAAGTTAGGATGTTATGCTACGGCCACATTAGGAGGCAAAGATTCGCGTTCACGTTGTCGCAATAAAACTTCGCGATCGATCTACGACGAAGTGTTTGGCCACATTGGAAAAAAACTTCGCACCGTTGCGTCGCGATAATTTATTTTCACGGAAAAAATGGAAGAGGTGTTTGCGCTTGATAGATTTTGTAAGCTCTACTAATTAAAAGATTTAAAACCTTAGGAAACACCAAATTTTAACTACCTTGACATAAATTTACAACAAAATGTTACTAGATAGCCTAATAGGGTTGCTATTGAGGGTATTAAAGACAAGAAGCACAACACAAAACATGAATACTTTTATATTCAATAAAACAATCTGGTTAGGACACAAATTATGAAGAGAAGGAAACATTTTTAAAAAACATTTAAGGTTATATTACACAAATTGCTAGTCACAAGAAACATGAACAATACTTAGTTTTCAGTTCTGTCTGGATCGGCTACCGATCGAAAAGTGGTCTGGCCGCCCCTTTTGGATCGTATATAAAGGCTCTGACATCGTAAAAAGATACACCTGTTCTATGCGACCGCCGCCGCTCGCACCACTTTGTTGGCGCGGTGAGCCATTACAACAATTTATTTAGTTTCTTATTACTAAAAAATACATTCAGATCAATTCAATGATACCAAGTATTGTAAAAATAATATTTAGCGTATGTTAAATATCTTGTGACATTAAATAAATAATAAACTCTAAAAAATTATTGACGCTTATCAAAGCTATACGCTAATGATTTTATTACATTGTATTACATATATTTTGGATTACCTATTTCATAGGTAATCCAAAATCCGAAAACTATTTAGATGACATTTTACATTTCTTTACCATAATTTTCAATATTAATCTGTTACCCTCATGGCGGCCAATAATGATTTACTGCATCTTTATTATTTGATCAATATAAATAAAATAGTAAAGAAAATAAATAAAAGGAGGATTCATAATTTTGTGTGAATTCCAATGTTCTATCATTACTCCACTCCAAAATTATTATCACAAGTCAGAATAACGATTCAACAAAAAATACGTGCAAACCGCTTGGCATCTCGCTGTCAACAAAGCGCGCGAACTTTTGTATAAAACCCTTTGATGTGCGGCAATTTACTGACAGTGGAGCGAAGGGCATTCGTGTTCGCGATAGTGATTCGCGATAGGACGAATTGCTTGGCCAGATTTATCGCGACAGCGCAAACCTTTGCGTTATCGTGATAGTGTAGCCGTAGCATTAGAATCCAAGGGAGTTTTATGACTTGGCTTGGTAGGACTATTGTAAATGATTAAGGTTGGCGGGATATTTGGTCAAAGATGGATTTGTGTTAAGGTGGGACTGAATACTAAAGTGAGGTTCAAATATTTTTAATGATTTCTTGCTTGCGTAAGCAGATATCAAAAAATAATTGAATAATTTATGAGACATTTTGAATTGTTCTTTGTTAGGGCAAAACGTTGACTGTGGCGATCATCAAGGGAAAGTCTTAACCTAGTGAAACTTTGACTCTTCGATTTAAGGTAACACACTAGAAAGTTGTCTGTGGTTCCAGGCTGCTGTAAGCATAGATTTACCTGCGAGTTGAAGTTTTAATGCCGGAAACTTACAGCGAAGACTTGGGCGTGAGAACGTATACGTGACTAACCTTATGTGAATAAACTTAATGTCTGGATTGCGTTGTAAAGTAACCTACTTGACGAAGAAAAGCAAAGATAATACAATAGGTACTACAAAAAGCTCAAGATTTTTCTTCATCAAGCCGGTTTTATCTAGTAAACGATGCAATTTTGCTTGTCTAATTTCAAGGGACGCAATTATAAAATAAATGCGTCCTCTTATAAAAAACTTTACCACGCGCGCGAAGCGTAAATGTAGTTGATGGATGTTTGCCTTGGGTTCGCCGCGAGACCGATTAAGAACCCAAAACGTTTCATGAGCACGATCTAGCGCTGGTTCATTTTTAGCAGGACATCTAGTTATGTTTTGGGACAACAGTGACGGCCAATGCCACATATTCATTTCCTGCTCAACTAGCATTATCAACTTTCTGTTACCGTTTTTGCCCTATTATGTAATTGTTACAATTCGTGGACAACGGGGCTGATTATTCTTAGAGTATGACAACTAAAGTTTTAATTATTATTTTAGTTTACAGTAAGAGCTGGGTATAATTGTTTGTAAATAATAAATAAAAATAAAATAAATATTATATAGTGTTGCTTTTTAGGGTTATGGTCTAGCTCTGTGCGTCCTTGTTTCACTCTTGAATATCTCAGCAACTAACGAAGCTTTTAACTTTAAATAATAATATGTAAGGGATTAAAAGAAGAAATAATCGAATATACCTAATGCAAAATGAACATACAAAATTCAGTAAGTCCATAAAGTGGGGTCGAAATTTCAGAAGAGACCTACAAGGTCAAATGTGGTACCAAATGAAAGGTATCGGCTTTACGTATATTTCAAAATAGTATTTAAAATTTTTGTTGGTTTAATACTTTTTGAAATAATATGAAAAAGTCTAAAACATGACCGCCCCCCTATTTCCGAAGTCTTCAGAGCATAACATCTTAAATGTATGTACCGTTTGTAGATATTCATCAAAATTTTACAGGAAAATTATAGCGAAGTCTGTAAGTAGAACTGTTTTTGAAAAATAGTCAAAAAGGAAAAGATGAATTTTCAAAAGGGGGGCTAGTAGGTACATCGAGTGTGTTATCAAACAAAAGGTATATCAAAACAGATTTTAAAAAATTATCCATTATTTACTACCTCTGAAGTTTTCAGAGCGATCCATCTGAAATGTGTTAAGGTGCCTACTGTTTCTAGATATTCATCAGATAGCCAATTCTCTTACTGGTCTCATACCTATAGTATTTGTTTAATTGACAAAATTACGAAACCCTCGGTGCGCGAGTAACACTCGCACTTGACGGATCTTGTTGATGATTATGGGTGAATTTGTGGAGCACTTGCTTTGGCACCAATAAAGGACGATACAAGCGACAGATCTCCATTGCTAACCTTGAAGACGATGATGATGTCTAAGCCGTAACCAGTTACTGCGACTGTACATATGTCTGGTCAGGTGTTTAAACTTAGCGACTCAGTCAGGTTTTCTCCTATGTACTGGTTAACCTTACTAATTACCCTTAATGCTACCTAGAGCTCACTGTTGGACCGGTAGGTACATACAATTCTTCCTTTATCAAGAGCACAGAATATAAAATAATAGGTACTAATTATGTCAAGAGCATAAGATTTAAGTAAAATCTGTAGATGTGGTACGTTCTCCCAGCGTTTACTCTAATTTGATTCTATTCTTTGATTATAACATATAAAACAATGCAATAAATAATCCTATACGATTTGTTTGGACCACATTACATCCAAACCAGTTCTAAGTAAAATCTGTAGATATGGTACGGTCTTCCAGCGTTCACTCAACAACTGGCCTGTTACAACTACACTCAAACACTCGCTCACAGTTATATTTCCAATCTTGTGCAATAATATAATGAACAAACACGAAGGCATTGCTTTAGTCTGTTCATCAATAAATAATAACACCTAAAGTACGTTGTAGCAACTGTTGTAGGTCCGACTATAACTGAGGTGGGTGGTCCTAATTGCATTTATTTTAAGCTTTTCATTTTCGAGAAGCTAGTACCTCATCTCCCCTTTTTTATTTAGATCGATGGTCAAGAGGTAAGTTTCAATATCAGTAATATAAAGATTGACCCGAGCTGGTACCAAGTTTCGTTGGCGCAGCGCATCAGCATTGCCATACAGCGGGGCAACGCAGCCAGCAGCGTCTTGGGGACGCTTCTGAGTGGCAGTAGAGCCACCTCTAGATTGTTTGCAACAATCTGTGTAAGCTCAATTGTTTCAATTGTAAACTAGTTCTAATTTGTTTCTATTCTTTGATTATATTTTGTAACATAATAAACAATGCAATAAATAATCCTATACGATTTGTTTTGACCATGTTACATCCAAACCAGTTCTAAGTATTGATACTATCAAATATTTTAGATAAATAATAATACAATAAAACAATTTTGCAATTTAGCAACATTTGTTCAGGCCATGTGCGCGCCCGCCCCATCGCGATGTAATTTCGAGTACGGGCCTTGTAATAACATAGTACGCAATAAACGCAGCGGAGTCGAATTATCAGCTTTTCATGCGTCTATTTGTGTCACGCGTCAGATTTTATCTGATCTAAGGCGGTGTAACTTTATTATCTGAATATCGTCTTCACGCAATGGTTCTGAAAATGGTGATGAAAAGATTGCTCTCGTAAAAAATGCTTCTGGGCATGTCCACAAAAGAGAATTTAACAAGTAATAGTATCCTGCCATTCAAACCTCCGTTTGAGTGATTTTAGAGACGAAGACCTTATGGCGCCCATGCTCAACATTGTCTTTTTATATGATAAAATAAAAACTTACTATACCAACCTATATAAAAAAATATTAATGTATTATTAGTAGGTAGGTGAAATGATGATAAGATAATTTTAATATTGTTATAACTTAATATTGCGATAATCCTGCTGATTATCGCAATATTAAGCATGCATTACCTACCTGTTTAAGCGGATGTACCTACTAGGTATACTGTGCAGCTAAGACCCATAAAATCAGCGCTACTGTATCACGACCATAGAACGGCGGCATTTACTGGTAGCTTCCGGTATGCGGCGACGAAGTGTTGGAATAATATCCCTCCTCCCCTAAAAAATCTTTTATCAAAATACACGTTAAAATCTAAACTTAAAATACACTTACTTGATAAACAAAAACAGGGAATTCCCAAGCACTTCGATCGCTGACAATAGGGCTCGCGCGAAACGATACTCTTTCAGGTAGGTAGGTAGTTGGGTGGCTCTCTAATGTTGCCCAGACCCTTATGTATGAGATTGGTGTTCTCAGAAGGGAGTCCACCCATCTTATAGTTACATTTGTAGTTAGTATGTTGAATGGGTCATAGGTACTTGTATGTGGTGTATTAAATATATTTTGTAGATTGATCATAAGTTAGAACTTTGAGTTAATCTTTTTGGTCTCAGTACTAACGAAAGACATAACAGATCTCTATGCGTAAGGTATAATTAATATAATTACCTACTTTACTTAACTATTACTAAACTTTAAAGGCTGGTAGTGTCGTTGCCAGAAAATGGATTCAACTTCTATTATGGTTGTAGGCAGTAGATACATTTACTGACAGCCGTGTGACGCTGGGCTCGCCTTGTCTCGTCACCCTGACTCATAGAACTTTATTATCACTGAGCTATTATCCATTTTCCACGGCTACACATACGTATTTTTAGCACGGATTAGCACAGGTATAAGAGGTGCCTCTACTTTTTGTTTTTACTCCAACTTTTTTATATTTAAGTTATTTTTAAATTTTGCCACTTAGTAACGAGTAAACTAATTGTATGTGTGTGTTTTATGTGACAAATAAATGATTTACTTACTTACCTAACTGTTTAACCTGCGTACTTAAAGATAAGAATTGAGAATTACTTCATCTCCCATGCTGTCTAGCTCATATCGGATTTGAACGGATAGCATGGACAGCATGAGAGATGACGTCATTAACAATCACTTTATGTAAGGAAATTTTCGATATTGTGGCATCCGGAAATACCGAATTATATTCGTGTCGTGGCGTAATGGCGAAAATGTTCCACATCTACTCTCCTATCTAATAAAACGTAAATATTTACCACTGTCTATTTTGTTCTTACATGTCCAGTCCATCCCAAGGTTGCCTGGAAGAGATCGCTCATAGCGATAAGGCCGCCTTTGTACTTCGTCTACTCTTAGTATCTATTTCTGTATTGTTTTTTTGTTTGTGTGGTACAATAAAGAATTGTCTATCTATCTATCTATCTATCTATCTATCTATCTATCTAAAACGGTACTTGCAGATCAGATCGACGAGATACAACAAGAAAAAAATTATAAATAAATAAATAAACTATTCACACAGCATCACCTAGCCCCAAGCTAAGCAGAGCTTGTGTATGGGTACTAGATAACTGATGTGATGTACAAACAGCAATCGGTTCCTCCACCGGTACCGACCGGAAGTGACGGATGCGGTGTCCGCAGGAAACGGCCACGTCTGCGTCGGCGCTCACTATCCCGTTAAATATTTTCCCTCCATTTTATTGGCGGCAAATTGTTACAAATAGAGAAGCAAGAATCCGATAAATTGAATCTGGGAAAATGGTTTTTTTATTAGGTCGGATCCACGTCTTTAAACTAATTACCTATATGAGCTTTTTATGGGACTGGATTTCTAGAGTTTGTAGAGATGTAAAACACATAACCATTTGTATATTTTTTTTAAGCTAGGTATACATTTACATAATGGCTGTTGTGGTGCGTAGCATATGGTTCCATAATAATATAATTTAATTATTTTCAAAAACTAAAAACTATTCCACTGTATTTACACAGTTTTGTAAGTTTTCTGGAACAAATATTAATTTCTCGGGAATAATTTTTTATGGGATGACCCCGGATCATTCTCCATACATTATCGAAAGAATTTTCTAAATTGGTCCATAACTGACGGGGAAATTGACGGACCCACAAAAAAAAACATACAGCCGAACATAGAACCTCCTCCTTTTTTTGAAGTCGGTTAAAAAGTAGGCATTTCGCCTATTTGTTTCTCCATATAAAAAACTAAAGAGGTTTTGACCAAAAGGGCATCTTGGCCTATGCTCTATATTCTGGGGTGATTACACTGATAGAAAATCATTTTTAAAATGCAAAAACGCTGCATAACCGCTATGATCAAAATCAATATGACAGACAGCTGTAAGCCTCTATATAAAAAACAAAATACACTTACAAACTTCTATATTTTGGAAATTGCGGTATTTGTAAACAGCTATTCCAATCTATTTCCACGAATGTGTTACAATGTCTTCCGCAATAGACGCGATAACATTAGATTATGCAGACACGACTCAAAAACCGCTGTGTTAAGGAAGAGCCAGTCAGTGTGCAAGGCACCCATAATATTCTACAATAAAATACCGAACAGTTACAAAAAATTAAATGTATTATATTATGACATTGTATTATATTATAATTATAGATATTTTGAACCATGAGATAATATGGATGTTAAGAATTGCATGCTTAGGTGTTTTATACGTCGGTGTTACATCATCAAGGTATTTGATTTATTACGTATTGTAATTTTAGGGGTTTTGAACATCGGCTTTTTAACTGTAGATATTTTAGTTTTAGATGTTCTAATAAGCACTCATAAACTTACTTAGGACAATACTAAAAAAAAGGTCAATGTTTTTATTGATATATACGAATTTCTAAATGATGTTCTTATTTTAATTTTACTAAAGAAAAACTAAAATCAATTATAATATCTAATCAATACTCTAATAATCCTTCTTTGTATATGATGATAATGTATCAATTATGCATGAATATTACCAAAATTACTATTTATTTGTTATACAAAGATACTTTTGCCATACTTTTACCATATTTTTTGCATACCGATAATATAAATTAATAAATAAATAAATAATAAATCGTTTATTTCTTTTAGGTCTTACATTTTACATATTAGTATACCTACTAATAATATTGTGCATAATTATTATGTGTTTTAGACCTTATTTACCATTTCGTTCAATATACAGGAAAACAGAAAGAAAATAAAAGAAAAATTGTTTATAACGACTCAATCTTACACAACTAAAACAGAAGGTAAAACTAAAGTTATCTTAATGTAACATACAAGTTTGAGAAGATATGGTCTTATAATATAAGACCATATCTTCTCAAACTATATATATGTACATATCCTTTCAATAAAACTTCTTATTATCAACTTCCCATGGTCGTGGGACAATCTGTACAGGCTACGCCTAGTGCGTGGATCGTTAGATATTTCATTATTTTGAATATAAGACCGTATCTCCTTACCATACATTCCTTATACCATATATTCCTTTATGTTTCTAAATAAGTAAAACAGCATTAACAGACTTTTAAAAAATTACTGATCTTATCCGGTAATCGAACCTACTAAAATACAAAAAATTCAACAGCGTATTTTTTATGGCACTGATCGATAGGGTCAATCACAAGAATCAAATGTGTCTAATAAACATTGCATATTAATTATCTGACATAAACTGGGACGAGACGAGGAATCTATCTTGACTGGCTCGTTTACACCAGTTAGACCAATCTGCTGCAGTCGACTGATGCAGACCATCAATATTAAATCACTGGTTCCAAAACCAGTCCAGACCTCCAAAGGTCTGTAGATACATTTTGACAATGACAAAGACAGCAATCGCCTTGGTGTATTTAGACAACACTTTGTCCACCGTGTGGACTTCGGCACAGGGTGCGCGGCATGCGGTGCGGCGAACGTGCTTTCCTTCAGAAGCCAGTCTAACTGGTGATATGATTATTTTATCCTCCTAGCTGAATTTCGGCTATGGTGTTCAGTCTCAACGGAGACTAGATATGTGCGCAGGACATTATTATAGTGTACAAGTGTGTGCGCAAACACTAGTGCACTATCTATTCACTAACTTTAATAATCCGATGAGATGGTCGAGGAGAGGTCAGGGCCTGACCTGTAACTGGTGTAAAGGACTCATAAAAAGTGCTTCGTCCTTCCACTTTTTGGCATATTTTATGGTCTTCCTCTTATTTAATATGCAATATTTGTTAGACAAATTTGATTTTTATAATTGAATCTACCGCCGAATAACATAAAAAATACAGACTGCTATTTTTTGGATTTTAGTGGGTGCGATTACCAGATAAAGCAATAAATTTTTCGAAGATCTGTGAATGCAGTTTTACTTATTTTTAAAAATAAAGGAATGTTTGCTTTCAGTAAAACTTCCTATCTTCAATATTTCTGGTACTTCCCTTGGAAGCTTACTTGGCCCTGTATGTCCCATGGCCGTGGGACAGTGTATTGGTCAAACGTGTTGTGTCATACATATAAATTACCTACCATCTTTGTTTACTTACACATGTTTTTGCAAATAAATTATCTTTATCTTTATCCATTCTGCCCTTAATTGCTATCGTTTATTTTTTGTAATCTCCTTAAAAACTAATAAAACTTAGTCTGCGCAGAGTGCTAAGTAACGACAACAGAAAAACTGGGTCTTTTTTATAACTAAACAGATAAAAGAACTGCTACAGCTACAAACTACGTCTCGTTTTTAGTGTGTAAGAACCTAAACAATTAAAAACGCGCATGAAAATTTGGCTCAAGGGCAATGTTCAGTAATGTTTTTCGTTGACTGTACCTACATTCGGATAAGCTTAATCGACGGGACCGGTGTGGCCATTAAAAACTTATTAAACATCATCTCGAGCAATTAATATCCTCCCTGATTTACCCCAAATCTGTTCATTTCACCCTTCCTAGTACCTACCTACCGGCTATTTCCTAATCAAACAAATTATAGGTACCTGGTACTCATTTCACCTGGCAAACGATGTGTAAAAATATTCATAGGTACTTTTACTGCTCTTCTGTAAAATAATACTTTGATAAACCATATTCTATTGTATTATGTAACTACATACTTTAGATAAATTTTCAGGATATGGCCTTGAGAATAATTTTACTTTGCATAAATTAAGTACCTACCTACGACAGCTTTGCCCCCGCCTAAGTGGAGCAATCGACCCTTGAAAATAGCGACAGTACATGAAATCCCCGTGTGCACAGCCCTTAAAAGCACACCCTTTTCGGTCGCCACGAAACGTTTGAGAGGCAGCTTTATAATTCATGTCCTTTTTGAACCATTTTCCTTGATCAAATATTTATAAAACGCTCTAAATTTGAGTGGCTTGATTGATATAATTGCTTTCATTAGAACATTTAGAACGATGTATTTTTTTGCTGAATAAAGTGTTTCGTCAAAAAGGCGTGGCCCCAGTTAAAAAACACATTGTGTGAGCACAATGAAAGTTGCAAGCAGCTATTATGCTAATTGTGGTTTTGTTTTGTTACTTTTATAAATGGGTGCCAAAGACGTGCGCACGATTGTAAATGTCAATTGTTTGTAAAAATATTTTGACAGGAAAATTCTATGTTGCCCCGCTGTCGAATTGGCGCCTAATCGCGGGCGCGCGTCGTTTACGCCCACTGTTAATTTGAAAGTAGAGTTTATTTCTATTTTATATTTTATTTTGATTGTAGCCACGTGTCAAAGGGTCTTTTATTATACCTGGCAGTTTTTATCCGTCGTTTGAAGCTTTTTCGTATTAGTTTCATTATCTGAATGTGTTAAACCTTATATACCTCTAATATTTATCTGTGTATTCTGGTGCGTAGGTAATTTGAATCCATTGATTAATTTGATGGAAGAGTATACAATATCTGAGTCTTTAAGCCCAGAGTACCCAGAAGGAACTAACTCAATGTTATTTCTGGGAAATCGTAATCTTCATCTTCACATCAAGGACCCTAGCAAGTTCTAGCGAGGCTCGTATCGAACCGGCGGCAATGGGCCCTCTTCTTGTAACTAGCCTTCTACATGTATGCCCGTTGCGAAGGTCTATAACTGCGCCCTTATAACATTTTAACATAGGGTTGCTAAGCTAGTCAATTTAGATGTATTCGTGAGTGTATCACTCATATATTGTCGCCGCTCATTAGTTCATTTGCTTTTGATTTTTATTCGTAGTCAAAATGCAGCAGTTAAGCGGCGAAAATAATATGAGGGATGCACTCACGCATACACCTGAATAAACCAGCAGATTTGCTATGTCGGCCTTCTACAAGATGGAACCAGAATTTATTTATTGCGTGGAATTTCTCGTCACAGAGCCGTAGCCAGGAGTTCACTTCGCGGGGATCGAAGTCCCTACCGAGGACGCGTAAACGTCATCGTATCGCAAACATTTTGAGGATTTCTTAGTTTTTTGAAAACTGATTTTAAACAAGGGAAGACATAGCCAAAAATTATATCGTGAAAAATCAATGTGTTGATAGTTTTGATGTAATTTTTTTGTGATGTTACTTAATATTAAATGGGTGTAGTTTGGAACTATAAAAAAACCGAGTGTTTGTCAACGGCAAGCAGAGTGAACCGCGAAAGTTTTGTGCGTTCGTTAGGTTTGGGTTTTGCATATTGAAGGACTTTGCATATTGAAACCAACGAGCGTTGAGCCCAGACCACAGACAGGAGGCAAAAATGTCGTCTGCGAGCGGAGCGGTTTAGTTTTCGTTAAAATTTTGTATTTTTTTTGTTTGCGTTTTTGTAATAGTTATATACAGCGGGGCTCGAGTCTCGGACCATTAGCCAAAAGCTTTAAATGTAATTGGCAGCGAACATTTTGTAGTATGCTTAGATTTTTTGCCGTGATATTTATTGATTTTCGTTACATTTCTGTATATTTAGCAATGCTACAAGCATAGTGGGGGTCTAGCTCTAGGCGATAGCCAAAAATAACAGATTTTACATACGTTCGGAGCCCCTGTTGCCCGGAGGCCCCTATCCCTTTTTATACCGCTGATACGGCAGTAGCTACGCCCCTGCTTCAAATACTTATACACTACAAGTGAGATGTAGGCCAATACTTTTACAAAAAATAAATGAATATTTAGAAGTTATGCACTTAAGCAAGTTAGTTATAGTTAAAAACTTAATGGCTCAAATAGTGTTTACTTTCAATCTAAGCATTAGTCTGCGGATCCACCATCCCTTTTACTGTTTGTTTTTTTACGGTTTGCGGTGGAAGGAAAGCGAGGCAGTCTTAAAAGCTCACCAATTAGGCACTAAAAGCACCTTCGGGCTTGCTTGCTCCTCGGTTTCTACGTCTCATCAATGTTGTACGCGGCTCTCAGGAAAACTTCGCACTGCATAAAAAATACACAACTTTCTGAGAGCTTGAGGTTGCTAATAATTGAGTGGGATGGTATCATGATACTTTCTGAGAGCTTGAGGTTGCTAATAATTGAGTGGGATGGTATCATGATACTTTCTGAGAGCTTGAGGTTGCTAATAATTGAGTGGGATGGTATCATGATACTTTCTGAGAGCTTGAGGTTGCTAATAATTGAGTGGGATGGTATCATGATACTTTCTGAGAGCTTGAGGTTGCTAATAATTGAGTGGGATGGTATCATGATACTTTCTGAGAGCTTGAGGTTGCTAATAATTGAGTGGGATGGTATCATGATACTTTCTGAGAGCTTGAGGTTGCTAATAATTGAGTGGGATGGTATCATGATACTTTCTGAGAGCTTGAGGTTGCTAATAATTGAGTGGGATGGTATCATGATACTTTCTGAGAGCTTGAGGTTGCTAATAATTGAGTGGGATGGTATCATGATACTTTCTGAGAGCTTGAGGTTGCTAATAATTGAGTGGGATGGTATCATGATACTTTCTGAGAGCTTGAGGTTGCTAATAATTGAGTGGGATGGTATCATGATACTTTCTGAGAGCTTGAGGTTGCTAATAATTGAGTGGGATGGTATCATGATACTTTCTGAGAGCTTGAGGTTGCTAATAATTGAGTGGGATGGTATCATGATACTTTCTGAGAGCTTGAGGTTGCTAATAATTGAGTGGGATGGTATCATGATACTTTCTGAGAGCTTGAGGTTGCTAATAATTGAGTGGGATGGTATCATGATACTTTCTGAGAGCTTGAGGTTGCTAATAATTGAGTGGGATGGTATCATGATACTTTCTGAGAGCTTGAGGTTGCTAATAATTGAGTGGGATGGTATCATGATACTTTCTGAGAGCTTGAGGTTGCTAATAATTGAGTGGGATGGTATCATGATACTTTCTGAGAGCTTGAGGTTGCTAATAATTGAGTGGGATGGTATCATGATACTTTCTGAGAGCTTGAGGTTGCTAATAATTGAGTGGGATGGTATCATGATACTTTCTGAGAGCTTGAGGTTGCTAATAATTGAGTGGGATGGTATCATGATACTTTCTGAGAGCTTGAGGTTGCTAATAATTGAGTGGGATGGTATCATGATACTTTCTGAGAGCTTGAGGTTGCTAATAATTGAGTGGGATGGTATCATGATACTTTCTGAGAGCTTGAGGTTGCTAATAATTGAGTGGGATGGTATCATGATACTTTCTGAGAGCTTGAGGTTGCTAATAATTGAGTGGGATGGTATCATGATACTTTCTGAGAGCTTGAGGTTGCTAATAATTGAGTGGGATGGTATCATGATACTTTCTGAGAGCTTGAGGTTGCTAATAATTGAGTGGGATGGTATCATGATACTTTCTGAGAGCTTGAGGTTGCTAATAATTGAGTGGGATGGTATCATGATACTTTCTGAGAGCTTGAGGTTGCTAATAATTGAGTGGGATGGTATCATGATACTTTCTGAGAGCTTGAGGTTGCTAATAATTGAGTGGGATGGTATCATGATACTTTCTGAGAGCTTGAGGTTGCTAATAATTGAGTGGGATGGTATCATGATACTTTCTGAGAGCTTGAGGTTGCTAATAATTGAGTGGGATGGTATCATGATACTTTCTGAGAGCTTGAGGTTGCTAATAATTGAGTGGGATGGTATCATGATACTTTCTGAGAGCTTGAGGTTGCTAATAATTGAGTGGGATGGTATCATGATACTTTCTGAGAGCTTGAGGTTGCTAAAAATTGAGTGGGATGGTATCATGATACTTTCTGAGAGCTTGAGGTTGCTAATAATTGAGTGGGATGGTATCATGATACTTTCTGAGAGCTTGAGGTTGCTAATAATTGAGTGGGATGGTATCATGATACTTTCTGAGAGCTTGAGGTTGCTAATAATTGAGTGGGATGGTATCATGATACTTTCTGAGAGCTTGAGGTTGCTAATAATTGAGTGGGATGGTATCATGATACTTTCTGAGAGCTTGAGGTTGCTAATAATTGAGTGGGATGGTATCATGATACTTTCTGAGAGCTTGAGGTTGCTAATAATTGAGTGGGATGGTATCATGATACTTTCTGAGAGCTTGAGGTTGCTAATAATTGAGTGGGATGGTATCATGATACTTTCTGAGAGCTTGAGGTTGCTAATAATTGAGTGGGATGGTATCATGATACTTTCTGAGAGCTTGAGGTTGCTAATAATTGAGTGGGATGGTATCATGATACTTTCTGAGAGCTTGAGGTTGCTAATAATTGAGTGGGATGGTATCATGATACTTTCTGAGAGCTTGAGGTTGCTAATAATTGAGTGGGATGGTATCATGATACTTTCTGAGAGCTTGAGGTTGCTAATAATTGAGTGGGATGGTATCATGATACTTTCTGAGAGCTTGAGGTTGCTAATAATTGAGTGGGATGGTATCATGATACTTTCTGAGAGCTTGAGGTTGCTAATAATTGAGTGGGATGGTATCATGATACTTTCTGAGAGCTTGAGGTTGCTAATAATTGAGTGGGATGGTATCATGATACTTTTGAGTTCGTTTTCGTTACATCGAAATGACCTCTTGGAATTCAGAAATTGAGTTAAGATTTGAAGGTTTTTTTACTTGCTGTGTTTATTGAATTTTGAGTATAATAAGTGTATAACCGCTTTAGGTAAATATTTTATTTATTTTTATTTTATTTTATTTGGTACACAAAACACATAACAAGCATTAACAATAATAGAACACAAAAATCTGAGAAAATAAGAACTGGCTTTACACGTAACACTATGAGCTATGTGTAAATAGATAAATATAAGGCCTAGCTCTGTTGACCACAAAGAACAGATTAAGTATATTTCCTTTTTTCACAACAGCAGGTAAAAGCTGTGGCGTCCTAAAATTTTCGAGAATAAAATGAACGTGAAAAATGTTTTTACAAAATGTTGTCAAGCTCTTTATTGGTAACACTTAGCTTTCATACACTTGTTACTGGGCTGTATTCTAGCGGCAAGCTAGAACAGCTGATTTTTATCTTTATTTACCTCCACCAAGTTTTTCTTTATTCATTTAGTAGTCTATTGCCTTATTTTATTAAGTTATGTACGTAGTAAGTGATCTCTGGAAATAGTAATAAAATTCCAGAGTAGTACCTATAGGCTATTCATCCATGTATCATGCGAGTGAAGCCAGGGCCAGAAGCTTGTAATCTATGAAATAACAATTACATAGGTACAAGGTATCTAACGCACGAACGAAATAGGTCAGATTAAATAAAAGACTTAGGTATGTACATAGATAGATGTGTATTGTGTATTCGGAATTACGATGTTTGAAACGTAGTTTTGTTAATTAAAAACTTGTAAGAGCATCCTGCTTGTCCCACGTAAAGAGGCTTAAAACAAAAAGATGGCGAATCTGAGAGCCACAAGCAAACCTTAAAAACTTTCCGACATGAAAGTTTAAAAGTGATCCGAGAGGGCCGTCCGCCCGCCCGCCCCCGGCGAGTGGGGAAGGCTGGTTGCTAGGCAACCGCTCAACCGCCCTGCGCCCAAATCTCCGTTTGAAACAGAAAACCGAAATTTTATTGTTCGCAACGTACGGATTTGTGTTTCATTTATGTGTTGAACAGGTAGTTTTCAATTTGTCTAGGCATTGTTGTGGGAATTTAGACGGAAATAGTTACTATATTGTTTTTAACTAGTATTTTAATATTTCAAGTTTTACAAAGAGTTACTTAAATTAAACGACTTAGAACGTTTATTATATTTATATACTAGCCATTGTGTATTGGGATTATAAAGTTTTATTAAAATCTAATAAAGCCTAACGTAAATCATACATAATATAATGTTTGAAATCAATAAGAGAACATTAACGTTAAGTACCTAAGCAATAATCTTCGTTTTTATACCTCAAGCCATTTTTCATTAATATTTAGCGAATCTGCGATCTTTATAGAGAGACTAGCTGCTGCCCACGGCTTTGCACGCGCTTTTTAAGTAGCTTATGTCCGTCCACGGGATACCATTTATCTCCCTGCCAAATTTTATTGAGATCCGTTCAGCCGCTCAGGCGTAAAAAGGTAACAGACAGGCAGATAGACAGAGTTACTTTTGAATTTATAATATTGGTATGGATTAACTGGTACCTACTTATAAAGTAAAAAAACGTTGAGTTCGTTCTTAAGAACAGTGACGATGTAAATTTTCTGACTTGCCTCTGCAAGACAGTAATTCCTCTCAATTTGCGTCACACACGGCACAAAAGGAAGGCATCGAGTGAAGTCAATTAGAATGCAAATGTAAGAAAACGACCATTAGGGCTGCCTTCGTGCGCTCCACGTATTGATCATACATCCCTCACACACTTACTTACATACACCCATCTCTTTTTAACTTCCCCACAACAGATCACTATAAACATAAACATTTTCATACCAAAATGCCTTTTCTAGAACTTTATCCAACCTAATTTGAAGCCTATTTATACATTTTACAGTTTCAATTTCAGCAGAATCTTCCAGAGCCGGTTACGACATTTTCCTCACAAGCTGTGTCCTTGTTGTGCTAGCAAATTCTGTTCCTACGTTTAAAGGAATAAAGATCTATTTCAGTGTAGCTCACTAAGAGAAAATGAATTCTATTGAGATATTAGAGAGACTATAATCGAAAGATGTGTTTCCAGTTTCAGTTGTTGACGAGTTGGCTCTTTGTAGGTATAGGTATGTTGACGCTAAAAGATAGAGGGTTGTAAACATCGTGATGAGTTTGGCTTTTTATAATGGTTAGGTATATTGGAACCTCGGTTGTTGCTTTCTGATTTATGTAAGGGGTGAGATAGAACATAGCATTTTGAAAGATAAACGTAGCAGCCTCTGCGAAGTGCTACGAATCTACAGGATTTCGTAGACTCTCAATACCTATTGTATTGTATTGTAAGTACCTATCTATTTAATAGAAGGTGATTTAAGTAGTATTTAAGTAATAGAAATAATTTTATTCGAAACTGAAATTATTTTTTTTTAATAAAAACTGACTCAACAATTTATGTCAATTCGAAACAAAACGAACCTATTCGTAGACAAAACTATCCTCTGTTCTTATTATTATATTATCTTCCTACAAATTCGAGACCTAGTTGATTTCCGTAGAACCCTTCCGTTGGTACTCGGGTAAAAAGCATGCTCTATTTCGACTACTCGCGACATCTCTTGTGGACCATAGCAAACTCAAGACATTCAGAACACATCAAATGCCTTGCGCAAACTGCTCACAATCTTCAAACGAAATTAACCTTTAATTTCATAAGAATAGTGTTCAAATGGCAAGTAGCTTACGCGCCGGCGCAAGACCATCGATTTCAGTCTGACGTTCCTTGACGGAACAAACGTCAAAGAGAATCATAACGTTTAGTTTTACTAAACAAATCAGATGAAAATCTGGGGAAACCTAACATGCGATTAGAAGGTAGGTAATCTTTTACTATCACTTTTATCGTGCTTACTAAGAGTAGTCCCACATTTAGTATTATTAGCACCGAAGCTTACACGGAGCGCTTTGGTTAGAATATTAAATAGTTAGTAGTAGTAGGTTAGCATTTTATTTTTACACTTAGCATGAGAACAGTCACTGCCAAAAGTATGCGATTCAGTGAGATTAGAACACCGTAATGAAGTGTTTCATTTATATTGAATCATTGTAGGTTTTTATAAGTATAGTCATCGACAAAAGTCGCAAAACTAGGTCAACGTTCCACGTGAATTTGGTGGTGGAGGTGGATGAAGGTGTATACGAGGCGCATTCCACTCTGGTTTTTTACTAGTTCTTACGTAGACTCACATTAATCATAGTCCCCAGAGTCATTATTATTTCTGAAAATAAATGTTTTAATTACATTGATATGGAGCTGAGAAGGCTTTCAATCTACCACAACTCTAAATACCTACTGTTAATTTTGTACTAATCTTTTAAACTTTATTACTGTAATACCAAAATGTGACCAAGAGTACAAAAGGAGTCGCGAGGCGTTCTATTCATGGCATTGTAATCGCATCGGATAGGGTGTTATCGGCTGATACGGTGGGCAGGACAGGGGTGCTTGCTCTCTGGTGCAAGGGACTCACTGTAAAATAGTTTGTCAACTTGATTTGTGAGCATGCTCTTGATGTATCTATGTAATTATTTTGTGAGAGAGAGTAGAAGTATAGAAAGCTTTTTCCAATATTTTCAGAGTTTTGTAAATGATTATGGTTATGGTCCATTTAAGATTACATGCTCTTTATTGAAACTAGTTCAATAAATAAATAAGTCTTTCTGAAGGAGTGTGTATGTGAATCTAACATGTTCGGTATTATTTCAGCATAAAAATGAACAAAAGAATAATAAATGAGAAAGTTAAAGGTATCTGTTTTGGTTTGCATAATAGCTAGAAAACCTTATCGTCGTATTTCAACACAAATCAACAAAATTCATGCTTTCATCGATTCAGCCTGTCTTGCCAATGTTCCATGATTTAAACGGTGCTGAGCGGAGCTTTGTAAACGCATGTCATATGTGAGACTGCTGTGCGAACTTATGACCGGTGTGTCCCACCCGCGGAACATACCGCTTTCTACGGACACCTCGACATATGCACTATGCACTTGTCACTAAGAGTACTATGAGCGCATAATTTGTCCTCCATTACTTTATACACTCTGTAATAAAGTGGGGTCCGATTAAAGACCGGTCTCGTCTTTCCGTCGGACCAAATGTTCCAAATAGGGGACGAAAATAAATTATGTATTCGATCTATTGAAAGTTCTTTGTAATAGATTTTTTGTAAAGGGTGGTTTAGCCACCTGATTCCTTTGTTTTGATGTTGCAAATCCTTTGTAGTTTGCGAAGAGTTTGCGTGATCGTGTTACTGTCATTTGTTTTTATTAAAATGGCTTTAGTTTCAGAGTAGAAATATGTAGATAGGTTAATGATTCCTCAAAGCCCTACGTTAACACAGCCTATTGCTTTCACGGCTGATTTAAGATCCAACTTAATTTTTTATGGTTATTTATAAGTAAGTCTTAAATTGGTAGCTACCTATGTCCAGTTTGTGAAATAAATTAAGTGATTCTAAAATATTGGACTAACTTTTTAAAATATCTAGGATTCCTTATCTAATCACTTGAATTAGATTCAGATTTGTCTATATTTTTAACTAAAAAATAAATAATAATAATTATTCAAAGATCAACTGATCTTTGAATAATTGATGTAGTAGAGCAAACACGTACCCAACTAATTCTTCGAATAATAAAGCCAATTGCAATCCCGCATCGAAAAATTAAAAATTCAAAACAGTTTCATTAAAAATCTAGCCAATTTTTTGGCAAACCTTTAATTTGGCATGCTTTTTACCGAATGACAAATGCAATGGGTAGACCATGGCCCTTGTGAAATGAGGTGTGACTATTGTGTCTCTGCGGGATCCAGCCATGGGGTCCGGCCCCATGTGGCCGGCCCAGCTGTCAACTCTTTCAATGCAACACGAGTTGCAGGACTTGCAGGTATTAAAATGTTAGTTTTGTATTGTTTTGTTATTTGTCGATCAGTTGAAGTAGGTCGAATAATCTTTACAAAATATTTGATTTGTGACTGAGCTCTGCACCTAAGTAGTTTAGTGTAGTTAAGTACAGTAGAATTAGATTTTTTTGTATTGTATTTTGTATAGTAGGGCCTACGTAAGTTTCGTAGCAAAAGGCGTATTGGTTTAGTAACTCGATAAAAAGAAAGTGTTATGTTTTATTTTAAGTTAAGTTGTTGTACATTATCATTCAAATTCAACTAATAAAACATAGGTAGGTACAGCCCGCTGTTCAGTCGTATTCTAACTAACTAAATATCTTTACAAATATAGTTCTATCTCCGAATGGACGTTGACTAGAGATTTTTTAAGAATTTTGTAGTTAATTATAGAAATTATGAGCGTACAAACAATCGACTGATAACCTTATTTAATTAAAATTTAACTGAAATATATCGACGTTTTTTAAAATCGAAATCTGAACATTTTTCTAACTACAATAGACGAAATAAAGACAACTAATTCGGTAGAATCATGGTAGGCGTAGGTATACGACTAACCTCACACAATTTAGCAAAGGTCACGATTAATAAATATTTATAATAAAATACCTAGCTCCATAAAATATCTTAAAGTAGAATCGGTTTTTCGTAGTAAACTCAAAAAATACCTTATTTTTAAATGTTAGTAGGTACTCCGTTAACGAATTTTCAAATGATAAGTCTAAACTATAACTATTTAGCTGCCTACGTAAAAAATTTACGTACTTACCGAGTTATTATTACAATTGTTTTGATTCTTGTAGCTGACATTGCCTATATTTTCGAATATTTTTTTATGTTTCTAGCTTAGAGCTAGAGATTATGTACCTACCTATTATAATAATGTTTAAATAAATTGCTGCGCCCTTACAGGGTACATGTACTTACCTCTAAGCTAATTACCACCTAAGCTAAAACTATGTAATAATGTATGCCATTAATAACACTGAAACTGATAATTCAAGTACAATTAATTTATTCAATTTAATAGGCATACATTTATAATGCACTTAGAATAATCAAATAACAATAATATGTAAATATAATAAACTCTCGTCAAATTAAATAATATGTGATTAATAAGCATCTTCATCTGAAATGAAGTCTTTTTTCAGAGTAGTATGATTTTTCTTGTAGCGCTTGATGATGTTTTTGAACATTGTTTCGTTTAGTTTCATTACTTTCTCAGGTAAAGTGTTATAAAATTTTACACAATTCACAACAAACGATTTGTTAACCTTCGTAAACCGTGTAATAGGTTAGACAAGCCTATTTTTTGATCTCGTATCGAATTGGTGGCTGTCCGAGTGTTTACAGTATCGTAAAATATGCTTTCTTGAATGAATAGAACAGAAAATCTTTATTTGTGAAACATAATTTAACACATGACATACATTGCTTATAACTAATATTATATTATATAATGTTATGTTAAATGAATATTGAATGCATAATGTTTAAATAGTACATCATTATGTAATATCATTACATCATTGATCAATTATATTGTATAGTTATCTTAAATATATTTTTTCTTTGGCAACACCTCTGCTCTACTTATTCACTTTTTACATCTACAATGTCCATTGACAGCATTTCTAGTGCTGGTAATAAACGCGATGGCTCAGGGCATGAGGCGCGGTCCCCACCACCCTTCAGGGCAGAGTCCCGTGGACCAGCATCATCATCATTACAAGCCGAGCGGCTCTAGTTCCATGATGGGGGATAATCAACTGCTGCATGATACAAAGTGAGATATACAATGAAACACTTTTGACTTTTTATCAGACAGAGTGATTTTTTCCTCAGGCTTTTTCGTTTAATGCCTACACTGCCCAGTCTCAGCGGTGCGACCTGGAACGGTCTGCTGCTGGGTGCTCAATATGGGCGTCCGTCATAGGCACTCTATGTGCTAACTCTGTTTTTCTGAGGCTTACCTACACTAACCTACACATAATATGAAAAGTTTATGGTTCATTTACGAATGTTTCAAAATGTTTAAAAATATATTACTATTTTAGACACATAGAAGAAGACAACCAAGTTTTATCTGCTGAAGAGATATCTAATATGTCACCTGAGGAGTTAGAGTTCCACTACTTTTCAGCTCACGATTTCGACAGGAACTCTAAATTGGATGGACTAGAATTATTGAAGGTAGGACTTATCTACTACCGTTTTTTTAATGTGATGCTTCGGTAATGGTGATGAAATGGTGATGAATGGTGATGTGACCATGAAATCAACCTTCTTCTTAACATTGACTGTGGTTTGTTTTAATGGTTTATTTATTTTAGGCGATATACCACACAATGGAACATGATGATGATAATGAGGAAAGGTCTGAGATTGAACCAGAGCCGGATGTATTCGAAGGATACATCTGTAAGTATCAACACAGATAATACTTTTTTTGTTTATTTATCTACTATCTACTAAAAGATTACTACAATATAATAATAATAACACCTAAAAAGCACAGGTTTGTAAGGGAGTGCTACTAGTGAGTTAATCTTGCGATAGTAGGTACAATGTGTGATGAAGTGATTAAGATTATAAAAAAAAATATTACAATAACATGTAGGTATTATAACCATACATGGTATTATATTAGGTCCTTACATATGAAATTGGCGTTTTGTATGGGAGGAACAAAAAGTCGAATATTTTTTAATATAATATATTTAATTAATCAAAGTATGAACCATTATTTTCTATGCACTTTTGCCATCTTATAGGTAGTTCATTGATCCCTTTACTAAAAAAACCATGCGGACGGGAATCAATAAAATCTTTAAAGGCGATTTGGACTGCCCCATCGGAGTTGAATTTTTTCCCTTGCAAGAAGTTATCCAAATTTCGAAAAAAATGGTAATCTGTTGGAGCAAGGTCCGGGGAGTACGGAGGATGTCTTAGACTTTCCAATTGAAGCTCTTCTAATTTAGTAGCCGTCTGTTGCGTAGTGTGTGGTCTAGCGTTGTCGTGAAGCAGCAGTGGCGTGGAGCGATTGACCAGCCTAGGTTGTTTAGCCGCTAGCTTTTCCATCATGGTTTGCAATTGCTGACAATAGACATCAGCCGTAATAGTCTGGCCAGATTTGAGAAAACTGTAATGAACAATACCGGCACTAGTCCACCAAACGCTTACAAGTAACTTTTTTGGGGTTAATTTTCGCTTGGGGCAGGATTTGGCTGGCTGGCCAGGATCCAACCATTGCGCTGAGCGCTTCCGATTATCGTAAAGAACCCATTTTTCATCACAGGTAATGATTCGGTTTAAAATACCTTCATTATTGTGCCGGTTTAGTAATGTAACGCAGCAGTCGACGCGCGTTTGCCGGTTTGCTTCAGTCAATTCGTGAGGTACCCACCTTTCAAGCTTTTTAATCTTCCCAATTTGCTTCAAGTGAATTAAAACAGTTTTATCACTAACATCGCAGCCTGCAGCTAACTCGGACGTGGTTTGCGATGGATCCGCTTCCACAATAGCCTTCAACTCTTCATTATCAACTTGAGTCTCAGGCCGTCCACGGGGCTTGTTCTGCAGGTCAAAATTTCCAGAACGAAAACGTTGGAACCAAAAACGAACTGTGTTTTCTTTTGCAACACGACCGCCATACACATCATTCACCCTTCGAGTTGTTTCCGCAGCACTAGTGCCACGGCGGAACTCGTACTCGTAAATAATGCGATATTTTAAGTTTTCCATTTTGTAAAATGAGTGACGCAAACAGAAAAAAACAGAAGAAAAAAAACAAATGAATGACGATCATCGAAGCACAAATACATGAGTCTATAGCTGTACAAATTTGAATTTGGAATTCCTTACCAAAGAGGAGAAATTTGTGATTAAAGTGGCCAGTACGAAAAACGCCAATTTCATATGTAAGGACCTAATAGGTTGGATAATAGATGCAATAGTTATTTTTAACATGTGTTACAGATAAGAAATACAATTCGCCCATATATGGGCGAATTGTATTTCTCATTTTATACTTCGTTTTGTGTACTTAGTTGATAACTACTGGAATTAGGTAGGCAATTGATTCTGAAAAGTTATTGATACTTATGTAGGTTCGATAATAGGTACGCTTTAAGTTTATATTTGATGTGTTTACACGTTATAGTTTCAATCAGTTCGGTAGGTAATTCATTTATAAGCCGAGGGACCAGATAACTGGCCGTCCGCTTGCCGTAAGCATTGTTTGCGCGCGTAGTGATAAGCTGATTTCGAGCAACAGCTCGTGTATGTATAGGGTGACTAACAACATGTCGAATACTTTCATCGAAGAAATATTTTTTAAGAAGCATACTTAAATTGAATGTGAACAGGCAGTACTTTACAATGCTCAAATAACCCAATTCATCATCACTGAATTGCAGCTTAACATTAGTTGATACTATTTTCTTCAGTATTCTTAACTGGAGGTTATAAATTTGATTGAGGTAAGTAGTGTAAGTACGACCATAGCTACTTAAACCGTATTGAATATATGATTCCGCTAGCGAGTTGTACAGCATGCTGTACAACTCGCTAGCGGAATCAAGCTCATGAGCTTGTCTTTGAAGGGGATACCATTCTTAAGGATTGTGATATTCTCTAGGAAATATCGTAATTTATTGCAGACCCTCTCAATGTGGTAAGACCAGGTAAATTTACTATCTACCGAGGTACAACTGAGGGCTATAGTGGCGCATTTACAATTATCATTGCTGTTGGCATGCAAGCAGCTGTGATCGTGGACAACTAAATTGGTAGGAGAATCTCTTTTTATGTAAGGGGATTTAATTATTAACATTTTAGTTTTACTAGCGTTCAGTACCAAACCTGCATCGTGGCACTATTTTAATATATACTATCGATATCGATTTGTAGAAGGTCACGAGCTTTATTAGGGTCATCATCAGCTGCGACGAGGCATGTATCATCGGCAAACTGGTAGGGTTTATACATTTGCTCATTTCGTTGATAAGAAATGAAGCGGTCCGAGGACGGAACCTTGAGCCGTACCTTCTGTTACTGTGATATAGTCGCTGTTCGTATTATCAATTCTTACGTTATATTTACGGTTTTGGAGGTAATTTTCACACCATTTCAATAGAGGACCTCTGATTCCGCTATTATCTAACTTCTTTATCAACTGAACATGTTCTAGGGTGTCAAACGCACGGGAAAAGTTAATAAGCATGACCAGCACGTGTTTTTATCATTCAGGTTGTTATTAACTTGATCAGTAAATAACGTGAGAAGGTCATTGGTTCCCTTTCCTGGTTGAAACTTAAATTGATTAAATTGATTGAACTTCGTAATTTTTAAAAAACCCATGAAATCTGTTCATTGATATATTATTCGACGATTTTATCGTTATTGGGTGGTAATTTCCGTAATCGTCGCGCTTTCCCTTTTTATGAAAGGTTCTGACGCAGCCAATTTTTAGTTCATCTGGATACAGACCTGACTTTACACTAGAATTTATTAAAGTAGCTATAGCAGTAGATACATCGTTACCCATCAATCTGATTTCCGCTATTCTAATGCTATCTTGTCCAGGAGCTTTTCTTATGTTTAATTTATTAATAATTTTGAGAATATCGTCGCTAGTGGTTTTTTATTTTTATTTAGCACATAGATTACAATAACAGAATAAAACAATTACAACTAGTATATACACTTAATATCTATTGGTGGTTTTTTATCGATTTATTTTATTTTTTAGTGGTTTTTTTAAATAATATATTAAAATCAGTTGGGTTGCATAAGGAATGGGGGTTAGCTAATTTCACACTACAGCTTGGTAGTATATTTTTGACAGCCTTATCGAAACTAATAGCAAAGTTGTCAGCAATTGTTTTAGGGCCCTGAGAGTCAAACATATTTTTAAGTTATATTTTTAAAACCAGTGTCAGACTCAAAAGCTTCGAAGTTTGTATTCATATTTTGTATTCGAAATAAACATGTTTTTCATGACAATGAAGTTGCCACTTATACAATACAAGTTATAAAAAATAATTTCATGATTTTGCTGTTCCAAATTTCGCCTGTCGACTTGAGATGAGGCAAATACGAAGAACTCTGTAATATAGTTCTATATTCTTATTCTCAATAGAAAAAACTCATAATCACATACTTCTATGGATATGGATATAGATGGCTCTTTAAGCTCTCCTTTTTTCAGCACTTGTGGACAAAACCCTCGAGACAGACGACACAGACGGCGACGGTTTCGTCTCATACGCGGAGTACCGAGCGGCCCGCGAGAAGCAACCCGCCGAGCGAACGCCCCGGGTCATAGCAGCCCCACATCCATAGTACGCGAGAATGAAGTTCGTTGTCAGCCTCTTCAGCACTAAAACCAACACACCGTTCACCATGGAATATCACAAAATGGACAACTATGTCGCGGAAGTTGGACTTAGTATTATGAACATGGAAGCTCATAAGAACAGGGCTAATAAGACAGAAAATAATGTTACGACTACTGCGATGCCGGAAGACGTGTTAATGAAGGACACTGAAGAACTGGATGATGATTATACGATCTACTGAAATGCTGAGAGAGTGATGTGATCAGACTAATCTTACTATTCCTCAATTGCTAAGAGATAAGGGCACATCTCTGGTTTTGGAGGAGGCTCTACGTGGATGGTTAGATAACGGTCAGTTGATGACGACCAAAAGAGTGTTTTTTACCTCTATGGTTTTTCATTTCAACTGTGGACCCGTGAAAAAAACTGGAACTATGACGTTGATCAAACTACCACTAACGATATAAAACATTAATAAGTTTTTCAAAAGTGGGCTTTAGTGTTGAAAACCTTTACTAACTTTTATGGGGTTAACAGCAAACTGACTCTGATAACAAAACTCTTATATAGTGGCTTTAATAGTGTTTAATAGTGTTTTAATTAATCTGTAAGTGAATGTACATATTTCTGGGGCTAGCTAGATGATGTTGTGAGAATAAATTAATAAAGGTCGACATCTTTATTTGTTTATTTTATTTATAATTATTACTAGCTGCTGCCTGAGGCTTTGCACGCTCTTTTCTGGAATAAAAAGTCCCCGGGATCTACCTCCCTGCCAAAATTCATTGAAATCCGTTCAGCCGTTTAGGCGTGAAAGCTAACAGACAGACAGAGTTACTTACGAATTTATAATATTTGTAATAATATTAGTAGGATATATGAAATCTATCAAAGAACGGCGGAACAAAGCGGGCTATAAATAAACGAATAAATATTGGTATATTCAATTGAGGCCAATGAGTAAGTTTAGGTAATCTTTATTAGGAATAACCTAGAAAACAATTTCTCGACACATGGTTGACTGTATTTACAAATGATATGGACTATAATATGTTTACTTATATCTAAACTATTAGTAAATAAATTTCAGCAACTGCTCATATTTGTATTTCATTTCAATATATTTAGTTGAACGTAAAAATAATGTTATTCTCCGCATTTGTACCGTGTTTCGCAGTTCATGCCTTTTTCCCCCCATTCCGAAGCTTGCTTTACCCCGTCAGAAACGTTTTCGTATTCGTCGAGCTCGTTGCTGTTTCTGAAATATAAAATAAAATACTTTTAGATATCCAAATACGATAATATAACGTTGTGGATAACCATCCAAGTTCCAGGCAGTTCAGTTTACGGCCTTATTCCGTAATATGAGGTACACAACTCTGGCCGGATTCAAGCTGGCTTGCTACGATACGTTGTCTTTGGACGGTTTTTAAGTTTCGTCCGCGTCGTTCAGAAACGCCGCTTAATATTTTTCGGAATGTTACGGTTATATTTTTTAACACATTTAGTGAGAAAAATAATTAATTTTAATAAAATGTTGATGTTGATACAATCTATCAAAAAAAAGTTCGTAATAGGCGCCCTGGTCACATTTATAGTTCACGTTAACTATAAACAACAGGTTACTTTAAAAATATACTTTCTTAATAAAGACATAGGTACCCTTGCATCAGCTTCGCTCCTTGCAGCAGCAGCTCAGCACCCGAAGCGTATAGGCCAGCCTGCTGCGGTCTCTTACATGCAAGCATATAGAGGCAGCTGAAGTTCTTCGTCTGCTGGCCGCCCAGGTAACTCAAGTACATCATGATCTCATCTTCAGTGATATACGAGGCATTGCTGTTATCTGGGAACATGGAAATTGTATTATAATACAAGGTTAGTAGTAATACTCTGACACTCATCGTCACGAAGACCGTCGTAAAGACGCCTAGTCTTATTTTTTAAAATTTCATGAAATCCACTTTCCATACAACGTGAGTCCGGAACCTAAGGCATTACCTAAATCTATATAGGATCAAACTTCCACTCCCATTTTAATTAACACATGTTAATTTGGTGTGCCTACAGAGTTTCAATGAGACATTTAGTTGATATGTTTTCTAATAGTAATAGCCTATGTCGACCCGATGTGGGGCAAAGGACTGTCTTTTCTTACAAGTAGGTAAAAAAATAGTAATAGTAATTAATTATTTTAAGGTCGAGTTCAAGATGGCGAGACTGCACAAATTTATGTCCAATAAATTCACGTAAATGTATGCAGGTATCGATACTTTATCGCCGTCATCTCGTTATCGATGTCGTGTCGTTGACGGCGGCGGTGGACACACTGCGTAAGACTTATAATCAGGCAAGACAAAAGTCTGATTCGCTGTAGAGATTTCGCTACAACAAACAAAAGACTAACGATTAACCCGCTATAATTGTTACGGAAGACAGTATTCATTCCGTAAGACATTAGTGCTCTATTCAGATACAAACCTTAGAAAATTCCTGTTCCTATTTCCTTGTTTTATTTAGATCATTAACTGAGTCCATACTAACAAAGGATACCTAAACTAGTCGAATACGCGATTGAAGGGGCGATTATTGTCAATTCGTATACCTACTCAATAAACCAAATAAGAACAATATTTTAATATTCCCTGAGTGATTTTTGTCACAACCAAATTTACACTTAACTACAGCAATTTAAATAATTTCTGTCAGTTTACACATTTACGTTAACAGACAGTCGCCTAGTCGCAAGCTTTTCGAAAAATACCCAAATACTAAGTAAATTTCGGTACGGGACACCGGTAGTTAATCCGCTTCTGACGGGATTACGGACGGACACGAGAAACGCATTCGCGCTATTGGATTAAGATGACCATAGGAGCCCGCGCACCAAAGGACACAAAAAGGCAGATGGTATAGCTGTGCCTACCAACTTCCTGCTTTGGATTGTAACAGGGTTAGTTGAAGGGGTGATAAAAGAATGATTATGTATCATTACATTACCCAATACTTTGTATAGAAAGCGAAGGATTGATGAGCCCATAGAATTCGGAAATGTCCTGTCTTTGAAGTAATAGGCATAGTGAGCCCTAATAAAAATTGTTTAATTGAATTTTCAGTGAACAAGTTCCCAGTTCCACTTACCAACACGGAAATCTATGACTTACAAACACCTTACAAAACAATGAAGTTACTAAATGTTAGTCACGGTTGCTATTTTATACAATTTTAAGGGCCTCACCTTCAAGACTTCTCCCATACTGGTGACCTCCTTTCCACGCTCCAGCGCCAAAGAAGCCAGCAGCCAGAATTAACGCCTTCAGAACTATCAAGATCACCAGATTCGTCAGGTTCAGACTCAAAACCTGCAAATATAACGCATCGCTCATTGTCTGAGAACATAAAAGTAGCTAATTAACTTTTGCCTGCAGACCTAACTAACTACCTGTGATGAGTGTGATGACGTTTTCACACCACTAAAACCCGTGAGTCACAGTTACCGGTGACGGCCATATCTTTCAAATTCCTCAGCATTACTCATGCAAGCGTGCAAATTTAGTTAAAGTGCGATACGAACCTGCGAAACGCAGTCAAAACCAACCTGGCTGGTTCCTGCAGACCTGGATATGAAGTCCTTGGCCAAGCTGGTGACCACCTGACCTCCAGTTCCGCTCATGAAGTTCCCAGCAGCTTCCAGTAACGAAGACCTTCCGTACTGCGCTGTGTCGTTGTACCCGCTGTCGTATCTTGTTGCAGATTCTTCGCCATCTTTGAATGGTATCGGAGGCTTTTCTTTTGGGAGTGAAACATCGTTGTCGTAACTATGTTTCGGATACATTTTCTTGGCGTACTGAGGGGACGAGTACGCGCCGGTATGTTCTGCGGTAGTGAGTATAACACAGGATAGGAATACTAAGAGGACGACCATTTTGCTCGATTTTCGACGAACAACTGGGGGATGAAAGCAGGTAGTGCACAATGTGCACTGATAGCGATTGAAGTGGTTGGAGGCAACACAGTGGTTTTATCTCTTCCTACGCTTTTGTTTGTCGCACGCACGATGACATCTCCTAATGGAGCTATTGTTGTAAGGTAGGTATTTGTTTTTGTGTCTCACTACGTTGTAGTGCAGTGTCGTAAGGAAGGTTTTGCTGTAATCTATAAGGCTTCCCGAATTTACCGGTGTAAATTAGGTATCTATAACCTAGGTTCTAAAAAATAACGATAAATGTAGTTTTGTTGGGCGGTTTGTACGAGAAACTTACGACTAGGTATCATTCGTTATTGTAACTTTTCTGTATTTAGTCGCGTACGTGACGTAACGTAATGGTTTCGACGGAAGATCAGCGTTGTGATCAGCTATAACCTATAGCTATCACAACATATGCTGAGTCGAACGCCATTTTGTAGATTTAAGGTATTTATAAGTGGGTAATATTATTATATAGTTTATAATGTGTTGGTAATTTAATTAGTTTCTGTACATATTTTAGTTCTTAGCTACAAAAAAAATATATCTTTCTTTCTTTCTTTCATTCTCGCGCATCGATGCTACCCATGAATCACATTCATTCGTATCCGTTTACTCGACTTTGAGTATTGAGTCTGGCTACAGACTCAACTTATTTAGTTGAGTCTAATAAGGGCAAATTTATGAACTCTGCTGCAGGTAGACATAGCTCAAGTATCTATCTAATAAGCCCACATTCACCCACGGTTATTAGGCCTCCTCTGAACACGTCATTCTTTTCTGCACCAATCGCATTCATAGAGCTACCTAATAAATAAAATTACATGGTGTTTGCGCGTACCAACATGTATAATTTCTGTAAGATTAAACTGTTCGAGTCAAACCTAAGTATGGTGACCGGCTTCATCAAGAACATAAAGGCCCGTATTATGAAAGCTTCCTCAAGCATTACTTAAGCAGTCATTATGTATTACCTATAGTCAAGCGTAAAATCTCTACTCAAGTAAATCTTTAAGGATAGGCTAGGTAAGCGTAACTCAGACTTCATTCTGGTTGCACTCGTAAAATCTCTGCTCATTATGTAAATAGGGTCTTGTCTATGCTCTCATTCTCAACAGTGGGGCAAATTACTTCGTATATTGATATTTTGTGTGAACCAAAACGCAAGCAATAATAATAATAAAAAAACAGCGCGATAATGATAACAAAATCTATCGTAGTTTTCCCACGTCCTACCATTTGTTTCAGCTGCTCAACTGATGCCTGAAACAATGAAGTTATACATCATTATTCCGGGCAGGCATAGGTATATTGTAACTATATGAGTTACAATTGGCCTGAAATTGACCAGATAATTATGTTAAATTTCAGTTTTATTTGGCGTTTCACTATTTTCACATTGACTGTAGGTTCCTAGGTGTGCAAGGCAATAGTACATTATGGTACAAGTGTGTAATGTTGGTGATTACCGCTGAGGCGCCGCCATTGAGACCCGAGCCATAGGCGAAGGTCTTAAGAGAGCCGAGGACGGTAATCATCAATACACACGTGTATCATACGACGTTTTTCAACACACTTGTAAATAAAATAACAATAAAAACTCATTTTATTTAGTAGATAATAGATATTTTTCCTTGGAGTATTCAGGTAGTAAACTTTCCATAACGTTAAGGGCTTCACATCTTATATCGGGCGGTGTACAACATAAATAATTTTCTTCGTAACTAGTGCTTTTAGCCATTTTAATTAATAAATAACTATAATTTCAACAGTGAAAACGAGTTGTGAAGAATGTTCGCAAAATTAATCAGTTTTCCTACGCGCGCGCATTGCGATCAGCCACAGACTAAAGGGATAAGGTTTTTTTTTTATTTTCCGCGCATAGGGTTTGTGCCTACAAAACGTGGGTACGTGGGTTTCACACACGTACAAAATGGGGAATTTAGTTATCTTTTATTACAGAGAAAACAAAAGTAATATCTGAGTGAAAGTTTGATTTTTACACGAGTTCCCAAGAATTGTTTAAATTAGTATATTCTCAAAACTGGACATAAACATCACTCAAGCATAGATCGATGACTGAGCAAGCTTTCATAATACGGGCCTTAAAGTTATCAAATCCGAACACATGTCATAATTCAACAGTGCTGACTTGCCCAGCAGCCGGAACAATGTTTACCTCAGTGATTGTTCCGTCACAGTTACGTGGAACATCTGGGACAGTTTTCATGGCTGTGATGTAATAATAATACTATTGACACCGTTTTGCAGCTCTACTTGTTGCAAGAGTCATGTGTGTCATTAAGAATCGGAAGTACCTATTGCACTCGGAACCCAGTAAATTATTTGGCACCAATTTTGTTATGTTTTTTTTACTATTAACATCGAAACAAACAATTTTAATTGGTGGTGAGGTGTTTTACTCTGTGCACGAATTTATCACACATAGACAAACAGAACTAAGTTTATTATAACGATAATAGTAGATTATGCAACGATGGGATAAAGCAGTGTCTTACATCACGGGTGTGATTGAATCCCGAGCGCAACTGAGGATTCTGGAATAACTCACTAGCGAAGCTCTTTTATCACGCCCAAGACGAAGACAGCTTTATCCAAGTAGATAATACTCTACTTCTCACACTTTGTGTGAGGAAATAAAAAGAAAATCTAGGTACGCAAATCAACGCATTTCGCCTTCTGAACAGAGGTTAGTTAGAATTTCGTAGACGATCTCATTGGTAAAAAAATTCATACATGTTTGTTTTAAATATAGAGTTATGTTATTTATTCCCAAGGGATAACAACTCCAAACAACATTAGGGAGTAATGAGTTTTTAATATGGAACACCAAAAAATATTAATAACTATTTTGACCAAGGAGACTTGCACTAGGATATCTCATTAGATTTTTTAAAATTTGGTAACACCTTCACCATTTTAATCCAATAGGATTATAATCACTTGCTTTTGGTTAGGATTACATGACGTATAAAGTACCATTTTCGAGCATGTAGGTTGGAAAAAAAAATGAAAGGCATCTTATTGGAAAATACATTACGTCTGTGTTCTTAAAACCCAACACTAAGGTGTGAATATACAAAACGACGTAAAATCATATACAACGGCGCATTTACCATGATTTGAGTTTTGAGCTTTCCAATATTTCGGCACAGTTTCATGCGCCATGATCACGGTATAACTGAAGGCGCTACCAGTGAGTTTCTATTGGCAGACATAACGATCTACCCTAAATTTTTGTGTGTTGCTACGAAAGTTACCAGTAATAACGGTTTCATTATCCAACGCAACTCGATCACAACACACAACACTACTACACACACCTACAGTACAGTACTAGTATCAGAACGCGGCTGGGTTGGTACTCGTACTTTTCGGTTATTGCACATGGAAGTCACAGTAGGTTTCCAGGTTCTGGATAACTGGAAACCTTCTCGGTTGAAGTTCATGTGTTTGGTAATCTCAATGACCTGCTCTACCAATCTTGGTATGTAGGTAATGTCGCTCATTTAAGATTAGGTACTTGTGGATTGTGTACCTAACTCAATCCAGTGGTTTGAACCATACTCGAGAAGATGCTCTGCTATGGCAGACTTCTCAGATGCCAGATTCTTGATCAGATGCTCCTTGACAGTGCAGGCAATAGGGCGTTGTAAATCACTTTATAGTTAGTAACCATGATAGTTTTATCAAAACAAAGTAGGTAGTCGTTCGATATTTGTTAAAACTTGGTAAACTGCTACTATGCGACGATTTTTTCTACTTGATGTGCCTACCTACACTATCTACTTCAAAAAAACTTCATAAAGGGCTATCTGATGCAAAGTGCTAGCCGTAGAAACTTTCGATCAGCTACTTCGATATCATCCTCAGTTACCGAAGTAAATTGGTCATGAAAATTATGCATTTACCTACATTGTTCTAAAGAATGCACAATCACATTTCATTTTTCTTTTCGCTTTGGTAATTGATTCAATGGAATCAAATTAGCCTGGAAGAGATCGCTTCTTAGCGATAAGGCCGCCCATTGTACTTGTGTCTTCTGTAATATAGTCGTGTATTGTATTTTTGTTGGTGTATAATAAAGTATTTTTGTATTGTATTGTATTGTAAATTAGGTAAGTACCTACCTACGTCGTAAATAGGTACTAAAACTTCTTTGCAACACGCAAGAAATAATTTGGGTTTTTAAAGCTAAGTTGATCGTACATTTTTTGTTGAATACATACCTAGGTACTATTTAAGCTGTGGTTTGAGGCTGTGTTCAAAGCAAATATCCTATGATAGTCATATCTATATAGATTTACAACTATCTTTGGTTCAAAGCAATTCCTTTTTAAGTTCTCGGGACTACTAGAGACATCTATCTGGCAATGTGAAAAACAGTCTACGAAGTCCCATTCCATTGTGCGAGCCCAGTCAGTTATGGTGTTTCACAACGGGGTCTTAGCTCGCTTGCCGTGTCCCTTTCTAATTCCTTGGTGGATTGTTAGATGGCGCTGTTTTGGCTCGTGTCAGCCTCTTGGTCGGCAAACCTCTAGCATGCAAGGAGATAATATATGATTCTCTAAAGAATGTTCACCCTTCATATCTACAGACAACAAGGATAGAGGGCAGGCAGTGTAGTAGAGCCACAGATTACCCCCAGTAGAGCTAATGCTCTATTTTATTGCATACTGCCTGCTCTCTACCTTGTTTGCTGTAGTATGTACCTACCTACCAAAGATCCTATGACTACGTTTCACTATCTTTGGTACTTAGTAGGTACATATTATTTGGTTATTTAGGCACATTTCTTCCACGCTGAGATTGAAACATATTATTTTAGCGGTATTTGCGATAAGAACTTTTTTTTATGGATCTTAAGTGTCTTTATTAACAAAGAAAATTACAATCAAATAATAAAAACATATTAGAACTAGTGTTTACAATCAATTAAGCTAACTGCAGACTGTTGCAATCAATCTACAGGTAGCTCAACTGCTCCACATCAATAACCAGTCGCGTGCGTCCCCAAGTCGCCGGCTGCATTGCCCCGCTGGATGGCAATGCCCGCTGATGCGCTGCGCCAGATATTCACCAGCTCTCGGGCCACGCGTCGCTTCGACCAGACGCTCAGATAACTTTTTAAAAACCCGGAGAGCCTTGGTACCTCACGGACATAGGATCTCGCTCGACCCCAGAGGGAGTAAATGTGTAGAAAAAAAGAATGAAAATATACTTATTTGTAGCTGAAAAAGAATACTAAAACGAATTAAATGACCAACACTAATAATCTAATAAAAATAATAACCACTTATAAAATACCTTAAAGCTCCAAAATGGCGTTCGACTGCTGAGTCGAACGCCAACGCGATATGTTGTGATAGCTGTAGGTTATAGCTTCTACAACGCTAATATTCCGTCGAAAGCATTGCGTTAGCCATTTATGGCTCTAGTTATTAAATATCCTGTGATAGATAACGTTACATAATAACTATGTTCATTATAACAGCGAGCAATGACATTTTTAAGGTGTAATATTTGATAATAAAGTGAAACTTAAAAAGAAAACAAACAAACAAGCATGTACAAGCAGACTAAACCTAATTAATAAAAACATTATACCTAGGATCTCAAAATATTAGCCAGCATGTGACCCGAGCAAGAGGCCGAGAAGAGAGGCTTGTGTAGGTAGAGCACATAATACAAAAATTTTCACACTACAAAACTTATGCATATGTACTACAAAATTGAAATTTCATTTCTGAGATCTTCAGTGGTTTTTTTGGTGATCTAAAATAAACTTCTCTAAGGAAATGTACAATTGGACGTCATCAGCGTATATATGAAATTTGCAGTGCTCTATGCAATTTGAAATATCCGCAGAGTACATAATAAAGAGAAAATGACCTAATATCGACCCTTGGGGTACGCCTCGCTCAACTGATGCTTCATCAGAGATACTCGAGGTGCCATCCAACTTAGGTAATTTAACATGCTGACGTGTGCTTAGGTAATTTAACACTACCTACACAAGCTGCTCAGATAACTATTAAACTATTTGACAGCGCCAGCACTAAATCCAAAATAGATCAGCTTAGATAATGGCAGGGTTATATTTAATGAATCAAACGCTCGTGAAAAGTCGAGGAGAACAAGTAAGGTTATCAATCCATTATCCTGTGCACTGAGTATGTTATCAGTAATATCTAATATGGCAGTAGTGGTGCTACGACCCTTTCTAAAACTTGATTGAGCTGATTGAGCCTGATTGAGCTTCGATGTGCAAGGCAGTACACTTGTAGGACGGAGAACTTTGATTACTACCGGTTATGAAGTTTTAGGTAGTGGCAAGACAATCGCAGTTTTCCAGGAATCGGGGAAACTTGACATGACAATTGACGTATTAACAATTGATGAGTTTTTTATTAACACTTCGAGAGTTTCCGGTAGAGTTAAAAGTAACAAGTGTATGCACTGTTGAGACCTGCATATTTGCGTATCTTGAGATTCTCGGGTAAATCTGTCGCCGCACCAGCCCTCACGGATGTCCTCGGAAGATGGGAAGGCGCAAGTGTGTCGACGTATGAAACGTCCCTCACAAAGGGCTTCCCCAACTCGTGTCATGCCGTCGGGCCTCTTACCATCGTCACGCAACAGAGCATTTGGTTCGAGAATAGCTGGACAAAGGCCCGCCGGATGATGTCGTTAAGGCTGGCATGACGAGATATCCGACCGGCGGCCCTAGTACACGATAATCCGTGATGACCAAGCTGTTCGACAGCAGAACCGCACTGGCATTGACACCTTGCACCCAACCGAAGACATGTTGCAATACGGAAAGTTACAGGATCCAATAAAGTGCCGGTGTTAAATGAAGGAAATGCTTGCAAGCAATGTCCTGACTCCCGTTTAGAAATGGCCAGGAGACGGGCACGATCCGCAGAGCTGGAGCACGTTTGTAACAAACAGATAACAATAAAAATAAGAAGAACTTGCAATCTTAATCTACTGAGCTCAAGTTTAATCAACTTGAATTAATAATATAATGTTTGTAAATATAAAACTAAGAATAAAACCGACCTTAAATTCCAGAATATTCACACTGTTTTTGTTTTACGGGGGACTATTCGGATATCAAACTTTTATGGAACCACCTCGGGACATTTTCTACACAAAAACGTAAAAATCATTAAAATCGGAAACAATTGGCGCGGATATCGAGTAAAATAATATGTATAAAAAACCATTTAGCTGAGTTGAGACCCTCCTCCTTTTTAAAATCGGTTAAAATCATGTGAAACTTTCATCAAAAGTCTAAAATAGCTAGTTTTAATTAATTTACCTACCTACCTACCTATTATTGCATATTGCGTCATTTTAAAACGTAGGTAATTGGTTCTATAAAATGTTATGACTAAATCAATGCTGAATGAAACTTTCGCGATTATCAAGTCGTGAATCAAAATGATTGATGTTTTCGTCTGTGGCCACGCCTTGCACTTTACTTTTACATCCCCGAGGTTTATTACCTTTTGATTACAAACTAGCTTCTGTCAGTGGCTTCGTATTCCGGAATAAATCAATAAATAATGCTGGACAATTCACACAGCATCATCTAGCCCCAAGCTAAGTAGAGCTTATGTTATGGGTACTAAATAACTGATATAGAGGTAGGTACATAATGAAATACATTACGTAGATAGGTATTTTAATTATACCTACATATATTTGTAGAACGTGTTCTCGAGTGGAGACTGCGTCTCGGCAAACGTAGGGTAGGACGCCCTCCAGCCAGGTGGGATGACGATCTGTGAAAGACTGCAGGCAGATGCTGGATGCGGCAAGCTGAAGACAGGGTGCTATGGCGCTCATTGGGGAGGCCTATGTTCAGCAGTAAACTAAGATAGGTTGATGATGATAATGATGATATTTGCAGATCGTATAAAAAGTATCCTTTATGTTTTTCAGGTCCAAAACTTTATACGGGCATAATTTTAGCACAATCCATTCAGTACCTAGTTTTGACGCTGTCTTCGCCTAAACATTTCACAAAGACACAAAATTTCGCCTTTATACATAGAAAGTATTAGTAGGAAGATCCGAACATTAAAATCTGAATTAAAATAGGTAAGTTAAGTTATTTACGAGTAACCTACACCAAACACCATTCTTAAACTTTTGAAAGATGAACCAAAGGTATCGTTTTTTCGAGGGTCATAGGTACCTACCTAAGTTTGATTCACTCGTTCACATGTCTAAACTTAACAGTAGGTAGGTACCTACAGCACAAGATTTTCTGTATTTTCTTATTATTTCTAGTTTTATGTTCTAGTTCAAGGCTGCATTTCACTTTCGGATACGAAGCATTTTCTCTTGCAGCGAGAACTCTCGCTTTGTAATGTCCGTGAACCTTTGTTGTTGTTGCTTATCAAAACAACATAACATTACATCTTTCAACGCGTTGGTGCGTTTGTCTGTTTATGTTCAATCAAATTTCAGACCTCTAATCAAACGCTCTATTATTTAAATTAGGTACTAAAGCAGGCACTTTTTTCAAAAAAATCCTAAACAAAACTACTATATAACGAATATTTCCTCCATCGTCATCATCGTCATTGCAGATTTTAAGTCACCCTCTGCCGGGTATAGGTAGGCCTCCTTTAATTTTTGCCAGCCTCCTCTGTCTCTCTCTCTCCACATAATTATATTAAAGTAAATAAATCAATTAGGCCTATACCCAGCAGTGGGAAAAAATCCGGCTGCGAATAGTGATCAATAATCTCTGACTTTTTATTTTTAAGTGTTGGGAATAAATTGTAATTATGAGCGGAACAATTCACCCGCAATAGCTAGTCTTCACAGCGCATTATGACAACTGCATTGACCGTGAAATAGTCGAGTTCACCAGTGTTACCACCGTTACCGACGTTACTGTGGTGTTACCGCCTAATTCTGTACTTTCACTCGTGATTGTCGGAGGGTAATCGTGCCGGAGAGATTGCTTACGTAATTCTGTAAGAGAACGGTTTTGGTAATGTTATGTTAAGTCATAAAACAAAACGTGGTGTTTTGGTGTGTAAGTATTTATTTATACCAAAAAGCGCGCCTAGATTTTTTGGTGCGCACTCTAAAATGTTTAGCCATAGCCATTATAGCAGATTGTGGTTTGAATAGGTAGTCAGTGCTTGTGAATGTAGTCAGTCAGACAAGACACCTGTTAATATAAAACTAGAACACCAGTACCGGTGTACCAGAACTGGCGTCTAAACAAAAACCGTCATTTGTACCAATGTTTGCAAAATAGCGAGAAATTAACATTATGAATGTTCATTTCTCTGGAAACCTAAAGGTCAAGAGCACAAAAGTGACATTTTGATTATTGATCATTTTGATCAAGCGGTGTAATTTGGGGATTTATTTGGGTTACTTGTTACTTGTTACTTGTTTCTGGACTGGTTTCCGCAACTAGGCCACAGGTGGGCCCTTTTTGCGTGTCGGGTGGGGGGCTGCTAATCTAACCACCCGATGTCCTCTAGGAAAGCCAGCAGCTCGCTGACGCCGGTGCATGCCTCCCTAGGCGTCCTCGGTGTCCCAAGGTAGTGTAGTCGTTGAGATGCTACGCTATCGCACTCCACAAGCACATGCGCGGCCGTCTCCTCTGCGTTCATGCACCCTCTGCATAGGGGGCTGTCCGTGATACCCAGATTAAACAGATGTTTGTTAAGCATGCAATGTCCTGTGACAATTCCGACAATTTGCCGAAGTTTGTCACGTTTCAGATTGAGGAGCTTTCGGGAGAATCCCGGGTTTAAAGCCGGGAAGGCCTCCTTCGACTGCCTACAATCCGGCATACTTGCCCAGTAATCTTGGTGTTGTTTAACTGTACGTTGACGGATCCATGAGCGGACTTGACTGAATGGTAGAGGAATTATTGGTTCAGGTCCTGCTGGTTGCCACTCTGAACCTCTCCTCGCCAGTGCATCAGCCTCGTCATTTCCCCTAGATCCGCTGTGTCCTTTTATCCATTGAAGTGTGACTCTATTTGACTTACTAACTTGTTCTAGCAGGTAGTGGCACTGTATGGTAAGTCCCGAGTTGTGTTCTCTCTTGCTCAGGGCCTGTAGTACCGCGGCACTGTCCGAGAGGATCCTGATGTTCTGGTCAGTTACCTTCCTTCGCAGCACTGCAGTCGCAGCCTCAATTATACCCACACATTCCGCCTGAAAGATGGAGTTGTAGGTACCCAGTGCTGTAGTTTTGTGAATGTTAAGATCTTCCGAGAACGTTCCCGCCCCGGTACCTATTTTCATTTTAGAGCCATCTGTGTATATTCTTACTTCGTGTATGTTTGAGCTATCACTTGGCTCCTCGTGCATTTGTATAGTGAAGCTTCTTGAAGGTATGTGTTTCTTGGGTACCCTATCATAAATCGAGAGTAACATGGGGTTGCTTCTGGCGTACTCGTCTATAATAGTGGTGTGTTGTGCTCTAGTGTCATTATCCCATAAACGTAAAGCCCAGAGTCTGTACGCAGCTGCGGCTGCCTCTTGTTGCACGTGTAGGTGCAGTGGGATTAGGCCTAACAGGGCTTCGAGTGCTGCCGTAGGGGCAGTTCTCATACACCCTGTCGTCGCTACGCAGGCTAGTCTCTGGAACTTTTGCAGCTTGCTTATAGTTGTGCTTTGCTTTGTTCTCGGCCACCAAACTAGCGCACCGTATGTCAGCGAGGGCCTGATTACAGTGTTGTAGAGCCATTGGGTAATCCTTGGGCTGAGACCCCATGTTCTACCTAGCATACGTCGGCATTGCCAGAATGAAATGGTGGCTTTCTTTGTCTTGTTTTCTAAATGTGTTGCCCAGTTAAGTTTGTTGTCTAGGGTTATACCTAAGTATTTAACTGAATCAGTTAGTGTTAGCTGCGTATCAAACAGGAACGGAAGTTGGTAGGTTCCTAGTTTACGCTTGTTGGTGAACATAACTAGTTCTGTTTTAGTTGGATTCACGGTTAGTCCATAGTCTATGCACCATGATTCGATGACCTTTAGTGCGTTGTTCATAATGTTACACGCCACGCTGGCAAAGTGTCCCGATATGAGTATCGCAAGATCATCCGCGTAGCCTACCGTGTAGAAGCGTTGTTCGTTAAGCTTGGTAATTAGATCATTAGCAACTAGATTCCATAGGAGAGGTGACAAGACGCCGCCTTGTGGGCATCCCCTTGACACCACTCCCCTGGTCTCCCCGTGTACGTCGATACGTACTGCCCTCAGCTTGAGCATACTAATGATCCAATCTACCAACGTTGGCTCCACTTCGTGCTTCTGTAAGGCTGCGTTGATGCTGTTGAAATTCGTCTTGTCAAAAGCCCCTTCGATATCTATAAAGGCTGCGAGACAGAGCGTTTTGTTTGAAATGTCTCGTTCTAATCTGCTAACTACTGTGTGCAGCGCAGATTCTGTTGATTTGCCTGAGCTGTAGGCGTGTTGCTGTGGATGTAGTGGTTTTATTGTTAGTATATTATCTCTTATGTGTCGATCGCATAATCTCTCTAGAGTCTTGAGTAAGAAGGAGGTAAGACTGATCGGCCTATAGGACTTTGCTTCTGTGTAGTCACTTTTACCTGGTTTGGGTATGAATAGGACTCTGACCTCTCTCCACATAAGCGGTACATAGCGGAAGGCTAGACAGGCTGTGAAAATAGCCGTCAGGGCCTCGCTAATGTGTGCTAGCCCCCAGCGTAGGAGGCCGGGAAAAATTCCATCCATACCCGGTGACTTGTAGGGTTTGAATGTGTTGATGGCCCACTTAACCTTATCCCCGGTTACCACTGAGCATGCTACTGCCCAGTCTTTCACCGATGGCGTGACCAGACTGTTGTCTTGCCACTCTGTTTCGCCGTCTATGAGGCACCCCGGGAAGTGTGTTTGTAGTAGTAGTTCATGTGTTTCTGTAGTAGTTTTGGTATAGGTGTTGTCAAGTCTCTTAAGCGAACCAATCTCGCGGTTCGGTTCAGCCGCTAAAATTTTCCTGATTCTGTTCGCTTCAGAGTTTGATTCTATCTTAGTGCAAAAGGTTTTCCATTTGAGACGACTCCTACGGCGTAGATGTTTTTTATAGTCGGCCTGGGCCTTCTTATATACGTCCCAATCGGAGTCGTCGTAGGTGTTCATGGCTCTGTTAAAATATTTGCGTACCTTACCTTTGAGTTCCTCCAGTCGTCGCGACCAGCCTTGCCTACGTGCATCAGTTGCACTGATGACGGTGAGAGGACAAGCTACCTCAAAGCTCTTGGTAAGGCTCTGCGTGATGTGTTGTACCGCTGTCTCTATTTCTGCAGTGTTGCTTATGTTTGATTTCGAGCTACCCTCACCTAGGTGCTTCGACAGCGAGTTTATGAACAGTACCTTATTTGTGTTGCGCGGGTTGCGCGTGGGTACTGGAAGCATTTTGTTGAGCGTCAGTTCATATCTAATCCATCTGTGGTCGGAGGAGGACACCTCATCCGATACCCTCCAGTTACGCACCAGGTCAGAGCAGTTTCCCGTTACCAGGGTCAGATCAATTATGGTACGACAACGTTTCGTTACGAAGGTTGGTTCTGCGCCCTTGTTTGCTATTGTAAGGTTAGTGGTGAAGAGAAAATTTACCAGATCATCTCCTCTGCTGTTTGCAACGGGCATGCCCCATATGGGGTGGTGCGCGTTCGTGTCTGCTGAAATTATTAGTTTCGAATTATTTAGTTCACATTGTCTTACCAAATCCGTAGTGTCTTTCGTTGGCACGACCTCGTCGCCGGGCATGTAGGCTGACGCGAGCACTACTTCTTCGGTCTCCCCTCCAAACACCCCCTGAAGCCTGACGGCCGCCAGGTCTCTGGAACAGAGCTCGGTTATGGGGACCACTGTTATGTTGCGTGGTACAAAAATGCACGCACGCGGATTATTGCAAGTGCTGTCGTAAATGAGCTTACCGTTTAGGTTGTTGAGACCACACACACGCCCCGCCCTAATCCACGGCTCCTGAATTAGGGCTATGGTCTCGTTGCTTGGGTCCCCCAGCACTCTGCGCAGGTTAGCCGTAGCAGTGAGGCTGTGCTGGAGGTTTGCTTGGACGACTTTATAAGGGGAGGGGTTGTGGGTCACCAACATCTTGGTTTCCCGTCTTCTCCTTCTCCTCCTCTGTGTCGTCCCCGTCCGAGGCCAGCATTATGTCTTCGCTCAGCCCCTCACACATCACCTCCATCGTTCCAGAACACGATGGTTTGGGCGACGAGTGTGGAGGGGGAGGAGGCAGCACCGGTGAATCGGGGCCTTCGGACGTAACTGTCTCAATGGGACCAGGCTTATTCTCTGGCCCCTCTGGTGGTGTACTGGGCAGCTTCCGGGGGGGGTCATCTTGGAGCTTCCCTTCCGCACCGTAGAAGCGTACGTAGACGCTACCCAGACCGTACGCCAGGCGGCGTTCGTTCTCCATGATGGTAGGGATAATAGTTTCCGGTATCCCTATCGTCACGAAAAGCATGTCGTCCGCCTGTCTTTGGTGGGAGTAGACGATCCACTGGTTTACGCGCGCCCATTTGTTTTGTTTCCCCAGTATGAGACTCGTGTCTTCCAGGGAGAACGTGCACTCAGGGAAGAAGATGGCTGCACGCACCCTCCTCGTCAGTTCACTCTGCTTGACGACCGCGAGGTTCGGGCAAGCTGTAGTCGGTAACTGCTCAATAGCGTCGGTTAGCCACTCATGAGAAGGCACATCCATACACCACAGCTTCAGGGCTCCATCGGTGAAGATGGGCTTACCCATGAAGCGGGGGGTGAAACTTATGTCAGGATTCCTGGCCTCATCTAGAAGCCGACTGTTCAAGTACCTCTTCAATACCGTGGCTTGTTCCTCCGTCAATTGTGGATTGTCGGTCTTCACCACCGCTACGCCGAGGGTGCTTTGCGCAATCTCAGCATAGCTGGCAGCAGGGACACGACGTGAGCGGTCGAGCTTTAGCTTCTTATGTTCCCCTCTCGGGGACACAGTGTCGTCCAGACGCGTCCTCTTGCCTGGCTCCACTTGGATCGAGGCCGGAACCGGGATCGGAGCCGCGGCAGGGGCCTGAGCTGATCGAGCGATCGCTGTGGCTGCGCGTTTCTGGCGATTGAAGCGTTTGCTATCTTGTGTCTTCTTCTCCTTACCTCTGCCAACTGCAGACCCAGCAGCCTCTACGAGCAAGCTCGGAGGTTTCGCCGGCGGGGCTTGCGGTTTGGAGTCAGACATATTCTTGGCATTCTGCCTTTGTTTGTAGAAGAAGCTGGGACCTTCGGCGTCAGCGTTCGGAACAGTGGCCCCGGTGTTCGAAGCCGCCCGTTGTTCACGCTTCTGCCGTATCCTCCGTAGCTTCCTTCGGGCGTTCTTGCCTACTGGGGCGTTAGCCTCAGAGGTTCGAAACTCGGTAGTCGAGGGTCCAGCCACTGGCTTTGCCTCTTTCCCTGCCGTATTGCTTGGCTTTTTGGCTTTAGGTCTGACGACCGACCAGCCAGCAGTAGGATCCTCAGCGACCTTGATGGCCGCATAGGCTTCTACCGCCTCCCCTGCTGAGGGCGCAAAGTGGTCAATAGGTTGGTTGGTGTTCATGGTACTGCTTAGTTTTGACTTCATCTTTCCGGGCCCCACCCACCACGGAGTCCAACCAGGGGGATGTATTATGATAGCAATATACACCAGGGTTGCCGGTCCGATATAGAACGGGCGATCGCGTTGCCTACGAGCCTCAACGGCACCACCATACTCAGCGTTGACCACCATCACCGAGCTAAGGCGTGCACCGCCGGCTGCAGACCCCATCGACCTCCCCCTCTCACCAGCGGTGGCTGAAGGCCGCCCGCCATGCTGATTAGTCACGGTTGGTTAGACCGTGACCTCCCGTTTTCGGAGGAAATTCACGCCAAAGAGGAGTGTTGCGGAAGAGACATCTGTCCGCTCAGCCACCAGGCCAGTTGCATCCCTCCTTGCGGGCCCCCTACGCACAGCATCAAAACGTAGGTGGTCCTCCCACCACCTGCTATCACTCTTTTTGGGGATAGCAGGCCCACGAAGCTAGACCACCTTGCTTCGTAGCGGATGTATGGACTTGGGATTGGATGGGAGTTAAGTGAAGGGCAGGTGGGGATCTTGTGTCATTACTATCCAACATCTACTCATCGCACGATGGTGGACCCGCCGGGATATGACAACCCCATCCCAGGCAGTGTTCGTCTGGTGGTTTTGGTTACGTCTATTTCTGAGGGAATTAGACCAATAACAGGGGACAACCACGTGAAGGATACCCCACCAGGCTTACCTTAGGGATCAGCGACTGTTGCGCTACTCTCCCCTAAGGCCATTCGCGCCTTACATTTCTTGAGGAGCCATGTAAGGCAGGTCTGTATCTATACTAGGCAAGCAGCTAAACTAGGTGACTAGGGAAGCAAAGCAAGCTAGGCGGTGCAACTATTAAAGCATGGACACAGCCCCCCCCCCATTTATTTGGGTTATTTTTCCAAGTGTACTTTATGTATTTTAATGATAATCTGAATCTTAGCTAGATTGAAATGTCTAACATTAATTAAGGAGAATAAATTGTTTCTCAGAATATTATCAATTAGTTAACTGATAAGATTTCGAAGAGAAAAGATACCGAGCGTAGATAGCGTAGTGTTTGTTATTGTGATTGTGTCCTCAGAACGTAAACAACAACTGCCCGCATATGTTTGCCATGGTATAGGTTAGTAAGTAGATATGAACATGCACTTAGGTAAATTGATCCTTCTACGATGCTTCCTTCCTTCCTCGGTAAAAAAGCGTAAAACGGTTATGTTTGTAAAGAAGCAGTCTGTCATCTAGTTTTAAACAAGGGTCGGTATATTTTTCAGAGAATCTTAAAATCAGAGTTATCGGCAGCTTAGTCCACAGATACGGACAATTCTGTAGACTGTTCAGTTTATTTAACTGGGTATAAAATTTTACTTTTATTTATTTCGTTTGTCAAACTTATTTATTACATTTACAATTGCCCCCGTGGGATCTTCTTCGCTAGAGAATATCTACGAAATTAACGCATCTATTGTAGATGAAAAGTTAATCTTTCGAGATTTTGTTTTAATCATTAATACGTACTTTTATGCCATTTCTAATTCGCCAGCAGGAGCCGTCACGGTATTTCCTTCCTCATTTAACGCCCACTGCTCTGCAATGCTTTCTAACTAACAAATCTGTTGACAGTTTCTAAATAAATCGTTTTGCACTTTCCTCCGTCATACTGCACGATTGTTGTGCAACTCGTGATTGTGTCTGATGCTTCTGAGCTTTGTTTGTTTCTACTTAAGTAAGTAGAACCAATGGTAAGTACCATTGGTACCATTTTGTATCCAGGAGTTGTATTTTGATGAGATCTCATTTATGCTCTTTTTAATTTAAGAGGATTTTGCTCTGACTCGGTTATTTGTTATTATAGTATTGTATTAACCCTGCACATTTCGGGAAACATATTCCTGTAAAGAGAGGAAGGTTGCAGGTTCAAGTTCCGCCCGAGTTGTTTATTTCCGAGATATATGTATACATATACATATATAAAGTCTAAGAATTTATGGACCCGTTCGTTGTAAAAGACCATTTATAAATAGGTAGTATTGGCACTAATAGGCAGTGACAATGCAACCTTATCAAAGTAAAAAGGCAGATAAGGCAGAGTAGTAGTTTTTTTTAATGGTCTTGTAATCAAATTTTAAATTAATGTTTAATGCACTAGAGTATTATTACAATCTAGCCATACAATTGGCTAATGGGTAGTTTAGTTTTAACTTATTTTTATAACAATATTTTACTAAGAACGTGTCCATTGGCACTTTTCTTAGAGAGTTTCTTGTAGAGTAGTAGCTAAGTAGAGTTTTCTATAGACAACTAGAACCTTAGTCAGTCAGAAGCCTGCAGGTAGGTATACTTAGGAACATATACACTAGTCAAACTTAATGTAGAATGTTTGTAAGCAAACCACGACAAAAATAACTGCAACTCATTTGCTAGGCGTCGAGTTTCAGATCTCAAATCGACAAGTAATGCGTGTAAAAATACGCGTCAACAGAGTTCATTTTAGCTTAAGTATGGGCAGTTTGTTCATAAACATTCTACATCGAGTTTGGCTAGGGTATAGGTACTAAGTTTCATTGCAATCCTGTCAGTTATATCAAACAATACATGAAATACCTACGAGTTTGAAACAAAAGTTTGCAAGCACTATGAAATGAACTGTAAACCATTCAATCACGTCAGACCTCCTGTTCCAAACATTCGCATGTTACACAACAAAACGAAATTCGCTAGTTTATTACATAATACCCCAAATAACAGAGGCTGTGCGAATGTGATGCAAAACTTTCCAGAGGAAATTCATAATACCTAAAACGTAACAAGCTACTTACACACTCCACAACACAAATTAAGCTTCTATTATTCCTAGAGCCAACCTACCTATCTGAAAACGTTCTCCCTAGAGTTCTTTTCTTTATAAGTATCACTTTCTTATTGTATGAGGCCCTTTTTTCATAAAATGTTTTGTATTTTGGGGAAAACAGGATGTCATCAAATCAGTAGGTAGAGATAGAGGCCTAGTTCTGTTGTTAATAAATTGAATTAAATGTTGGATTTCCCACTTCTATCATCCTGTTTAGAAAACAGCGAACCCAAAGATAGTGGAGCGTAAGCTTCTAGGATATAGTAAAACCCTATTGCGAAGCTCTACCAATTAGATTTGCAGGTCGATAATCTTATTCACCACTCTCACTACTCATCAGTCCACGTCCACTGCTGAACATGCCTCTCCCAAACAAGAGGGGATTTCCCATAATCATCACGCTTGGCAGGCGGATTCGTGATCGCAGCGTAGGTGTTAAAAACACAGAAGGAACCTGCTGCCTTTTCTCTGGCCCCTAGTCTTATGTAAAGCTCGCTCTTGCCATACATACCATTTCCGGAGTTATAATTATCTGATTGCATTATTTTATTTATGTTTGTGCAATAAAGAGACTGACTGCTTTTGGTTTTGGGTTAAGTGATGATGCTGTGGGACATATCTAGCCATAGAAGAAAACTCACTGCTCTTCTAATCGCGGTTTCTCGAACACAGATCAAACTAATCAATGGACAAAGTTCGTGACCAGTGCTTATTATTTATTATTTTATTCACCTACCCAATATTTTTTATATAGTCTAACTAAGCTCTTACTCAAACGCAACTCAGCGTTGAGTTCGCGTCAAGTCAATTTAAAAAATCGCTACTTGAGGCGTCCTTGAATCTGATTCTCGTATTAGCATTCGGTGGTTTAGTACTTGGCAGATAAACTACTTCTGTTGATCTCTATACATTTATCACTGTGTTCATAGACGTGTTCATAGACGCAGATCGTCTGTTCGAGATAGGCCGGTAAAAGTGCACTGGCTATTAGAGCGGGCTGATCCAACTGATAGGGTTAATGGACGTGCGTATGCGCTATTATGGAGAGAGCTGGAAGTTTGTAGGTCTTTTTGGGTCGCGCCCCTAAAAACTTCGCCTACTTGCGGCGCATTCTCGGTGAGACTTGGTAGGTAGGTTTCTATGATGATATAATTTGAGATGACCTAGAAAAGCTTTTAAATAGCGCTGTAATAAACGTGATTAATTGTTGATAATCGTAGCGCACATAACATGAATGAATTACCTATACAGGTTGTCATGAATGATAGACATTATTTCCAATTTCTACGCTTCGATAAAGTAGCTATTCACATATAAAAGGAGTCTATCTCTGACTGTGATTTGCCTACATAGGAGATCTACGAACATTATTTCGTGAGAATTGCCTGTGAAACTTTCTTACCATTCATTATCCACGGAGAAAACATCCCATAAAATGAAAAACAGTTTCACCCGAGCGCGGGTCACGGCCCTGTGAGAGTCGCGATGGCGAATTAAGATACTCCCCGGTAAACGCCAATCGCCACGTAATTATCTCGCTCATTCGTCGTGACCGAACAGATAATTACCATTGCATTAAAGCACAGGGGGGTTATTGTGCATCCACTATTCAAAAGTATATCAGAGTGCGGCGGCGAAGGCGGCGCTCAGTCCGCGCGCGCTCGCCAGCGCGCCTCCACACGCGACTCACGAAAGTGAAATGATCCACGAGAAAATGACAGTGCGCCTATTAGTTTTACTCATCGCTTTAGTAATAGCTGATGCCAACGACCCGACGCAGATCGAAAAGTATGGCGATAAAATCAAAACATACAAGTTGAATGTTCCCGGTAAAGAACCTATTACAATCATCGAAACACAAGATGAAAATCGATGGAGAGATATCTCGATGGACCCAAAAGAAAAACCAGTGGAAATTAAAAATCTTATGACACACATAATTCACGATTTGGACGGTAACCGGCCCAGGTGTTATGGACCATCCTGCCAACAAGGGTTTATTGAAGAAGAATTTAGGCAAAGTGACGACGGGATACAGGAAGACTTTGAAGACTACATGCTGGCTGCGGAAAAACTCAAGGATTACAACGACTATTCAAAGGATCGTTTGCAAGCCATAACCGCGTTAGCCGCAAAATTAAAGAAAGAAAAGCTGAAGCACCGGTTTCCGCAAATACAGATTCAGAATGAGGACGATAATGTTGACGATGATAAGGTTATGACATCATGGAACAGACTCAAAGTGAAACAGCACAAACATCCTTATGACGACAATGATGGCTGGGTGTCTCTGGAACCGGTTGCATGGTCCACCAGCAAGATTTCAAAGTGGAAACCGAACGTAAAAAAACAAAAGCCAAACCACTGGCACGAAGATGATGACAGGTTTCCTTATGACGATAATGATAGCGTTAACTCTAATCATGAGAACGGAAACAGGTTCAGCTACCCTCAGAAAAAGCCAGGAGTGTCGCGACCAACTTTTATAAATAACAAGCTGCATTTGCCTCAAGACTACGAGAGCGAGCTTCCATCACGTCCTTCCTGGACGAAACCGCAGCAAATGAACCCCTTGCCCTGGTCTCCGGACGAAGGACGACGCCCCCATAAACCGAACTGCGATCACGACAACCATTTCCCAAGTGATGAATCTGTCTACTACGGGATCTCAGATTCCGTGGTCACAGATCCTCGACCATCAAATTTTCCCTATGAATACGAAGCACTGCATCAAGCATCTACTTCGAAACGACCTTTCAAACGTCCAACCCAGGTTGTATATGCTGGTTCTGAATACGAAGATGATCGTCCATCAAGACCCCCGTACGGTGACGGACAGTGGGTATTGCTTTCCACAACTAAAGGGTACCGAAACAAGAAGCGTCAGAGATCTCTTAACCCAGTACCAGATGATCGTACTGACGTTGCTACCGTCACGTCTCATCAAGCAGTGGCTTTGACGGTGTTGCCAGTCGACAACGCTCACAAAAACATGACGACATCACACGGTGGTATGCTTGAAGTTGAAAAGAGCTTCCAAACTGTGGAGGAGTCTAAGCGAGATATGGACAAGAAAAATGACTTGAGCGTATCTGCGTCTGTAAATAGGCCAACAACGAATAGAGTGGTGAGAAGAAAGTTTGTGTCGAATGTTACTCCAGATAGTTCCACGCTGCTGACAGCGGTGGGTGCTGGTATGGTTCCAGCGACGATGGCGATGGTGGTGCCCATGATGTTGGGCAGAAGGCGACGAAGACGAGACGTTCATGAAACACCAGAATTGCATTTTGAACCAGTCTTTCGATACCAGTAATAGTTTATTTCTTTGAATGTATGTGTAGCTGTGATTGTTAAATTATTTTGATGAGATCTAAGATTGTGAGAACGCGATAGCCTTAGGTTATTTATTTTTTCTTACCTATTTCATTAATTTTAGGCGTCAAGTTTTATATTTCTTTTTAGTAATGTTATGAGCTTTTGCTTCTACGACTGAAATTTATTTAGGTACGTAAGTAAAGGTTTATTTAAATTATTAAAGTAAACACGAGTTGGAAATAAATACATAAATAGTTTTATTTTAAAAAGTTCTTACAAAGTTTATTATAAGATAACAGTTACCTACATAATATGTTAAGGGATGTTCAGCTTATAACATACCTTATATAAGTTTTGTATAATAACCATTTACGACAACCATTTTAAGTAAAGTTTAAAGAGCTTTGAGCACATTTTGACATTCCGATATTTTGTGATACACGTACGTATTAGGTAAGTATATAAAAATACGAGCCTGTTACCTTTTTGATAAAGGTACCTAACTCTTAGATTTAAATCACTAGGAAAGGGACCAAAATACCCGTAGGGCAAGCACGGGGATTGTTCTCTATGGTATAAAAGACAATAATGACATCTCATCGTCATACATTGCGCAGGTACATTGTTGAAGTTAAAGGAACGCACTCGATGACAAAGTAAGGTATTTTTCGCTATTATATTCTAGACAACAATTCCCGTGCTTGCCCTACAGGTGTAACGTTTATTTTACTACCTACTTATTCTAAGTACAAAAATATCGCTTGGTCATTGATCTTCACATTGATCTCGAAATTTATAATATTCTATTTGTCCGTTTAATATTTGTTGTAGACGTGTCCAGGTCTACTATAGATGTTCCCTGCTCGGATTGCCTCCATCAGATATTTGACGCTGAACAGACAAATTATCAGGAGCACTGAAACAAAAAAATAAAAACAGTAAATAATTTAATTTTAGATAGATATATGGTTTATTTGGTTTACAAACATAGACAGCACAAAACAAAATCAAACATATACAATAAAGTAGGTAGGTATCGGTAAGAACGCAGTAGCTTTATATTTAGGTTACAGAAACATAAAAAAATAAAATCTTTTACGGTGTTTAGGGCCGCATTTTTCATTTCACAACCTGTTTTTTAAGGCGATGAAATAAAAGCGTTATCTATCTACTTTCAGAGGGCAACTAGTGCGTTTGTATTAGGTAGATTATTGATTTATAAATTACTACCGGATGCCGAAAAACATGTTAAAAACTGTAAAACGGTCAGTTAGTAGGTAATCTATAGGCTGGGTTACCAGCTTCTTTCAGACATGAGAGAATATCGCCTACTCAAACAACAGAAAACAGTATAGATAGAAATCAATTATGATTGAAAGTAAAAAATAATCTCAATTTATGAGATAAAACCGATATTGTACTAACAGAACCGTCTTTATCCAAAAAACATTTTCACGGAGTGAAGGAAAAAAAGTACGAACAAATTTTTCCTTTTCTACTTATTATTCATGATAAAACCAGTTCAATAAGGACAGGAAAATGATAAAAACGATTTCCCTTTGCTTCAGGTTCCAGTCGAGGAAAATTTAATTTGAATTCCAGTAGAAGTTGGATTACCCATCTTACAACTGCCAGTCTTTTAGAAAATATTGTTAGGTGTTTTTCAGTTTTAGAAAAACGTAAGAAACACTTTTTAGGGCTCTATTGTTCTACTAAAACCATTGAAACTCAAAAGCTCTCATTTACAAACTTCTTCGAGTTGTGATGGAGAACTGAAAACAATATTTTGGCAAAGAGTTTTCAGTTCAGAGTTTTGTTCAAGCAAATGCTAGTTACTCGTAAATACTGGTTTGATTATACCATATCTTCGAAGAACATAAAAAAATAAGCACGTGTTTTGTCTTAACGGCTCAAAATCATATTTTCCTAAAAAAAGACCCTTCAAAGTTTTATGTATATCGCAAAAAAATTACGTGTCTTATCAAATCGGAGCTAGACAGTTGGGTACCTTTCCTTATAGGAATAGAAAATAATTTATAATATTTTAGAAAATAATATTGAAATAATTTGGCGTGTTTTAAAAAACGATAAACCGACTTCAAATGCCGGTACCTAGATAATATTGATCTATGTCTCCGCCGAACGAAATCACCCCTCCCTTAATTTCCCTGACCTGACCTTTGCACATGAACATAGGTTCACGTGAAAAAAATTGAGTTTACTTTGGCGACATCTAGTTATTATTTAAGTCTAATTTAGTTTGATGACATATGGATGAAACTGTTGACGCCCGTTGCCACGGAAACCATTAGGAGATAATGAAATTATCATATTTTGAAGAATTTTTACAAATCTCGTTTTACGACGCACATAGCGATTCCTCGAGAATCAAACTTATAGGAGACCACATCAAAATAAATGTTTATACAACAACGAAAGAATCATCAAAATCTATTAACAATTGCCGCAGATATCACCTTAACTGTTGTAGCTAGTCGTGATTGAATTTTGATTCTCCAAAAATATTATGTTGCTTTTTAAGTTTAACGGGATAAATACTAATCCCTGTGGTATAAAAATTTTATGGGACCACCTCGGGATCATTCTCTATACAATACTGAAATAATCAGTAAAATCGGTTACCCATAGGCGGAGATATCAAGTAACACACATACTGACGAAAAAAAACATACTGACGAACTGAGAACCTCCTCCTTTTTGAAGTCGGTTAACAATGAACATAACCTTTATTGTCAAAAGCTATGCTGATGAGGGACCTGTAGGTGTCCTCATCAGCATACGTCCACTACTAAAATTACCTTCCTCAAACAAGGGGGGCTTTGCTATAATCACCACGCTTGGCAGAGGATTTGTCACAGAAATCTGAATAATAAGGCACTTAATATAAATTATCATTGCTGTTTTATCCATTCCTCTTAGTCGGGGGTTTTACTCCAATTATTTTTTTCTTTTTCGATTACAAAGATCCGTCGTGGGTTTGCAAAATTTTTATTTTGTTGTTATTTTAATTTTTGTAGAGAGCTCCTACGTAAGTTAGTACTGCCTGATGTGACGTAGAAAGTAACGTAATTATTTAGATTTCTGTAGGATTTGTTATAGATGCCTACTTATACTTGTGTACAAAACTGCAAACCGCGCTTTACAACTGCACGAAAACAAGACTTTGGCACCGCCGCACAGTGGTTCCGAATTGAAAAATAGTGGACATAGGGTCGAAAGTCGGAATTTCAACTTGATTTTTTTTTACAGAACAGGTCTCAGCAATCCTGACAACTTTTATTCTATGAAGAAAATCTATAAGATTCGTAATTTTGATGATAAAAAATAATCAATTATTTTTTGTATGGAGGAAAACACTTTTTATTTTTTTCTCGAATTGGATCAATTTGGCGCGTGTTTTGAACGGAATCTTTTTTGTAGGCCTATTGATACAATACCCAAAAAAAAAAAAATTGCGGTCACTTGCGGCGAAACGAGAAAATTGACGACATTTCTTTTTATTTTTTTTATTAATTTTTTGTGAAGAGTTCTTATTATTCTTATCAATTAGTGCATTTTCATGTCCTGCAGTATATTTTAATCGACTTAGTGAAGGCGAAAGTAGTAAAATTACTGACATTTTATACGTTTTTGCCAAGGTAAAAACGCTTCAAGTGTAAAATAATAACGCAATTTCAGTTGTTGACACCAGTCTACTAAGGGATCCAAAGAAACAGGACTTAGTTCGCGCAGGTAGTTTGTTATTTGCAATAGCTAAGTGATTAATGGTAAAAAGATTTCCTTATCTACGATAACAAGGGTCTAGTGAATCTTATAGATTTTCTTCATAGAATAAAAGTTGTCAGGATTGTCAGAGACCTGTTCTGTAAAAAAAAATCAAGTCGAAATTCCGACTTTCCACCCTATGTCCACTATTTTTCAATTCGGAACCACTGTGCGCCGCGCCGCGCTGTTTGTGTGTTTACAACTCTTATCTATATTGCTATTTTTATAGAACCCTAGTGTCTAATACATGTAATCTTTTTGACAATAATCGATATCTATCTAGACACTAGCCAAACTCGAAGTGGAACGTTTGTAAACAGACCATGACACAAAAACTAAAACTCACTTGCTTGAGCAATTATTGTTACATTATTTATTACTTGCTTACAATTATATTTGAGTTACAAATATAATTGTAAGCAATATTTATTGAAGGAAGGATCACAAATCGACATGGAATGTAGATTCCGTACAAAAAGACGCGGCAACAGAGTGAATTTTAGGTTAAGTATGGGTGGTTTGTTTACAATAATTCTACATCGAGTTTTGCTAATTTTTATCTATATATATTATAATTAGGTTAAAACCTAAGTCTATAGCCAGGTGTTGATGCCAGATTGCAGCGAGCATGATACGTTACGCCGTGTGCTAAAATCCGTCTCGTTGCACGTTGTAAGAACTTGTGAGCGCCTTCTTTCCCATAGGTACTGACTGTACGCTACGAACGCTCGCTGTGTAGCACTTAACATGACACCCCGTAACACCGGTCAGTACCCACATTAAAGGTTACATTGCACTTGATTTCCCTCGACTGGTTGTAAATAGAAGCAATTAAGAAATGAAAGCGAGCCATTACAACTTTGTGAATACCTCACAGTCACTCCTTTCATTAGCAACTATACATCAGAGGATTATGAACCACAGTAATTTAATCCTTCACTGTAGGTATAGGTACAAGAGTACGAATATTATAAACTAGTTACTGCCTGCGGCTTCGCACGCGTTGTTTCTATGGAAACGTTTAAAGTTTATTCTATCCCATGGGAACTGTTTTATGGGATAAAAAAGTAACTTATGTTTGAATCCAGGCTCAGAGCTACATCTATGCAAAATTTCAGCTAGATCGGTTTAGTCGCGTGAAGAGATAACAAACATCATCCAAAGTATACATCCAAACTTTCGCATTTATAATATTATATTAGTGTGATTGTGTGATGTGATGTGATGTGATGCGAGAGTATGTTTGTTTCCTTTTCATGACTCAACATATTATCTTATTTTAAATGAGAAAATGTATGTCATTTAGTTACATAAAATATGTAGTTAGGTTGGTAGGTATACAGGTACGTAAGGGTCGCTTATTAATCCCGGATGTATTTTAGCAACTTTTAAAACCCCTCTTCCCACTGGTGATAAGTGTAGGAAAATTTAGCACCGTGTTAGCACTATACCTAAGTTATTCTGTGGCACCGTGATAAAAATGTATGTCTGTTTAGAAATCGCGCGTTCGACGCAAAAATAAACACGTGATATCTCACTACATCCCCTTGTGATACTTCGTGTTTTTTCGAACCCCCCAAAGTAGAGGCCTTTAAAGCCCCACGTGATTAATAGACGACCCCCTATTTATTTATCGTTGTCCCGTGGAAGGACATATACTATATACTTAATATCCTGGGCAAGTGTGTGTGATCCTCGGGCGGAAGCTAGGTAGGCAATAAATGAGTAGGTACCTAATTATAGTCTCAACATTTCGTGTGATGAAACGCTGATAGAATAAGATGTAGTGTGTGATAGAGATTTGACACAGCTTCTCATAGAATAGGGAAATGTACATGACAAGGGTCAAAAAAGTAAAGCAGGTGGTTAGGTATTCTCCCCCCCCAAGGGTTCCCACCTTGCCGGGGCGGGGGGCTTAGTAATCGGGGCCTGGTCACCCGCGATGAAGCTATAGGAACCGATGCGGCCGTTGCCAACGCAGACGGCGATACGGCCGCGGGTTGGACTGCTCCTCTGGGTTTTGCTCTCTAAGCCCAGTTGGAGCGGTAGTAGGTTGCGGTGTCGTATGGGAGGCATCGCAGCTGAGGTGTGCGGCTGTGCTGTATGGGCAGAGAGGTGTAGGCCGCGGCGGGAGAGGAGTACCGGTATTGAGGTACGCCGCTCTCCCTGCCTTTCGCGGTCGTGGCAGGGTCACCACTGTTTGATGGCGGACGCGGTGGGGTCGCAGGGGAGGAGAAGTGTCGGTATGGCGAGGGCCGCTCCCTATCCTCTGCGACCGTGTGGCAGGCGGCGGCGGGGCCACTCGACTGATCCGTCGCAGCTGGACCTAGGGCGTTCGGACACGGGGTCGTCCGGCGCCCTATTGGTGGGTAAGGTCTCCGAGGTGGTCGCGGCGCGTCATGTGTTTCTGGCGCCTCGCGAAGAGGGGTGCTCCACACCCCCAAGTGAGGGGCCCGATATCGGGCAGCCGCGGTGGGTTCGTGGAAGAATTGCGTGCCCACGTTCCTACCACAAACGGCATAGGCAGAAAACACCCTGAAGGTTTTAGAGGTGTTGTAGTCCCACATAATCGTACTGTCTCCCCGTGGCAGTACGATATGCCTGCACCCTCAGGACAATAAAAAAAAAGGAGGTTAAGTATTCTGGAATGACGCAGACATTTTGACCGTTTCAGGCTCAAATTACAGTCGTCTCTTTATTGTTATAGGCGATGATTTTATAAAATGCGAAGGCTCAATTATTCGAAGCCCTTGTACGAATTCTTTGTAGGTATTTATCTCAAAACTTCCAAAGCATAATTACGAAGAGTTTGAATTTGATGGTTTTCTTAGGATGTCTGACAAAGTTTTTAGCTCGATAATTAATGAAAATAAGTCCTTACATTATTTTCTTATCATTTCGCTAAATTCGCTTTGGATTCATTATATTCAAGTTATAACCAACTACGCGATAAATATTCGATATATAATCATAAATGAATAATTATGTTAACAAAAGTTAGCGAAAGTTTAAAAATTTTTAAAACCAACCAATAAATCAAGATTTCGTCCTAAGACTAATAGGGCCAATAATCTTATCCAGATGCGACCTTTTGCTCAATATTCACCGCTTTCTCTGGAAATAAATACGAAGCCCATGAGTCATCTACAGCTGGGCATAGACCTCCTTTAATTTTTGCCATCCATCTCTGTCTTATGCCTTTCGCATCCCAGCACGTCCACCTTCTTTGACAATATAACAATAAGAAATATTTCTTTGATTAACAAAACAATGTAGGTATTATAACAAAAATATATCATGCTAAAATTAAGAAAATTGTGTGCAGAGCGTTCCATCTGAAATGTATGTAGCGTTTGTAGATATGAATCTATATTTTACAGAAAAAATATAGAGAAGTCTGTAAATACATACACCACTTTTTGAAAAATGGTCAAACTCGAAAATTTTACTTTAACCTCTATACTCCGAAGTTTGCAAACCGATACATCGGAAATGTATCTTAATTTTTTGGTATTCATCAAATAGCAAAGCCTCTAACCAGTACAGTACATAATTGGTATACTTGACAACCGTTCGAAACCCTCGGCGCGCGAGTCACACTCGCGCTTGACGGATCTTGTTTTTTGTATACTACCAAGTTGGAAAACATGCATGCGGTCCGCCTGATGGAAAACAGTTACCGCAGGCTATGGACGCCTGCAACATCAGAGACATTACACGCGCCTTGCCGACCCTTTAAATGTCTTAGAAAACCCTTTTTGAAGAACCCCATGTTCATTGTTGGTGATATCAAAATGGCTGCCACTAATCGTAAGCTGCAGGAGCTAGGGGAGCAACTACAGCGCAGGTCTTCCGTGTCACCACACATGGTCTTAGCTTTTGTATGACTATTTGGTCAGTTTTACGTAAAATAAAGGTAGGCATCATAGATAACCCCAGGTGTTAAGCCAACAACTCACAATCAGACAGAAGTATGAGTCCAAGCTGGATCCATCCAGCCGAGAGTGCCTCGAAGATGACCAGCTCGATCGTGAAGAACAGATGGATGAAACTGTACGCGAAGAATGTCGACACGAGGCAATGGTTCGCCTGAAAAGAACAATACAAATTAAAGCGAGTAATGAAAACTAACAATTAGTAGTGTCTCTCTTTCCCTATAAGGTTTACTGGAAGAGAACTCTTTTTAGGGTTTTATTTATTTATTTAGTAACGAATTACATGGTTGCAGTAACTATTGGAATTCGATGATGCAATAAACTCTCTAGTTTTAAGATTTACATGTTTATTTTATGAATGCAATATTAAGAACTAAGTACAGTCTACAATTAGTTTAGAACTCATGATATAAGAACGCATAACCTGTTATTCGTAGAGTGGTTAATACATTATGGATTTTCAGCCGAAACCGAAACCGAACCTTCGGCCTCGAAAGAATCAATCAAATTCTGTCTTTTTTTGGTACTTGCCCGCAGCCTTGCACTATATTTTGTGTGAATGAGTATTAAACCATCCACCATTTCTATAGATTTTAACGGAGATGGAGCGGATTAAAGGTTCAATATTACTATCTAATATTTGGAAATTTCAATAAGATTCGACGCATTTTTGGACGAAACCGAAACTGCGGCCGAACCTTGAATTTTTGGCCGAACCTGGCTGAAACCGAAACCGAACCTCCTTTCTTGGTATGGATGGTAATTCTATTAACTATACCGTAGTTTGTACCTACTTAAATGTCTAAACTAAATTCAGACTACATTCGAAATAGTCAAGAAGAAATAGTAGTACATGTCCTTTTGTAAGTATTCAAAGCGTATACAAGTTCTTAAATAATTGGAATTACACATAGAGACAATACAGAATTCGTAATTAAATAAATATTAACAAATTATTATAAAGTCAAAGAAGGTACATAAAAATAATAGAAATTAATTATCATTCATTAGTGTCCTTTTTCTCGAGTAGTTCGCCTATAGAAAAGAAATTCTGCTCGATAAGCCAACGTTTCAGACGGAATTTGAAACTAGATAGACTGCTATAAGCTGATCGAAATGATATAATAGGTACAAGTTCTTGCTCAATGAACAAAGGGAATGAAAGTATTCGCTGTCCACCCCCTTTCGCAAGGTAAACACGTATTTGGGCTAATGGTTTCCATTACATAGCGAGGCGTTGCGTAGCGAGTTTCAATCTATTGTTATACCATACAATTTTTTTATGCAAGTAAAACTTATTTTAGTACCTTGTACGGGACAAAACGGCATATCTCTACATTTCTATAGTACCGCGCCTTTTAGACAATCAGACCATAGGTCATTTCTAAGAGAATGATTTTATTTCATTTTGTTAGGTAATTTTTACGGCTCCTGATTTGTAGTTAAGTACAACTTTATCATGACATGCTTAGCGGATACTATGAATTACTTGTTTATAAACCGAAACATTTAATTGTTGGGAAAATTACAGAAAGAAAGTAGGTGAAACGTCAATAACACTCAGATTGGCTTAGATAATTCGGTAATAACAACGGAAATAAAAATAAAACAACCTTTTGCTCGAAAAACAATTAGCACCATTCTCACTTCGTGATGCAACATCATTGAATTGACAACGAGATCGAAGGCATTGAGTCGTCAAATTGACGTTTATTGACGCGGCGCATGATATGCTTCGATTTGGAGAGTTAAAGAGTTGATATTGGGGGTATTTCTTTGCATCTTTCCATTCAATTTGCTTGAATCTTAAACATACTCTACCTACTAGGTATTCCGTGATTCTACCAAAGGTATAATGTGTTAAATAACTATTGGAATCTTGAATACGAGTCGTGATATATATGTGTATTTTTTTCCATTCGTCATTTTAAAACTTTTGCAAAAGTATAAAAAATACTGCAAAATAAGGTAGGAATGTATATTTTGGTATTTGGTATGGACAATAATATACTTGAACTGTTGATATAAAACTGTTAATCTTACTGTGCTCTGCTTAAGCCATTCTTCATCTGCTTAGTTAGGCACTTGGTATATCAATTAACAAACACTTACCTTATGTGCTCCACAAGTCAAGGCAATCCCAAACAGCAGCAACAGAAACCCAATGACGACGTAGCTCAAGTAATACGTCAGTATCACCAAATCAACCAGGTGGAAATCATCGGTCTGTCGAAGAGAATCGTTTTTCCCGAAGATCTCTTCGAGGTTGTCGAAGTTCTTGAACCTCTCGTGGTTTTTGACGTCATCTTCTCGCCGTGCGACGAAGCATAGCCCGAGCTCTAGTAAGTGGAACGCTACGACGGCTATTGAGATGAGCTGAAAGGAATGGTAGAGCTTTGGATAATATTTTTTTTTAACGTTTATGTTCCATTATAAAAAGTGTTGCAGGTGTACATGAATAGAATATAATTTGGCGTGTTTTAAAAAACGATAAACCGAATTGAAATTCCGGTTTATAGATAATATTTATCTATGTCTTGGACGAACGAAATCACTTACTTACTTTTTACCCCACCTTTTTAGCCTTACTTTTTCAGACCTGTCTATGTTCACGTGCAAAAAATTGAGTTTACTTTGGCGACATCTAGTTATTATTCAAGTCTAATTTAGTTTGATGACATATGGATGAAACTGTTGACGCCCGTTGCCACGGAAACCATTAGGTGATAATGAAATTATCATATTCTGAAGAATATTACAAATCTACATTTTACGGCGCACATAGAGATTCCTCGAGAATCAAACTTATAGGAGACCACCTCAAAATAATTTTTTATACAACAACGAAAGAATCATCAAAATCTATTAACAATTGGCGCAGATATCACCCAAACTGTTGTAGCTAGTCGTGATTCTCCAAAAATATTATGTTGCTTTTTAAGTTTAACGGGATAAATACTACCCTCAGGAATAAATATTTTATGGGATCACCTCATGATCATTTTCTATACAATACTGAAAGAATCAGTAAAATCGGTTACCGATAGGCGAAGATATCAAGTAACACACATACAAAAAAAAAAAAAAAAACATATAGACGAACTGAGAACCTCCTCCTGTTTGAAGTCGGTTAATGAATTGATAGTATAACCGGAACCCAACGGCAATAGTTTTTACCAGAAACATCGTAGGTAACACATTTGACGAGTGTTACTTTGAAAGGGTCTCTAACAAAACTAACAAAAACAAGTAAAATATAAACATTCTTACATCACGGCATCACAGTCCTCCCAAGCCAAAACCTTAATAAATAGAAAATGTAAGAGGTAAAAGCGCCTGTACAAGTTCTCACAGCGCTCTTAAACACGCAAGCAAATACTTTGCCAGGCGCTTGAATAAGTCTCTACCGAGTCTCTACTAAGCTTATTCACTCGCACTTTTAAGACCTGTTGCTGAAACGTTAAGTTATTTTATCTGAGTTATATAAATAAAACCAGATGTAGTAACAGAGTCAGGACCTCATGGCCCTCATTTTTGGTAACAATAAAATTTGTTATCGATATTTGAAAAGAAGCTTTACCAATCGTCGAAATGGACTTTGGTCACCGATTCAGCCGGGCGGGTTCGTGCGACATTTCGGTGTTTATTATTGTAGAGAGCCGACTGTGTTATGTCAACTTGTCGGCGGGTTGGCGACTTCGGTGTTTTTATGACGACTGGTAGAGCCGTTAAGGTAGGACTCAAAGCTAAGCCCAAACTTTTACACTTTTCAGTTAAGCTTTGTCTATTTACATATATTTCATCACAGATATTTTCAACCAAAAGACATAAAGGATCACTTAGTTATGTCAGAAAATGGGATTACAATTGGTTACTTGCTAAAAGTTTTTTATCGTTTTGAATAAGCACGGAATTTCTTAAATTATTGCGTTGACTTGATATGATCGTGATTCTGCACACTCTTTTACGTGCTCAAGCTTTGGTCTCTTGATCACCACGCAGTACGCTGCGTACTGCATACCTACTGTCCCTTACCGCTGACGCAGACTTCGACGGAACAAAATACCACTCTAGGCGTTTTCCATACAATTATGTGTCCGGCGCCGCATAGCGCATGACGCAGCGTACTGCATAGTGATCAAGAGACCAAACCGTTACGCAAAAAACTGACAAACATTGCGAAAACAAAAGACTTTAACGTCATCTTTTCGATAATGTCCACAAAGAACAAAGCTATTATCCTTTATTTTTATTTCTAAAAACCATTGTGCAGTCGTCAACAAAAATGTTACGGGTATTTAGAAACTGAATTTTAGCCAATGGAATGTCTGCTTTGACGCGATAGTAGATTATAAGGAATTCTAATGGGATGTGATTACGACACAAACTATTCAGGGCTTTCACAAGCAGGGTTGAAGGTTTCAGCCAACTTACAATGACAGTGTATCCGAATATTACATTTCCTATCCTCAAGGGGAAACAACACAGGAATTTCCTTTGCATCTTGATCTTTTGTGTGTAGGTCTGAAACAAAGAGAGGTTTTGTAAGTGCCTTTTGCAAAGGTCAGAGTAGTACTTAAGACTAAATTAGGAACGCCTTTTCCTGTAGTGAACTTGTAAATAGCTGAATCAGATCCAGATGCCTTTAAATTCACTATGGTGGGAATTTTACTTAATAATCAGACACTCTTGTCATAACTTAAGGTCATAACCTACCAGTTACAAATCGAAGACAGATATATTTCAGCTTCTGCCACCATATTGGTTAAATGCATTTATTTTTCACTAATCATAAACTTTCCATTTAAGCACTTTGTCCAAGACACACAAAGCACAGCCGTTACGGTCGCGACCAAAACACTGTCTGCTATTTTTGGTTATCTACCTACATTACCCAGGTACCTACTATAGATATATTTGTAATTGGCATGGGAACGTCCAATTCAATCAGATCCCGATTGACAAGGCAGAGTGCAATTGACAAGGATCTGGTTAAGGTGGTTTAGGTGAAGCGCTTCGTCTTGGTTCGCTGAGCAGCTGTAAAGGTTAAAGTAGGGAGAGGGCTGTGAATGAACGGGCCAAGGACACTCCAGTTCCGTTAGACAACGCGCGAGCGAACGCGCAATGTGCTTGCTGGTGAAGCGGATGAAACTACGACTGCATAGAGAGTTCAGCAAGCATGAAGTGCTAATGTGTTCCGGTGTGGGATTCTAAACTGGTTTTATTAGTCATCTTCGTCATCATCATTTAATACCTGACTTCACCCAATGATGGATGCACCTCCAAATTCCTGTGACTTATAATGTTATAAAAGTTGGCGCAATTGTATTTTTATTAATTCATTTCACAATTATTATTTTTTTCAAATCATTTGTGTCGATTACCGTCAAAAATAAAACCTTAAAAAAAAACTATATGTGCAGTTATTGTTTTCTTATAAATCGAGGGCATGACCCCTTTCACGACTAAGCTCCTACTCTCGTGGCTTCGGACTTGGCCATCGCCGCGCTGCCCTTCTCAAAAACCACCCTTTAGATGTGTGTGTAAATTAATAATTGTGTATAAATTCATACTTCCATAGTAATATTACAAATCCGAAAGTAATTCTGTCTGTCTATCTGTATGTCTGTCTGTTACCTTTTCACGCCTAACCGGCTGAACAGATCTTAATGAAATTTGGCATGGTGATAGATGGTATCCCGGGGACGGACGACGCTCTTTTTATCCCGGAAAAGAGCGTGCGAAGCCGTGGGCTAGTATATTATAAATAGATAGTTATTTAGATAGGATCAGATTATTTCATTTAACATGATTTTTATTCATTCAAATAAACAGTTGTTCTACACTGCTCTAGGTTCACCCAATTCAAGTTTTTAGTATAATTGGTCATAATCCGGATTCCGGTCGTAGATAAGTAAATGCATAGAAAATAGTTACCAATGAGTGTGTTTAATATGACTGTTATCTTTGATTGTTTTGTTTAAGATTTAGGAATAATTATATAACTAAGCGACGCGTTAAACCACAGTAGGTAATAAATTCTAAAAATAAAGACAACCCAGTGCTTAGACAAACCTAACATAGGCTTTGTGGCATTGCTAACTAATTTATATAACGAATTTTTTCTTGAATAAATGACCGATCTATCTATCTATCTATAAATACCTAGTTAATGTATCGGGTACCAATGTAGCTAGTGGATTTGGTTCAGAATAACAAATTTTACCGGTACCTAATATTTTAGCGCTTTTTGATTTTTGGAGTGACATTTGTTAACCGCATCATTGTAATGTAGCAAGGACCTTAAAAAAGGTAATCTACGCACATTCACATTCCCAAGCCACGGAATAGATTGTAGAGCAATGTAGATAAGTCCTTTCACTTTCGACACCTGGCTCACCCGAGTTGGCTATTTGTGTTGACATGTTGAACACGTTTTTATTTATTTTCTAGCTGCGCCCCGCGGCTTAGCCCGCGTTGAAATTGATGCACACCCAGGGGTAGTTTTGTAAAAATAAAAAATACATGTATCATTATTTACTTTATAGTTTATATAAACCGAGTTTTCATTGAATGTAACAAATGAAACAGAGCCAAGGAATAACAAATTTTCATAGAAGCATTACCACACTTTTTAGTAAATTTATAGTAAATTTAAAAAAAAATATTATTTTAAGTGTTATATAACTTAAACTATCTACATACTGAATTTTATCTTAATAGATTTAGTAGCTAAGGCGATACGTGGTAACAAACATTCACACGAACATATATATTGCATTTATATTGATTTTTGAAGCAGGAAAAGGTGCCTTTCCGCTACTTGAACGTAGGTAACCGTAGTGCATGGCTATTCTACTAGCCATCCACTACGGTTACCTACGGTTAGATAGAATGGTCGAAACCAACGTTCTTTTTGCATTCTAGACATGTAAACATCAGCATTGCTATACAGCGGGGCAATGCAGCCAGCAGCGTCTTGGGGACGCTTCCGACTGGTATTGATATGGATCAGTTGAGCTACCTGTAGATTATTTGCAACACTCTGCAGTTAGCTTAATTGTTTCAATTGTAAATACTCGTTCTAATTTGTTTTTATAATTGAATTGTAATTTTCTTTGTCAATAAATGTAAACGATAGGTGCTGCCATCAGCGATTATTATAATTTGATTGTTTTGAATAAGCTTAAAACTAACCCCGGATTTCTTGTTTTGCACTGTTTTTAAGTTTTGCGGGACAAATACTAATCCCTCGGGAATAAAATTTATGGGTCCACCTCGGGATCATTCTTGATACATTAGCGAAAGAATTTTCAAGTCGGTCCACAGTTGATAGAGAAATCGACGAACATACGTAAAAATAAACCGCCAAGTGCGAGTCGACTCACACACGAATGGCTCCGTACGGTAAAACAACATCAAATTTTCAGGCAACTTTTACAAAGAACGTCAAATTTTCATTGGTGAATTTCAAGGGGTCTCCCCTTTAAATTTTCTACTTTTTTATATTTTTAGTTTTTGTTGTTATTACAGTTAAAGTGTTACTTATATATAAAAAGTTTCATGTGTCTACCTATTGTGGTTCAAGAGATGTGGTTCAAGAGTGGTTCAATAGCCTTGACGTGTTAGTATTTTGTTTGATACATCGTCAAAATCAATTCAGCCGTTTTGTTGCTTTTAAGTAATAAAGAGTCCCAGATAACCACATACATAAATAGGTCGGTACTCGCGAAAAAATCATACATTTGAGTACACTTGCGTGTAAAAAGACTGATCTGTAGTTATAATTTAATTTGTTTTTTTTTGTTTTTATTTATTTACGAAATTTTGAGAAAACTTACAGCCGGTACAGACCAGCATGTGTGCTGAGGGCCAATTAAAAAGTTTCCGCAGATAGTAGTTATATAGGATAATAAATGACGCACAGTGAAAGTAGACTTAAAGAGAAAATAAAAAAGAAAAAACACAACACAAAGCAAAAACAATAAAAATAAATGAATTTATGTAGGTAATGTTATCTGACAAAAAAAGAGCAAGCGTTTAAGCTTACTTGCAGATGTGTTAAATAGATCAACGTCAATGTTTTTATTGACCAATGAGTTGAATGATTTGCTAGCTCGAATTAAGAATGCATTTTGTCTGTAATTAGTTTTCCCCATAGGAACGTAAAGAATACTCGGTTTTCTCAGTGCAGCAGTATTTGTACGCAACCCTAATTGCTCAAGCAGCTCAGGACAGTCTACGTTGCCATTGCAGATGTTTATGAGGTATGCTAGGTCAGCGACTTGCCTGCGATCAGAGAGTGGAAGGAAATGAAACTTGCGACACCTTGTAAAATAATCCGGTAGCTATATTTTAGCTCGGTATTGTAGGTATCGCAAAAATCTTTTTTGTATGGATTCGAGACGCGATGAATAAATCGCGTAGTTCGGGTTCCACACCTGCGATGTTACTCAATAAACAAAAGAAATAAGAACTACAAGTACCTACACAGTAGATAATCGTCAAACTTCTTGTCCTCTGACGAACCACGCGACCAAGTTGCGCAGAACGCAATTCTAAGGCCAAATTGGCGGGCGGTTACCTTCTGGAAAATTTTATTTGTCACTCGTACAAGTAAGAAGATACATTAATAAAAAACAAAAGGACACAGAAATAATCAACTTGCTTGAGTCACTAAATGGTCCCCGTCTCAGCATAAGTTAGTCGCGTTTGCAACCAACGCTGATCTTCATACAGAGCTGTTTGGTGACGTCACGGAAAATAAAACAGCAAAAACACAATTTATGGTAAAGAAAGACTGAAATTACTACGAAGCGGTGGCGTTATACACAATACAATGTCTAAGAAATTATGAGATCTACAACGGTAGTTTTTTGTTACATGTTACGCTAATTACTGTTACAGTTACACGCAGTGAGATAAATTGACACTTTACAACACAATCAATTATGAAAGCCATTGTACCTAATTTATAATATTAGGTGTTTACCTATGAAATTGGCATTTTTATGAAATAAGTTAAGAGGGCAAAAAAAAACCGAGAAATGGCACAGTTTCATCGTCCAAATTGTATGATTTTCGTTTGTTTCTTGAAATAATAATCACTTGTTAATATTAGTTCGTTTTCTCTACTACAATAATAATAAAACAAATTTTAGAAAACTTCGTTTTTTACGTGTGTAGTTATAATCATTCTCCCGATGCATGTTTAGGCAAAAACTCTCGGAGACCTGTTTTGAGAGCTCTAATTTGTAGAATCTATTGAATAAAGACCACCAAAAATTTTGTTTTCTTGTTTCGAATATCCTATACTTGAATAACATTAGAATACATTCTGGTTATATGCCTTTATGCAGAGAAAAAAAAATGAACCGAACTCGATTATCGACCGAAAAGGCTTAAAAACCAACCCCAATATCTCCGAAGTTCTGCATCATTTTGACATAATATTTATACCAAAATAATTATCAATATATTAAGTCTATTTTTAAAATAACTGCTAAAATTTTTTTTAATTAATTAAATAAAAGACTATAAATTCATTGCGCCGGCGGCGCGGCAGCCTACCCTAAGTACCGCGCGAGCGCGAATTAATTTATACGTGATTAAATAGTCTTTTATTTAATTCATTGTGCAGTATGAGGTCGCGCGTTGTCGTGCAAGAGCAGTGGGGACGAGCGGATTGACCAAAGCTGGTTGGAGACGTGCGAGCTTCTCCATCATTGTCTTCAGTTCTTCATAGTACACATCTGCAGTAATGCTCATCCCGTTTGGTAAGAAGCTGTGATGAATTAACACAGGTGCTAGACCACCAAACAGTGAACATCACTTTTCTAGGGTAAGTTTTCGTTTAGGGCATTGTGTAGGAGGATCCAACCAACTTGCTGAGCGCTTGCGATATTCAAACAGAATCCATTTTTCGTCGCAGGTAACAATACATTTTAAAATTCCTTCGTTTGTGTGCCTGTTGAACAGTGCAAGGAACGTCTCGACGCGTACTTCGCGCTGGCGATCATTGAGTTCGTGGGGAACCCATTTGTAAATTTTTTTAGCCTGCCTATTTGACGCAAATGGACCAATAAATGTTTTGATGCTAACGTCGAAAGCTGCTGCTAATTCAGCCGTAGACTGAGTATCATCAGCTTCCACAATCGCCTTTAATTCGTCATTGTTGACTTTGACCAAACTAGAACAGCAATTTCATAGGTAAAGACCTAATTTTTGTTGGTGAAGAATGATGTGTATGGATACATACACCATCATTATTCACTCAGTTATGCAATGTGCATCAATGCATGCTGATTATTATGCTGTACGTTAGCTTGTTATGCTTATTGCGACCGTGGCATGTTTCATGTTGTGATAAGAGGTTTAACAATTTTCTAGCCGCATTTATTTTTGAAAGAAATTTTCTATTATGTCTAGCTAGACTAACGGAAATTTAAATTCAAAACCTGACAAGACAAGACTTACGAGAGATTTAGCAAGGAGTACAAAACCTAGATAAGTAACATTGCCTACTTACATAAAAGTAAGATGGCGACTGGTCTTTGCCATCTAAAGACTACTGGCCTGGCTTTCCTTGGACAACGAAGTATCAAGGTTTTACTTCTTTTTTTACCGGTACCACAATGGCTCTTAGTAAGTAATTACGTTGTAAAATAATGAACTTATGAATCAACTTATAAAGAAACTGCTTCAAGGAACCAAGTCATTAGTAATAACCTACGAATCAAAACATAAGTCATTTAATAAGACTGCAGAGCTCCTGAGATTTCGACTAAAATATGTGCGAAACAGTGCACTTTCATGTTTTTTTTTATTGTAATTTTTTCAGTCGTTTTTTCACGTTCAAGGAAACTATTTTTTTTTTGGATCTTATGTTATTTGAGTTTTTTACCACGGGTATCCAGTGAGTACTGAGATTGTTAAACCCGTGTCCCGTGAGTACTGGGGTTGTCAAACTAGCCCAGACCTAGTCCTAGTTTGCAACCAAACCCGTTAAATTCGTCCCTTTAGAACTTTATTGGGTTCCGTACAAACGTGTTTTTAGAGTTCCATACCCGAAGGGTGAAAACGGAACCTTATTACTAAGCCTCCGCTGTCCGTCCGTCCGTCCGTCTGTCACAGGGCTCTATCTCATGAACTGTAAGAGGTTGACAGTTGCAATTTTCAGAGAATGTGTAGGTACCTATTTCTCTTGCCGTTATAACAACAAATAATAAAAATAAAATAAATATCGAAATAAGTGAATATTTGATGTTCTTTCAAAACGTTGCCTAATTTTTAAGCCTTCGTGTGCAAGTCGACTCGCACTTGGCAGTTTATTTTATTTTGTTTCAGAGGCGATTAACAAAAAAGCTTAAGACCTGGCGTCTTCATAATCGTTAACTTGCAGTTCACGCAGTGTCAGTGAATTACCAATAACCCTGTATAAGGTAGGTATGTTAATTATTCACCCAACCATGGGTTACTTTAGTGATTTTTTCAATTCACGACCACATCGAAACCTATAGGTACCTGTAGATTTTGATAAACAGCGCTGGTTTTTTCCGATTCTATTACCTACATATATCAAAGATTTTCTTCTCTTAGAATTATAAGAATGCGCGGGCAAGAAAAACGCGGTAACATTATAACGTTACTCGTAATGATGTGAAGCAGTTGGAATCATACGTTACTTGTGGTAAATTGTTAGATCTAGAGGTCAACGGTCGCACGAGAGCATCTCAAACAGGATCTAAATATTATTTAAATTTTTGGAATTCAAGATCAGCTTATCATAAAACCTGTTGGAGGCGATGAGTTGTTCTATTTTGATTCAGATGAGGAATTTATTTATTTTGGTAACTTGGTCATTACATAGGCAGGTAATTAGGTATCTCTTGAGTCGAGCGAGACGTATTTTTAAAGCTTTGGTAACATTTCCTAAAATATATCTTGTTTAAGTTTTCCCAATTTGAAACAACAGTGATCAATAATAATGTAAACCACTTTATGCACTGTAAATCCGTATCAATTTACATAATAATAATTGACTGTTTAAACAGTTGCACGGCTATTTTTGTCATTATACCATCCTAAACCCATTAGGTAGGTAATTATGTTATTCAATGCTGTACTTACCGATTACAAGCACCAGTTCAAAGACTTCTCATAACAATTTTCCATAGATCCGGTGTCCATGCAACGCAATCCCATACAATACTTGTTTACCGTTGCACTAATCACTTTGCTTCCATTCTACAAACCACAGTCAACACAATAGACCCTTCCAAACTCTTGTTTTTAATTACTAACCTCCTTGTTTATTCAAACTCTATTGACAGGAGTGTGTAAAACATTTTTTAAATTTGATTTTAGAATGCGCGGGCACACGTTCGGTGTCTCGGGCCGTTCGGCGCGAACCTCGTCAAGGCGTGACGTCACAGCAAGGCCGGCTTGCCAGCCTTAACCAGTTGACTTCGGGATTCATCTCAAGGTCAATGAAAAAGGTATGACATTATGTATGCTCCATGTTTGCTCTGTGAATTCTGTTACAATGATGACGCAAGATGATAATAATAAAGTGGAGATGAGCAAGAAGCCTATTACTACCCTAATTAATAGGTAAAAGTATACTTACCTAAATTCTACGGTTATATGGCAAAACAGGGAGCCGCGTAGGTAGTAGTCGGTTTGCTTCAGAAAGTTTCAACTTTAAATTTTAACTAGGTATAATGTTGACGTGTCCAAGAGTCCTGTAAGTTTTAAAGGAAATAAAGCACTTTGGCTTATGACTTTTGAACCTACATAATATACTTATCAGGTAGGTACCTAAACCATTGATCAAAATGCAACCTGCTGTTCGTTTTCTTTTTCTTTCTAAGCATTAAACGTATTGCCATTGTCGTATTTCAGTAAGTGTAAATTTGCCATGGGTCTCGCGTAGTATTATATTCTCTTTGGTTAGGCCTCATAAAGACTTAGGTATGATGGGTAGTGACGTCATAAAACTCATATTGCCGTAATAAGGTACTATAAAGAGGTTGTAAAAGATACAATTTCGACTTAATTTGTTTGATGATTCTCCTAAAAACAAGATTTGTAATATTGTGTTGTTCCAAAAAAATTCGGGCTAAAATATACCGAGATTTATAATTGTTTTGGGTGTTCTGGGTGTGTCTATGTTCCATTACATTTATATATATGAAAAATGTATATAAATGTAATGGAATGTACGGTATCTAGCAGGCATTACACAAGCTTTGCTTAACTTGGGGCTGGATTATGCTCTCTGAATGGTCCAGTATTAGTTATTTATTCTTCACATGGTACAAAAAATCCATGGTAGATATATCATACTAATTATACAAATGTAAAATAGGTAAGTCTACAGAGTAAATAAGAGCACAGAATAGGTACTAAAGGGTCTCCCCTCAACTGGTAAGCATCGTTCAGCTCTTCACAAGCACTCAAGTCTACGTCGAGGGCTCTACACGAAAGAGGCTCACTTTGTTGGTACCTAGTTATATTTTTTCAGGCAAATTGGTAAATTTTAGAATTTGCATAGGTAGATAGATACTTAGCATAGCAACACAAAAACCGTCACTCGTCTTTTGAAGAAATTCGTGTCAATCTGTCGGATTTCCTTCAAAGTCATGTGAAATCAAGCAGAAATTTAATATTTCTGGATTTTTAGGTGAAGGAAATTTTTGTAGAGCAGAGTTAGCATCGTTTTTACCATGTCGAACCATAGAACACCTATATTTTGTTTGGCACAGATTTTAAATTACATTTTGGGCTTTTGGGAGTATAAAGAACCGAAAATCAATTTTACTACCTATAAAAACTATCGTAGTTTGACGAATTCACCGCCTGTACCGCTTCCATGCGCACACTGTGTTGTTTTTCACACGTTGGTGTTCTTCCAACACAAATAAAGTTCGTAGTTAACCCGCTTACATCCGAAAAATAATTGCTTGCAAGTTTTTTTTGTTAACGCTACATTAGAAGGGAAGTCATTATTTTAGCAGCCCCCATTTTCGGTCCCGGAAATGTAATACCTACCTATTTAGCCGTCACAAGATATTTATTTTCCATAATTGCAGACATTTTTCGTGCTTCTCGTTTACATTTCGATGTGGCGGCGTTCGATTTGTTCAAAATTACGAGGAGCACGTTTCGAGGATTGTTTGCGGAGTCCTTATTGCTAGGCGCTGGTTCGACAAGACGAAAATTAATTATTTAAGACCTGTTTGCATTGGATAACTGAGGAGATATCGATTTGGTTTTTATTTATTTAAAACTTTGATGCACTAAGGTACAAAGGGTGGGTTTAATGGCGGCATTTTCTACCTGTCGACAAAAATCACATGATTTTACAGGGAATAATTCTAACTAGGTATCAAAGTCAACGTGCTTTATTTCCTTTAGACCTTACAGGACTTTTGGACACGTAACAAAATTCAAATTACATAGTTAAGTTAACTAGGAAACAATTTATCAATGAAAACTACGAGATTCCTGTTCAGCAAAGTTAATTTTGGTGGTAGGCCAATCGGGGGCCATAAGTGCCTAATTACTTGATTTTTAAACATCTTTTGTTTGGAGAACCACTGTGTTTCAATTCATTTTGTATTTTTGACTTCATATCGATTTGGGCCAAAGTTTGTTCCTATAACCAAATGCCAAGCCACCCCAAGATGTAAGCTCATAAATCCCTCCCATTTGCCAAGCGTTTTCCTTCCGCAACTCAGATAGTCATCAGTCCCTCAACCTTCCATCTCATTAGCCGTCATGTCATAACATCCAGCTCAGCGATAGACTTCAAAGCGTAGACAGATCTACGCAGTGGTTTTATTTCTCGCTTGATTAGGCAAAGCGCTCATTCGCTTGGCTCGTCTTTGGATTTTGGCGCGGGGAATCCTTTATCTTTCCAGCTAATTTGTCTTGGGGCAAGTGAGGACATCCGTCAAAGGTACATGTGGAACTGGCAGGAAACGACTGGTGCTGATCTTTATCTTAGTAGTTGCTGAATTACTACGCCCTATGAATTCCAAATCATCCAGGGGCTTCACAAGTTTTTGCGTTGTTTTGATTAGGAGACGATTTCTCATTCTTCTCCAAGTAAACTTGCCTAAAGTTTCTGCCATGGAGCTTCACTTCTAAGTCTGTAAGCATGTGAAGTGAACAAATTGGAGTGGATGGTAAATTGGGATTGACAGGAGCCAACTTTCAGCTGAAAATTCTAATGCAAAGCAAAATAGGTCACCTTGCGTTATCTTATCCTGGCTCCATGGTAGGTTTACCCTGTGAAACCCACACGTGTGTTGGGATAAGGTACACTTCCGAGCAACACTTTGGGAAAGCTATAGCGTTTATCTGTTTACGGTGGAGCCCGAAGAAAGACTGAAAGAAAATAAGCAAATAGGAGAAGAAATATTTCATAAATTGTGATATTCTATTCTCTCGCCTTGGACACAATTGAATTAAAATCTTATCTTCATAGACAAGTGTCATTTCGTGCACATAGCAAAGTATGTCGAGGGTTCGAGGACTAAAATGTCGTGATTGGCTATTATTTTCATTGGACATTTTCTATACATGTTTTTTGCTCGAAGTGTACGTTAGATTGATGATACTCATCTGCAATATCCCACCGCACTATTGAATCAATTGAGTCGATCGAGTTACGACACCAGCAATCGATTCAATGGGCTGATGTGGATTGAACGCTGACCCTACATGTAGGTACCTATTACCTGAGCTTCCACTAATCGAGATTATTATGATGCTCTAAATAATAATAATAATTCTGTTCACACAGCATCATCGATCCCCAAGCCACAGATTATATATTAATACCATACCCAAAGCTAAGCAGAGCTTGTGTTATGGGTACTAATTAACTGATATTATACTTATTACATCATACTACATAGATAGATATTTGTTAAGTATACATAGAAAACACCCAGAACACCCTGAACAAATATCTGCATTTTGTAGAGTCCCATATAGTTGTTAGGTGACAAGGTTTTTAAAGGGCAAAGGAAAATACCGATCCCCGATCTCTATAGTTGAAATATTCTTGTACATTGAGCTAGTTGGACCTACCTTCATTTTGTTTAAAAATTATCCGAAAACGTACCGTTTAAGAATTTTTAAACCACTCCTGCACGCAGCTCTTTTTAAAGCTTTTTTTTAAAGAAAAACCAGTCCAAGGCTTCTAAAAATATGTAGACGAAATTGATATGGTGCCAAGATTAAATACTAGTTTAACCCTCTGCAGCTGAGGTGAAAATAATATTTTAACATTCTGCTGCTGTGGTGTCCTATCAGGTGTCAACTAAACTAGCGTGATATACCATAACATAAAAGTTTATTTATAAATACCTATTTACATTGTTTTTTATCGTGTTATAAACTTACGAAATCAATAAATATCTATTGGAATAAAACAATACATTATTCGTTATTATAGGATCAGTTTTATTGAGATCAGTTTCATAAACATTAGGTCACAGACCTTACAAATTATAAAAAAAAACATTTACAGCATTTTGTCCTAAAATTAGACAACGTATGTTTTTAAAAATAATCATCTAAGTAGAAAAAACATCAACGAAATCGTATTATATGTTTAGGCACAAAACAGTCTCAAAGTTTACCCTCATAAAGACAGATTTCTATTGATAGTAATCCCCGTAAGTAATCTCACAGTCTACATTTTCAGTGGTTCCATTATTTCTTCTATCACAAAATCAGGGTCTTCAACCGAATCATCAAAGTCACTAAACTCATTTCTTCCTCTAAATTCTGAAGCCAATCTTCAATGTGTGTATCAATATTCCGTGGCCCACTGTTGAAACATCACTTAGATGGTCTAGATGGTGGATGGTTTAATCTAAACAGCCTACAAAGGACTACATGCCTTATGGCCACGGGAGCCATGTCCATCTCCCCTGGACTGGCGCTAAATGCATTGCTGTGACTGCCCCCGCTTCACATGTGTACATACATAAGGAGGCAAAGACCAGCATGTATAGGGCCAGTACTCTGGCGGTAGGAACTGGCTCTCCCAGAAACTGAGATCTCTGCAAGACTCAACTCTGGAATCACCCATCTTGAGCATGACAACTGATGTCAGCCTGACATCAGTTGTCATGCTCAAGATGGGTGATTCCCACGACATGTGTTTGAAAAACACTACACAGTGGAACTTCCTTCCAGTGAAGACTGGTTAAGCAGCCAGGTACTCTGCAAGGACGGGTGCCTAAACTGGTACACGGATGGTTTCAAAATGGGACTGGATGTAGGCTGCGGAGTGTATGGAGAGCGACCTAGGTTTGGCAAAAGCACAAATACGTAATTACGCCTCTATTTTCCAAGCAGAAGTATTCGACATTTTAGAATGTGCCAATATAAATCTGAAAAAGCGCTATTCCAACCAAATGATCTTTATCAACTCTGACAGCCAGGCGGCTCTCCTAGTACTGGACTTTAAGGTCATCACATCTAGGCTAGTCGAGGACTGTCTGTCACGCCCAAACACGCTCGGCTTGAATAACAGAGTCGTCCTAAGATGGGTACCGGGACACGCGAGTGATCAACGGCAGTGAGTGTGCCGACGAACTTGCGCGTTCCGGGGCCAAGGGGACTCAGCTGGGCCCGAGCCTTTCTGTGGCATACCTAAAAGCCTGGCTAACAGAACCCTATTGGATTCGTGCTTCGAGGAAGCTTCCAAGCTCTGTAAGAATTCCTTGGGCATGAGCCACTCAAAATTATTAATAAAAGCCTTCGATAAACGGTACACCAACAGAATCCTAGCGCTAAGCAGAAGTTACCTTCACATCATGACAAGAGCCCTAACTGGACACTGTCGCCTTAACAAGCACATGTTCAAAAACTCTTTATTTCCATAAATACAATAAGTGTGCACTTAGAAAAGGTCAAACTCTTAATTATTAAACACTGACACGGAAATAAAGTGATATTTTTGATTTAAGTCGCTTCGGTATGTAGACTAAAGTAAAGAAGCGACGAAGAAACCTTTAGCCTGTTAGTTGTTATTTTTCGAGTTGGAGCAAATCCCGTCCCAAGCTTTTTTATCCTCTAGATAATCTGGTATTTTATACAAGGCCTTTTTACACAAGAAGGTTTTGACAATCTGTTTGAATTTATTTACTGATAATTTTTGCAACTCACTATGAGGTTTGTTGTAGAAGCGTATACATTGCCCTTTAAAAGATACATAAATTTTGTTTAGGGTGTCTGTTGGGTTGGTGTAGATGACGGAAACACTCAGATATACTAGGTAGTATATTAACTTAACACAGACAGAAGATATATGTAAACAGAAGGAGAAAGAAGTCAAGCAATAGAAGAAAGGTTCACAGGCAGTTAATAACAAACAACAACGCGACGACGACTAAAATACAAGCGGTAAGTGCAAGGTTGTGACTGTCGAGCGCGGCGCGGCGCAGTGCAGCTCCAGCGTGTGAGCAAAACCAGTTTTCAGACGGCCGCGCCCGGGCGCTTCGTACCTATAATATTTTACCCGATGATGCATCGAAATGAGTGTTATGTTTTAGTGTAGGTGTACTGTGCAATGATGTTATATACATAAATATAAATACATAAATTAGTAGGGTCACCTACATTTTGTGTAGTCTAGTTGTGGGCACAGCGAGTTTAAGTTTATTTCTTGTATTCAAATTATGTACATCGCTATTTTTAGGGAACCGATTGATATTTCTATGAGTGTACAATAGATTTTCATAAATAAATAGACATAGTACTGTCATTATGTTTATTTCTTCGAATTTATCACGCAGGGATTCTTTGGGACCCATACTATAGATGCATGAACAGCCCTCTTCTGCAACACAAATACGGTGTTAATATCTGCAGCGTTCCCCGACAGTAGTATACCATAAGACATAATACTATGGAAGTAGCTGAAATAAACAAGTTTAGATGTATCCACGTCTGTAAGATGATGGATTTTTTTGTCAGCATACGCTGCAGAACTAAGTCTCTTCGATAGCTTATCTATGTGTGGGCCCCATTGAAGTTTATTACCTAAGGTGATTCCTAAGAAAACGGTACCTTCTATAATTTCTAATGTTTCTCCTTTTACATATACATCAGCCTTAACTTGTTTATCATTAGGTGGAATAAATCTAATACATTTCGTTTTGGTTTTGTTAAGCAAAATATTATTGACACTAAACCAATGGACTACTTTTGAGATTGCATTATTCACATCGTCGAAATTCGTGTTTTGTCGTTTCATTTTAAAAATTAATGAAGTATCATCAGCAAACAATACAATCTCGTGATTATTCTTAACAAGATAAGCAACACATAATCCTGCAAATTCTGCGAAGAGATTGAAAAAACGCCTCTCCACCTGCTAGGAGAGTGCGGAGCACTGATGCAAAAACGTAGTATCCATCAGGGCAAGCACCTGCACAGCTTAGACGAGTTACAAGCCATCACCCCTAAGTAAATCCTACAGTTTCTAGCTTCAGGGGTGAACATTCGAATAACGATCACAATAGGCCTATCATGGCCGTAGACACAAAAGCCACCTTAAGCAAATAAAAAAAAATAGATAGATGGTCCAGGACCCGAGTTCTCAGAATTTGACATATAAAAAGAAAATCAGCTTAGTAAATAGGCGAACAATTACATAAATACTGGTCTTATGTATGCGAGACACTATAAAAAGTTACATATTTTACCGAGGTTACGAATATTGGATACAATGGAATACGAACGGTCTTTGTGAGGTTACGTCTAACAGAATCAGGGTCTTATTGCTGTACGCTGTTGTATGTACTAAAAGACACCTTTCGCTTGTAGCACCCGACGTGTAACCCGCGCGACCGATCGCGCCACACTGTCCGCTGCCGTGCACCAATTGAGGAAGGTACTGAGCGAGATAGAATTATATCACGCTATATTGCGAGATGGCAACAACATATCGGTTTGGCGGTGTCCAAGAGACACCATCTCAGTTGCAGAGGGTTAAAATGCTGCATAGCATGGGTTGACCTTGGTTCTGCCATATTTGGCAGCCCCTAACTGCCCTGCGTCGGTGACTCATCCTTTGAAGCTTTGGCTGCAAGATTTTCAGTGACGCAATGAACGAAAAGGCGTGCATGACGCAGTATTTAAAGTCAGTCTAGTGGAACGTTGTCTCGATGTACGGATTCCCGAAAGATTTTCAGTATAGGATTGTATGACGCAGTAGGCATTTAATTATTTTGTTGAATTTGTTAAAGATTTACAGGTAGATAGAGGTAATAAGCCAGTAGCATTGATGACACTTGATCTAATCTCGTCTGATGGGAAGCTATGAGTGACACTCTTTTATTTTACGCGAAAACCATAAAGTTACTACTACCATACCATAAAGGTACTACGTGACGATATCCCTAGAGCTCAAACAACACAAGAGGAAGATTCTTCAAAGCAGCTGCGTGGTTAAATAAAATGATCTCCTAAATAGATAGATAAAGTTCTTGTAGTCATTATATTATTTACATATTTCGAACCCACATTGTACGATTGAAGGGAAAAGGCCACTCTCCCTTTCGTCCAGGCTTCTGTGCCCCATGACGTTTCGCAGTCATAGCTTAAAACAACTGATTATCTGCAAGATGAGTCACCGATAGGTATTGGCTAGTCCTAGTACACCCCAGCATTTCGGCTGGCCGCCAGTCTGGCGCGACGGGGTGGCGCCGCTCCCTCGCCTTGTCATCCAGATTCTGCTAACGATCTGTTTGGATCACTCGTTCTTTGGGATTAAATAATGTCACAATAACTTTTAAGAGACTCCGAATTTCGGTGAAAACTGGTAGGAACCAGAAACCCAAAGAGCTTTTGGAGTAGAGAAAGTAACTGCTGGGTATTATAAGATATTCTCTGGTATAGGCCTCCTCAATCGCCAGCTCAATCAGTTCTGTGCGTGCATATCCGGCCAAGTTTACAGGCCCAATAGATTTCCTAGACTTTAAAAAAAAATCATATTTATTTTTGTATTTTTGATTTAATACAATCTGCAACTTTTTTCTGCCATATACCTATTATACTAGAAACGCCGAATCTTAATTCACAAAATCTTTGAAAATAAAATAAAAAGCCGCCATGTTGGTCCCTACCCTACTATACGTCTCGAAACAAAAACGAGTTATGGTCTTGTCAGCACGATTTAGTAGAAAATGAGTTTTCTCAGAGTCTGCGAATATTTTATTTCAACGCTTTTTTGTTCCAAAAATACATTTGAGTTAAGCTTTTGAACAAAATAAAGTCCAAGTTAAGCAGATATTTTTCTTGCCTCGAATCGACCACAACCCGATTGCAACTCGACGCTATATTACTGTCAGTATAGTGTTGTTAATAGCCATAATAAAAGCCGGAAAATGTTCACCTTAGAAGAATAAAGGCGGTTGCATACATAGACCAGATACCACATTAGCTCTGTGACCACATCGCTCTCGCACAACACACGCACGCCACCACCTCAAATCGTGTTGACCGCGAGCTGTTCGTTCACGCGCTGTCCATGCGGCGCCCGCTAACAGTAAGCTCGCTGTCCACGCACGCTCGGCAAAAAGCTTTCGTGCAATTTGCTTCAAGCGAGCGGTTTTCGCGGCTACAGCAAGCGGGCCACTCGCTTGAAGCTTGCGGTAAGCATAGCGTCAACCAACAAGTAGTTAGGTTGCGGCAAGCTTGCCTACTGCGCGCTGGCTGCTACTTACTGTCACTGTAAAATGTATCTAAGTACATACCTACGTATGTCTCCGAGTTAAAGCCAATATTTGAATGCCCATTTTTGTGCTGTGCATCAGTGGGGTGGGTTATGTTGGCTATTTCCTTAAAATTTCTAGAACAAACCTTTATCTTCAGTAAAAAGGTATAGAGGGAGGTACTCGTACTTGCCATCCATTAGCGCTGAGCCGATTCCTATTTATTTGTCGTCGATTAACGACCCATTGCGCCTTCAAATTAATGGATTTCGCTTAGCCATGGAAATGTTTCTAATTCTTTTGAAGAAAGTAACGCCATGGGCTGTTGGAACGAATTAGATTTGCTAACCGGTTTTCTGCTTTTATGTAGTTGGAGCTATTTCTTTTATATGTTGAGAATCTTACGTTTAAGTGTGGTATGATTGCACAGTATATTGAAGGATATCAGTACCTATAAAATAAGCTTTGCTCAGTTTGAAGCTAGATGATGTTGATGCTGTGTGAATTGTCCAGCATTATTTAAATTACCAAGCAAAACGTTCCAAATGTAACACGTAGTGTTATCTTCAATCAAATTTGAACCCATGGCAAGTAAAAATATATAGAGGTACATTAGCTGCGCTCCGCGTCTTCGCCCGCGTGGATATTGATTGCACACCACCTAGGGGCAGTTTTGTAAAAATATATATGTGTGTCATTTACTTTATATAGTTTATTTACACCGAGTTTTGAGTGAAACGATCCAATTAATAATAATTTTATATAAATTTTACCATACTTTTAACCCACTCAGGGCTAATTTTTGAAAATTAGATTAGCCTATGTGTTATTCTAGAACTTAAACTATCTACATAACAAATTTCATCTAGTTACGGAGATACGTGGTAACAAACAATCACACGAACTATCCCATTCATAATATCAGTATGACTAGCTGCGTCCCGTTGCTTCGCCTGCGTGGAAATTGATTGCACACCCCCTAGGGGTAGTTTTGTAAAAATAAAAAATACGTGTATCATTTATTATTTACTTAATAGTTTATTTATACCGAGTTTTGAGTGAATCGACCCAAGGAATAATAATTTTCCATAGAAACTTTACCACCCTTTTTAACCCCCTCAGAAGCTAATTTTTGATAATAATTTTAGCTTGTGTTGTTCTAGAACTTAAACTACCTACATAACAAATTTCATCTAAATAGGTTAAACAGTAACAACGTACGAAGATACGTGGTAACAAACATTCACACGAACTTTCGCATTTATTAGTATATACATACATACATACTACATTCATTACATTTCGCTCTCGTTTGAACCTCAGTTGAAAAGCTCCGTGCAATATTCTAAATGAAGCCATATACATATGCGCACAACAAAACATTCAAGGTAAATTATATCAAACCGTGAACGCAATCAAGTTGCGGAAACCTATTTTACCTTTTACGTGTTCAATTAATTACTGGTCGCTGTTGGTAATCATTAGCATATAAATTATGTAAACGCAAGACAATAAAATGGTTAATAACGAATTGTTATTATGCTCGTTCATGTTTAAATGTAGGTCGTTATACTACAACGTGAAAAACAAAAGCATGTTTTTACTCATAAGATCTTTGACAAACTATCTGTAAATATCAAACTACATACATAACTATTATTTATCTTTTATAGAGGGAAACAAGGCAATTCAATGCCAACAGGACAACTAGTGTTCCTTTACCATTTTTATTAGAAATCCGCCATGTGCGTGTCGACTCGCACACAAAGGTTTCCTTACCGTAAAAATAAGGCAACTTTTTCAAAGAACAAAAAATTTTCACTTGTTCGGAGACCCCTGTAAATTTGCTTACTTTATTTTATTTTAATATTTGGTATAGTTGAAGTACAACTGTGCAAGTGACTATTTTTGCTCTTAATTTGTTTGTTTGTGTGTAGTTCAAGAGATCCAGCCTTGACAAATAAGAGCAAAAATATCCAAAAAAATTACGTTTGTTGTATGGGAGCCCCCTTTAATTTTAATATTTATTTTATTTTTATTATTTGTTGTTATAACGGCAAGAGAAATACTAAATATGAAAATTTCAATTGTCTACCTCTTACGGTTCATAGGATATAACCACGTGACGGACGGACGGACAACGGAACCTTAGTAATAGGGTTCCGTTTTTACCCTTTTGGTACGCAACTAAAAACGTCATATATTTTTCTCTATTATGGTAAGTAATTCAAGAAAAAAGCTATTGAGTTTTTAATTCTTGCTGTAATAAACATGATAGAGGTTTTTTGTGACTGCTGCCTTTTCCCTTTTCGCAGCTTGCAGCACGTGCCCGGAGAAAATGCAGCCCTGCCCGCAGCATGTGACGCGAAAAGTCACGCGTTGCCATGACCACGAGACGCAGCAGTACTCTGCCCGCGCCCCGCCGCAGTAAGCGATTGAAGCTCGACACGCGCGGACATTCCTATTTCAAAACCACGGTTTGTTTTCCGAACACGATTCTTGAATTGTGATTGTCAATTGTTTTGTTTATATTCAGCCAGTGTTTCAAACATGATTGGATGTCAATGTCAGAGACGAAATCGGATGCAGTTGGTGTTATCAGTGGGTGGTAATGTGATGTGTTTGTGAGCCATGGATGAATGTTTACCTGATCGGATGATCACAGTGAAATGGCAGCGCAAGAACGAGACATCTTATCTGATGATGACGAGGACCTGGTAAGGTTATATAACATGAATTTTAGAGAAGCTTGGACCGGTGCCAGGAATAAGTTGGGATGTTATATAAAGTTACTACCTCCTGCAGTTCGGGAGCTTTAGCAAGGAGATGCCATATTTCAAAAATAAAGAGAAAACTGCAATTTATTTTAGGAAAAGTTTAAGGTAACAGGAATATGGTTTCAATATCGGTATTGTTTGTCTTCACAAGTTTTTTTGTAAGTTTAGCGTTTAGATAAATAAGTACTTACCTATTCCAATCTAGTAATAAAAATATAGGTGATCAGGTAGAAAATCAATAATCAATGACAGGAAATGTTCAACAACAATACACGAAAATTTATTTTGTTCGTACCTACTTTCTAAATGGATTACACCGTAAAAAAGTTTTGTACACGCTTCGACCCCTGAAAGCTTTGTCGTAACGAGTTTTATGTGTTTGGGTTGTATGAATGAAATTCAAAAACCATATTCAGCGCACATATGCACACAGAGTAAAAAGAGGTATAATAGTACATACGGTAACGATTTAGTTGGTACTAAATCGTCGATCGAACTTTGATTCTGTAACAAGCTGTTAATTTAGTTGTTTTGTTTAATTAACAGATTTTCTCCTGAACGATTTAGTACCTAACTGGTACTAAATCGTTACCATACCTATGTGCTTATTTAAAAAATGTAGGTATTGTCACTTATGTAAGTATAAAATAAAAAGAAATAGGAGTTTTTTAAAATCAGAAATACACATTTATTTAGCTTATCCTAGTCAAAATTTACAAAGCCAGAATTACATTAAGTAGAGACTACGTTGGTAGCTCAGTTTAGCCCAATTAAAAACAAACTTAGTACCACTTACTTAGTAACTTACTTTATTTTATTTTTTAAGCAAACCTGAGTACCTACACATTGCGATAAATCATTGTTTATTACTCATACATAATACACATTAAATCCGAAATATGAATTTGTTTTCATCTTAAATTAAATTTGACACATGGCCCAACTGTATTTTAATTAGATCGTCCTTTTTCACAAGCGGTACAATTATATTGAAGTCAAAGTAAAAAAAAACTCTTTATTTCCATAAATACAATAAATGTATACCTACTTAGAAAATGTCTAATTCTAAATAATTAAACACTGACACGGAAATAAAGTGATATTTTTGATTTCAGTCGCTTCGGTATGTAGACTAAAGTAAAGAAGCGACGAAGAAACCTTTAGCCTGTTAGTTAGTTGTTATTTTTCGAGTTGGATCAAATCCCGTCCCACGCTTGAGTAGATCTAGGTAGGTTAGTTTCTAGCTTGTAGTGTAGTTTATTCTTACTCTGTGAAGGGATACCACTGTAATACGATTCGACAATGCGATACCATGTTACGATTTATGAGATAGCTTTGTGGCCTTTGGAGATTTATTTGAAATTTAAAGCTAATTTAATCGAACTTTGATTCTGTAACAAGCTGTTAGTTTAAGGAACATCGACTTTAATCAGCAATGCTTATACCTAAAGAAGATTTTAAGTCTTAGTTTGAAGCTAACAAAAAGGAAAACACATCAATCTTCATTTCGGTACCAAATCAAATTCAATTTATATTTTTCTTTGTACAGTCATAAAATAGAGCAGAGAAGCAACTTTTCGGTTGAAAAACCTTTTCAGCAAGTTTAATTAACATATTTTCTATTTACTGTTACGTAAAAACTGTTTAAAACCAAATACTCAAACAAGTAACACTAGTGTCACTTCAATAAAAAATCACATTCTACATTTCAAAATAGAACAACCTCCTTTCAAAACATTCGATACTTTTCGGTTGAAACCTGCATGTTTTTCCGCACGTTCCAATTTTAAACTTGCCCGTCTTCCAAGCATTACGTCAGCATAAACGAAACGGTACAATGACGAGCCCTCGTGGCGTGCATTGTTCGCCCCTTGCCAGCCAAGGATTACCTGCGCCCTGCGCCAGTTGGAGCTTTTACGTACATGTTAAGGTTACGACACACTATACTGGCATTTACTTACAAAATGTTTAAATGTTTATTTATTTTATGCATTTTTAATTCAATGGGCACATTGTTATTAAACAATACGATCAATGACAAGATTCAAAATTGCAATAAAAACGGTTACGTTAATCCCAAGTTTTACAGGCATGCTAAATGCTGAAAAAAACAAAGGTACAATCACACCCAAAGTGCAGAAAATTGTACAATGTTAGTAGCTACGCTCAAAACGCTTTTCAGCATATTTGTATAATGTTTTATGTTACACTAGTTTCTGTCCGCGGCTTCGCACGCGTTGTTTCTATAGAAATGATTTGTTTTCTCTCTTATTGGTTTATGGGATAAGAAGTAGCTTAGGTGTTATTCCCTAAGCTTAAATTAAAATAAAATGAAGAGAAAATTAATACCTACCTTATTTGATATAATAAGTATACAAATGTTACTTGTCTAAGTGCTTATTTTGTAAGCCTGAGAGAAATAAGTTATTGAAATCTGATATCTTCCCGGTTCTACGTATTTGCAAAATTTTAGGCCGCTCCGTTTAGTAGTTTTGGCGTAGTAAAAGTAAAAAATGATATCCATCCATGCATCCATCTGTCCATCCATCCATCCAAACTTTCGCATAAAGTGCATTAAGTGCATATACATTGAGTACCACTAAGTCATTAAAATGTAACCCTACATAACATTCGTTACGCTTAAATTCAAAAATGCACGTATCTTTTAGACTGCGGCCTTTACTCATCTACTATACAGCGAATGTATTCTAAATATCGTATAGTGTACATTTGCTTTTCCTGTTTAATATACCCCGAAATGATTGTACCTATACCACAGATTACGTAGCAGTACCCCCCTTTCCCGTGTACCGGAACGTGTTCTCCGTTATCACTGTTTATAGCTCTACGTTCCATTCCACCGTTCGTTCTTGGGCGGAAGAATACTCGATCTGATACGACCTAATACGGTTTTCTCGGTTTTTTCGGTTTTATTTTTTACACAATGTTAATTAGTTTTTCATGTTTAGTGATTTCGTATTAAATTTTAATTTCAAAATTATTAATTTTTATTGTGTGTATTGTGGTGGCAAATAAATGATATGTCTATGTCTATTTCGAGAGGAAAGTTCTAACCTCTTACCTTTGTTGCCACAAAAGAGTAATTTGTACGTTTTTACTATACAATGAAATTACATTGAATGAAAAAATATAGCTGAAAAAATACCTTGATAAAGCAATGCCAACGCGAACGTGCCAAAATAATTATTTGTGGACAAAGGGCGTGATTATTACGTTATTAACGTTTTTAACTGCGGAAATTGTTGGTGGCCATTGGTCACTATTCGGCGAATTGCTTGTATCTTTTCTACTACCCGGGCGAATTAAGATGGCACCTGATCCGAACAAAAGGTAACAAAAAGCCAACAAAAACAGCAAGAGAATAACTCTAAAGTTTTACACGTGCAAGGGTAATTGTGATGTCCGCTACAGCCCTCGCAAGGCGACGGCGGCGGGGCGCCACGCTGGTCAGCGGGGAAGTATCAAGCTCCGAGCCAGGTGCCATGTTAATTGACCCGGGTTATAGTCACCGTTCGACAACATTGCACAGAGTAGGGGCCTTTAAACGCCTTGATGCGGAATACAAGTAGAAGCTTCAAACTTAAAGTCTGAGCAACTTAAATTCTAAGTTAACCTAGCCTTTTATTCAAAACCTTTTAAAAGTACGAGACCCGAACATTATCGGGCCACAGTAACTAAAGTTTTATGGATCTTCATATGGTAAGTTTGTGCAGTAGATGTACTTCGAAGATGGGAGATAAATTCTAATATTTTATTATTTTGCTGTATTTTCAATAGATATTATGGTTTTTAAGAACTATGAAGAAGATACCCTTTCGAGTTACAAGGGGGTGAAAACGACCGACCGATGTGCCGCGGCGGGCGAAGGTCCGCTTGCGACGCAGAAGGTTGCGGGTTCGATTCCCGCCTTGGGACAAATGTTTGTACGATCTGCAAATATTTGTTCCGGGTGTTCCGGGTATTTTCTATATATAATATAAAAAAAATTCTATCTATGTTATGTATTGTATTAAGTTTATCAGTCATCTAGTACCCATAACACAAGCTCTTTGGGGCTAGATGATGATGTGTGGATTGTCCAGCATTATTTATGATGAAGATACCCTTTCGAGTTACAAGGGCGTGAAAACAAAGATTCCTCAATTAAGCTAACATTTTAGAAAAATAACTAAAATTAAATTTTCAATAACAAAATTTATCTCGTTGCTCTACTGATTGTTCTATTGCGTTAAAATAATTACACACGTTTTATTAAAAATAAACACGTCCTTGCTCAAGAAAACTTTAAAACTGTATGTATAGGTAACAAATTTATTCCACAATCAATCGAAAGGTTCAAGCAAAAGCAATTTATACCGAAGGCAAACTAATATTAAATTCAAGACACAGAGATTTTATTTCTATTGCATTTCCCTTGAGTGCAAGTCGCGCGCTCTTGTAGAATATTATGTTGTTCGATACAATATAGTTCATATTTATGCTCTTTTCAGTCACAATACAAATCGTTGCAGATGTATTTTTGTTAAGGGTTTTTAGTCTGTACAATAGACTTAGGATATTTTCACTATCCTAAGCCTGTACTCAGTCTTATGGTTGCGAATCACTGTTTGCCAACTCAGCCAAAGGATTATCCTTAGAAAGCTGTAGAGTCCTGAAGAGAGTGTGGAGAGTGGAAGGCAATTCTTGTCAATATATCACTCGATAAAGAACTGTCAGATTTGGCAGTTCTTGCCATATTTAGCGAGTGATGTATTGGCGAGAATTGCCTTTCTGAAACTTGTAGTAATTGTTATTTTTGTTATTGACACTGCATTAATTATTGTTAAGTGGCGTGGTAAATGGCTGATAAGCATGTAGACTTGGGTTTGATTTTAACCCAGTTAACGAATATTTATGGAAACGGCGAGTCATCATTATCATCCAACTGCGCGATTACGCAAAAACCACCCATCACCCACATAAGTATTTATTATATTTTAATTTAATTATTTTAGTTCACTAATTTACAATGTAATTTTACCGATTTTAATTGATAAGTGAATATAAATGATTATTATTCATTTATTTTACTGGGGTTGTGTGATATGTAACAACGGTTATTATTAATGAATCTGATTCAGTCAGCCCGGTAGTGAATTTATCTAATGAATTTATCTAGCGATTTTTTTTCCACGACTTGTTCAAAACAATTTAGTTCCCTAATGCCTTAAACATTTCTAACATTTCCTTCGTGCGACATAAGTGTTCATACTGAAAATAGAAACGTTTCCATTGATGTTTGCGTACTCCAAGGTCAAGACTGGAGTACAGCCTTGTATAAATGTACGTGCAGCAAATAGGACAGTTATTTTCATGCTACGAAGCATTTTATTCACGAGGAAAACCTGATAAATTTTCTTTTATCTTGTATTAAAGTAGTAAAGAGAGAAAAGAACGTCGCTTAGAGGTTTTTTCAGACCGGATTGTGTTTTGTTTTAATTTTTATGAAGTTGCTTGCACTGCTTTAGGTTTTGTAGATATTTTAAGCCCCTACGAAAAAACGGGTGTTATGCGTCAAAACCCTCAAATAACAAAAAAAATAAAAATACTTTGATTGTATATATGTGGCATCGTAGTTTTCAAATAAAAAACAGATTTAGATTTAGTTTTATTGTATAAAAGTCATGAAAGGTGACTTAGTCGAAAGTGTTCTTAGCTAAGTTTGAAGAAAATCGCTGTTCAAATGTTATGATAACTGTTCAAAGCAAATTATCACAATTTTGTAGAGGGTTTCAAAGTTGTGTAAATGAATATCTAAATTATTATTTTTGTGTTTCAAGTTTTGTAGAGTTTGTATAAGTAGCTTGTCTGTAACGAAGTTAAAGCCTTCCTCGAAAACCTTTCTGGCTGATGACATAGTCGATCTTTGAAAAATAACACCGTTGGTGATGGTCTGAGTACACTTATATACGTACTAATATTATTAATTCTAAAATAACTATGTCTCTCTATCTATTAGATGGTATCCTAGGGACGGACATAGGCTACTTTTTATCCCGGAAAAAAGTGTGCGAAGCCGCGGGCAGCTGCTAGTTATACCTAAATAAAGTTTGTTTATGAGTTTGATTGTGAGTTGGGGGTATGTCTTTTTCGACCTTCGTTTGACCACAACCTCACCTGACCGGCGGAAGACCAGCGTTGGATGCTAGCTTGCTAGTCATCCAACACATGCTGAGCCAGAGCCAATTTTGTAAACAGACTTTGTCATCATTTGTTTTTTTCCTCGTTAATTAATTTATGTTTATAAGTAGTATATTTAGTATGTGTTGTGTATGTTTAGTTCTGTTTATAAAATAAATCAATTTTATTTATTCTTATTCTTTTTGATGGTGAGAAGTGACGATGTGGCCAACGATGAATCATGCAGGTTAAGAAGAAATTTACTCTCATCTTGAAGTAACCCCGATTATAGTTGTCCGAAAAACTAATCTCTGGAAATGATCTGACATTTTTAGAAAGTTACATTGTTCTTGAGTGACAAAAAAAAAACGTAGGCTTTAGTTTCTTTTCTTACCTACTTTGTTTTTCATCCCTTTTCTCATATACTACGTAGGTACCTTGCTCAGTTCTTCCTAAATAAGTTTTCTGCAATGTGTAGTGTTATTTAAACAATTTCATTTCCTTCTTAAGGTGCTACCCCGACCCACAGTAGCGCGACCACCTATTTTATCTTATATTACATTAAACAAAGGAAATTTCAAAAATCCATTGGGCAGTTTGTCGTACCTATCATTATGCTTATTTTTAATACCTGTGTAATAGTTTTATTTTGTATAGTTTAGGCAGCGATGCGAAAGTTGCACTTGGTGGTCACTAAACTCTGTTTCCGCATCTCTGTCTAAACTTATCAAAAAAAAACTACTACAAATGCATTAAAAAAAGCTATAGGTGTCACAAACTGTCCAATGGAATGAAAATTCCTTTGTTTAACGTAATAATAAGATAAAATAGGTACCTAGCGCTACTGTGGGTCGAGGTACCGCCTTAAACAAGCACCGCAAGAATGAAGCCGCAAGAAGAAGATAATTAAAAATAAAATGCATTCAATGTGTTCCCAGTTCGATAAAATGTTATTGAAGTCTGAACTTCAATAACATTTGACTGATTAAAAGCAGAACTAAAGAATGGATGGACGAGCCGGCAGGCCAGCGTGTGTTAAAATATTGAATTGAAGTGTTATTTTGGGACATAGGTCCTACGCTCGCAAAAACTTTTATTGTCGTCATAATATTTGTACGCGTGTTCTTTTTTATTCTACTGTATAGTGATTTCTTTATTTGTACTGATGAAGTTTTATCACTACACCAATATTATTATGTGTCGTAATATACCAGCCATCGTAGGTACTAGGCAGTACAGTACGAATTAACCATCAGTAACATTTTAGCTAATCTATCTATCTTACCTATTCAATTAAAAAGCCATGAGGCCTACTAGTAGAATTTTGGCCACGACAGCCAGCCTCAACGGACACTAGCGGAGACTAGCATATGCTCAAGTGTGTGCACAAACACGGATGCGCACTGTGAGTGGCAGGCCGACACGAGGAGAAGGGAGAGGTCAGGCGTAAGACCAACGGCTTAACGTAACTAAAAAAAACATACTAGTGTAGCTGTTGCTTTGTCTACATACACCTGCCCTCTCGGGCAAACAAATTAACAAACAAATTAAAGCAACAGCTACAAAACATTCAGCACGTTCAGTTCAGTACACGCACGTACACGCAGGCACGTTCAGTAGTGGATATACATATGTGTGCTGATGAGAGATCATCAGCACACATATGTATATCCACTACTGAACGTGCCTGCCCCAAACAAGGGATATTTAATTATGTATAATGAAAATTCATACATGAAGTTCTTTTTTTTATAACTATTGCTTTGCTTAGTAAAACTTTACTAAGCGCTGATTTGCTCTTAGTTTATTCCTCTGTTAGCATGTTCAGTTCTACTTTAGCATTATCAACTCAATCTAGATGAGCTCAATAGACTAGACTATTCAAGGTGAATCGAAACTACAGTCACATAGACTATAGACTAAAGCCTATCCTACAGACTATAGCTCTGATAGACTTAGCAGACTTCATTCAGAGGTTGGTATAACTTTGCTCAACTCAAAGTGATGTTTATTCCGTTCCAGTAACTCTATTTATTCTACGGCGAGACGTGAAATGAGATTTCTGCTAGTTTTCTATAACAGTAGCAGTGGCGGTCTGTTTCATTATTTATTAAAGACTGGCTGAAGATTGATTGTAAACAATTGATTAACCCCCGAAGAAAATAAGTGTGTGTCTGTTAGTCACGAGGATGAACTCATTAAACTTTAGTTAATTTTATAAATAAAAAAGTAAATAAATAATGCTGGACAATCTACAGAGCATCATCTAGCCCCAAGCTAAGCAGAACAAATAATAATATCCCGGAAACAAATAATTGTAGATCGTATAAACATGTGTCCCAAGGCCGTAATCGAACCCGCAACATAATTATGTTTGAAACGAGACTTCATCGAGAGTATCTAATGTTTGCCAGCTATGTTTGATGAAAATCGGACCAGGCGTTCATAAGGTTCAAAGAAAAATTGATTCAATGATTTAAGATATTTTTGTGAAATGAGCTTGCTATCCTAAATTCATCTATTATCTGTTTGGTATATGATTCGATAACTGTAGTTAATTTATAAATTATATTTTTGTCCACCAGTTTACTAAGGATATATAATATTATAATGAACTTGTTTATAATCCTTATTGACAAAAAAAAATACAATTCCATAATAAAAACAAATTAGAACTTAGATAGATTGCAACTGCAGTTTGCTTAATTGTACAATTGAAACAATTCGGCAAACTGCAGTTGCAAACAATCTACAGGTAGCTCAACTGATCCATATCAATACCAGTCGGAAGCGTCCCCAAGACGCTGGCTGCATTACCCCACAGTAGGGCAATGCTGATGCGCTGCGCCAGATACCCACCAGCTCTCGGGTACGCGTCGCGTCGACCAGACTCTCAGACAACTTTTTAAAAACCCGGAAAGCCTCGGGACCTAGGGTCTCGACCCCAAAGGGGGCAAATGTGTAGGCTCTGTCGAGACCTGCATATTTGCGTCTCTTAAGATCCTCGGCTAAATCTGCCGCCGCACCTGTTCTCACGGATGTCCTCGGAAGACGGGAAGGCGAAAGTGTGTCGACGCATGTAGCGTTCCACACAATGGGCCTCCCCAACACCCATCGGACTAGTCATGCCGTCGGGCCTCTTACCATCGTCACGCAACTAACCATTCGGTTCGAGATTAGCTGGTGATGCGCCTTAGGTTCCAATCGCCGGCCCTATAGTGCTCCAAGGCTCCCGAAAAGCCGTAGAAAAACTCTTTCCGAAAAAATACAAGCAAAGATATGTTAGTTAGTTGTACTTGTTTATTTATTATAAGTTACTAATGTAGGTACCAACTGTTAGTGGTTAAAGGCATTTCTTAGCTTCTGAAAATAACTCGCATGGAATCGGCGGATGACGCTAGTAATGTGCCTACATAAAGCGAACATATATTAGCGTACAAAGGAATCCAGTTCTTTGATTCAAGGCTAATTATTTTGTGTATGCAAGAACGAAATGTTTTGTAGCAAATTAATGTGTCGTGGAAAATGGTTTTGCCCCTTTTGAGAATGAGCATTCAAGTATTTTACCATGCTTTCATGAATTTCAGTTCAAATTAAATGTACTTTCGTTTTATGGATATTAGGTCACTTCATAGGTATTAGTATACCTATGAAGTGACCTAACATCCGAACCTTATCCTTTGATCTCTCATAAATAAGTCTTGATAAATTGTTTACATAGTGGGCAAATGGCTTGCGCTTAGAAATACCTATAAAAACTATTCTATTATTATTATTACTCTATGTTAGGCATAGAAAGATTTTTGAAACGTTCTCTATTCTCCTTCGTACACCTAATCAATATAGTTATTCTGTGACGTAACTTACGTAAAAAAAGAATATTGACTGCCTGGGTAGATGATAAAACACGTTTACCCAAACCTATTTTCGGATCAACGTTTTATGTTTTATCGTAAAGGGCTCCAGGTAAAAAGTTCGCACTCTTATGAACCTTATACAACCTTTTTGCCATTATTTATCCATTAGATTGGATAACACGTAGGCATTTATTAAAGTGACATGTATGTAAAAAAATGGTGACCTGTGGCATGATTGAACCTTGAAGCGATATAAAATCCAGTCCGCAATAAAACTGTTTTATTGTCAAGTTATTTTATTACCTTCTTGATCCAATAGAGCGTGAAATCTTACGCCTCTATCCATAAACAAAATCACCTTGTGGAAAATTCCTTCAATTATAGGATAAAGTTACTCTGGTTAAAGCTATCATAGGATAAGTTTTGCCTCATGTCAATTTTGGGAACAAGAATATCAAAGTGCTTTATTTCCTTTAAACCGTACAAGACTCTTGGACATGTCACAAAATTCAAATTACAAGTATAAGTAAAACTACACAAACGTAAGAAACAAAACTAAAAACTCAGTTGGCGAGTTTTTACATTAGACCAGGGCTGTTGTTGAGGCCGTTTTTTGACACATCAGCGGAGGCTGATGCTGATTTTGGCCAAGTGCGTGTTCCGACACGCACTTGGCAATCCAATCGAAATCAGGGCTCGAAAACTTATGAATATTATGTTGGGTTCAATACCTCCAGTTTGCCAACGGGACCCTTTTACTAAGGCTCCATTGTCTGTCTGCCTTTCCGTATGTCCGGTTATCAAAGGCCTGTATCCACAGAAATCTAAATATTATTATTCAGATTTCTGTAGCTGTATCTCATGATTCATAGAAGGTAGACAGCTCCAATTTTCACAGTGTTGTTTTTTGTGCACTGTTTGGGTGTTCGGCAGACTGTGTGCCATTATGGTAACAGCAAGTGCTTGGTGGCTTTCTTAACCCTGAAAAGACTCTCGACGATTTTTAAGATTTTTAGTTTTTTTCCGAATTTTGAACTATTTAGTGCCGTAACTTTTTTGTTGTTATTTTTTCATCTGAAATGTTAGCTTGTACTATTTAAATAAATTTTTACGTGAGATCTTGGTAAATAAAGTAGCTATGGCCATGCAAAGTGTTGAAAACTGAAAATAAAAAACTGAGAGTTCAACTTAGGAATTAATAAAAAAAAACTACGTGTGTCTCTGATCTTACAATTCAATGAAAACTTCTCTAGATCAATGCCATTCTAACGGTATGCCACATGTGTCAAAAGAATTGACGAACTTTTAAAAGAGACCTACAATGTCAAGTGGGGTAACAAATGAATGGTATTGGTTTGTGCATTTTACAACAGTTTTTGAAATTTCTGTGGGTTTCATACTTTTTGAAATATTTTTAAAAAAGTCAAAAAAATACCCATTCCTCTGAAATGTATGTAGCGTTTGTAGATATGGATCTATATTTTACAGGAAACATATAAAGAAGTCCGTAAGTAGACCACATTTTGAAAAATGGTCTAAAAGGGGGAGGGGTATAATTTTTAATAGGGGGCTCCCCCTTTTGAAAATTATCACCGAGTGCAGTATCAAATTAAAGGTATTGGTTTGTACATCTCAAAACAGTTTTTGAAATTTCTGTAGGTTTCATAATATTTGAAATAATTAAAAAAAACACGAAAATATTACTATTAACTACCCTCTCTATACTCCGTAGCAAACCGATACATCTGAAATGTAGGTACCTACCATGAATTTTTAGGTATTCAATAAATAGCAAAGTCTCTAATGGGTACCTGTAAGTACATAATAGGTATACTTGACAAACATTCGAAACCCTCGGCGCGCGAGTCACACTCGCACTTGACGGAACTTGTTTTAGTGTAACTACCTACCGCCACCTACAAATATTTGTTACCCGTTTTTAAACAAGTAATCGCTTTGTGGGCGTAATATACTAACCTACAATATTAAAATACCTAAACTTGTTTTAACTTCAATTACCAATTTCATTTGTGTAAAATTTTTAATATTTTTTTTTTATTTTGATCTTTCTCATTTCTAATACAGCTTTTACTACTAAATATAGGGTTCTCGTAGAGTTTCATAATATACTCATTCATTATTTTGTAGCCCCATTTATATGTATGATACAAACTCTACCTACCACCTTGAGTTTGGTATCAAAAGTGTAAAATATTTTCTAAAACATTTTGCCATTGGCATTCTATAATATTTTTCCTTGAAAATCGATCTGGCGTTTGAAAACGTGACATAAATGCACAATTAGACCTTACACCCCGACAATAATTTGCCCTCGGTGGAAACACTATTTATCTTGCCCTAAGAGCCTTGTTTGAATAATTTATTACGAACGTTAAGAATTGAGCTTCGGATAATTTGAAATTGTAAAGATGGCATAGGGTTTTAAACCTTTAGGGATATAATCATCGAAATTTATTAAAAAATATGTTATTAACTCTTTAGATAAAATCTCCTGAATATCATGATTATAAAATGAAACTATGTCACATACATGCACGGCTTTTGTCTATAGATGTAAGTACCTGGATATAGGTTTATAGCTAGTATCAAGGTTCGGAGGTAGGTACCATGAATAGGAACCTAGGTAATACATTTCCTGGGTTAACTAGGTACCTACTTAAAGGCACTATCCATCCAATAGTCAATTAGGGGCTACTAGCTCACACACTAACCTCAAACTAGCAAAGTAATAAACTACTCGTAACAATGAAAATTATTCCCCACATTAAGCTAGGCCGGACTTATTCGTCTATTCGAGCTTCCGACCCCTGCCATTTACACGGTATAAGCCCCACAATTAAATAGCTGTGAACACTCAGTAGGGAAGCTCTGGGCCCTATTCTGCTAAACTAGTCACTTCACTATGACAATGTCACTGTATGACACATTTTGGTATTCTACCCTAAGGTGGTTAGTGCCTCACAGAAAAAAAACGCGTTTTTACTATATTCTAGGTTCTACATGTAATTAATACTAGCAAATGGCTTACAATGCGCGCAAAACTTTTTATCTGCTAACTAAATTACTTAAAGAACAAATAAAATAAATAATGCTGGACAATCCACACAGCATCATCTAGCCCCAAAGTAAGCAGAGCTTGTGTTATGGGTACTAGATGACTGATAAACTTAATACAATACATAAAATAGATAGATATTTTTTATTATACATAGAAAATACCCAGAACATCCGGAACAAACATTTGCAGATCGTACAAACATTTTTTCCAAGGTGGGAATCGAACCCGCAACCTTCTGCATCGCAGGCGGACCTTCGCCCGCCGCGCCACATCGGTCGTCAATAAATATAATAAAAATCCGGTTATTTTCAAGTGTCACTAACCACCTAAATCAAAGAAACTTCAGTTGGAGAGACGCACGTCAAAAGTATCAAGGATAAACCATTATATTAGTCACTCCGTGCAAATATCTCCGCACGCACTATCTAGACTAGAGTTTCCGACATCTAAGGATTCTACGTGACGATTCTGCGATGATACCATTGCCAAAATTTAACCAATTGCTTTAATATAAAGCAATTGGTTAAATTTTGCCCGATTTATTGCAAAGTCATACACATTTTGTCACGCTTTCTTATTTGCAAGACAAGACATGTATTAATTCAGAAACATGTCAGCTGAAGATTTGGGAAAATATTGAGTTACTGGGATTGAACTTGTTTTCTGAGTGCGTAAGCCCGCTATTTTATGTCGGAAAGCTCAGGTTGGCACGATAAATTCACCTTTATGATATGTTATTTGGGTACCTTATTGCACGATGGGTTATAAAGGTGATTCCAGCAGAATACGCAGAAAAATAAGGGAAATGCCAGAAAGGGGATTGTGATTCTCATAGTCCATGAAACTTTTGTTTAATGACCCATTCAGATGGGTTTATTTCCATGCGTTATGGTTTTGTTGTAACAACAAAATATACATTTTGTTTAAAACAATTTCTTTTAAATAATTTTACATAGATAACACCCAGGACTCCCAGAACAAATATCTGTAGATGGTACAAATGGTTGTCTCTAGGCGGGAATCGAATCCGCAACCTCCTGCGTCCCAGGCGGACCTTCGCCCGCTGCACCACTGAGTTCGACAACATTGACATTGACAACATTGTCAACATTGTTGCCTGATATTCCCGTGATTAGATATTTTTTTTGACTTTGGCAATATTGTGTCAAACCATGATGCAGAGCCAAAGATAAAAGAAGAATAAGATATTTGGTTGAAAATTGTGAAATGAACTTTACAATAGTTTAATATAGAGTCGTATGTCATTTCCATAAGCCTGGACCCGATGGCTGGGGCTAATTAAAGTTTGTGACATTCGCCCCAGATTGCCTCATAATCCGGTGAGTCGAGAATCCGCAAACTTTTTCGAAGTGCTCGTGTCTTGGAAATGAATTTCTGAAGAGTTCCAACCAAGTGATCTCGGATAAAATTTATAATTAGGTTAAGTTTCGAGATGAGATCGACGAAAAATGTATGATTGTTTTGACAGTTTCTGATTTCAAGCCTTTTATATGTTAGAAGATCAGATTTACGTGTATTCGGTTTACCAGTACACGTAGCATTTAAGCTGAGCGGGTCCTAAGTTATTACTTCAATCTATATATGAATAATTACTGCTAGTTATAAGTTATATGTGGCACTTTCTGTAATTAGTTTTATTTGCTATCCCTATGTATAGTCTATAAGAAGTACCTAATGTTGTGATTGATGATTCACTTGTGGGTTTTGCTCCAACTCGAAAACTAACAACCTAACAAGGTAAAGGTTTCTTATTCGCGTCTTTACTTTACCTTAAAAAAAATAGAGTGAACAAAAATCAAACTGATCACTTTATTTCCTAGTTTTACTTATGTAATTTGAATTTTGTGACGTGTCCAAGAGGGAAGGTAAGGTCTAAAAGAAATAAAGCAATTTGAATTTGACTAATTTGTATTATGAATGCAAAAGTTTGGATGGACAAAAAAAAAATTAAATTTTTTGATATTTATATCTTTTCCTAACTTTCAGAAATGTTGTTAAATTACATCTGACCTAACTTACTGTAGAGCTAATAGTTCTATAAGCGTATGTATTAAAGTGAGAGCTAATTGCATTCCATTTTAACTTTTGTCAGCTTTCTTCAGGAATCCTTTGCCTCGCATTTAAACCAGTACCTGAAAATCTAGAGATCCTGTGATCTGTTATTTTTCTAGAAATACCCATTTGCTGATTATAACTAGGTACTTCGAATTTATTTTCTTGGAGACGTGCCGTTGTCAACCACTGGGGGAAGTTAAAAAAATAAACCAGCTTCCCCCAATGGCGAACAACGTAGATCAAGTAGATAGGACCCACTTGAGCTACGTTGTTCGCCATTTCCTCACCTCTCCCCTCACTCTAACCGTAGCATAAAGCCACTCAAACCTCCAAACAATTTTTCACGACGACCTTTAAAACAATGCGTCGGTTTATAAAAGATATTGTTTAGTCCGCTCTCATTGTTCTATTGTTCGATCCAACACGAATTCAAGCCATTTTATTGTCTCACCAATTTAAGAAACAATGAAGCATGAAAGCTGCTTATTTTAAGCGCTAGAGTTCATTACTGGCAATTTTGAACACTTGGAAATAATTCTAATAACAATAAAATGTTTTATCCGTTCACTTTCCAGTACTTTCGTGGTAAAAAATGTCAACAGCATCACCATTTACAGCCTGACTTCACCCATCGCTGAGTGTAAAAAGATTAATTATTACCAATAATTTAATTGTTTTTGAAAAACTGAGAACCGACTTCAAATTCCTTAATATTTATATTGTTGTTTAAGTTTTCCGGAACAAATACTACTTCCTCGAGAATAAAATTTTTATGGGCCCATTTCGGGATCAATTTCTATAAAATAGCAAAAATTTCATCGAAATCGATCCACGTTTGGCGGAGTAATCGATGCCGAACATAGAAACTCCTCCTTTTTTTGAAGTCAGTAAAAAATAATAATAATGTAGGTGGGCTCGTCGAAGATGTAAAACTTCTACCGGGCCTGGTAGGGAATGATGACCAAGTAAAACTTTACACTTCAGAACACTTTAAGTCGGTTTATTCAACCGTATACACACAACTACGTACCTACTTCTTGTCTTTCCTTCCGATACGTTTAAGATCCTTTGACGAATTACCTGAAAGTCAGACATTCCACAAGGTTCTGAATCCTTCCCTAGATTTCTATAATGTTCTGCAGACTTCCAGGAGTTCCTTTCATTCCATGCTTCTAGAACAGAAGCTTCTTGAAATTCCTGAGTGTCCGTGAATATTCCAGAATATTCTACGACCTTCCAGAGCCTTCTACACATTTCTCGACGCGTCTCGAAAACTCTAGTAAGTTTGACTGACAAGCCGTAGAAAATCATCTTATCTATAGGTACATAACTAGGCAGGTACATATATAAATCGGTCGCTGACTCATATTCCATAGCGGCGTATTGTTGTCGGAGTATTAAAAGAAGAGCAAAGGAACAAAAAGAGATAAATTCAGTTTCACAGTTCTTTGATAAAATAAACATAACTCTGTAGTTTGTAGATCTTTGAGTTTTAGGAAATTATTTTTAAGCATAAACAAAACTTTAAATTCTTTAATTTAGATGAAAAATAACATAAATTAAATTCATAGATCCTGGAATATTCCAGTTAGTGTTTTGGAGCCCTTTTTGTTCAACACTTCTTCGATTTGTCCTATTCTGAAAAAAACTGTTTTGGATTTATCCCTATCTGTTCTCCTCTACTTGTATATGGCCCTTTTGTTAGAAGAACTTTGGGATTTGCCCCTTTTGTTTACAACTAGGTAGGTACTTTTATAATTTTATTAAATAATTTATATTTTAAATAAAATTAACTAAAAACTTAAAACTTTAATTTATTGCAATTAAATTGTATTAAATAATACAATTTATTTGCAATAAATTAAAGTGGGTAATCAAGACATAAAATTAAATTATCACACTTGTGACTACTTTACTACTATATTTATAAATCTGTGCTTGTGACACTTGGTGAGAAAATAGAAAAACGCACACTTTCTGAGATTGCAATTGCAACCAAGATTGACAATGAGAGTTCAGTAAATAGACGGTTTTTTCAGCGTTCTTTCTTTTCTTTGTCAAATGGCATAATCGCGATAATTTACCCGTACAAAAAACTAGTTCATGTTTTTTTACAATGTACTTGTACAATGTGTTTGCTAGATAAAATTATTGATGTTATGTTAGATTCCGTTCGAACTACCGATGTTAGTCAGAATAAATATTGGATTAGTCCTTTATCGTTAGAAAAAGCTAAGCTCAAAAATCATGAGGATCTATAAATTTCTTGATGGTTTCGAGGTGCGGAAACGATGTACCTAATCCAGCATTATGTGTCCGATAAGAAAAATAAAACGGTGGAGGTCAAAAATGGATTTGTCCCTTTTTGTTGCTCTGCTCCTCTAGTTTCGGTATATAGAGATATCCTGCATAATTTTGAGCCTTATTTTACCAGTGTAGTGTCATCGTCGCTAACAGTAGGTCCTTAGTTAAATTCGATTCAAATTATCCTGGCCTCGTTGAAAGAGGTTTTACTTATAGTCGAGTTCCAAACAATCATGATTGAATAATAATCGACAACAATACCCGTGTTTTCAAAATGGTTGGTCATTTAATAAATAATAAATGAATTTATTATTATTATTGCCTTTATTACGAAGCCTTATTCAATGTTCAAAAACAATATTATAAACAAATAATATTTCCGAGTAAAATAAACATAAGTATTTGATAAAAGAATTTCGTAATTTTGTAGGCACTTTGAAGTAAAAATATAATGAATGGGTCTTCTGCCCAAAGGTTTTATTTGTTCTGTGATCCTACGTGAATATCGAACGAAATTATTTATTTAGCCCGCTTTGGGAATATAATTCGTAACCTTATTTGCTAACACGAAAGTATTAGCAAATAAGGTTACGGATTATTTCATATGACGGGAAAGAAAAGCGAAGTTTTTCTTTTCAATTGAAAACGTAATGAAAAAAGAAAACAAAGGGACCCTAATATACTAAACGAATGGTTAAAAGTTTATCTATTGACAATAAATACAAAAAAAAATCATACATGATTTGTGCTGCATAAAATAAACCTATCCCCAATTTTTCCCCTTATTTATATCATGTCTTAAACAATGAAATCATTAAACGGAGTGATAAAGAAAAATACCTCGGCTTATGGTTGGATGACAAACTAACATGGAAATCTCACATCAATCGCGTAAATTCAAAGTTAACGGCCTTATTAAAATCACTACGCCAAATAGCACACTGCATTCCAGCCAAAGCACGGTCATTTATTTATAATTCCTTAGTCAAATCGCACTTAAACAATCTTATCGAAATCGGCCGCTAGTACAAATTTAAACCCTCTCCAAAAAACACAAAATAAAATTATAAAAACACTGGATCATTATAAATACCTAACATCCACGAAATAATTATATAATAAAACTAAACTATTAAACGTTGTTCAAATGTATACATACTCAACTTGCATCTTAATACGAAATATTAATTCTAACTCAATAAAATCAAACATACTTAAAAACAATAATCCCTGCACATTTAGAAACAAATATAAATTAGAATTAGCTAAATAAAGCACGTACTGATTACGGCAAAAAAACAATTGTTTACGAGGAATGTGCTAGCAAAAGCATGTTCAAAACAAAATTTAAAAAATACGTTCATAGCCTAACATAAGCATCTATTTTAACCTAAGGGTTATGTTTTTGTATTAAACTCACCATTCCTATCAAATATTTAACTTCCGTTTAAATGTATTAAATAAACACGCTTTTGTCTGTGTTCCGAATTTAGATTTTTACTGAAACGCAGTCATAAACTGCGAACATTTCACTTGAATCTCTAGGGTGCTTTTCAGTAGATCTCAAGTGGCCTGAAGCCTGTATTTTACATGCAACTTTTTTTTATCCATTGCATTGGCGGACTTGATATTCAAAACTAAACTTTGGCTAGCAAACACCAAAATTTCGTTTCAAAAATCTAGTCGCAGAATTGACAGTCTAATAGCTTTTAGAGTTATTAGCTTTGGATCGTTACAAGTGCAGGTACACTTTTGTGTTTGGCTTTCTTCAACTGACGAAAAAATAAAACACATTTTACAAAAAAAAATGTAGTGTTACGTTTATGTACAAAAAATGTATCTTTATGTAAAAATCAGTGTATTGAATCTGCCCGCCCTAACCAGCAAATACCATAACCAAAGTTTACTCAAAGTTCAATGCCGTATGTCCCCGCGATCCATATAGTTTTATAAATCTGGATGCTGCATTACCAGTGGCATATTCCATGAAATTCGGCTTCAATTCGCTGCATCAGATGCCGCAGTAGAGTGAATCGGATTTCGACGTTGCATACTTGGTTGCTAGCTGCTTTCGCTGGCCGAGAATAGGAGTTATGATTTTCAGGTAGACTTAGGAGCCAGGTTCTATAACGGAGTTATATGTCGGCATTGTTTGCATCATCTTGTATGAGGTATAACGCTTTGGAAGCGTTCTGTAACGTTATGTTCTCGTGCATAAAATAAATGATAGGTATCAAAATTTAGAAAAACAATCATGGGAACACAAGTTATTACTTATATGAGTCAGAAAGTCAGGTAGGTACATTTGATTAATAACATTTGGAATAAAAGGCTAAGGCCCGGACTCCACCAAAGCGGAGGCGAGGCGAGAGGATATGTTTTGTAGACAACCAATAATGCAGTGAGCGGCGCCGCTAGTTCTTCCCGCCTCGCACAACCCCCTAGCCGCGCTAGCGCCTGTCGCCACTGCACAGATAATAGAAATAACTACATAGAACGTGCGGTGCTATTTGCGGAACTGAGTTCCGCTCTAGCCAGCATTCATTCTAGGTTAGCTCCTAAGTCAGTTTTGTATTGTATTATATTGTATGTAGTATGTATTTTAAGAATAATTTTCTTGTTTGTACTCTACTAACTCTTAATTATACTTATATCTTTTTCTCCATCCCTAAGTTGCCTGGGAGAAATCGCTCTTAGCGATAAGGCCGCCTATTGTACTGATTATGTGTTAAATGTCTCATACATATAAGGTTTTTATTACGTTATTTTTTAAGCGCAATAAAGTGGTAAATAATTCATTCATTCATTCATCTCCGCTTCAGTCAGCACACATATCCATTCTAGCCAGTACGAATCTCTGCACAGCTTCGGACCCTAGTTGAAAAACGCATCTTCTTGTGTCTGCTTCGGACATCTCTGCACATCTCCGCTTTGGTGGAGTCCGAGTCTATAAGGCCCGTATTATGAAAGCTTGCTCAGCCATCAATCTCTGCTTGAGTAACGCTTCACTATGGCATAAACATCACTCAAGCATAGATCTAAGACTGAGCAAGCTTTCATTATACGGGCCTAAGACTAATCGCTACGTTCGATAGAGCATTTACCATGTTCGGACATAAAAGGAACACAATAGTTGTTAAAAAAACATTAAGCGTCATTTATTTTATTGTCTTATGTTTTTACACCGAGGGGCTTTCTCATAAAAACGTGTGCGTGAGGTGTTCAAGACCTAAACAAATAATGTATCTATTTACCTAGTTTGGGATGAAGAACGTGTATCGAGTAGATTTGTTTAGTCTACACAACACACATTTTGTGTAGATATGTGTGTAGGTAAACTAGTTTGTAATGTGTAATGTAATGAGTGACGATATTTGCAATTATTCGGTTACGTAACTCATTTTGGGTCCTAGCTGTTTACATCTTAGACGTAGCTATACAATTTTAAACACGACAGATAATGGATAAAATTCCTACGAATGCCACTAGTTTAGAGGTATAAAAAGTTCGTAGGTAGAACGTTAGGTAGAAGGCACAATGTTGGCTTTCCCGTCCCCTTCAATTAAAAACCATTCTAAAATAAACACGATCCAAACTGCTCTGTTTCGATTGCGATAGGGTACGTTTTACTCGGATGAAGCGGAAAAACAAGCCTGCTGTTCGTAAAAAGAGCAGTTTTCAGTGCTATTTTTTGCAAATATTATCCAATTTATTGATACATAAACAGGCATAGATCAACAACTCGCTGCTCCACTAAATTACTAAATTAGCTTATGAAAAAGAAGACGATGGCACACAGACGAAAATTGGCTTGTTTTTTTTTGTTATTATATAAACTTGCTATTACGATAGAGTCGTGAATGGATGGGCCAATGAGCTTCATATTATTTAATCGCATACATTAGCAGGTGCAGATAATAAAGAAGAAACCAGTGTACAAATCAGTGACAGCAAGTTTATGCATTATCATGAGAGTTATTAATTTTCATTTTAGGTTTTAAGTAGTCTCTCCTTTTTCTAATGTCCAGGTTGAGGATGATTGTTATTGTCCGTGATTTATTAGTTTCATAGAATTACATAATTTAGTTTGCGTAAATTAATATCTGATTGTTTTTACTCAACAGAGTTTAGACCGCTTCGTTGCCAGTGAAAGCCTTTGTAACACAATCAATGCTCTCAAGCCAGTGGGCCAGCTTTCCCAAACAATTACAGAGGCGGTTTGATTGACTTCGACTAATCCTAACTATGAATCCAATCGAGACACACGTTTGCTATTAATTCATTAAGACCAAATCAAAAACATAAATGTGAAAACTAGCCAAGTTCGTTCAGATAGTGGCTTCCCCGATAAAAGATCTGAGATCACAGATAAGTGTCAAGTTTTATAGCAGTTCATAATCTTAATTTGTTTCGATCTTTAAATATTCTCTCTTCGAAATATTCTCTCTTTCTCTTTCACTTTCTTTCATAAATTAATTTGTGTCTTGGCACGGCCTACATTAAAACAAATGCGGTGGATATAAACTTGCTAACTCACGTATATGGATCAGTTGAGCTACCTGTAGATTGTTTGCAACAGTCTGCAGTTAGCTTAATTGTTTCAATTGTAAATACTAGTTCTAATTTGTTTTTATTATTGAATTGTAATTTTCTTTGTCAATAAAGTTGCTAACTTACTAAATACTAACTTCTGTTATTTTTTTCAAAGATCATCTATATTAAATGATCAAATGATGCTGTGTGAATTGTCCAGAATTATTTATTTATATAAATTTCTTGTCAACGTCACTTCTGCAAAAGAAGGAACTATGTGTTCAATACATTTTTTGATTGATTGGTTAAATAGCGTACGAACCCCCACAGCACAGTACAGCCTATATTGGCCCACTGCTGGACGAAGACTTCCCTGATAAGCGCCTTATTGGCTTTTATCTCATGGTTGGTAATGCCCATAATCCCCACGTTGGGCATGCGGGTTGGAGTACGCAGTTCGGTGGTAGAATTGTTCTGCAGGGGGCGCTGCTGCCCACCCTCGGTGGATAAACGGGGGAGCGTACGAACAACCGGCTGCATACATTTATTTTTCTTATGAAACCAAGTTGTTTCGAAGATTGTTTAAAATCGCATGGTTACCAAATTCCTTCCCATTTCATCCCTAAAATGTAATATTGAATTTTAGCTAGAATACATATCTGTTTCAAGAAAACATCCCGAGGCTATGTGCCTAGCATTGTTCCTGTATAAGCATGAACATTGGTCCCTGGCATTTAATGAACATTCTCTACTTAGTCAAAAAAAAAATTGCTGCGAACTTCATTTGAATATGTAAAACATTTTTTTCCATTACAAAGTTTTATAGCTTTTGTTTACAATCAATTCGAGGTCCTCACGGCGTCAACATAGAAATAAATCGTTTTTTCCTACAAAAAACCTTTCATTTGCCCGAAAAATATTTGATCGCACCTCAAAGGGTTTCCTGGGCAAAGTTATTAGGTCAATGTAAATAAGATCCTGGGGTAGGGTTTTTCGGATATTCTGACACATTCATGAAACATGAACAGGCATACCTACCTGCTCTTTAATTTAATGTGCCTGGATTGGATGGGAAGATTCCTTCAATAAATATTTTCTAGCTTCATCCAAATTTACTGGCTAGTAAACCATAAATCTTTGTGTATTAAGTTAAATTTGTTGTTAAGTTAAGTTGTAACTACCATTTTGACTTCGGTCAACGATAGCAAAAGCACAAATTTGGAAAAACATAAAAGGATACCTAGTTATTTTTAAGAATGCCACCGTCTCCATCCAAAAAAGGTTTCATGGAAGAGCTTGCTCTTCGCGATATCTATCTCTATAGGTATTTGTATTTTCCTGTTTTATATTTTTTCGTTGTGTGCTAAGGGGATATTACTATAGATATTGTATCAGTACCTATAGCTTTACAATACACATACGTTTTGTCAGAAAATACGCTAGAAATCCGCATTTCCTGGCTCCATCCGAACAACAAAGCGAGTGCGGTGCTACACAATGCCAGCATGTGGACAAATGCCCATTGTTTTGTTTGATGCCATCAAATCTACATTAGAATACACCAAACTGCATATCAAATGGATATAACCTTTTATCTAAAACTTTGGATTATTAGAATAATTAATAAATTTAGATATTATATTTTTAAAAAGGAAATTATGTGCCTAGTTGTAATTTCATCAGACTCATGAAGAAGCAACAAGAAGATGTTTAATTCGTTTTAGTATTTTTATTCGTCGCTCTGGGGCCAAATACTAAGATTGAAATACCTGATATAGGTATAGTTTGTTTTTCTTTTATCTTTGATGGTCCATCCACATCTCGGGTAAGATAGGCTTGTACAGGTTGACAATCGTTTCTATTGGTTAGAAGTTTGCGATGCTGGACAGACAGACAAAGACCTAAAGTAACAGCAAATTTTTTCTTTAATATTAAATTCTTATTTACTTGTTGCAGCGTCCTCGCCAGCAGAGCCTAGGCGGCGTGTTGCGGAGGGAAGGCAACTGGAAATGCTTCACCTTGACGCTGATGATCGCCGGCTGCCTTGGCTCAGTGGTGTGGTGCAACACTGCCGAAATCGATCGGGATCTGATCGATTTTAGCAAGTGAGTGTTTTTCTCCTACTTCTTTTCAAGCCACATTCGGGCTTACAATACCGAAAAATAAAACCAGATTCGTCATTGTCGGATACAACAAGGAGGATAATTTTCCCACAGGAATCACGAAGAAACAGGAGCAATATCAAGTTCGGGCTGTTTTTACTCTCCCTCTTTTCTTTTACTACAGACCCTTCTTTCTTTCCGTTCTTCCTCCTCCTACAAACAATAGAGTCTAGAGTAGAGTCCAAAAATTATAGAGGTAGATATTTGCTTGTACAAATTTTAAATGTAAAATTTGTTTGCAGTAAGAAAAACAAAGGAACATCAGTACAAGCAGAGACTAGTAAGTCTGGTACAAGTAATGCTTTCATATAGAAAGTTCTTTTAAAAAGTGTTTAATAAATAATTTTCTTTCTTTCTTTCTTTTTTTCTTTCTATAAAATAACAGAATTACAAGAATATTTTGCTTTAGATTGTGAAGTCATTCTAAGAATGGTCAATAGAAATACTGGAAAAATAGAAACGCCAATTTTTTTTTTAATTTTTTTTTATTACGGTACATTAGGTGGAGAGGTAAACACAGTTTTCGATGATCTAAAAATCATCACAGATAAATTTCGAAAAATAGGTTTGGAATTAAATTTATCTATATACATATAGCTTTTTATTTTGGACTCCTGTGTAGACAAAAACAATATCATTGGAAAATTCAATAGTTTAGCCTCTAACATTACAGTTGTAAATAAAACTTCGGACAGACTGCTCAAAATGAATAGCCATATGGCTTTTACAATAATTCGGTTTTGTCTTTTTGTACCTAAATATATGTATTATTTGAGATCAACTGTGAAAACACAGCGAGCTCTTGGAAGGCTTGGACAACATAATAAAGAATACTCTATAATCGGTTTTGAATATCGATTTAGATGACAAGGCATGGTCGCAGGCCTCCCTGCCTGTCAAATTAGGAGGCTTAGGTATACATAAAATTTCAAGTGTAGCTCTTCCAGCGTTCCTGTCTTCCGTCTACAGCACTAGTTCTTTAGTTGAAAAAATTTAAAGCCATCTCGTTTGGTCCCGCCTAGAATTTCATTCAAAATTTCATTTTTAGACGAAGTTTAAACGGCTTGGCTAAGCCAAGCCGTTCAAACGTGCTTGCCCCAATGCTGCTCCCTCAAAATATATTTTGTCCCAACGGCAATGGGACGGGCTTCTGTATGAGTTGACACGGAATTGTTTGTTACAAATATGCTCCAGCTCTGTGGATCGTGCCTGGCCGTTTCTAAACGGGAGTCAGGACATTGGTTGCAAGCATTTCCTTCACTTAACACTGGCACTTTATTGGATCCCGTAACTTTCCGCATAGCAACATGTCCTCGGTTGGGTGCAAGGTGTTGCGCACCTCATCAATGCCAGTGTCAGTTTGGTCATCACGGATTATCGTGTACTAGGGCCGCCGGTCAGATATCTCACCATGCCAGCCTTAATGACATCATCCGGCAGGCCTTTATCACCGCTAACGTACCAGCTATTCTCGAACCTAATGGTCTGTTGCGTGACGAGTGGTAAGAGGCCCGACGGCATAACACTAGGCCCATTGGAGTTGGGAAGGCATGTGGGCAAAGTGTGGGACGCTACATGCGTCGACACTTACACCATACCATCTTCCGAAGACATCCGTGAGGGCTGGTGCGGCGGCAGATTTGACCGAGAATCTCAAGAGGCGTAAATATGCAGGTCTAGACAGAGCCTGTACATTTGTTCCCTTTGTGGTCGAGACCCTAGGTCCGTGGGGTACCGAGGCTCTCCGGGTTTTTAAAAAGTCCTTGCAAGTTCGTGGAGTCTACAGGATCGATTGCAGCTGCGGGCGTTCCTACATTGGCTAGACTAAACGCACGGTCACGGAACATGTTAAGGAAAACATAGCAGCGGTCCAAAATCGACAAATAAACAAGTCAGCAATAGCTGAGCACGTAGTAGACTCAGGACTCAATCACTGGTTTGAATTACACAAACCGCAAGTCATCTGTAATGAAAGGCATTAATTGCTACGAGAGAATGGTTTGGGAAGCCATTGAAGTTAAGAAATATCCTAATTTCAATCGCGAAAACGGTTTCAGACTCTCTGCTTCGTGGAATTCAATTATAGCCAAGTGTCGTAGACCGGTTTCTCAGTGGGTCGTGGACACAGTGTTATGTGTCGTCCGAGTGCGCAGATGGACATGACTAGTTTTGAAAACCAAGTGAGGGTAGTTTCAAAAAATGCTGCCTCCGCTGCGCAGAGGCGGTAACTCTCGTACTCCAGTCATCTCGTGATCACGACAGTGTGTAAACCCGTTGAAACGTCGGGAAAAATAGGTAAATAAACGCGATACATACTAATAATAATGTGTTCAGATCGCGTAAGTTTAAAAATATTTATAGATTCAATTGTGAATAAAAAATATCTACGTACTATTTAAAATCATTTATTTTCTGGTCGGACCGAAGACGTGTGACCAGAGTGCTGGTGAGTATCTGGCGCAGTGTATCAGCATTGCCTGATACATAGCTAAACAATGCAGCTATCGTCTTGGGGACGCTTCCGATTTGTGTTGATTTGGATCCGTTAGGCTACGTCTGGACTGTTTGTAACAGTCTGCAGTTAGCTCAACTGTCTATTAGATGTAATTTTATTTGTTTATAAAAAAACTAAATACACCACTTAAATTTCAGTAGTACCAAACTACAACTGAGGAGCAACCGAAAGAATAAACATAGCGATTTTATTTTAAAAACTATTTAGGTTGATTCAGGCACTTTTTTCTACATACGCGTGCTTTTTTGATGGACCCCAAAAATACATTTGTGTCAGCTTTAAATAGAATTTTTAGAGCGATGGACAAAAGTTCCATTAAAAACATTTCCTATCCACTTCGGCTCTCTTTTCCACTGCCCATAAAAAATAAGCATTGAACCTTTGAACTAACTGTGTGTAACTGGTAAACTTATTATTGCAAACAAGCCTCCCGCGACACAGGCTTGGACCACCAGCAATTATGTATTACACATACATAATTGCTGGTGGTCCCATAAGATTCTTTGTCAAAGTGGGTTTGAAGATTTTTGTATGAAGCGTGGCCATCGGCAACCACTTAGTATTTTTTTCAAAATTGCTGCGCACAATGGGTGTAATTGGATAGAGAACACTAATCTGAGATATTCCTGATGAAAATAACTTTTGCTCTAATTATTTTATTTCTTATGTGAATATCTCAGAAACCTGCCGCTTATGTTATATGCCATTTTTGAAATAATTTTTTTTTTTAGTATATATTTTGCGCCGCGATAGGAAAAAAAACAAAGTGATTTCCGATGTCAGGGCCAAAATCTTCAAACCCCTTGTATTTTATTCTCTATCCTGTAGCAGCAAACTGCTAACAAATAAAACAGTTTCTACTCCCTCAGGCACCCCATCAAGCGAACCGTCCGCGAGTCTCCCTGCGACGTCGGCTACGCGTACATTCCCATCGCCTTCGTGCTGCTACTATACCTCGTATACCTGGTGGAATGCTACCACAGCACGGCTAGGATACAGCTAGCGAGACGCGCGGATGTAGCTTCTGTGAGCGCCAGGGTCAACGCTATGAGGACCGCCGAGCCACGCGTCTGGTAAGACCAATGAGTTCTTAGATTCAGATTCTTTATTGGCAACATAGTTACAGGTCTTGTTATGGTACATCCAGTCTTACTTAATACGCAAATAGTACTTAAAAATTAAATGAATGTATTATATAACAGTATAAATTCATAATTGCATTAAAACATAATAATAAATATTACACAATACAATTTTAGTTATATAAGAAAGCAATGTCAAAAAAATCAGTTCAGTTTAATTTTAATAAATTCATCAACGTCATAAAAACACAACAATAAGCCAATTTTTAAGCTCATGCTTAAAGGATTGCTTCGAAGGCGCGCTGGTGATTTCGGATGGCAGTCGGTTGCACACACTCGGGCCAATCATGTGCAGCAGCTTTCTGGATTTCGCCAACTTATTGACATTACCCTTGGGATGCTTCTATAAACCGTGTACTTGATGGAATACTACCACACAGTTAAGCAAGGATACAGCAAGGGGCGCGGTAATAGCTTCTGTGAGCGCCAGGGTCAATGCTATGAGGACCGCCGAGCCACGCGTCTGGTAAGAGTAAGTAAGACCAAGGAGTTCTTATTGACATTACCTTCGTGCTGCTTCTACACCTCGTGTATTTGGTAGAATGCTACCACAGCATGGCTAGGATACAGCTGGCACGGTGCGCGGATGTGGCTTCGTTTTGCGCAGCGCAGCGGTCCTCATTGCGTCAACGCTATGGGAACCGCCGAGCCACGCGTCTGGTAAGACAAGGAGTTTTTATTGGCATTCGTGCCGATTTTAAACCTAGTGGAATGCTACCACTACACATCTTGTAGTACATATTTGATACTCTCTGGCTAGGACACAGCTATAAGACAAAAACAAGATCAAAAATGGTAAAACATTGATTGAACTCGATTGTTTTTCCAATAAAAATAAATTTTTATTTATTACACAAACTAACAAACTTTGTTTTGAGCATGTTCCGATAAAAATAATTTTAATTCACAATATACAAAACAAAAGTTGCTCTCTTCTAACTTGAAAGAAAAACTTGCGAACAAAAAGGATAATATCATTTTCACTTTGTGAATACCTGCGAGCACTGAACAGTTAGACCACTTAGGCCAAGATCTATCGAGGGCCTTTGGATTTAACTTAGACTGAACTTTTGAAAAAATATGCTACTCGTACGTGTATGCTTAGTACTTAAAACTAAGTGAAATACTTGGAAACATCTTAGATTATAAAGCTCTGCGCATATAAAACCAACGCCGCTACCGCATAAAAATGCATAAAAATGCGCATTCAAATATGGGTTAAACTCGATATCTTTAAATACATTTTACAGTGACAAAATGGCTTCCCAATAACTTCAAACGAGTGGCCCACGAGCTGTCTGTCATCTGATGCTGTCAGCATGAAATTCATCTAAATGTTACAAGTTAAATCCCTTAATTGAATGCACATTTGTGTGCTGTACGGTATAGGTGCGCCTCTGAACTGCGACAACCTTAACCCTCTTACTTATAAACCCCTAGCTTTCTATTGTTGACATAAGCCAAAATGAAGAAATCACTGCTTAGCCATTGTTAAAAATTAAATTTGAAAGATTTTCTATGTAATGGGGTTAGCTTTCAATTAAATAGTTCAAAAAATAATAATTGAATAAGTAAATATGTTGTGTGGAACTGGAACCGTAAGATAGGCACAAGCTAAGCTTTTACGCTATATGTCAAGATGGTTGGGAAAGATAAAGGAGATGTCACGCCCCTGGGTCAGAAGTTAGGAAGGGAACTGATCATTTATAATTATCGACTTGTCTAAGTTCGAACTAAGCTCCAAGACAAAGTGTCCTCTATAGATGTAGGCCTTAAAATTTCCGCGAAACGGGCATCAAATTCTCGTTAGGACAAGTAGCGTAGCACTAGATGCTAATGTCTACGCCGTAGAGCCGCTACGGAGATACGCTGAAGAGCCACTACGGAGCTACGGCGTAGGCATTACAGGCTATATTATTATGTGGGTAATTTGTCTTAGAAACTGTTTTGATATAATAAAGGATATGCTTTCACAGAACAGGGGCTGAATTTTGCTAACCGATCGCTTTACCATGACAATAGTGTCGTCGCAGAATCGGCCATAGATGAAAGAAACTCTCGATGGTATACTTGTACAATAATGAAGTACTCAAACTTAACCCATTGTTAAATATGTATGTACATACTTATATTTTAGAGCTAGGAGTTGTATAAATATATGTTAGGTATTAAATATAATTATTTAATGCCTGACTCGCGGTAGCACAAGATCGACAGGTAAAGTTAAAGAAGGAGGCTTTTATCCTGCCTACAGTAGGTGTGTTCAAATATATAAAAGCGATGGTGGTTATCGTGATTATGATGACCATGTCCTCCTAACTTAATTTCGGCTACAGCGGTCAGTTTCAACAGAGTCTAGCCATGTGCGCAGGACAGTCATAGTACACAAGTGTGTGCGCTAATACAGGTGCACTCTCTATTCCCACACTCTCATAATGGGGTGGCAGATCGACACGACCTACCTAGCTGTTGGTCCTACGCCTGACCTCTCCTCAGTCAGGCGTAGAACCAACAGCTAGGTAGGATTTTATACTTACTCCTTGAATGTGCATTTGAATATTGGAAACGAAGGTCTGGGTCAGGCTTCATAATGGATCTACTAACTTCTCCAACCAAACTTTGAGACTGTACTACGGAATACCTACTATTTAGTATAAGCTTCTGCCCGCGGCATACGTGTTTTTACACTTAGTGCCATCTAGCAAGTCTAGCAGCTAGTCTTTCGGTACAGCGTTCACTAGAGGTCGTGAGCGTGTGCGGAGTAACAAATTTCAAACTGGTGCGCTTTTGGTATTGTTATACGGGCTCATGAGCTTTCTGTATTTCGTTATGCAGTTTCCTGTACTGTCTGGATACTGTTCACTGGTCTTTCGAGTTTTGGTATTCCGTAGTACAGTCAAACTTTTCATTTAATATTTTCTTTAGCAGATATAGGTACGAATCTTCCATAAAACATTGCGGGCCCTAAAAGCAATATTCAGTTCGTTACATGGGCTCGGCCCGCTGACCTGATTATGTTATAAAATCACGTCGTTAATCTTTATGACGGCTATTCTGTGGCCAGAAATCGGCTTGACCGACTTAGGTTTTGTTTTTTATGCGTGGACCTTGCTTCCTGAGGTCAGCGGACTTGTTTTTATGAAAGACAGTCATGAAAAAGAGTTTTCATAAAATTTAAATAGTGTGTTTAAATAGTGTAAAATGAGAGTAAAATTGTATTTTGCGTCTCTACGCAAAATATTTTATTACATTTTACAGTGTGTCTACCATGAGTTGTCACAACCTAACGTTAACACAACCTAACCTAACGTTACTACAGTAGTTACGTAAATACGCATATAGTATAGTTAAATAATAAATAAATAAATAATAATGCTGGACAATCCACACAGCATCATCTAGCCCCAAAGTAAGCAGAGCTTGTGTTATGGGTACTAGATGACTGATAAACTTAATACAATACATACATAGATAGATATAGTTAGTACCATTTTAGTACCCAACTATCCGCTAGAGGCGCTGTTCAAGTTTTCATAATTTTTTTTAACTACAGTCGCTAGCGAGTATAGATTGTTAAAACTCATGGTAGACACACAGATTTCATGTTTCAACTCAAAGATTAGTAAGCTATCTTTGTTAAGAGAACCGACTCTCGTGAAGTAATTTTCAGAAATTACCTAACACGTTTTACTCTATGCCTAGGTGACAATAAATACTTTAATATTTGAAAACAAAATAACACGAAATATTTAGACACTAACACGTTTGACACTATCGAATGGACAAACAACGTCCGTAGTTCTGAATAGTTAATCGAACCCTATACCCCTATACTCGATAATAAACCAGCTGTAATAACCGTGTTATTTTCCCTAGTAACTCCGATTTGGTTGCAGGTGGAAGGCGATCTGCTATCATTACGTGCGGCGCAAGCGACAGGTCACGCGATACAGAAACGGCGACGCGTACACCACCACACAGGTAACTACCAGCCTCGAGCTTTTGTAACCAAGTTTCTGGCATTAGGAACCAGGTTACCAGGAACCACGGTGCCTATTTTAATTCTCCAACATGCAATTTCGTGTTAGTTTCGGCCAATTTGTGTACTGTAATACACTGAATTAGAGTACCAATTGCACTAAAAAAAAAAGAAACAACAATTGGTTGTGTATTTTGGAGAATTAAAATAGGCCTTCAGTTCCAGGCTGTGTAAACCATAGAAACACTTACAGGGCTAAGATTCTGCGTCTGTTTCTACCAGAGTTGAGAGGTGCGGAATGTGTAATTAAACCATTAACGTTGTGTTAAATAGACTATTACTACTCGAGATACTATAGGTTGTGTCTCTCCTCTACTATTAGCTGAAAATCCAGGCGTAATTGAAAAAAAAGCTTCTGTACATTGGTTGAAAACCACTGCATTCGTGCAGTGGTTGTTTTTAACTTACAGAATCACTGCAAGAAAACTTATAAAACTTCAAAGAAATTTCCGCATTCTCATTATGTACTTCATTCCTGAGAGTGTATGGCGAGTTGTGTTGCGCTGAACTAGTCATTTTTTCAGTCGTTTTTTCTGTCGTTTTTTCAGTCGTTTTTTCACCTGCCGCCACAAAAAAGCTTGAACCTTGAACATTCTCACATCGAATCAGTCCCTTGAACAAAACAAAACTCGTTCAATCTTTCTTATCCTTCAAAACGATTCTCTACTTTGTTACCAAGAATCTCTATTTGTTTCGGACAGTTCTGTCTCTGATACTTCCCAGTGATTAATGAGTTGTGTGAAACTCGGCAGCCCGCCACGCCCTATCAAGCCCTTACTACGTAGCAATCAGCTAAAAGTAATCAATTTAATAATCCTTCGCGCCAACCATATTCAAGTATCCGCGAAGCCGCGATCAATTTATTAGGCAGGTTCTGAAGTGCTTTGCTATTGATACGATCCTGTTTTGATTACAAGAACGATCGTTAAAAGCACGTTTGTATTTACAGTGTTAAGGCTTGGTCTCTTGATCACTTCGCAGTACACTGCGATATGCGATATGCGCTATGCGGTGCTGGACACATAATCTTATGAAAAACGCCTAGAGTGGTCTTTTATTCCATCGAAGTCTGCGTCGACTTCGACAGGAAAATTTTCAGCCAAAACATGGTGAAATGTAAAAGCTTTGAACCTTCAATAACTGCAAATATATCAATTAATATAATGTAGAACAAATAAATAAATAATGCTGGATAATCAGCATTATCTAGCCCCAAGCTAAGCAGAGCATGTGTTATGGGTACTACATAGATTACCGATACGCACTGACCTGCAAAACTTAAAAGTATGATTAGTTCTGCAGGCCAGTGTATTAAGTATACATTATATAAGTATGTAATACATTATATAGATAGATATTTTTTTATTGTACATAGAAATTACCCAAAACACCCGGACAAATATTTGCAGATCGTACAAACATTTGTCTCAAAGCGGGAATCGAACCCAGTTTCTTTTTGAAATGTTTGTAAACAAAATTGTCAGCAAAACAATCTAAAACTCACTTGCTTGGCGTCGAGTTTCAGACAGAAATATTAAATAAATATATATTTGTTTATAATATTATTTAATAAATAATGAAATATAACAGATCAACAAGTAATCTTAATTGCGTATAAAAATACAATAAAAATATAATTGCGCAAAAGAGTTTTTGGTCAAGTATCGGTGGTTTGTTTACAAATATTTTACGTTGAATTTGGCTGGAGTATTTACAAATAACATCGAAAATAAATCCGAAACTGAGAGTAACTTCTAAAAATAGGGTTCTATTTATAGTTTTCTTCAAGTTTGAACATCAATCACTTTGTTCATTGGAGCCGAAGCAGAGACGACTACAGTTGAACAACCCAAATTAACTAGATCTTTCACGGATGGTTGAATCACGATTCTGCGATCACAACAACTATAATATTAATGAAGCTTTTACCTTATTTTGCATGACTTTGTTATGATAAAAATAGAGATTCATGTGAATAAAAACTGCTTACAAAATCCTGACTGGTTGTTATTAAATTGCGCATTATTTTAATTAAGTGATGTGCGCAAAGGTAATGCGTGCAAGTTTAAAATAGATCTATTTGACTAATTTGGGTTCAAGGATGAATGTTGCATTATATCTTTGTACCGTGGGCATTGAAGATAATACTGATGTTGTTATGATGATGATGATGATGCTGCCTAAGTCGATTTCAGCTACGGCGGCTGTGTGCCTGGTCAGGTGTTTACACTTAGAGTTAGGGCTTCAATAATTAGAGAGTTGGCTTTCTACCCTTTTGTGCGATGTTGTTTTAATCTAGTACCCATAACACAAGCTCTGCTTAGCTTGGGGCTAGAAGATGCTGTGTGGATTGTCCAGCAATATTTATTTATTATTTCACGAAATTAATTGTGAATTAACAATTGTACTTAATTACATATGAAGTCTTTTAAAACCTTAACTCTTTGAGAATTATTCAGTCCTGAAGTTTCCTGTACCAAAAAATGAAATAGCTTCTCGGAACTACGTAAAAACCCTCGGTCAGTCCTTATTTATATTCAACACCTGTCGCTACTGGAGCCACTTCATCGTCTTACGTTCACTCCGTACTGCTACCGGTAAAAGAGTTACTTTTTTATTCAGTAGACAGGTAAGTAGCGAGTTTTTACTTATCAGAAGTAATTATTTCTTAAGTTTTGATAGTGTTGAAAGGTCTACTTAGGCTTGCAGTGACGGGACTCCCAATATTGTAAAAGCTTGACGGGACTATTTCCGGCATGGCGATACACAAGCCCACGTGGGCAGTCCCTTAGCCGTTAATTATGTAGTAGAATATCGGAGTATCGGGGGTGTTTCGGTACCAACTACTTTTACGACAGAACTAAAATAAGCCCAAAGGCTTTCTAATGGGCATCCTAGCAAGAGATTACTGTCGAATAGTCTTATCGGTATATCTGGTTGATCATTTGCTTGTTCCGTCTTCAAAAGGTACAACGAAACCTTGCCTTTGTTCTCTGAATAGCTGTCTTGTTTACAAGCTCACGGCACTGACCTTCGTACTTAGCCAGCGAGGGGAGCATGCTTGATGTACGAAGTTTCAAGCAGAAGTTTTCATGCAACCTACGACATGTGGTGTAACATGCTGGATATAATGAGTAAGTAGTGTTAAAAGATGACCTACGTCCGTCATCTAAGCTAGCCAACGCAGAAGACCCCTCCAAGATGACATTAGGAATAAACAATAAAGCACGTTGCTTATTTCAAAATGTTAAATCTACTTTGATATATGCGTACATCGAATTGTAATGTTTCAAGATGAAATATAAAAACAAGATTGTAGCACTTACATACTAGCATGTCTTCTTCGAACATAATGATGTTACGGTTGATTGTACTTGCTTGTCATGGCATTGGTTGGAACTAATTTAGGTACGTAATTTTTATTTAAGTATTCCGTGGCATTCTCTGGGAAGAAATTTGGCATTGAGTGGAACTAACCCATTTTAATTCAGTAGAATCAATTCAATTTACTTTTCACCTAGCCTAGTATGAAAAGTCTCACTCACAATACCCATTTAAAGGGCCTATCCACGTAAACCAACATAAAAATCACTAATATACAAAACTTAAAGAATACCTCAGTATAGGTACTTCTGTTCCTATGTTCCGTGCATTCAAAGGCAGCCGCCGTGAAATGTGCTGTCTATGACTGCCGGTTGTTTGAGGGTTCTAGAAGCCACGCTGCAAGGGCGCCCCGATTCTGAGCTAACAATCATATAACTAACAAATCTTACCCCAACTCTATTTAACACCGTCGCGTCGTCGGTATATTTTAGTCTGACGTATTTGTTGGAAATGATAATATAATCGGAACCAAGAAAATTTATTTGACAAAAGACTTGGTCATCAAGTATTTTTTTTTTAATTATAACGAATGGTAATCCCTAACACAATGCAAGTCATAAATAACTCTCTCGTCAAACTACGATAGTTTTTGTAGTAATTGATTAATAATTGATTCTTCACTTAGTTATGGAAAAAGTAAAAAAGAAACCTCTAGCTACTAAAAACAAAAAATTCACATGATGTCCTCCTAGTCGAATCTTCGGTCACTGCCTCAATGGAGACTAGCCAGGTGCGCAGGACATGTTATAGAAATATCACATAACAACCCTACGAACCCTGCCTCTTCGCAACACCGCGTAGGTAGGCAGATATATGTATTTTCGGCGATTGTTTCGTTTCATATGCCAACGTGGAATTAACAGCAATATTTAACAGAATCAGGGTCTCCTTTCTATTCAGACTTCAGTTCAACCCGACGACGTAACTTGACGGAGTGGATGCATTCTCCGAACTATGCTTGGAGTTTCAATACGTAAAAATCTATGTTCGGGAGCCAGACCATTTACAAGGAAATATGCGAAATAGTAGACCATAACTTAACAAATAAGTTGCATTGTATCATGGCACGATAACACAGTTGTAGCTGTCTCACCTTAACTACAACATAAAACAGTAAACAGTTTTTCGGTAATTGAAAATATTGGCAAATCACTTCTTTACCAAGAACTTAAAATCTGGGGAACTATCAAATATAAATAATAGAAAGTAGAACTACATTTTATTATTAAACTTTTCATGCTCACGTAGTAATTGTATTTTGTTGTATTTTATCGTCCCCGAGAAGATCCCGATTTAAGACTCCCACTTTCCTTCCGACTCCCGAGAAGCAAAGAAGGAAAAAAGTGTACTTGTCCTACTCTACATTATGTCGTGATGTATATGGGTCTGTCTCAACGTACATACGTACCGTATAAGACGTAGTGAGGGTAGCCCATTTCGTAACTATGATATTTCATTGTTATTCCAAAAGGTGGACCGATGTCCCGGTAAAGGTCACGGGAAACCGCTGGATGCGGGCACCGAAGGACCACTCTTCTTTCGGAAGACCTATTTTCAGCGTTTTTAAGCTAAGATTATGATAATGAATGACTCATTATGCTAATGACTCATTACGCTATAGCATAATGTAACTACCCTCAAGACTCTCTTCAAAAGCCCTACTGGCCCAACAGGTGTACTACGAGCGAGTGAACACCCACAGCGCCAGTACCTCCTTTGCGCATGCATGCTGCGGCCAGCGTGATGCTTCCAGAAACCTGGTGCTGGACACCAAGACTCCTATCACTAAAGTCCGGTTCAGCAAGGGATTCGCTTTTGCTAATATTGAGGCGGCTAGCGGTAAGTGACCAACACGTTATACACGAAAGCACAAAGATCTTTTTAGCTTGTTTGTACCCTAGAATCCCTTTGTAAGTTTGTAACTAAGAATTTGACCCTAAGAGACGACTCAGGTCAAATTTAAGTGAAGACTTCACTTAAATTTGTGGGTCACATTCTAAAACAATATTTAACGGAGGTTGAGCATATACCTACAAAGGTGAAGACCAAAAACAGCATAAATAAAACCTGGCTTTAAAATTGCACTAATAATCACAATGATTGATGATCCCCTAGTCTTCTACCAACCCTAGCGAAGTGACGAGATCAAAATAAAAAATCCATTGGCGATTTTTGGGCACCATGGTTAGTGGCAATCTAAATCAGACTTTGATAAAAAGGCTAACAGCTTTTTCAAAGTAAACAGCTCTTGCAAGGTCATAACTTACATTTGGTAATGTATTTTCTACTTTCGCAGAGTTTGAAGATCAGAGGTCCAGATTCTTCGCTGAGCACGAAAGATTCGATGATTTCATGGAAATGCGTGAGGGACTTGATCTCATCGGAGTCAGCTCCTTCAAGGAATACATGGTTGCTTACAGGTAAATTTTTAAACAATATCTTATACATTTTAGTACCATGTCACAGGAAGAAAAACTTATAGATAGTTTGTAAGTGGCCGTGGATTTAAAAAGGCATTTTGTTCACCAAAGAAAATTCAATGGTTTAGTATTTTTGACGAAAGTGGGATCTAATGATGTACTTTTTCCAGGGACGTAGACCGATGCCCTTGGTACTCTTCTCAAGTTCTGTTCTGGACTCTATCCTGTCTACTCTTATCGTGGCCTCTCAGGATACTCATCGAATGCAACACTGCTTATGTTCATTATACAGTAAGTTTTCCAAACATTCATTTCTATAACTTTCAAAACAGCCAATCTAAACTAACGCTGATTTCTAATGTTGTATGGTTAATGTCTAACTTTTTTTACGCAGATAACAAAAATCTTCGGTACAAACTATGAGCTCGACCCCAGTCGGCAGCTAGACCTCGACACGCATCTCTCCGACACGCTCCCTCCAGTCACCGCCACCAATTACGCCTGGGCGCTTCCCGATGAACCCCCTGCCGTCGTCACCTCAAACACCCGTCCCACTCGCACCCTTCCACTTTCTCATGCGTCCACAGTAGACAGCCTAGAACTCTTCGCAGCTATCAGAGGAAACTGCGCCCTCGTACCTTCCTACTCCGAAGCCATGCGCATCGACGCAGCTCTGCGCGAACCAGAACCAGAACACGTCATCCAGATCGAACCGGATCGACCCAGATCAGCGGTAAAAGCGGCTTCCTTCGACGAACCCACGAGAAGGCCCAAGGTAACCATAGCCAGCACACATTCCAGCTACAATATCGGAGCCAATCAGAGAACGGAAGATGCGAAACAGAACAGACGCTCTTGGACAGGAGTTCTTACAACGAGAGGCGCGAGACAGATTCTAGAAGACTTTAGATCATCGAACTCTAACTACGAAGCAGTGCCTGAACCTCAAACGAGTAGGAGCAATGAAACTACGCTGTTCTACTCTAGAGAGTTAGAAGCTACGTGTTCTAGAGATCCTTTCCAGGGTAGGGATGTGACTACTCCAACCGACGAGCCGCCTTCTTACGAGGAGGCCTTAAAACTACCCGCGTTAAGGAAACTAACTAGATCCATAACAGGGACGGATTTAGCCAACCCTAGACGAGCGTTCCTAAGAGACGTGGTCACGAATAGGAGATCATGCTTAGAAGGCGTAGGAGTCCTATCTGGAGCGAAAGTAGTTAGGCTGCCATGTAGTGAATCCGGTGAGGAAACGCCTCTGTAACGCTTTGTTTATACATAGACTCTATGGTGCAATAAATTACCTATAAAGGTGTGAAAGATGTTAGTGATATTGTTTATACTATGTGAGCTTGGAATTGTATAAGGGTTGTTTTAGCATAATTGCTTAAACTGCCCTTGGTGTCCTTGGAATTGTAATGTGAAATGAAGTGAACGCTTCTTCGAATTTGTGGAAACATAATATTGTGAAAATGCCAGATAAATTTATAAAAAAAATGCTTTGGTAAGAAACTTAATATTATTTTGTTTTCGTGTTCATGCTTTGTTAGACCTAAGTTAAGGACCTAATAAATACGTTTATATAAACAGCAAAATTCACAAATGGCAGGGAAATTGTTTTTTTTTTTTGACAGTTGTGTCGACGACTTGATTAACCAATTCTACAATTTAATATTTGGAAAGGAAGGACAAGTACGAAATTGGCAGCATTTAAAAGCTTATAGTTATACACCGAGAAATTCCTCAGCATAACGTTAGTTAAGCGATGCACAATTAGCAGATAACCATTTTCTAAGCTGAGACTGGTTGTAAAAGACGTTATAGGTTAATATGGATAAAATTATAATATATTCTATGGTAAATAGGTGTAGTTATAAGGCCGTGCCTTGTATCCTGGGCCCCGAGTTTGGGGGCGTTCGGGGGATATATGTAATATAAATCGTTTCTTAAAAAATAAGAAACGGTTTGTATTCCATCGTCGTCATGTCATTCGTCGTAGTGTTTCCAAATATTGATGCCCAGAATCAGGGCCCTTGAGTGTCATTATCGATATGACGCGGTTTTGTTTTGCTGATACATTTATTTCATAGTTTTTTATTAGATATTTTTTAGAAACCATAAATATTGGTTTGAAATATATATTTTCTTATAGGTTTGCTAAAAATCATTGAAATTCGTTCGGACTGGACAAAATAGGTTAAATTAAATTATAATTTAGTTTTTCACATAAAGCGGTATTATTAAATATATTGTAAATTTAAGATTGAATTGGCTAACGAGTGATACTATTGTATGTGAGTAATAATAAAGCGATCGAGTTTCAATTAAAATGGCTGTTCAAAGGAACCAATTAAGATATTCTATTGGAGTGCTATATCGATATTTCAACAATAAGATACTTGATATATAAATATTATTTAACATTTAAAACTCCTCTTTATAAATCTAATGCTATTTTTGTATCATTAATTCATTTCGTTGTGTACTCTGGTTCTCAATTTGTGTAATTTCTTCGCTAAGCTCTTGTCTTTTGGAATTATATTCTTTTATAGATAAAACATTTTAAACCCGTCCAAAGTAATTATTCTCATAATTATAAGAGCATTGTCATGTGCCTCAACTAACTTAAATATTGCAGAGTTCGTTTAAATGTAAATAAGTTGTAATTAAGAGCTTGTAAATAAAGTTTTATTGCTGATAATGTTAAGTAAAGTGCCAAGGAATGTATTATAGAACCAGATAGAAGATTAGCAAAAATGCTATTGCACTAGAAATGCTCATAGTTTGTAAACCTTATTCAAATTGGTAAAATTCAGCGCCTCATAGACGGTAGTCCAAGAGCGTCTCCCAGACGGCAGCCTAGCATAGGCCACGCTCGTCTATAGCCGGGTACCTACTGACCGGTGTTACGGGGCGTAATGAAACGTGTTACAGCGAGCGTAACACGTTTCATTACGCCAGTCAGTTCAGGGAAAGAAGGATTCCAGCACACGGGGCGTAAAGTATCATACTTGCTGCGAATGGTACACTACGCCCTACGGGGCGTAGCTATACATCTGTAGCCGGGTACTGACCGGTATATTACGATACCGGTCAGTACCCGGCTAGAGATGCATAGCTTTATTTATATATAGTTACAAATATTACAGTAGCAACCTTATCCATGCAAAATAAGAAACAGTAGACGGATCTCTTGGCTTAGAAACCGAAGCTATTAAGGGTTACCCTATAACCCCACAATAATTACAAATCAAAATACTCTCTAGGGTTATCATACTTATCATACACTATCCGATTTCGCATAATACCTGATTTACGCACGTGTAGATATTATCAAATAAACACGTTAATGCTTTGGATGTTTGTAAAAATATTTTAATTTTACTGTAAAAATATTCTGTAAATTTATTAAGGAGCTAATTTGAGATGTTTATTGAAATAAACTGTGTTACGAAGTACTAATACTATATTTTTTATTTAACCTTTAAGTCGTTCCATTAGAGTATTTAGGAATAGAAAAGGTGGAGTTATTTAGGGTAATTAAATTATAACATATCGATTTATAGCTACATCACAATTTATAGCAGAAAACGGCAAAACAGGAATCTTTCAATTACTTACTCACCTACAGGAAGTCCGTGATTCGCATAGATCGCCACCACAATTCACACGGAAAGCTCGTTCAAAACGCACCCCTACATATATCAAAGTGTACCGATGTTGTTTGAACTCTTAGGTAGGTAGTACCTACAACCAATAAGGTTTTCACGTGAGCGAAGTGAGTTTTGGTTATAAACAACATAGGCTCGAATCAGCACAACATTCACCTTAAAAATAAGGAACTTTCTTGAATTCAGTTGTTTATTCAAGAATTATAAAAAAAAAACAAAGTTCAAAGTTTCCCTTTTATTAAGTTCGAAGCTACCTACCAAAACTGTGAACAAGGTGACAGTTTTGACTTATAAAATATACAAATAGTTCTTTTCAAACACTAAAAACTCATTCAAAGGGATTGATCGGAGCTCCTACGTTACGGATTGTACGATCTTTGCCTAGATATAACTTTTTTTATCGTGAATGGATCTTCGGTTGACCACAATCTCACCTGATGTTAAGTGACAATGTGGCCGACGATGTATTACGAAGGTATAGAAGATTATTATTGGCTACTATTGGAGACTATTGGCTCTTGCCTTGAAAAGCCCCAGGTTGTAGCTGAAAGTAAAGTAACTATTAAAACCGCGTAAAGCTGATGCTTGCTTAACATTGTGGCAAACCCGTGGTTGCTTCGAGTACAACACACTTTGAGGTTTTGTTGGTTTGTGTCATGTTTGTGTTTATCGAAAGTTTGTGTAACGTTCTTTATTTGAACTCGATTGCGTGGTTTTATACATTTTGTTTGTTTTCCGGAAGGTTGTAACCATAGAGGTTTTGTCACTAAATCAATTTCACACAATTTCAGTTGTAGGTATGTGCTCGATGGTTGTAGGTATTCAGGAAAATAATAAAGTTGAATTTCGATTGAATTGTTTTCGATTTTACCTACTTTGTTTATTTTCTCATGGGAGTATGAACTGTGTGAATAATATATTATATAAGTATATAATAAGGTTTAGCTTGCTTGTCCCCGAAGTTCGTTTCGCACCATTGAACAATTTCAGGTGTTGGGGTTCATTGAACATTTGACGTAACCAGTTTTTTGTCAGTTGGTGGGGCATAAAAGAACTCCTTAATGATTAAGAAAAGCCGGTAATAGTAAGTACCTCGATTCAAAACCTGATAGGTATATGAGAAAAACACAAAAGAAGACATTATAATGTCTTCTTTTGTGTTAAGGGAGAGCGAGATATTTTGCACAATAAAATTACTTTATTATGCTTTTATCTGAAAACCAAGTATGCAAAATTGCGGACAAACATAGAATTACTATAACTAAAGCTAGTTAGAGAAAAACGTAACACGAGTTTTCAGAGTGTTTGCAAAAAGGCTTAGAGTTGCGAAATGTAGGGTGCAGAAGCGTAAGTATGATTTATTATGGAAATTGAGCCAAGTGGGCCGCAAAATGGAATACGAAATTGATTGATTGTAATGCTCCGTTACATGCGAATAGTTTCCGTTATTTTCGTTTAGTAACAAAAATACTGTCGGCAGTGCTATGTTCGCCGACTGTTCGCTTTACACGATTAGTTATGCTCATTTGCACAGTAAATAGTCTTTACTGGACTGTACCTACTATCCCATTCCTGAGCAAACCCCATCACCCGCCACCTTTTCAAAAATCTTTAAAAAGTCAAAAGTTAGAATCGCTTAAACGATCGCTCTATTCCATAAGAATGACGTGGACGTATTTTTAAAAGTCTATAAAGCTGTCTTTGTAAAATTCGTAGAGAAGCCCTTTTAGAAGACATCTAGGCTTGTTCCTAAACTAACTCCTATTGAAACCATATTTAATTGAAACAGTGAATACCAAATATTACGTACCTACTTAATAAAACTTAGTACTTGTAAGAAGCTTTGACCTTACAAGCTTAAAGCTTCTTTATCGATAATTTAGTTAATGCCCTTTATTAACAAAGAAAATTACAATCAAATAATAAAAACAAATTAGAACTAGTATTTATTTACAATTTAAACAATTAAGGAAACAATCTACAGGCAAGGTTTTTATTTATTTATTTATTTAAGCCTCACACTGTGTTAATTTATATGATTTGATTAATCATATCCCAAAAAATTTTCGACTTCGACGGGACTTGAACCCACATCTGGGCTAACGGCGCTATAGTCCGATGGAAGTCCCTAAGTTTTTCGTCTCCTACGTCACGTGACCTCCTAGTGTAGTTGGTTAGCACGTTCCCGTACTAAAGGAATGATGCGGGTTCAAGTCCCGTCGACGTCGAAAATTTTTTGGGATATTATTTGATTTCTTTTTTGGTTGTCGACAAGATTTCTACAGGCATCTCGGTTGTGAGGGGTGAGTCTATTTGACGTTAGTAACGAGACGTGATCGTGACGTCTCCTTTTTCCATACAATTTGGTACAGCGCCTCTATCGTGCGGACAGGAACTACGCCAATCCCCATACAAAATGCAGACGTCGCGATCACGTCTCGTTACTAACGTCAAATAGACTCACTCCTCTGAGCTGTCTTTGGCCTGCAATATAAACTAGGTAGGTACGTGGGACGTGTCCAAGAGTCCTGTAAGGTTTAAAAGAAATAAAGCACTAATTTTAGTTTTGAACCTACTACTCAAATTATGAAGGTCCTTTTACTGTTCGATTCCCATTTTCCCCCTTATGGATAATCTTTAAGGGAAACTAGAATATTTTTTTTTATTCCAGGGGGATTCAGGATTTCAGGGGGAAAACCGGAATAACCCGATTTTCGAGGCAAATACATTTCATATAAGTGGTGAACCACAAAATGTCATTATGCTCATTCGGTCTCGTTAATTGTCATTCTCTTTAGCGGTTGCACAAAACCTCTGTAACCAAATTCACTAGAATTTGGTTACAGAGGTTTTGTGCAAAGGTATAATTAATAAAATTCACTGAACCTATTTGTATAACAATTGTGGTAATTGCATTCTCTAAAAAGAAAACATGAATTCGAAGCAAGGAAAGAATTGTATTTGTATTTATTTATTCCACCGTAGGTACACATGTTACACTTGATGTCGTTACACTTTTTAAATAATTTATATTGTAACAATCTCACACAAACTTAAGCAAAGGAAACACCATAAGGGTTGTTCATAGAAAATAAAAAACAGACAGTTATGGACTCTTCCACAAAGTAAATAAAATTCACTACAGGGCCTACTGATTTCCACTGCTGAAACGACCTAAAGGTTGATCGTTTCGTGATGGCGCGAGATAAAAAAAGTTTGTAGTTTTACTTTTTCCTGCTTTTTAAATGGATTAAAACTAACGGAAAAGTAATTTGCCGCAAATCGTAAGCTATTTTCTATGAACCCATAATAAATCCAAGATCGATTCTAAGTATTTTGGGAGCATTTAGGAATGTTGATTTTTTGCCCAAAAGCTCTTATTTTTTCAAATGCTCGACAAGTACCAATGAATCGAGTTAGTTTTTTCATGAAATAATAGATTATGGTTTATGATGAATAAATACAACAGTATTTATTTCTGGATTTCTAGGGTAATAGGTTCTCAATCCTGCTTGAGCAGTTTCTTTTATTACTGGCGGTGTCATAAAATCTTCACTATCTCTCGACGACATTCTATACTATTAATAAAATTACCTAACTCAAATGTAAATGTCGAAGAAATTCCAGCGAATGCCTCAGGCACTTGGTTCTTTTTTTGAATTACTGTTCCGAGAACGGAAGAGGCCGATGGCGGACTCGGAGTAAAAACTTTATGTAGTTTTACCTATACCTAATGAAAATAATCCTATCTAAAGGCAGAAATTTCAGAAAAAAAAAATAACACCTTTGAAATGGATTTCCATACATTATTCTCTCCCGGCAAACGCGTGAGTAATGGAATTCCATAGAGTTTTTCGACCCGCATTCTAGTACGCCTGCAATGACGTACTTTCTAGCTCAAGTTTGGAAAAGGAATAAGTCACTTTCCGAGCAGGTGTAGTACAAAAATATTAAAAAGCCTAACCTAAGTAATCAGAAATTCCAAGAGGGAACAGGTAATTCAAGTAATTTAACTAATTTTCTTCGTTCGCTCTGAAAATTCGTTACGAAGTAGCTTCAAAGTCACACACGCCGTATTTTGTTGATATATGTTTCTACACATTCCGTAATTTATTCCGTCAAACTTATAATAGGGATGCTGATAGGAAAGACGTGACGTTCACCTTTATTGCACACGTAATAGGGATCATTATATTTTTAAACGGATTCCCTTAATGGTCGTTTTGTAGACAGCTACATAACTTACCGAGTGTTATTTTATTTTATAATCCTGTAAAGCCACTGAGTTATACGTACTACGTACTAGAGAAGCTATTCCAAACAAAAAACGTATCGCAACTTGCTGGATGACGGATGACAGCGAGGGCCTGCGCGCGGCGAGCGCTGCAGCGATAAAACATTATCTAAGTCGTCTAACCAAACTATTAAAACATTCAGTGCCAGATCGCTTATAGAGTATAGTTTTGACTTGACGTTTGACACGTTTTGTTCAACCATATAGATTTTACACCACGCAGAGGTGACACAGTTTTTGTTCCTACAAAACTTCGTATGAATTAATTCCCTATTTAAAAAAAATTTGGTACCAAAAACTAGAAAAGGAAAAGAAAATGAATTGTTATGCGTTTATTTAAACTTAAACAAGTTTACAATATTTCAAAATCGACTTAAATAAGAAATCAAATTATGTATTTTTGCAGTATCGAAATGCGCATGTCGTCATATTTTCCGAACTTTGTTCATGGTTGTTGATATAATGTAGGTACTGAAAGGATAAAAACATGAAATAAAATTGCAATAATTTGATTGTTTTGAAAAGACTAAAAACCGACTTCGAATCCCTTAGTTTTAAACTGTTTCTTAAGTTTTGCGGGATGAATAGAAATCCCTCGGGAATAAAAAAATTATGGGACCACCTCGGGAGCCTCCTCTATACAACTAAAAAAAATATCCAAATCGCTCCATAAATGACGAAGAAATCGAAAAACACACTTAAAAAAAAACATACAATACAGCTGAACATAGAACCTCCTTGTTTTGAAGTCAGTTAAAAATATCAAACTAATCAAAACACTTTCTAAAAACACCGCCACACATCATTCACATATTTTTACCAATTTTAGTTGGTTTAAAAAATTATTTTCCATCTGTTGTGGTATTACGGTATTATTACCAATTTATTCACAAAAAGCTGCTTCTAAACGGGCTACACTTTTCTGCAATTTGTGGCTGCACTATTGGCAACTAATTGCCCGGCAATTACAAAAATATTGCTCGGACACTGATGTCCGAGCATGGCCGGGCCATGTGTTGCGATATGTCGGCTATAGGGTGGCTCATGATGCAGACTCTTAAACGGGCTACACAAATCGGCAACAATGGCTGACGAAATCACACTTATCGCAGCGGCTTACATTATTTTAAAATCAAAAAACAATAAAAAAAACAGATTGTGGATTCGACCTTACCTAAATAGGCGTGAAACTTTAGACAAGTTATGTCTGGAAATAAGCCTCGATGAAAAATTATTAACAAACTTTACTAGAATGTCGAAGGGTGACTTCGAGTATCTTTTAAACAAAATCGGATCGAAAAACAAACAACAAACCACAGACAATATAATAAGATCGCTTTGTCAATACTTACGTTCCGAAAGTAATTTGAACGGATTTAAAAACAAATTATATAAACTTCTCGAAGAAAAGGCTTATTACCATTGACGATGTCTTTTATGATAAATTTTGATTCTTTTAAAGTTGGACATGTATAATTCATAATCAAACTTTTTGTAACATTTTTAATCAACAGTAATTTTATATACTTTTAATTAAATAAATTTATAATTTTGCATGTAATAGGTACCAATGCTGTAAGCCTAAACGGCAAACTAGAGATACTTAGAGATATATTTAACATAAGACCTAATATTATTTAATAATGTTATGCTAGTCCTAGTTTTACAGCAATAAATTCTTTATCTTTATCTTTACATAACATAGCAATTAGTCAAAGCATCACTCATAACAAACTTCATGTCGGTAGAAAAAGATGCACTACGCCATTACAATAGGGAGCGACTGGAACAACAATAGAACTGGCTGGGCAATATTGCAGTTAAATTGATCGGTCAACGATCGCCCGCCCATCTATCGAACAATATCGGCCATACATGGCCACACCTAAAATGTTTGGCTATTATTGCCGGGACATTACTGCAATATTGCATAGTCTGGCTGGTATTGCTAGCAATGTTGCCGGCCATTGCAGCCACATATTGCAGAAAAATATTGCCCGTTTAGAAGCGCCATAATACAACAAAAAATTTTCCTTACTTGACTACTGAATTATTACTTCTCGTTATTTACGTCCAGGTTCTCATTTAGACTTGGATTTTTGTATTATTAGCGCGGCTCCATACGCACCCACGCTGTATGAATGTCGAAGCCACACTGAAGTAAGGTGTACGGATTGCAGTACAGTTCAGTCTGACAATGTGAGTGTTCGGAATGCACAATCTAGTGCGTAGTACATAATTATATATCGATGTGTAAAGCCATTTTGTGCCTGAAATTACATACTATAAAAAAAACATTAATTAATAATTTATCCTTATATACCTAAGTATATTTAGTCTAAAACTTGCTATTATGAACTATCATTCAAGTTTATCCCTACTAGATATCTAAATCGTAGGATTATTTTTGCCTTATTCTTCCATTTGATGGATATAAGAGATTTTTGATTAATTACTTAACAAAAACCCAGCGTATTTTTACATTAAATTCCGCCTATAACATAGTCCGTAATGAAATTGGTTGGAAGGAGCAGGTAGTAAGTTATCCAATTCGCACAACGTCAGCCAACAGGTAGGTATCAAGTTACACGTTGAACTTAATTAGTTACTTGACTGTCCCGGGAAACTAGGATGGACCTAGAGCACGATCCTGACTTTGCTGAATTAAAATAATGAATACATAATATTAATTTATTATAATGTTATAAAACGTTTAAACTTTCGCAATCTGTTAAACATTTTAAGGTTATTTATCGGCTATTCATCGCGTACTTTTTGTTTCATTTTCCCCTACGTTTCCATCGCGTTGCAGCGATCGTGATCACGGGGCGGGGTCGCCACGTGACCACGATCGCTGCAACGTAGGGAACGTGCTGGAAACGTAGGGGGAAATAAAACAAAAGGTACGCGATAAATACCCGATAAATAACCTTAAAATAATGTTATTAAGTGGTAGAGAGAGAGTATTCTCTGGTGTCTGGGGTTAGGTCCATTTCGGATCACTGCGCCACGCCTTATAAGTTTAAGCTTGTAATAGATAATCTCCGAAACTAGGTACCTACGGGTCCAATTCTCACGATTTTTTTTACTGATAGGTAAAAATTAACCTTCAGTGATAATTGTTGCTATATCTGTTATATTTCAATACCACTGGAGCAATAGCTTATTAAAATACGTAAATATCCCGCTTTCTTGCGGAGTCGGGTAAATATAAATGAACAGGGAAATAATGTAATTTTTTTACTTGAAATTCCACTAATGCAGACTGCCCATCCTTTCGGCTCCTTTCGATCCAGTGTCGATTCCCTTTAGGGCCTAGCAGGATGGTGTCAGAACAATGCTGACCGAGCATTTGATAATTATTGGCTAATAATGATACATACTCTTGACCGCGAAAGAGGAGGAAGGAGATATTTTACCTATAAACCTACTGCATACCCAAGCACACAGCCAAACTTATAGTCAGTTATTTAAAAAGGCTGTCTTTTTTTTTATCGGACAATGTATAGCATGGAAAACATGGACATGGATGGAAGGCCTCCTCCAGGAGGCCTTAAGCTTTGCGCACATTAATCCAACGCTACCAACGTACAGCACAAAAATTTGCATTTAAAAATGGGCTTAAACTCGTTATCTTTAGATACATTTTCAAGGTTCAAACAAGTCCCCGCGAGCTGGTCTGTAATCTGATGCCGTCAATATGAAATGCAGGAAATGTTACGAGTTAAAGCCCATATTTAAATGCACATATTTGTACTGTGCTGTAGCCGTGCGCCTTTGATCTGCGACAAACTTTAGCCAATCTATTTGATTGTTTTACAAAACCGAAAAATTTACTTCAAATTCCTTTAAATCTCCACTGTTTTTATGTTTTGCAGGGCAAAGAGTAATCCCTCGGGAATAAATGTACGTACAGTTACATGGGACTAAGCCTGATCATTTTCTGTACAAAACATCAAAATCGGCCAAGAATATTGACGAAGAAATCGCTGCATATAGGCGATACAACAACATAGAAACTACTTTTTCGAATTCTGATATAAAAGACAAACAGGTAACGATGTAGGAATATACTTTATTGATAAAGTCACCTGTAGGTAATTTTATGTCATGAAAAGGCTGAGAAAACTCTTTATAAATTGAGTAGATATTTAGTAAGGAAACTTTAAGTAGTTATGTTTATGCAGGCAGGTAGTGTATAATACAGTAGTTTTGCAGCAGTGTAAATAAGCTCACTGAACAACAATTATGAAGCAAAGTAAACTAAGCAGTTTATAAAACTTTTAACGACTAATACTCGAGACTTGATTCTGTAGGATTTTAATAACTCTAGTTTAAAACTCGAGCATCGTTCAAAGTGAATCTGTCTGCAATCTTTCTGGGCAAAAAATGTAGTATTATGCTCCTACCAAAATATTTAAAGTGGAAAGGAACAAAATAAGCTGTGTTAAGCAAATCACAAACAAAAGTTTCCAGGCTTCTGTAAAATTGAAAAAATAATACTATGTTAAAAAGGGGTATGGTGGTTATCTGGCGCAGCGCATCAGCATTGCCATACAGCGGGGCAATGCAGCCAGCGTCTTGGGGACACTTCCGACTGGTATTGATATGGATCAGTTGAGCCACCTGTAGATTGTTTGCAATAGTTTGCAGTTAGCTTAATTGTTTCAATTGTAAATACTAGTTCTAATTTGTTTTTATTATTGAATTGTAATTTTCTTTGTCAATAAATGTTAAAAATAAACAATTATGCCAGGTACTACAATAGTAACTACCTCCTAAAGCAATATTATTAGTAAGTTCTCTATTGACAAAGAACATTGCAATTCAATAATAAAAACAAATTAGAGCTAGTATTTACAATTGAAACAATTACCTAAGCTAACTGCAGACTGTTGCAAACAATCTACAGGTAGCTCAACTGATCCGTATCAATAGTATAGTATGTAAGTTTATTGCATATTCACTGCCCGCCACGTGGTGTCAAAGTCAAAAACTCTTTATTTCCATAAATACAATAAATGTACACTTAGAAAAGGTCAATTTCTTAATAATTAAACACTGACACGGAAATAAAGTGATATTTTTTATTTCTGTCGCTTCGGTATGTAGACTAAAGTAAAGAAGCGACGAAAAAACCTTTAGCCTGTTAGTTAGTTGTTATTTTCCGAGTTGGAGCAAATCACGTCCCAAGCTTTTTTATCCTCTAGCTAGATAATCTGATATTTTATAGTAGGCCTTTTTACACAAGAAGGTTTTGACAATTTGTTTGAATTTATTTAGTGATAATTTTTGCAACTCACTAGGAGTTTCGTTGTAGAAGCTTAGACATTGCCCTTTAAAAGATACATTAATTTTGTGTAGTCTAGTTGCGGGCACAGCGAGTTTATGTTTATTTCTTGCATTCAAATTATGTACATCGCTATTTTCAGGGAACCGATTGATATTTCTATGAGTGTACAATAGGTTTTTATAAATATATTGACATGGTACTGTCATTATGTTTATTTCTTTTAATTTATCACGCAGGGATTCTCTGGGGTGTGGCAGACGGACACGTTCGTCTTGGGCCATTTAAGTGTTAACTCTGTGGTGTAACGCGCTGATTCTCTAATAAATAAACTATCTACTCGTAAAATAAATACCTCTAGAATACAACTAACAGTTACGAACGTATGAAAACATATTGTCTTTCTATAAAACCTGTTACCAATCCAGCGTGTTTCCCCTTCGTTTGTCTACAAACAAGGTTTACAATCACAATGTTACTCTGATCGTATTGTGTCCACCTGACGGATCGATACCATCATGTGGGCACAATACGGACGCGGTGAACCGGGGTAAGATCAAAGGGAGCTTTGCCTTTACCGTGCCGCCTGACGCTGGCCGACCGCATTGTTGGCTTATCTCTTTTTATTGAAAAACCAAACGAAACCACATTTTTTATTTAATTTTAGCGAAGGTCCGCTTGTGACGCTGGAGGTTGTGGGTTCGATTCCCACCACGGGACTGTTATTTGTACGATCTGCAGATAATTATATTATGTTCCGGGTGTTCTGGGAGTTCTTTAAGTAAAGTAAAAAATAAAAAAAGTTACATTACAAGTTTAAAAGCCTCTCTGATAGGCTCGGAGAGGGTTAAAAAAGCCGTCAAGCTAAAGCGCTTGGTTCCACCTACTCCCTCTTACCGTGTGGCACTCATTCTGCAGAGCAGCCTGTGTATCTATAATCTATGTATGTAATGTTTTCAATTATTATTTTTCTACACATAAAAAAGCTCTGCATACTTTGGGGATACATGATGCTATGTGGATATCCAGCATTATTTATATACGGGTACGAATGTTAGGTACAAGTAATTCGAATTATTTGGCAGCTTCGTTGAAGAGTCCACTCTTAAAATACCAAGTCCAAATAAATCAAGCTAAAACCTTTCATTGGCTGTTAATAAAACTGATTACTACAATAGCAGCCGAAATCTCATTACGATCAGGAAATCCGCGAAAGTGAATCAAAGATAATGAGGTAAATTCCTTGGAACTGCCGAGTAAGAATTTAGGACGAAGCGTAGCTAAATAACTAAACAAGCTACGCACGATAATTATTATAACTGAATATCTTACAAAATATTAGACAGCGTCTTAAATAATGATAAATTAATGAAAATCACTAGACAATTAACACAAGGTGTAAATCTGTGCCTCCTGTGATGGCTGATATAAATCGAGTTGTACCTTTTTTGAGATTTTTACATAGAAGTTATCAGAAAAAGATTACGATTTTTTGGGTCTAACTCACGTGCTTCATCTGCTATAGTTTTGGAGATAATTTGGTGCAAAGTGATATAACTACCATGATATTAGCAAAAAAATCGTGAAAATAGATATACATATGTATGTCAAGTTGTAACCCCTTTATGTAATTGCTCCACACACTGGTTTTCGTGCTTTGTTGTATAAGAGCGATTATATTAATTTTCACATTTTATGTTTCAGTGTACCTATTTATCGTGAATATTGAATTATAACAATAAAATGAATAGCGAATTATATCAATTGGAACAAATCTTTCTCAATACTGATTAAGATACAATACAATAGAAAATAATCTAATCTTTGGGGTAGGATTTTTATCATTTGTGATGTGTGTGTGTTTGAGCAACATTGTGTTAGGAACATATTCTATTAGTTATTAGATTTTTTAGTTCTTGTATATCAGTTTACACAAAGACAACTTGTAGGTGCAACATAATTTAACTAAACTTGTATCATTTATCACGTAATTTTAACACATGTTAGAAATAAAAACGGTACAACTTACAGGTTTTTATTTAGTGAGTTACTTTTACTTTAAAAACTACAATATTTAACATAAAAATTCAAATGCACAGTGAAAGTGAATGAGTTTATCTACAAAATAGGGCACTTAACTGTAACCTAGCCCACTTAGTTCACAAACTATAATTTTTTAAATCTTGTTTTTGCTCTCCTGTAAAGTCTTGATTTTTCATTTATCATTGTATCATTTATCACAGGAGGCACATAAATTGTCTGTAATTTTTATTATGCACGACGGCCGCCGCGGCGCGGCGGCTAGTGTCAATCTAAACTAAACCGAGACGTTTAGTTTAGATTTTGAGGCCGTAGCCATGTGCGCTGGTTGTTATTATAGTGCACAAGTGTTCGCTCTCCATGATCCCTCTTCCGTCTTCACAATCATTTTAAATCATTTTTTTAGAAGGAACCTAATAAAAAATATATCATTGTAGACTTAGATGAAGAAGACATCAGCGAGTTTTTACTCTATGATTGTAGAGTTCATATAAATCATAACAACTACAGACAGAAGCTTGTCAAAACATTTATTTAGAATATGTCTGAAAAACATGTAATACTGTAAAGACTTGTACTATAGGGCCCCATATAATTTTCCAAAGACATCATAAAGAATAACAAGTATTGGTGGCGCCATGAGGTCGCGCCGTTGCGGCGGCGCGGTCTATCTCAGAAAGTTAATAGAACTGAAACTCACTACAACACTTACACATACGCACTCCTGTGACTCAATGACCTGGAGTCGAGCCGAGTCGAGAGACTATAGGGACTAGAAAGGGACATTATCTATATTGAAAACACCCAGAACACCTGGACCAATATATCTGCTGATCGTACAAACATTTGTCCAGAGAAAGATAGATACAAAAATTATTATAAAAAGTTTTAATAATCAGTTTCAGCTCAAAAGAGAAAATGAGTTCATTATAACTGTAATTGCTGGTAACGTCCAAAATTCTGTAAAAGCAATGGCCACAAAGGCAAGCCCGCAGGCAATTTGTGCCCACAGAAAGCGTTTTGTTGGAGAGTTTTACCTACTTACCATTTGCGAAAGGCGAAATATTCGCAATGAACATCTTTTTTTTCGGTTACAGAGATAAATTAACTTCTAAACCTATCTAAGTACGTAGACCTGCGCAAAAACTCTAGGCTTGAGCGTCTGATTTATGAAGGTCCCTGAGTGAAAGATCCGATTGAACTTGCAAAGGATAGTCACTTCTCTCCACCTTTGGAACTTCACTACCGAAAAACTCTTAATTGGTGGGTATACAAATTATTTGGTGTATTGGTAATTGGTAGACACAGAACATTTGTAGAAATTATAAATACTTATAACAGAAACCACACCTACGTAAAAATCAGTTTGGAATTATTAGGTCAAAAATCTTAGACAATACTCGTACTTTAGAAAATCCATTCGGCAGTCGGCGCATACCTTTATTAAAGTTAAGAAGAACGGAATAAACTAAGACTAAATCTCTTGAACTCGACTTTAATTGGACGCCATAGTCTCTTGTTAAAAAGCAGATTCCCAAGTTAATGATATAGCTACGTTTAATTTTAACTTGCTCAAATATCTTCTGAATGAATTTAATTTAAAAGTGTTTGTTGAGAAAACGAAGTCTTTTATTGAAATTTTCACTTTTACGGGTTTATCTCTGAAATATTATAGTGCATATTATAGGCTCCGGGCTGCTACTGTGAATTTATTCATCATTTTCTGTTATGAATTGGTATGATAAAAGATACCCAAAGATCCCATGACTACGCTATATACAACTAACTATCTTTGAAAATACCCTACTTTACAAAAAATAAACGAGCAAGAAGATCCCTACAAACCAAATAATAAAAGAAAGAACCATTATCTACTTAGTCACCAGAAGCGTTGCATTCTGTTCAAACAGATCGATCTTCTTGATCAAGTGGTATCATCAATAATCAGTAAGTACTTATCAGTTGAAGTTGAAACACTGTGTTGAAGTGGTACATTAATAAAGTACCTACTTACATAAGTTCTAGTTACAAAATTTAATCTTGAAATATAAATGAGACAAGAGAAAGCTCTAGAATTTTTCATGATCTCTTGGGATGCTCACGAAATCGATTCTTAGAGACTTGACTTGAATCTGATAATTAAATTAGATTAATTAGAAGAAGCTGATAATTAAATTAGATTAAATTACTTTATTCATTCAGATAACACAAAGTTCCATAAATTAGATAATGCTACTATGCTACTAAGTGGCTAGTATGAGTTTGCTTGCACAATACCATAACGGAAAACGTTTTCGATTACTACCGCTTAGTTGCAAAGTTTTAATATAACACTCAAGTATAAAACTCACACACACTCAAAATGAAACCTTTAATAGTATTCGTAAACCATGCATAACCAACCCTGACCTCTAGATTCGCGTTAAGAATTTTGATTGAATCCCTTTAGTGATCAAAATACACAGAGACAGGAAAATAAATTAGTAGGTACACCCCATGTAAATAACATTGTGAAAATGTGGTGACATTGCTTATTTAATTAGTAAAATAAAGGCAAAAGTGGATGTCAAAATATTAACATGTGAAAGTTAGGATGGATGGATCTTGCCAAAATTCTGAACGGATCAGGCTAAATTATTCCATAGAAGTCTTAGAGCATTCAACCAGAACGGAGAAGTCACGCGCAACAATACATACCCAAAAAATTCTGCCGCTTTCAGCGGGGGGTGAGGTAACACACATAGACTTTTCAATCACGTCGCTATAAACGCATACAACATTATTATCGCACACAATCTTAAACTACACGCACACAATCGCATACTCACACAGTCGCACACGTAATGATGTCTGTCAGTATACAACACAATTGCAGCAATAATGAAATATGCTAGTGCTTGAAATTATCGATATTCGACTATCGATGAATTCTAAAGTTTACCAGGAACACTTGATTATTTTTACCCAATTGCCAAAAGAGCGGGGGGTAATAATTTTTGAATGTGTTTATGTATCATTCATTGGTTTCACCTGTAGTCTTAACGGCTGGACAGACTTTAAATATAAGGAATCATTGGATTTCTCTTTATCTGTAGTCTCGAAAGCCATAATATTTTACTAATATATGTGTAGTAGAATTTCATTTCGTCATAAACAACCCATCAAGTAGGGTCTCAGAATAAAGGGTTTTAATAACAAATAGACTACATGTATGTTTAAACGTAATTTTAAAAAGACAAATTGGAAAGTAAAATTCTACAGTTAGGTTTTCGTTTTCCTAACGTACATTGTTATTTGACAGGGGCTAATTAACTACGTATACAAAATTACTGCTTGAAATTTTTTAAGCAATCTACTACTTGATGCCTATATTAGAAAAAAACCTGAATATTGAGAAATCCTGTAAAAATACAGTGTCAGACAATCAGACACTACTGGATGCAGCAGCGTTATACACATAAAGGACAACATGCTTTTATTTGGTATTTTGTGGTCGAATAAAGTTTACCTTAATAGCTATTTAATTGTTCTCCTCGTTTTATAAAGCTTGCTAAGCTATTCTAAGATAACCTCTCATTAGCTATTAAAATTAATTAATATTAAAAGTAATATATTAGCTATTAGAAGATTGTTAGGATTGCAAAGCAAACAGAAACAAGATATATGGTTTAGTTGGGATGGAGTCCTGTTTCAATCTTCTCTTGTTATTAGACTGTGTGATGAAAAATGAAGTTATGAAATGTGCGGAGCAAATGGTATCGTTCGTTTAGGAGTCCATGGTTCATGGTTCCCACATGCTTTAACCCACACAGATCGAATCCCAATATCCTTTGGAAATCTGTAAGAAAAAGAATAACGAAATTTTATAAGTAATTGATATTTTGTGGGATGATTGTACGAAACTGAACTACTTTGTCTAAAAGACAGGTCATAATATGATAATATAGGTGATAGTGTTTAGATCTCTCCTACCCTTACAAAAGTAATTTATCATGGTATGTGCAAAAATATTACTCATATTTCATAAAATATTTGTCTTATTTCAACCTAAATTTCTTGGGGGAAGTTTCAATTTCATGGGTAGATTCATTTCTCAAATTATCATCCACTAATAAAAATCACCCTGTATGAGAAAATGATATCGATATTCGCGATTGTGCTATCATTCAAAATTATAAATTAAAACAAAAAGAATATCGATATTTCTGATTGTGCAGTCCCATCACAAAATTTGTTGAGGTGCTGCCAGATTCTTTCGAAAAAAAAAATATCAGTTTCGAAGTCGAAACTGATATTTTTTGGTAAAATAGCGACTGAAAATATAATTCAACTAGAAAGTGTAATAATAATCTAAAACATGCATAATAAATTAACTAATAAAAGTATTTTCTAAAAATCTTTGCAATTTTGAAATGTACCCATATAAATGCGGTGATATTGCAGTATTTCCCTAAAAATCACACGAATCTATAATAATCATTATTGGTTCATTACAATAGGAAAATTTTATTAATGATTGTAAAATAAAATATAATATTCAGTTTTAGTGTTAACTCAACTACGAAACTTGCTCTAGAATATTACACTGTATAACTTACTGGCAACACCTTAGTACAGACGAATATTTTTCTATTTTTGCTAATTAAGTGCATTATTTAATTGTATTTGGACAAAATAATACTTACAGATGAAATGTAATATTATCCTTTTGTAGGTTTGAAGTTTCTGACCTATTTTTGCACCAAAAAACACTGCAACTCGGCATTTTTACCGGGCTTCTTCTGCGCGCATTGCAATCCGGCAACTGGCGGCCGACGCGCGGCAACTAGTTTTATATAACGGGTATGACCGCCGCTCTCGTACCTTTGGCAGAGGGGGTACGCCTATGAGTGTCGCCTCCGTTCTGGTTGAATGCTCTAAGATAGAAGTAGTTCTAGGCCAGGAATAATGTTTAGGCTACTTTCTATCGCGTAAAAATGCGTGCGAAGCCGTGGTCAGATGCTAGTTTACTATAAAATTAGGTTACCAGATAGTTCTCTCACTCTGCATCTGAAGGTTTAAATATTTACCTACCACCAAAAATGAAACTACACTAAACTATAACTGTTTTCTGCGCTTCAACTACCTATTTATATGTAAAGTTACAATGTTTGCATTTAATTACGCTCGTTGCCCCACTAACAAAGTTAGACTCAACTCATGGTGGGTCTGACTTCACTGGCAAATACGTATGTGCTTGGTAGCATTATAACATTAAACTTTGTTGTAGAGGAATAAAGACGCTTTTGGGTTTATGCTAGTTTTGAATAGATAATTTCACTATTCCGTCTAAGTTTCTGAGAGTCAATCATCAATCTAAAGTGCCATTGTTATTTAGATAAGCAGGAAATAAACTATACCTCTGTAACTTAGGTATCTAGTTAATTTTTCTGTAAGCACTTTTTGTGACCATTTGTTTTCGTGAGATTACGTACAAGAGATGGAATAGATCCTTGAAGAGTTAAAGTTTTATTAACTTTGTTGTAGGTGGGTACACTAAGAATACAAACATTTAATATAAGATATTACTGCTACTAACAAATTATGTTATCTGAAATAAACAAATTTTTTTTTAAAGCTTGCGTAAAAAAGATGCTCTAACATGATTTTTGACCTTGTTGTCTACAACAAATTGAAGGCAATTTTGAAAAGTGGCACATAGTTATAAATACTACGATTGGTATATAAGAGACGTTTGTTTTCTTTTGTCAGAAAAAGACAAAACACTATTTAAGCCAACCTTTAACGTTGGGTGAATAGGAAGGGAATAAAAGTTTTACCTTGGGCTAAAACGGTGATTATAACTATTACCAAAGAATCTATGTAGCTTAGCCTTAATAGTACGCTGTTTGTACTACATAGTAAACATTCTGTATTTATATTGGTTTATCTATCTACAAACTGTACAGACCATTTTCCCATTTCCCCATCCACTTAAAGCAAAAGGCAAAAGGCAAAATTATCACAAACCACATTAAAACAATTTGGAAGTGGAATTTAACTCAGCGCCCTTAATAACCACCCTTTGAGCGGCGGGAGATGATTTACATCTCAACCGTAATGTTTATTTCTCAGTTACTGTAAATACAATTTCATATTAGAATGGTTATCGCCCGTTTCGGATTATTGCTGCTAAATCTACGGACTTATTTCATTACGTACACACTTCGGTAGATACTTAATGAAGACCTTCATGTTGGGGTCAAATACAATGACTAAAAGGAAATTCGATGGATGAAGTCGGCTTAGGACCACTATGTGTGCTTTCGTAGACTCGTTTTGGGGAGGCCTGAGTCCAGCAGTGGACGTACCTACACTGGCTGATGATGATGTGTAGGTAACTAGGTAAGGTACGTCCAAATTAGTCCCATTTTATGATTTTTACCCGCGGCGGAACAGAGATGTTATGCGTTTAGGGTGTGATGTTGTTATGTCAGACAACGAGAACACTTTTGCTTTTCGGATGAGCTAAGCAATATATTTTTTTTTGTTTTAGGTATTGTTTTTAATTTTTTTGGTATGTTTTAAAATTAAGTTTTTTTATATAATAAATTAGTTGCAGTATTGTAGAGTCAGCAACCAGTTGCGATACGTATTCTATTGATAAGCTTGTTATCATAATTGAGTACAACGTAATGGGCTATATTTTTGCTAAATTTATTATGTAACTCTAAAATATAGTTGTGTGTTGTGCCTGTATTTAATAAATAAAATTATAAAAAATTTAACTTAACGTAACTTTTTGTCTTCTTGGTTGGCGGTTTTATGGAATCTGCTCCATAATTTAGTACAAATAACTTTTGTCATGCAATTGTGGTATATTGAACGAACACTTTTCCAATCACACTTTCGAAAGTTCAAATGCGAAAGTTTGGATGGGAATATGCGAATATGTTTGTTGCTTCGCGCTATGCAAAAACTATGGAACGGACTGGGTCAAACTTTTACAAAGATGTAGGTCTAGACCAGGAATAAGAATACACAGCCTAGTTTACTACAATAAATCATTTCCCATGGGGTAGAAATAATCTTAAAACGTTAACATAAAACGCACGCGAAGCCGAGGGCAATAAATTGTTAATCATAATAGGCTAGGCTAAAGATTGTAAAATTTAATGATGTACGCCATTAAAACATTCCAAAGTAAATTTCAACTGAACACAGGCATCGGTTATATTTGATAATAGACGATTCTTCTTTGAAACATTTTTTTTAAATAGTACCTAGCGTTTAGCGTTTCAAAAAATAACACAAGACGCAGAAAAACGTGCAAGTGCAATAGATAGAAGTAAGTAGGTAGATGTAGTAGGCTTACTTGAGCTATATCTATACAAATGTGTCGCGTGATACCGTAAGTAGTTTTGCGTAACAAAAATCTATCTAAAAATCTTATCTTTCTTATTCTGTGGTCTACAGCGCGACCCTTAATGTCACCAGCACCTCACAAGATTTTACTGGACCTCGTTGCTATGATAGCAGATGTACCTCTATGATAACGAAGTTTGCGCGCTCGATCGCCCGAGGCTAAGCACTTGTTACTGCTATGGAAAATTAGATCACAGACCGTAATGTCCTTACGAGCTGCATGATACTGAATCAGTGGTCAGAGGTTCCATAGTAAAATGTATATAAAGGCGTGAAACATTCTCAGTTTGGTATGGAGAAGTTGACTTTTATAAACTTTGGTTATAGTTGGTACCTAAAGTTAGTTTGTTTTGGTTACCTAAAGTTGGTTGGTTTGTTTGGTTGGTTGTTTGGATACATTTAGCTATTCTATACTGTGGTAGATTATCTAATCCGCATGCCCAGCGCGTGGGGATTATGACGAGGATGCCAAAGTCCAGCATTGGACTGGTTTAAAAGCTAGTTTTGCTGTTGTTATTGTTGGTAGAGTTTATCAATATTGTCTATATTTTACAACGATCTAAGTAAAATATAATAGATAATAAGATAGGAAAGTTACTTCTAAAATAACTAACACATGTCATGCTTATGTGTTAGTTAATTTAGAAGTAACTTTCTTTACACCCATGATAGTTGGTTGCCAAAAGCAGATAAACATTTGTTCACTTCTTTGTGGGACGAAATAAGCTAAACCAAAAACCTACCTCACAGGTGCGAATGTGCGAAGTAGCAGTACCTCCCTAATCTGGCTTAGGTATTTACGAATCCAAAAATATTTCTATTTCCTAGTTGGAATTGGCAGTATATTTTTACACAGACGAAGCTATTTTTCCGTCGTAATATACACGAATGTAGATAAAAATAATAAATGGGCACGCTTCTAGTCAAGTGCTTAGTGCGTTTCTGACGAAGTTTACTGATCAACTAGAGGTATCTTTTATTTAGCACATAGATTGCAATAACAGAATAAAACAATTACAACTAGTATATACACTTAATCTATTTCTTGAAAATCTAAGCCGTCACCAGAAGGCAGAGTGCCCAGAATGCTGGCAGCATTGCCACGTTGAATTCCGATCAAATTATCTTTGTTCAAAATCTACCAAACCATGGTTAATTCAGAACAAAGATTTGTTGATTAGTAATCTTCTAGCATATATATATAATATATACGCTCAAACACAATTAGTTCAACCAGACTGAAAAACTAGTGCTTTTAGTTTAGGCTCGCCAAATTAAAGTACCAAAGACCCTGCCTAGACATAGTTTGACATAACATTCCAATGACGACTATTCTTCCACGAAAGATCACTGCGCTCCATCGATTTCTAAGGTAAAGGAAAACGCCTCAGTAACGCATAATACTACGCATTTTGAATTTTTCTATTTCCAAGCGCTTGTCAACTTATTTGTAAGTGAAACTATCGGAAACAAGAGAATTTATTAAATAACAAATAGTGTAATTGCTAGTATTACACTATTTGTTATTTAGTAAAGCAATCTCTAGCATTCCTATTTGTCATGTAAGATTCATAATCCAAGAACACAAGCCTCCGAAAGTATTTGGGGTCCCGAGGCCGTATCCTAATTACGCTGTACGAGGTCGGCCATGTTATAATACCTTGTGTATACTACCTATAATCTTGCGGGTTAATCTTGCGATGAAATAAATAACATGGAGGTATTTTTATGTGCTTTATTTTCATCAAGTCAAAGTCAAAGTCAAAAACTCTTTATTTCCATAAATACAATAAATGTACACTTAGAAAAGGTCAAATTCTTAATAATTAAACACTGACACGGAAATAAAGTGATATTTTTGATTTCAGTCGCTTCGGTATGTAGACTTCGATATTTCAGACTAGCTGCGCCCCGCGGCTTCGCCCGCGTGGAAATTTATTGCATACCCTCTAAGGGTAGTTTTGTAAATATAAAAAATACGTGTACTATTATTTACTTTATAGTTGATTTATATCGAGTTTTGAGTAAATCGAACCAAGATATAATAATTTTCCATAGAATCTTTACCACTGAAAATTAGATTATCGTGTGTTATTCCAAAACTTAAACTATCTAAACGCTAAATTTCATCTAAACAGGTTAACTAGTTACGGAGATACGTGGCAACAAACAGTAACACGAACTTACGCAAAAATTAAAAATTATAAATAATATAAATAGTAATAGTGGAAAAATAAATAGTAGGAAATGAGAAATAGTAGCGTATTCTACAATTAGTAGGTACCTAGCGTATCCTTGTTATGGAATCTTCTCCGTTCAGCCATTCTCTGCGTCGAATATCCTCTCAAATCTCATACACACGATTGCTCCCGACTCCGCTCGTAATGTTTAATTCATGTAGTTAGTTGAGATTACGGCATCAAAGGCAGGCTATGTCGCGGCCATGCATATTACATAACGTGGGGCCACCAGATTTTATGAGGCTCTCTGATAAAATTTCGTGTCGCGTGGTACAACAATAAATAAATAATGTAGGACGCTTTACACAGCATCAACTAGCTGTTAAGTAAGCAGAGATTATACTGGGGATAAGTGGCTGCGTTACTACTTCTTTTACAAATAATCACCCAGACCCGGAGAAATATTACCAGATCTTCGCACTTTCTATAATTTCTATCTTTCTACCAGGCTTCGCACACCCTATTTAAGAGATTATGCCCGTCCCCTGGATACCATTTACCTCCCTGCCAAATTTCATTGAGATTCGTTCAGCCGTGTAGGCGTGAAAAGGTAACAGACAGACAGACTTTCTTTCGTTTACAATATTACTTTTCTCTTATATTAGTAAGGATGTATGTAGATGGAGACTATGAACGTCGCAGCTTCAGGGCTGAACACTCGAGTGGCTATCACAATAGGCCTATCATGGCCGCAGTGACACGAAAGTCACCTAAAGCAAATAAAAAAAAATAAAAAAGGATGTAGATACTTGGATTTGCATGCACTGGTAGGCATCTAGTATATCATTATATACTTGAATTGAAGAGCTACATGTTCTTCAAATCTTCAATTTAGTAACGATGATTTTCAGAAAAATTTAGGTCTTTTTTTTGAAACCCAAAGTAGGTAAGTACTTGCGCTTGCGAAAGCGAAAGCAAATTTCGCTGATACTTTTGATTCGAAGGCATCGTGGTTGACAAACGGGATCAAATAATATCAATCGTGTTGGCACAGATGATGGATTAGTAACTAACTAAGAATAATATTTAATTGGTGCCAACCTCCGCCCGATTCTGAATAATGTCATACGCATAGCCATTATTGATCTAATATAGAAAAAAGGTAAAACAAAACTTTACAGTAGGTACCCATATTTTGGGAACGTTTCGAGTACCTATCTTTTGATGTAGAACTAAAGGAAATTAAATCTAATAATTAAAATACTGAAAATACGTCACGCCGATTTGGAGGCAATCTTTATTCTAAACTAGCTGCAGCCCGCGGCTCCGCACGCTTTTTTCCGGAATAAAAGGTAGCCTTTGTCCGGCCCCGGGATACCATGTACCTCGCTGCCAAATTTCACCGAGATCCGTTGAGCCGTTCTTGAGTTATAAATAGTGTAACTAACACGACTTTCTTTTGTATATGTATATAGATTTACGGGCGCAGATGTGGGACGATTATAATAGCGCCAAGCAATCACTTAATTTCTAAGAACAGTAAGAACAACGGGGTCGTTGATAGTGTAACTAGAGTATAGACTAAACAAAGTAATGAGAGGAGTCCCTACATAACTAGGTAGGTAGTTTTAATGGAATCCCTGTTCAAAGTCCAAACAACACAACCACAGTATCGATTAACCTCCCGCCAACGCAAATGACTTCATCTCCCACTTCAGAACGCCCTGATGACGCCTTGGGGGCGCCGTCTTGTCTACAAACAAAACTTACCATTTTATCTCTTCACCTATCCAGCCCCTATTGCCAACACCACAAGCTTCACTTTCCCCTATGCCAACAGCGGGAAGCCAGTGGTTCCTGTCATGGTACCCTGAGGATTACGTCACATCATCTTGCCACGTTCTATGCTATCTAACCAATACAATTAGACCTCCAATATGAGAGGAAATAGTGAATATCAGGTTTCTTTTGTAATAGTTTCACGTAATACGACTGGGAAAATGGAAGAAAATAGGCTCAAGGTTGTGCGTTATAAATACTAAAGTAATTTGGAGGTAGGTAATGCAGGTCGAAAGAGATTTTGGTTTGAGAAATCAAATCTAATCCCATTTATTTCAGACATATCACAGTGTATGTATATACACAGTCCATATAACGAGAATTATTGTAGATAACATGCAAAAAACAAACAAATCATAATAAATTTAATGAATTAAAATACATAAAATAAACAGAAAAAAATAAAGAAATGCCTTGTTTCGTTGGACCAAAGTAGATAGGAACTAGGCCGTCCCATGGAATTTTGAGCTTGATGAAATAGAGAGTGCACATGTGTTTGCGCATACACTTGTGCACTATAATATGTCCAGCGCACAATGCTTGTCTCCGTTGAGAATGGCCGCCGTGGCCGAAATATCGGCTAGGGGAGGACGTATTTACATCTACGCCGCCGCCGTGCACTTCGTAGCAGCGTATAGCAAGTACCTACTACGTTCATTATTGTTCAAGTCGGAAAGAGACACACACAACACAACACACAAACACACTGCAGACTGCACTGCACGCTGCACTGTACTGCACTGCTGGAACACTGCGTAGCAACACATAGGTATACTTATAATTAAACTTGGATGCTTTTTTAATGAGTTATTTGTAAGTGGTCGTTCAACGCCAGAACAATTAAAACGAGTTTATCTACCCTGATTCTATTTCATCGAACTTTCGTTTATTAGTATCTGGCTACATCCATACTAATATTACAAATTCGAAAGTAACTTTGTCTATCTGTCTGTTACCTTTTCACGACTAAACGGCTGAGCGGACCTCAATGAAATTAATTTGGCAGGGATGTAAATGGTATCCCGGGGACGGACATAGGCTATACAAAAAGCGCGTACGAAGCCGCAGGCAGCAGCTAGTAGTTAAATTAATAAGTAACTGTTCTTACAAATCAGAGTCCTTAAACTTTTCAAAAGTGCCCCTAAACGTCAACAGTATAAAGCTCAATTTAAGGGCTCAACCATCAAGGGAAATTACATTGTGTAAACAGGGTTAAACAAACGCCGGAGATTGTTCCTGTCTCAATACTTTTACGACAGATTCCTAGGGTTTTTAAACTTTGAAATTGTCGCTGTCACCTTTTGGTAGTGAGTTTGTAAGTTTTATCAGTTTAAAACAACGATATAAGCAAAAAAGGGGATATGAGGTAGTAGCCTCTCGAAAATGGAAGGCTCAAATTAGGTGCAATTATGTCCACCCACCTCAGTCATAGAGCTAGTTGGACCGGCGCGGCGCGGCGGCGTTCGTGTTACGCGTGTTTGCTACTACGTACTTTAGTGTCATTTATTGACTAAAAGACTACAGCAATGCCCTCGTGTTTGTTTATTATAATTACAAACACGAGGGCACAAGATTGGAAATGTAACTGTGAGAGTGTTTGCGTGTAGTTGTAAAACAGGCCAGTTGTTAGTATGCGCTAGGAGAATGTACTTTTACTTTTATCTTTGGTTTAAAACAAACAATTGTTAGAATAAAACAATGTTTTAGTGTTATTAAAATATAATGCTGACTTGTTATAGGTTGCTCTTTAAATTTTGCCGATTTAACGTGTCAACGTTGGTAAATAAAAACAAAAATGAACGCGATAAATACGTCTGATTTTAGGAGATTACTGTGTTGTTAGATCTGAAATAAATAAACACAAATCCATACGCTTAATTTTTTAGGGTTAATTAGGTCGCATCAGAGAGCCTTGACTAGTCAACATTTTATAAATATTCGCTATAAATTTCATTACAAAACATTACACACTTGGGTACCTACGTGGCGTTTATCGTTAGCTAACCCCCCTGGCAGGTCCCAAGTCTCGTAATTACATCTATTTTGGTTATTTATTTTTAAACATGTTGTTTTTATATAAAAAGGTTACCTATCTTTATTTTACCGAAAGATTCTAGTTTTAAAATAGTTCTGTTTTCATAGAAATGACTTCAAACGGGGGGTCTGCTAACAACGAACGCCACTGTACGTGCGCCTAACTAAAACTTGTACTGATCTTGTAAAAAAGAATACCTAGGTACCCAAAACCGAAAATAATCAACATGAATTTATCACAAGCTGATGTGGGCGTGATAAAAAGGTTGCCGCACTGAGCCGTGCCTCAAGCGGGTCACGTACACATTTACATACGCAGCATACGAAATGCAGTGTTTGGTTTACGGATGGAACACATTTAAATGCTTGCCAAAGGGCATGCGTCGAATGTATCCAAAACAGTATCCAAATCAAGAACCTATGTCCTATACTTTTTCCTGTTTCGGATTCATACATCCAGCACCGCCAGTACCACGGCTCGTAGGCCTCGCAGCTTCCAGCCACCGTCTTGGTTAATGATATTGTAACGGTAAGAGCATCAGCCCATCCGCGTTATCATTACCAGCGACATGCTAATCTCTGCTCGAATTCTGTAATTACCGCCCTTGGCCCCCAAGGGTATATAAGTAGGTACCTAGCTGACGCCAAAGTTAGCCGACGCGAAGAATCCACTGTTTTCAAATCACGTTCGGTTTTAATTTTTCGAGTCGACGTCGTGTCCTAATAAATAATTATAGGCTTTAACTCATAGTCTAGCTTACCGCAAGCTTTAAGCGTAACAAAGACATTAAACAAGTTTTAGGTAAATTGAAGGTGAACGTGGCGTAAGTAGGTATTTAAATTAATTGAGAATGTCATCAAGCGAAAACTAGGACAATAATATGCAAATGGACCAGAAATAAAAAAAATGCAAATGGCATAGAAACAATTAGCATGTTTCTGTTGCGGTCGAAATCACGTAAAATATATTTAAAGATTTACGACAAATTCGTGAAGTAGATAAGTGAAAAAAATGTGTAATATTTTACTGAAGGTAAGTTATGACTTGTTTTATTTTCCCGCAATCTAAGTGAAAAGCTTTACTTATCACTTCTATGTTTCACATGGGCCAAAACCACGCATTTTATCTCGGTCTTATCATCCTTCCTCGCTGCCCTCGGAAGTATAGCAACCTTGTATGTAATGGGATGGTTTAGTCCCTTGTAAAAAAATCTACTATTAAACTTAACTACTACCTACCTAGGAATTGGGTAGAGATTTAAACATATAAAATCAGGCACTTATTGACGGCACAGAATAACAATATGTATGGTATAAATATGGCCCGACCCAACCCTACGTGATGGTGTAGAACGAAAGCGAGCTTTGATGGGAATTAATTTTTTTAATAAATTTGTGTAAGCTCTTTCAACCGATGTTTTACAAAGTGATTCATTGAAATTAGATGGAGCAATTTGTAAGACGATAGTAATTATAGTTGTAGTGATAGTAGCGGTCGTGGCGGTAGTGGCGTAAGAATTGACCCCACAATATATCTCAGCTCGTGGGTATCGTAGGAGCATGAAGTACGGGAACCTACCAGAGGAACGGCAGCAGCTTCCTACTGTGTATTTTAACACCTCCACTGCAATCAGTAATCCGCATGCGAAGCGGATTATGGCAAAACTCCTCTTGTTTGGCAGAGGCGTTTTCAGCTGGACGTTATGCTTACGCTGATTGTGCTGTAATGCTGATGATGTGGTTTAAGTTCTGATTTTAAATACATCATCTGATGATGGTGTACTGAAGAGCTGATGCCCATGCTGGACATAGGGCTTCGCCTAATGAATGCCACAGTAGGTACTTCGGCTTCAGCTTTCGCGTCCAACTTCACTATGCGTCTTCAAAGTGGTGAACCAACCCTATTCGATTGAGGGTCCATTTCTTTGCTCCAATAGTCATACGCAAGATGCAGTCATTGAATTGGCATGAATCATCAATCTAAGTAAAAAAGGGGAGATGAGGCACTAACTTCTCAAAAGTGGAAGGATTAGGTAAGTGCAATTAGATTCATCCACCTCAGTCATAGTCGGACCAGCGTTCGTGTTACGCGTGCTTGCTACGACATTGGTGAGTACCTACTTTAAAAACTGAACTACACTAAAGTTAGTGTGATTTATTGAGTAAAAGACTAAAGCAATGCCCTCGTGTTTGTTTATTATAATTATTGCACAAGATTGGAAATGTTACTGTGAGCGAGTGTTTGCGTGTAGTTGTAACCCAGGCCAGTTGTTGAGTAAGCGCTAGGACGTACCATATCTACAGATTTTATTTTAATCGTGAATCAAACTGAAAAGTGCTTGGTTTATGGCATTATTGTAACGCATAATCTGTATTTAGGATCTTTGGCACTGTCAAGCTCCATTAAGATCTCAACATTATCTAGATCTGCGTCCCTGAAGTGTCGGACGTCGCGACTGGTAGACGCCAGCCGAGCTGTCTCAAGGACGGGTACAGGCGACAACAAGTCTACATATTTCGCTTAAAGCTCTGCACAAAAGTTATAAATAGACGTAATAATCACATAACCTAAACGATCCTTTCAATAAAAGTCACAGTAAAATGTGACAAGCTAATGTATTGTAGAAACATGTTAGAAAGGAGTTTTTTTCAGAAGATCGTACAAATTATAAGATTGGTAAATTGAGGTGCGTTCTAGGAATAACTCTCTGTAAATAGCTGCAAAACCTGTGCCAATCTCTCAAAATTTTTGTATAATTTCACCGCAAACCATACAACTTCAATAAGAATAATCAGACACTTTCTTTGAAAAAGTCTTCGATATTTTTACCAAAAGCCTCACGCTAAGCTATTCGGCTCTTCATATTTTTTGTCATATTGAATTGCAAAGTTGCATGATACTGAAGATATTATTACAATGGCTTGGATTCTCGCGGTAGATAATGTAATGAAAATAAAACCTTACTCGATTCTGAGGTGAACGATCTTTAACTAACAAAGCAGGCTTTTACATAGGGCAGTTTTAGGATTCTTATTCAGTCACCTTGGTTTCTGTAAGTGATTTTACGGTCAATGAGCTTTAAAAGACACAAAAAATCCATAGGTTGTTATTTAGCCACGATCACGGAATAACTAAAGGTAGGTTAATCTACCTTTAGTTATTCCGTGATCATGGCACATGTAATTGTACCGAAATTTTATAAAACCCGAAATAACGCAAATCATGGTAAATATCCCGTTATTAATGAATAATGAGTTTAGGTATTAGCTATCAAAGTTAGGGAGGCCCATTGTGTGGGACGCTACATGCGTCGACACTTGCGCCTTCCCATCTTCCGAGGACATCCGTAAGGGCTGGTGCGGCGGCAGATTTTACATTGTCAAGAGACGCCAATATGCAGGTCTCGACAGAGCCTTCATATTTACTCCGTTTGGGGTAGAGACCCTGGGTCCGTGGGGTACTGAGGCTCTCCGGGTTTTTAAAAAGTTATCTGAGCGTCTGGTCGGCGCGACGCGTGACCCGAGAACGGGCGGGTATCGCAGCGCATCAGCATTGCCATACAGTGGGGCAATGCAGCCAGCGTCTTGGGGACGCTTCCGACTGGTAATGATATGGATCAGTTGAGCTACCTGTAGATTGTTTTGCAACAGTCTGCAGTTAGCTTAATTGTTTCAATTGTAAATACCAGTTCTAATTTGTTTTTATTATTGAATTGTAATTTTCTTTGCCAATAAAGATTGATTATTCACCTATCACACAAATCAAACTAATATTAAAAATACTAAATTTTGTATGGATCATTGTTATTTGTTCAACCCATACTTGTTCAAAACTAAACGAATCGGGCTGATGTAGTTTTTAGGGTTAGCAAATTACTTGAAATTTAAAACAATAATATATTTCGTGCGCTTGTATAGATTAAAATAAAAATAAATAAATAAAACAATTAAAATTAAAATTTTTAGTACCTACCTACAAATTGTGATGTCGAAGTTTTAAAAGGATCTTTTTTGATGAAGGTCTGGTATAAGGTTTAATACAACACATAAGGCAGGTACTTTATAGCCGCCTTCGAAAAAAGGACGAGGTTTTCTATGCTCGGCTTTATTTATGTTTTTTTTTAATGTATGTCCGTCGATTTCTACGTCATTTATAGACCGATTTGGATGATTATTTTGGAGTTGTATAGAGGATGATCCCGATGTGATTTTTTATTTCCAAGGGATTAGTCCTGCTAAACTTAAAAAACAGTTTAAAACTAAGGTATTTAAAGTTGGATTTTAGTTTTATCAAAACAATCAAATTATTCTACTTACTAAAGAAACCCATACTTAGCTGCAGACAAAGGCTAGTTATTCAGAATAACTGACTTTTCCTGTATTTACAGGTGAATTAATCGTCATGTTTTCTAAACTTACATAATTAGGTATAAGTACATGACACTTCTAAAGATGCATACAATCAATCTTAAAAAATGTCACGTAAATTCAATTTCTACCGAAGAGTCGTACGAAACCCAGTTTATGTTGATTAATATTCAAAACAGGTCTGGTTTTCCATAAATATAAATTTCGTAACCCTTGTCAGCTCCAATCAATAGGAGTGAAAATTTATTATTATTGCCATAAACATAATTAAATTTCACCCCATTAACTATTTACTCTCAGAGTCATGAGAATTACCTTATCAAATCTAAATCTCGTATTAGGAAAACTTGCTCAGTCATCGATCTATGCTTGAGCAATGCTCAAGCAGCTGCTGTTTATGTACAAGAAAACTAGTTACGCTAGTTATGAATAAACTGGTTCACGGAACCAAATAATTAGTAACATAATAGTAATAAATAGTAATATAATAGTAATAAATAATTAGTAATACAATAACCTACGAAACAAAACATAAGTCATTTCAATAGACCGCAGGGTTCCTGAGATCTCGACCATATTATGTGCGAAACAGTTCACTTCCATGTTTTTTTTATCGCATTTTTTTCTCCATCGTGTATTCACCAAAAAAAAAATGTTGTATTTTATGTAGGTATACTTAGTTCGAGTTTTTTACTACGGGGATCCCGTGAGTTTTGAGGGCTTATTCCAAGAAATCCACGACTCTATATTGTTTTCAAAAAAAAATTGTTTCATACTTTGGTTCCCAACGGGTCCACGACATTTTAAAATAAATAATATAGTTTTTCCCAGCGGGTCCCTGAAATTGTTTGGCAATAAAGTCAGCAATAAAGGCTTTGATATGATAGGACAAATAATTGTTTCTTCATGAAATAAAAGATAATGAATAGATAAATCAGGACGAACTAGGCCTTTGACAACCAAATCCGCCAGGTTCGCCCCTTAAGTAGTTACATATATTTATACAGGTCCGTAACTACCGAAATACTGTACCTACGTAGGGACGTAGGTACAGTACAGGTGAAAACTCTTACCTACCTACATATTTTAACACGTCGTAAATTGTGGAAATCGGGAATAAAGAAGGAAGGGTGGAGTGCGGTATGTCACTGCCTGAAATACAATATAAAATAACGTAGGTAACAGACCAATATTTTACGCTGCCTGTCGTTACAAAAGCTATTTATGTTGAGCATAGGAAAATGCGTGAAGAGTATAATTATTGTGGTGTGCTTAAAAAATACTAGCTACTTTTGCAGCTCGCAAAAAACAAACCCCCTGATAATATACTTTTAAACAGTTGATAATAATCAAATCCGTGTTTTGCCATGGTCTTCATATTGTTGTGATTTTTAGGGTTCCGTACTTCAAAAGGAAAAAAGGAACCCTTATAGGATCACTTTGTTGGCCGTCTGTCCGTCTGTCAACCTTATTTTCTCAGGATCGCGTGGAGGTATCGAGTTGAAATTAACATCAAATACTCAAATCCGTAACTTCTTGGAGCCGTGATATAAATAAAACTTTTAAGTCAACGCAATCAAAAGTTACAGTTACAGCCGTTTATGTCGTGTCTTTTTATACGCAATTTACATTACTTATCTATTTCAGATCCTTCCTTCAATAAACGTTGCTTACAATGATATCTGAAACTCGACGCCGAGCAAGTGAGTTTTAGTTATTTGTGTCGTGGTTTGTTTACAAACATTCTACATCGAGCGTGGCTAGTGTACAGATACTGATACTAGTGTTATGTACCTACAAGTAGATTAATTTATGTAGTTAGGTGCACGTCGGGTTGAAAGCTTTATTTCTGTAGACGCAATACGGTACAAGGCGGGAAATAAATGGGTTTCACTTAGATCCAGGATTGATTGCACCTACGTTCTTGTTTTGTTTTATTTGGATCACTTGTTTCAATATAAAGATTTTGATTTTCCGTTGTCCTGTTTTTAGAATTGAACCTGCTCTTCACATCACGAAAACTTTTTTGTAAGTACCTAGTCATAAATTGGCCGTGGAGGAGTAGGTAGTTTTATAGGGCCACGCGAAAGAAGACACGTGCATAAGGATAGTGTAAAAACAACTATTTACTGTTACATTAGGTATCACTGTCAATTCAGATGTGTCGTGAGTAACACTCATATTTACTGCTTATTGAGTGTATTTTCATTACAAATAAAAAACAAATGAACAGCAAAAGTAGCATAGGTAAACTCAAGCTGGTATGAGCTAGGTATATATAAAGTGACAGAAATATTAATAGCAACACCAATCGAAATTGAATCATCCCCCTCTTGATCATATTTGCCATTCTGCTTATTAAAGATTGGTAGCCGACTGTTCCAATTTGGTTTGCAATATGATTTATGAATGTCAATGCTATTTTTCATATTACCTACTTATGCAGCGCGCTTTGTATATACTAGGTACCTAGTTAACCTTACTGCGTAGACCTAGAGCCTCTGCGTACGTCGTTGCTTTGAACGCGTAGGGTTATCTACCACAGAAATCTGAATAATAAGGCACTAGAAATGTTAAAAGTCGCTAACAACTTACGAAACGCTTGTCGCCACCTCATTTGACATATCTCCCACCCACGCTGTCACTTCTACATACGCATATATATTCGCACGCAGAGCCACGCACACATAAACAGCGCCAAACAAAGAATCCTGCACCGACCGTGATTAGTTCTTACACATAAACAAATGAAGCTTGTCTGTAAACTTACCAATACGTTGAAAATTTTGCATATACGCTAGTGCTTGGCAAAATTTAAAAGTTGTCGATGGTATCGATTTTGTTGTTTTAGAATTAGCTAAAATTAGGATTTAGGAATGTCAAATAGACGAAAGCTATTTTATGTTTCAAAAATTAGGATGACAGATCTGAAACAACTCAACTTAGTTATAAATAGGTATAACCCTGTTCTTTGCATCACATTTTAGCTATGATTAGAAACGTCTACCTAATTTTAGGAGGCATCTAAAATCATCATCAAAAACATCATCACAAAAAAATCATGATTAAAATTTATAGGCAAAATGTTAGATGGATAAAAACATTAGGGTAGGTACATAAAGTTTGTAAGTCAGTCAGTCTGTCAGCCAGTCAGTCAGTCAGTCAGCTGTGGAATATAATTATGTCTAACAAAACAATTATTATATATATTGATAATATTATAATGATTTTATCGATAATTGTTGTCGAAACTAAACCGTGCAGTCACATCTTTCGCTTATGACCACCACCCGCGGCCGTACCATGTAAGATTTGCGAATACGACGATATCGTAAGTTTCAGATTACATTGCTGCGTGCGCTTGTATCGCTCTGGATATAAAGAACTAATACAGCAATAGTATGCAAAATGACGAAAAAGCTAAAAAACTATAATTCTCATAGTAAATAATTTGTCTCCGTTTATTTTATTAAAAAACAGCAATAATATAAAATAAAAATACTTACCGATTAAAAGTTGTCGTCTTATTGGTATAATTGCAAGTTGTGGAAAAGTTTCCGCAATTGGATATGCTGCTAAACACCATTTTTAATGGTACTTTCACGTCCGCCGTCTCGAACAATTCTTATACATTTACTCGCGCGCTGGTGGCTCATTAGTCATCAGTGCGGCGACATGGCCACGCGGGCACGCCCTTTCTAGTGCCTTATTCAGATTTCTGTGGTTATCTACGCACAATAGATTATCCCACCGCGTAAAGCCTCTGCATACGTAGCTGCTCTGAGCGCGTAGCATTATCTACCTACGCACAATAGCTCATCCAACAGCTTAAAGTCTCTACGTACGAAGCCGCTCTGAGCGCTTAGCATTATCTACGCACAAAAAGCTCATTCAACCTCGTAGAGCCTCTACGTACGTAGCTGCTCTGAGCGCGTAGCATTATCTTCGCACAATAGTTTATCCAACCGCGTAGAGCCCCTACGTACGTAGCCGCTCATGAACGTGTAGCTCTACGCACATCCCATAGCCTATCCTACCGCATAGAATGTCTACGTTCAAAGCAATCGACGCAAACACGTAGCGCCTAGCACGTCTATGTTATGTACTTTGACAGATTTGACGTTGCTTGAGTTTACGAGAAAATCGTGTCTCGGATCCACACACTGATGACAAAATCTCATGTCATTGATCATCATCATAAATTATTCTCATAAGCTTGGCGTTACATACCCGCTATTTAGGGGTATTCATCATCATCATCAACCTATATTAGTCCACTGTCCACATAGGCCTCCCCTAATGAGCGCCATAGCGCCCTGTCTTCAGCTTGCCGCATACAGCATCTGCCTGCAATCTTTCGCAGGTCGTCGTCCCACTTGGCTGAAGGGCGTCCTACACTACGTTTGCCGAGTCGCGGTCTCCACTCAAGAACACTTTTACCCCAGCTGTTGTCGGTTCTTCGCGAGATATGGCTGGCCCACTGCCACTTCAGCTTGCTAACTCTTTGAGATATGTCGATAACTTTAGTATTAAATAATTTAACTATACATTTTTATTTTACTAAGTATACATTACATTGTTTCCTTGATTTTAATTTTCTAATGTTTGCTGTAAGAGTCCATAATTACTCATCTTAAACTCACCTTACTGGTCTCCGCGATACAGGCTTTGCCAAGTGCGGAGGCCGATGGTAAATCATAACCTGGATTCTTTATACATCAATAATTATTTTTATTTATTTTTTCTCTCAATGTTTACCTACTACCAACACAGATCCAGATATTATGTATGTAGTAAAAATACACGAGAGAAGCTATATCTACCTACCTAACCTACCTACAAGGTAGGTACTCTTTCCTAATCTCACAAATAGTACCTACTCTCTATTTAATAAGGGTAGGTATAGACGTGGAAAATAACACCAATATCGTGTGAAGCAATCGCTCCGGAAGACCGTTATGAATAATGCACGCCCCCTGGGACTGGATGTGTTAATGTTGTATGGACACGGGGTAAATGGTTGCTATCGAATTAATATTATTCCCGTAGTTCTATTACGCTGTATTTATGGGTGAGATTCAGAGTGGAATAGATTCAAGCAGTGGAGACAGATCCACCCGGGCTGTGGATCAGAGTGGACAAAAAAGTCGAAACTGATCCATTAGTGGATCTGCAAAGTGGATCAGAGTGGAATGGATCATGAGAATAGCGAGTCACGTGAAAAATATTTTAAAATCAAAAAGGAATTCATCTTGCCTATTTTGCTTTGTCAGAGGTAGGTAGGCCTATCTATCTAGCTTATCCATCTAGCTCGCCTACGGTTACGAAACTTTTATTTTAATATACAGGGTGGCTTTTTGAGATGGCCAAATGCGAAACCATGAGAGTTAGAGAAAAGTCTCGTGAAGACTTCGATTTAGGTATAAGAAAACAAAAACTGCTTAAGTAGTACCTATATAGTTTTTTACCTTATGTAAGTACCTTTTATTCATACACGATGTAAGTAAATTTTTTTTTAATAAATTAAACTAAACTTTTAAAGCGTTTGACGGTACCTACCTCAGGCCTGGGTTCGGATTGACTATAGTATCGAGACGTGATCGTGACCTCTTCTTTCTATGGTTTTAGGGGCCCCCTAACAAGATTTTTTCTTTCTTTCTATAATAATCAAAACTTATTCTATTCTTACATATTTATAAGTCACTTAAAACCATAGAAGGTTTGTCTAGTGTAGACCGTTACAGCGTGTAGCCAGTTGCCACACATTTGCCATGAAGACTACGCAAATTCCATACAAAATTGAGACGTCACGATGATGACGTCTCGATACTATCGTCAAATCAACATCAGGGCTCATATCTCTACGATTGTTGTAGAATAGTTATCGACTGGGAAAAACTTTTGAAGATGATGCGTAGAAACAACAGCTCTTCTATCCTCACTGTTTGTACGGAAACACGCCATCTGTCGAGCATGTTATGAACTGCTAATAAAGCGACATCTAGTGCCGTTTTTGTACCTGATATAAAAACTTTGAAATATATTATAACAGATGGCGCTGCTTGAACTAAAACCATAGACACTAACAGAAGTAGATATTGATAGACGAATGCTAAACGTCAGAGTCAGACTGACTCAGACTGATTTTTGATAACGTGTGTCTATGGCCTCGTCACATGACCTCTTTTATTTGTCCCCGTGATCAGTATTGTTGTGAAAATTCAAAAATAATTTGCGCACAATGTCTGTAAAAGAAGACATTATCGATCCTATTGGAAGTTCTCTCGAAAACAGGTAATTGAAGTGAAATTATAAGTTGCTAGTGTTGCGTTACATAACAGCAAAATTGTGGCAGGTCGCGAAGGCCATCGTATCGTTTTCGCAGTGCTCAAGTTGGCAAGGAACATATAAAATGATTTTTTTGCTACGAATTTAGCGTACCTTTAAGTTTTGATTACTTTGTGCTTATCCACAGTGCTGATGGCGAATACATAATGATAAAAGAAGAAAACTATGGTAAGTTTCCACACAACTAAATAAATCCCCAAAAAAGTATAGGCACATTAAAATCTTATTTAATTTGCCTTCCTACCTACTTTTCTTACAATCTTTGTAAACAATAAATTTGTCTTACATTCACTAATTTTCCACACAATCTAATTACCACATTACATACAATCAGCGGGTTATTGAATTAGGTTAAATTTAATTATGTTTACATTGCAGCCCATGAAAAAGCTCTTCGAGTGCCTCACCACTGGCATTCATTAGAAGGCTCTGAAAATTACAAAGAAATATGTAAGTAGGTATAGTACACGCAAATCTTTATGAATTTTCGGAAGTACGCGAAGTAGGGTCAATCGAAACGAGCAAAAAAAAATTGTTTTTGTTTTGTACATCTCCTGCTGTAGGTATCGATGTGTATGATGTGATGGTGTGTATCAATGACCCTATAGGAAAGCTACATTCGTGCAAATAAAAATAAAATTCTACGATGTGAAGATAGTTTACAAAAAACTTACATTTTTGATTCTCAGTTGTACCTGCAAAATTTAAGTTATTTTGTAACTTTTTGTCTTAAACATACTGCTTTTACTTTGCTCTTGGCCTCATCTCGTTTATAAACGATTAATTTTGTAGTGAAGTAGGTACTACAAATATTTGCATAATTTAATTTTTTCTTCGTAATACTGCCAACTACATTATACCTCGTGTGTTCATAAGTTTTGAGACGAACTTATTTAATTAATTTAAAAAGAAAGTAATTCATGCAACCTTTTTTAAACTTTTAAAATTTTAAATTTCGAATGTTTTGAATCAGAAAAAATATACATTTGAATATTTGTTTCATTCTCCGTGAAAATGGCGCCAACAAAAGATTTGCGTGCGACTGTAATTTCACTGTTTCAAGCAGGAAAAAAACCAATGCAAGTTTTTAGTGAAATCCAAAGTTTGGGATGTAGTCGGAACTTTGTGTATTATACCATAAAGAGGTACAAGGAGACCGGCTCTTTAGAAGACCGTGGAAGATATGGCCGCCCGCGGTCTGTAAGGACGCCCGCCAACATCAAAGTAATCAGAGAGCGAATTCGTCGCAACCCTTGCCGGACTCAAAAGAAATTAGCTCTGCAGACCAACATTTCGCGAATATCGGTGAACAGGATACTTAAATATGATCTTAAACTAAAGGCCTACAGTCGAAGGAAAGTGCATTATTCAAACGAGCGTCTTCGTAAATTGCGACTGGAACGATGTCGGAACCTATTGAAGAGACACGATCCAAAAAATATCCTGTTTACCGATGAAAAGATCTTCACGGTGGAAGAAAAGTTTAACCGGCATAACAATAAGGTTTACGCCAGAAGTTCAAGTCATCTGTACGCAATGTCCAGCGCACTCATCATCCAGCAAGTGTAATGGTTTGGTGGGGTGTTTCCTACGAGGGGGTCACTTCGCTTCATTTTTGCCAGCAAGGCGTCAAGGTGAAGGCACAAAATTACCAAACCGACATATTGGAAGCGGTGGTTAAACCATTAAATGATACGCTATTCGCTGAAAAATACTGGGCTTTCCAACAGGACTCTGCTCCCTCCCATAAAGCTAAGACTACCCAACGTTGGCTGGAGGCCAATTTGCCAGGCTTCATTCGGAGCGAAGATTGGCCCTCGTCAAGCCCTGACTTGAATCCTTTGGATTATTCTTTATGGACGGAATTGGAGCTGAGGGCATGCAGAAAGTCTCACCCACACCTGGATTCTCTCAAGCGAGCCCTTATTAAAGAATCGAAACGGATTCCCATTGAAAAGATTCGTGCCGCCATAGATGAATGGCGCACGCGTTTGAAGGCCTGCATTGAATGCAAAGGCGGCCATTTTTAAATACAGATCTAGATGTCAGTAGTTTTAATTTTAATATCCAATAAATGAATACTCAACTTAGCTCAAAAAATATTTTAGTTTTACTGTGTCTCAAGACTTATGAACACACGAGGTATAAAAAATGTAACACACGGGAAGATTTACCGTGCCGTGTGTTTTATGATCCAATAAAACTAAGTGGTAATATGTTACCAACTTACTATGATATAATAAAATATTATTTGTGGGTCAGAAAGGACATGTTTGACTTGAACAACGGAAAAGACCCTTCAGTGAAAGATTCATGTGAAATTATTGCTACTGATTTAGAAAGAATTTGAATCAAAGCATCAATTCCTACAATAAGCCATCAGCAACTTGTTGCAAGGTTGATTTTGTATTTTAACAAGTATAAAGGTTGAAAAAATTGTGTAGTAACGGCAAAAAACAGATGTTTTTTACACGCAAATGAATTTCCACTTTGCCATTTGTTCTCCAGTCTCGACATCACTACAGCAGGCAATAGTTTTTCTGGCAGTATAGAAAAAAGATTGAAAAGTGTATCTTGACTTGAAAGTAGAAGCATTTGAACTCATTCCTTTAGAATAGCCGGATCTGAACTTTGGTTTATTAAGCACCAATCAAAAATATCTCTATCAGATGTGCTCTGTTAGTGTGCTATTATTGTTATTTGTTATTGTTGTTATCGCTTCGTTAATCATGCAATCATTTGTTGAATAATATTAGTATTATAAGTATACTAGCTTATGCCCGTGGCTTCGCACGCATTTATCTGGGATAAAGAAAAATCAGCTTAATTGGTTTAGTAGTATTGGTATAAAGAGGTAACAAATTTTCAAATATCTAAACATTTTCACAAACTTTTGCCATTACTATAGTATGATAATAATATTATTATAGCTATTTAAAGTCCCAGGACCTGGGTAGGTATGTTGATGCTACAAAAAATGTAATCTCTTACAGTAGGTAATGATTATGCACTCAACTGTACCATGCGCAGTTTCGCATTCGTGGCTATGTTCACAGAATTCATAAGGATTTGCGCGACCTACAAAATTCAACTATTGCCACCATAGTTTCCTTTTTATACATTTAACATAAACTATCCATAGGCCATAAAAAAAATTCAAAGTTCTTAATAGAGTTTCAAATTTGTGTTTTGGCTTTAAATTATTCATTATAATTTAGATAAGCTGGTTAGCTAAGATAAGCAGGATCACTGGATCCAGTGGAGAATATAAATATTACTTAAATATTAAGGTTTGTTTTTATTTTAGCGAGTGCCGTTACATACAAATTGATACCCATGGCGGGTGATGAAAGTGGCACCAATATTCAGAACTCACCAGCACATGGTGAGTACATACATACATAAATGCAGACAACCCTCCATCTGCACTTTATTTCATCTTAGGTAAAATACATACCATTATCATAGTACTAGATATCATTATGAGAATTTACAACATGTAGAAATTAAGAACTTCTAATTTTGTAAATTCTCAATTGCAATGTTTACCTATACAATATCCACATTGCACACAAATCAGTTCCATATAAAATTAAATATACATAATAGTGCACTATAACTAAACCACATCCTTTATTTCATATTTATTGGGTTTGGAAAAGAGGTTTACATGCTAAGCTAGAAACTTACCTCCTCTTATCTTTCCCAGATGCTACCTATTATGTGATAAGCAACCCAGCAGAAGTCTTTGGTACAAGTGCTGTAACTACAACCAAAAAAGGATACAAGAGAGAGCCAGCGCAAGTCAAAGCAGTTAATACTGCTAAAAAGGTAAGCCTGTTTTCCTTTAACCCCTGTCACTCTTTATACTACACTGTCCCCACTCCTGGGCGAAAGCAGAAACCCTATTTAAAGAAAATAATTGCAAAAGAGTAATTGTAAATAGTAAATAAATAACTCACAGTAAGGTAAGGTAAAGGTAAACAAGATTATTTATTTGGTTCCTCTAATGTGAAAACACCAATAAAGGGTTCCAACTTTTTCAAAGAACATCAAATTTTCACTTGTTCGGAGACCCCTTTATATTTTCAACTTTATTTTTAGTATTTTTTGTTTTTTTACAGTTGAAGTGTTACTTAATTATAGAAAGTTTCATGTGTCTACCTATTGTAGTTCAAGAGATACAACCTTGACAAATTAAGAGCAAAAATAGCCAAAAAAATCACGTTGGTTGTATGGGAGCCCCCTTTAATTTTGAATTTATTTTATTTTTATTATTTGTTGTTATAACGGCAAGAGAAATACACATTATCTGAAAATTTCAACTGTCTACCTCTTACGGTTCATGAGATTTAGCCACGTGACAGACGGACGGACGGACAGCAGAGGCTTAGTAATTTCACCCTTAGTGTACGGAACCCTGACATAACGATTAAAACAATCATGAAAGTGCACTGTTTTACGCATAATTTGGTCGTGATCTCAGGACCCCTGCGGTCTGTTGAAATGACTTATGATTCGTAGGTTATTATTATTACTAATTATTTGGTTGCTCTAAGCCAGTTTCATAATTAGTTGTGTAGTTTTCTTGAAATAAACAAAAATTCAATTTGTCACACTCCTATCCTATTCATAAAAAGGCGCGCAACGTGCCCTCAAAATAATAAGAATATAATCAGTTTTGAAACAGGCCTATCACTAACTTGTGAGCTTTTTTGAATCCAATATAGCCTTCCATTTGCCATTTCCAGCGTGACGACAAAAGGCGAGCAACACACAACGAAGTGGAGAGGCGGCGACGAGACAAGATCAACAGCTGGATTATGAAATTAGCCGCGCTGGTGCCCAACTCTGGCATTGCAGACTCAGCCAGTAAGGGAGGGATACTGGCGAAGGCGTGCGATCATATCACAGATCTTACTGAGAAACAGAAGAGGTATGTTTCTAAGTAACTCTCCTTCATCATCAACACCTAAAAAGAATATACATATAATATTATAATATACATATATTATACAGGGTGTTTGGAAGCTCGGTGCAAAGCCTTAAGGGGGTAGTAGTATAGACCATCTAGAACATTTTGAGCCACATTTGTCTTAACCAAAGTCTAATTGTTTTTTTTTTAGGGACCTTTTACGATTTTTAACCAAAATCCCAAAAAATTCTAATTAAGTGCTGATAATGCAAAGTTTAAGTGGAAATGTCTATTTATTTTGTATGTTTTTATTAGCCTAATGTGTGTTTAATGATATTAAATCATTATAAAGCACAGTTTATGCTAAAAAAAAGACTTTCAGACTATTTAAACTTTACAGAAAAAAAGAAAAAGAAAAAAAAAATGTTTTTTAATGACATTTAAAAAAATAAATAAAATAGCTGCAGATGTTCAGATTATTTTAAAAACACGCTGAGTTATTGCTCTTTCTTTTAAGGTATCATTTACTTAGATATCTATACAATTTTTGAAAATACGGTGCCTAAACCAGTTAAAGTCCGTAAATACTGATTTAAAGGAGATAAGAAAAAAACGTTTTTGATGATTATTTTTTTAATTCTGATGCTCAAAATGGCTTCCACCATTGCGTATACATTTACGACAACGATTTCTAACTTCCGTCGTCGTGACTTTCAGCTGCATTTCCTGTTTCATAGTTGTGAAAGCTGTTTCAATCCTTTGAAGTAATTCTTCCCTCGTGGATATTTCGGTAGTGTATACGAGATCCTTTGCCCGTCCCCACACAAAAAAATCTACTGGGGTCAGGTCGGGCGATCGTGCGGGCCAAGGGATGGGCCCATCTCTGCCTATCCAGCTGTCTGGAAAACAGTTGTTAAGGTGTTCCCTGACACTTAACGTCCAATGTGCTGGGCATCCATCTTGTTGAAAGATGATTGGCCTGTCCGTATTTAGTATGGGTACTTCGGCTTCATACAGGAGTTCTGGTAAATCATTTTGCAGAAAATGCAGATAATTCTCCAAATATCCACGAGGGAAGAATTACTTCAAAGGATTGAAACAGCTTTCACAACTATGAAACAGGAAATGCAGCTGAAAGTCACGACGACGGAAGTTAGAAATCGTTGTCGTAAATGTATACGCAATAGTGGAAGCCATTTTGAGCATCAGAATTAAAAAAATAATCATCAAAAACGTTTTTTTCTTATCTCCTTTAAATCAGTATTTACGGACTTTAACTGGTTTAGGCATCGTATTTTCGAAAATTGTATAGATATCTAAGTAAATGATACCTTAAAAGAAAGAGCAATAACTCAGCGTGTTTTTAAAATAATCTGAACATCTGCAGCTATTTTATTTATTTTTTTAAATGTCATTAAAAAACATTTTTTTTTCATTTTCTTTTTTTCTGTAAAGTTTAAATAGTCTGAAAGTCATTTTTTTAGCATAAACTGTGCTTTATAATGATTTAATATCATTTAACACACATTAGGCTAATAAAAACATACAAAATAAATAGACATTTCCACTTAAACTTTGCATTATCAGCACTTAATTAGAATTTTTTGGGATTTTGGTTAAAAATCGTAAAAGGTCCCTAAAAAAAAAACAATTAGACTTTGGTTAAGATAAATGTGGCTCAAAATGTTCTAGATGGTCTATACTACTACCCCCTTAAGGCTTTGCACCGAGCTTCCAAACACCCTGTATATACATATAATATTTGTATCTAGCAGTGGGCCAATCTCAGCGCTTGTTGTCTAGGGTAGATAAAAAAAATTACGTCGCATTGTCATCGAATGCGTAAAATATTTGAAATTAATTACTTCAACTTCAATCATTCAATGTATGACGATGTGATGTCATATTTGTATATTCTACCCTAGACATGAATGGCTGTGCTTGGCCTAACTGTTGTATGTTGTTTCAGACATTGTTTCAATCAGAGCCCTGCCATGTATTATTTTTAAGCTTTTGACTACTCGGAGTAATATTAGGATGGCTTTAAGGCATATCCAAGTTTCCCTATTCAGAATTAGGTATCCAAAAAATTGGATCTCCTTGTTGCCTTGAGTCAAGATGCTGTCACAGCCATTATTACTGAGTCGAAAATTCGAAATAATGGCTGTGACAGTGTGGTGTACGCGGGTACCTAGTAGCTAGGTAACCTACTAGGTACCAAAGTGTGCATACGCCATCTTGTGCGTCAAAGTATTGTCAGATATCACTCAAGACGAGCCGGCAAGGCGGGAGAAGTGAAGATGACAGGTGAACGGAACAAGACTGACAGGTGCTTGGAGTTTAGCTGATGATACTTTGGACATTGCCGAGCTGGTGTATCCTTATCTGTGCGTAATAGACATCTATGGAACTCCTACAGACAGCATCTTAAATAAAAAAAATATAATTCTTAATTTAAAAGTAACAATTTTTTGATAAAGAATCATTTTATCTACTTAGGGATCATGTCATACAGAGAATCACAGAAACATACAATAAGTAGTTCACATAGAAATAATCAGAAATTTCACAAACCTTACGTAGGCTCCAGTCTCACATAATGTTTTCCTTAGATATATGAGTACCTACTAAGTATACTAGTTCTAAATTTAAGTACATTTTGTGATGATAATTAAAATTGATTTATTATTATTTTATCTATCTCTCTACTCTACCTAATTATAATAGTCTTTTATAATTAAATAATTTGGCCTTATTTTCAGGTTAGAAAAGTTAGAAGTTGAAAACGAAAAGCTTGTGTTGGAAGTACTAAGGCTGAACCAAGAATTATCTGAAGTTCGAAAAGAGAACTCTTCAATGCGCAACCAGATGGCAGACAATTGTATAGTTTACCCTAGAACTAAGAGCGATAAATCATAGGTCTTATTAGAACTTTGTAAAGTTTAGAATAAAACAACACAGAACTGAAAAGGTGCTGTTACCAATTAACGCGCTTTGCAAACAATGTCAAACAAGGGACGCCAATACAATGTTATTACACCATGTTAACTAAGTGAGGCCGCACACCAGACATACAATTGTGGTGCCACATTTGAAACGTGACAAATGTATCACCCCATATATGTGCGCGCAAGTACGCACACCAAAGACACATTTGTGGGGTGCAGTTTGAACATTAGTTCGGTCGCTACATGTGGCGAGATAAATGTAGTGCCTGTGTGCGGCCTCACTAATAAGACGTTTATTACAAGATACGTCATGCTAATATAAACAAGGTCTTGCTACCTTGCTTGCAATGTAAAATCTGAATGTTATTTTGGCGTTCTCAATTAAAGTAATTTATCAAAACTTTATTTGATTCTGTTTGGTTATTAAGTAAATAAGTAGGCAATAAGATAGTTTGTATTAACAAACAAGATCACTTTTAAGGAAAAGATCACAAAAGCACTGATATGGAGAAGGTCATGTTGATATTTTGTTCTTTCTATTACTAGTTCTGTCTTTATTGCTCAGAGCAGGTTCATTGTATGTGATGTTTTTATGTTATTATTACTTATTATTATTAGTCAATAAGATTATGTATGTACTAGTAGATAGCTAAAATAATTGTTGTTTTATCTGTTTGTTGAAATGCGTTCAAAAGAAACCTTAAAAGGACTGTTTCACCCTGGTTAGGATTATAATCGCACGCTTTACATTTTGTGGCACAATGGTGTCAATGTCGCCAAAACTAAACTAGTTTGACAGCACTAAGCAGTAAGTTATGCCATCCTTTTTATTACGAAACATTTTTGATGTGAAATTAGTTTAGTTTTGGCGACATCTGAGTTGAAATATTGTCAAATCAATTCAGATGTCGCATAAACAAATTTGATAACTCTATTTATGCCATACTTTTTATTTCGAACGTTATGAAAAGGAACCGCAATATTCGATCAGGGAGTCTAATGGATACGCTATAAGACCTTTTTTGAATAACCTCATACACGTTTATAAGTTGAGCTTGACCAACATTTTTCAGCGATGTTGAGGTCATATTGTAAGCCAATAAATAAAATTTTGCATAAACAATGCACAAAATAGAGATAATACATATTATACTAGCTGAATTTACGCAGCTTTACCCATGTGGTCGATTGAATAGTAAATTCTTACGGAAAATTGAGCTTTAAACTAAATTCAAATTAAAATGATGATTATCTGAAGTGATTACATAAGACAATTGAAGGTACTACTTAGGTAGTAAGTTAAATAATGTTTCTGGTATATTTTATCTACAATTACCTCATAGTCCCATTGATGGGTGGGTTGTTATAAAAACACATGTAATCTGTCGGAAAAATTTTGTTCTATCGATAAAGTTCAAATACCTACAATGGTATTCATCACTAGCAAATTTACGTCAGACATTGGTTACGCATAGACAATGTTAATCTAGTACATTTTTATGGTATCACGTTTCCTTTATAGACTATTTTTTCTCTATGTTCGCAATATTTTTCAAATTAATTAGATTTTGGCGACATCTGTATATTCTATTGAATTGACTTGATTATGTTGACATTTTATTCTGTGATGCATCAAGTGATTCCAAAAATAGTGTAGATGGATTATATTTAACAGAAACTAAAATTAGCAGTTTTCTTAGATCACAGGCCAAAACTCTCATCATAGTACTGAAAAATAGATTTTCCAGCCACTTTTCTGCGGTTGGCAAAACTCTAGACTAGGCTTTGTTTAAGTGAAATCGGACAAGAAAAAAATATCATCATTTTAATTCTGTCATGATAATGATGAAGGGTCGAAACATATAACCTTAAAGTGCCGCAAAAATACGACCTTCTTTCTTAAAACTTCTTTTTATAAAAGCGTGTCAAATCCGATCGAGACAAATTTCATTCTGTTGTTGAAAAAATGTATGAATGTTTCTTAAAACACTGGCACCCCTTTGCACTGTTATTATGATTAGATAGCAACTGTAGATATAAAGAGAAGTGTTAAATGGGGTCCAAACCTATTGGTTATTCATAATTTAGTGTAGTGATAGAAGGGAGATAAGATCATTATTATTTTAGTACTAGTACATTATTATTTAGTACAAGTACTATAATACCAAGTACTTTTTTTAAAACGGAAATAGCGTTTTTCTATCTTGTTGATTTCATGAATTCCAGTCCATTTAAAAATAAAGACGCTTTGAAGTTTTGTAGTTTATTTTACTTACTAATAATAATGATCAATTTATCCTATGAGGTTTTGTAAAAATAAATATAAGTTATTCATCAGGTCGAATTTATTTAAGTTGGAATTCTTCCACGTTTTATGTTTTAGTGGGTGATTTTTTTTTGTTATTTATGTGTAATAATGACTAATATTACTGCATTTAATAACATCTAACTATTAATTTCATAAACAGATTAACATAGAACTTTTTTAAAATTTATTTACCTTGTTTCTTTTTTGTCTGACCAACCAACATTTTTGTGAAAGTAATCACTACAAAATCATTGTTTACTTGAGATATCTGTTATTCATACTTTTTTATTTTTTTATTAGTTGTTGTAATTTCAATATAACAGTGTTGTTATTGTTTGTATTTGTACTGATTTCCCTTTCCTCAAAAGTAGCTGTATATAAGACACAAATAATAAACATTATAAAAATAGCAGAGGTGCTCTTACACTTCTAATATCACAAATAAAAAGCCATAGTTATTATCATCCATCACACATCTTCACTATCATTCATGTTTTCTATTGCTTCTGAACGACCTTCTGTTTTCAATGTCTACATCAACTTCCAATGATGTACCTTTTATCTCTTTCGATTCATTGCCTTTGTCTATATCAAATGACGTATCTTGAATCTCTTTCGATAAATTTTCTTCCTAATCCAATGAGGTACCTGTAATCTCTTTTGATTCATTCACTTCATCCATTTCAAAATTTTCAACTGACTTCAAATCATTGTCATCAATTTCCGAATCAAACTCCTTTTGCATGTCAATGTTGCTTTGCATCATTTTCTTAATTTTATCCAAGGATCCTTTGCCAAAACTGACTGTGATTTTTTCTTCAGGTTTCTTCATCTGTGAAGCTCTTTCTCTATTTTTCAAACAAGTACTTGAGGAGTAGTGCTTGGCTAAATGTCGTGCAGTGACGTACTCTTTCTTACAAACATCGCATTTGTATTCGAATTTACCTGAAAATATTGTAAAATATTATTTGAAACGAATTTCCTGAGTTTCCTGAAACATAATAACAGAAAGGACCAAAAGCGTGCCAATGATCCATGTCAAGATACTACTATTGCGACGCGTCGCGTCGGTCTTTTTTTCCGAACTCCCTCTACCGCGCGTCTCGATTTGAACATTATTCTCGTTGACACGATTGGCTACAGTCGCTACATTACATACCCAAATGTCTATTCATATGTTGCATAAACGCTTCCCTACTGCGGTAGACCATCGGGCAGTATTCACAGTTGTATGGACAGTCTCCTTTATGGATTCTGTAACAAAATGTAGCCTATTATCACACTAATATTATAAAGGCGAAAGTTTGTATGGATGGGGTGATTGTTACTTATTCACGCCAACATAATACTAAACATATCAGGCTGAAATTTTAGCCACAGGCCTACCTGGAACACAAATACAAAATACATAAATCTTTATTAGGAACACTAGGGTACAATTGTGGGCTGACTACACAAAAGTTAAAAAATGTAGCAGAATAACACTACTCAGGCTACTTTTTATCCCATTTAACCAGTTTACATAAGACAGAAATAAGCTTTAAACGTTTCCATGGAAACAACGCCTGCGAAAAAATTAATAAAAGATATTATGAAAGAGAACGCATTATAAGAAATTAATAATGCGATATCTTTCATACCGATGTAAATGAAAAAAAAATATCATATTATTATTTATTTTTTTGGTGTTTAAGACAAGTATAAGTCTGAAAACCGCGTAGACACGCACGCGCCAAAGGTCCGGCCAGAAAACCAGCGTTGCTCAACTTTCTGTTGAGCAACATTAAGCTGAGGCAGGGCCTTTTTGGTTCACATATTTAATTAAAATATTATTCTGTACCTATTAGATGTGTGAGCCAATAAATTGGTTTTCTTTCTTTCAAATGAAAAGGATGGTATTATTTATAGTGCTGTCAAATTAGTATAGTGTTTGTGCCATATGAATTGACACCATTATTGTCGACGATAATGACTATAATAGATAGGGTGTAGTATGCATTTAACTATAACTCGAATTAACATGGCACCTTGTTTGAACAAAAACTTAACAATAATCCAATAATAATAACAAATAACAGCAAGAGAATAACTCGAAAATGTTACACGTGCAAGGGTAATTGTGATGCTATCGCTACAGCCCTCGCACGGCAACGGTGGGGCACCGCGCTGGGCAGCGGGGGAAGTATCGAGTTCCGGGCCAGGTGCCATGTTAATTCGTGTCGTTTCGCTGCACTATGTGTTTCCAACCATACCTATTAACTGTAAATAATTGGGCTTTACCTATGAAATTGCCGTTCTAGTTTGGTCAACAAAAACAAATTAAAGGCGATTGGGGAAGTTTACGGCTAAATAAGCAGCAGCTTTCGACGTTAGCATCAAAACAATATTGGTCCATTTGCGTTAAATTGGCAACGTAAAAAAAAATTACAAATGGTTTCCCCACGAACTCAATGATCGCCAGTACGCGTCTAGCAAGACGTGCCTTGCACTGCTCAGGCACAAACGAAGGAATTTTTAAACGCATTGTTAACTGCAACGAAAAATGGATTCTGTTTGAATATCGCTAGCGCTCAGCAAGTTGGTTGGATCCTGGTTCAGCACCTACACAATGCCTTAAACGAAAACTAACCCCTAAATAAAGTGATGGTCACTGTTTGGTGGTCTAGTGCTCCGGTGTGATTCATCACAGCTTTTTACCAAACGGGATGAGCATTACTGCAGATGTGTACTATGAAAAACTGAAGACAATGATGGAGAAGCTCGCACGTCTCCAACCAGCTTTCGTCAATCGCTCGTCCCCACTGCTCCTGCACGACAACGCGCGACCTCATACTGCGCAACAGATGGTCTCCAAGTTACAAGAGCTGGGGTTGGAGGCTCTCCATCATCCGCCGTACTCACCAGACTTTGGATAACAGGAAAAAAAATTAATACCCAAGAGGCAGTGAAAAATGCCTTTGAAGAATTTGTTGCCTCCCGTCCAGCTGATTTCTTCAAGAAAGGTAAACTGCCACTGCGTTGGCAAAGATGCATCGATTGCATGGGTAATTACTTTGATTAATAGAAATCAAAAATATAGAAAAAAAAATCGTTAACTTATTTCATAAAAAATTGCTATTTCATAGGTAAAGACTTAATAATAGATTCAGACGTTACTTAGCGGAAATCCATTGCAAAATATAAGCATAACTAAATATTTTTTATACTAATCAACTAACAACATGAAACAAATTACGTATGCTTATGACGCGTCACCACGACAAACCACAATAGTAGGTAGTAGCTTTAAAACTGCTTTTGCATGCTCATTACGGATGTAAGCGGGTTAACTACAAACCTTATTTGTGTTGAAAGAACACCAACGTTTCATCCCTTAACGAGGGACTTCTTCAGCACAAATAAGATTCGTAGTTAACCCGCTCACATCCGTTATGAATTCGTCGAACTACGATAGTTTTTATAGTAAAAACTGCTTTTGCATAGCTTACCTCATATGCACTTTCATGGCATACTGCTCATAAAATCCTTTGTTACAAATATCACAGAACACCGAGAACTGTTTCAGATGTCTTCTTTGGTGTATCTTGTGGTGTGAACTGGTACTGCTTACTTTACCACATGTATGGCACACGTGTTTCTGAAATAATAAACAACCTAATAATAATAATAATAAGTTGGATCAAGGGTCAGATTCAAAAGGCGGTACTCCTGGACTCGGCGCGCATCGTCCGGAAATTCCTCTCTCTGCAGCCCTAGTCACCGCTAGGCCGCTAAGGCTAGCTTCGCGGCCGGTGATTCACCGTTTTGATATATTTTTTACTGTAGAATAGTTTTATAATATTTTATTTTCTATAGTAAATAATGTATTTTATAACGAGATTTAAAATAAATGAAGTGAATAATATTAATAAAAATCGTTTATTCTGTAGGTCTTACATTATTTTATTACATATTTTAATTGGTAGAATAATATTGTGTTTTAGACCTATTTCACCATTTTGTTCAACCCCTCGCTCTAACTAAGTTTAGTAAACTTGTGATGTAGACGCGAGGGATCTCAACCCATGTTTTAACAAATCGAAATTTGTTAGACACGGTAGCGGAGAGCCTGAATAGCCCTGCTGGGCAGCATTAGAGATGACGTCATTCTCAAACTCATTCCGTATGTAGGTTATAAATTATAATTATAACTACGGAGAGAATTGCCGTATTACGATTAGGCTTTATTATAATTTCTTTATAGAATACAATAGAAAATCTTTATTTGTGAAACATAATTTAACACATGATTCTTTGTTGATTGTATACTTACGGGGAGATACTTACCTTACTTTTGGATTTGAGTTTCAGGTGCATTTTCGTAATATGAACAAGCAGTGACTTTCGGCTTTCGAAAAAGTGTTTGCAGTAGTCACATTGGCATTTCACAGTCTTGTCCTGAAAATAAAAAAAAAAAACACATTAGAAACTTAGTAAAGGTGGTTAACCCACGTTGGCTATTCGAGCAGAATTTAATTTCATAATAGTACATTAGGTAAGTAATAAATCAAATAATATCCCAAAAAAATTTCGTCTTCGACGGGACTTGAACCCACATCCTTCCCTCAGTACGGGAATGTGCTAACCAACTACACCACGAGGTCAAGTGACGTAGAAGTCGAAAAACTCTGGGACTTCCTTCGGACTCTAGCGCCGTTATATGATTTCTTATAAATTACCCCGAGTGTGAGGGCTTACGCACTATAATAATAATAAACATTAAGTAGATTTAAAAATATAATTTTCATCAGCCTATGCCTTGTCCACTGTTGGACATAGGCTTCCTCTAATGAGCGCTATAGTCCCCTGTCTTCAGGTAGTCGCATCCGCATCTGCCATTGACAGGCCACAGGGCGGCTTAAGCTCTGCGCTCATTAATCCAACGGCGTCGCTATCGCGCAGCACGAAAATGTGCATTCAAACATGGACTTAAAATTTTTCTTTCTAAATAAATTGTACAGTGACAAAATGGCTTTCCACAAGCTTCAAACGAGTGGCCCGCGAGCTATCTGTCATCTGATACCCTCAATATGAAATTCATCTAAATGTTACGAGTTAAAACCCATATTTAAATGCACTGTTTTGTGCTGTGCTGTAGCAGTGCGTCTCTGGTCTGCGACAACCCTTACACTACGTTAACCGAGTCGCGGTTTCCACACAAGAACACGTCACATATAAATTATAAATGCGAATGTTTGGAAGAATGGATCCTCTACCAGCAAAAACTACTGAACGCATAAGGCTGAAATTGTGCTTTGATGTAGGTTTAAACATGGATTAACACAGGATATTTGTATCCCATAAATCAGTTCTCATTGGATAGATATAAACATCCAATAGAACAATAATTAGATATTTGTTGATTTGGAGTAACGTATCTATACGTATAGGCGTGCGAAGCCAAGGGTAGGAACTAGTTAAAAATAATACTTACGTTCATTTCATGATTTTTTCTATGTTCAGCATAGTGTGAAGCGCCTTTAATTCCTTTTCCACAGATGTTGCAAACTATAACTTTCTGTCTCTGGCTTTTATTTCTGTGTGGATCATCATTTGGAAACTTGTATTTGTGTATCTTAGCGAAGTGAATTTTCAGTGCTTTTTGAGATGCGAAAGTTCGTTTGCAAATCTTGCAATAGCATTTATCTATGTCGTATTTATCAAAAAGCGGTGTCATAGGTCTTTTGAAGAGATCTTGATCTTTTAGCTCATCAGGGTGTATTATTTGATCAATGATTTCATCATCGATATTCGTTGTGTCGTCTGCCCCTTGTAGAAACTCTTCTAGAATATTCATGTGTTCTTTACTAGTCACATCGTTGTTTATTTCTTTTTGTTTTATTTCTATGTTCAAATTTTCTCTTACTGCTGGTGAAAAATTGTGTTTTTGTAGACACGAATTCAAAATTTCATCTAGATCATTATCACCTCTTATGTTCCGTTCATTATCTGCCTCTTCTTTTATTGCGATACCTATGTTTAGTAGTCCTGTATCATTTTTATTAAAGTCGCAGTTATCTTCACCAATGTTTTGCCCCACTTGTGGGAAGTATTTAGGAGGGGTATGCGAATCAAGTTTATCTCCGAACAGAATATTTTCGACTATCGGCGTTGATGCAGCATATTTGGCTGTTCCATGGTCTTTTTCTCCGAATAAAATGTTTCTGATTGTAGGTGTAGATTCACCTGATTTTAAACTTACTGAAATAATAAAAACATTTTATTGTTAGCTTAATTGTTTCAATTGTAAATACTAGTTCTAATTTGTTTTTATTATTGAATTGTAATTTTCTTTGTTTATATTAAAACATTAATTTAAAATAGTGTACGAGTTTTTTTTATTAACAATGTTAAGCTATTATTGTTTGGCGTTGCCTGCTTTATATCGATTTATTTTCCGAAAATGGCATAATATTACCTGCAGGTGATATTATGAGCTGGTCCAAAGAAAATTTAACAGTTTCTTCACTCTTCAAAGCAATATCTAAATTACGATCAATCGTACAGTGGTATTCTTTCGAATTATTTTTTGATGATATTAATTGTTTTTTTAAATCAGCCTTGTTAACATAATATTCGAGATCATTAGATATATTCTTTTCGGCAGTTCCTTGATTTAAAACAATGCTATAGTCGCCTTCACCTGTTGTTTCTACTTTCATGTTGGTACTATCTTTTGATGCGTCGTCAAACAAGTTCGTTTCACTGTCTAAGATATCCATTTCTTTTTCAATAGCCAAATCTTTAAGTAGGTCTGTTTTAAAGCACTGAAATGTACTTGTTAAGATATTTTCTGTTACCATATCCGCCACTTCGCTTGGAATGGAGTTATTAAAATCAACAGTTGAATGAACAGGCGTTTTATCAGCATTGGCATCCAAATTGTTTTCGTCTAAGTCCAAGTCTTCAGTTTTAAATTCAATGTTACTGTTCAAATCTTCTAGCAATGGCATATCATATTTATGAGGGGTTCTTGGCTTGTCAATTTCGTCAATGATGTTTTTGGAATTGAACAAGTTTATTTCGTGTTTTGCTTCATTTAACTTCACCGGTGTGTAGCAGTGATCATTGTAGCCCAGACGAGGAGTGGCAAATGGGCTGGTCCTAAATAACAAGAAATTTGTATTACTTAACTCTCCATACCTATATTAAAGGTTATTTATCGGGTATTTATCGCGTACCTTTTGTTTTATTTTCCCCTACGTTTCCATCGCGTTACAGCGATCGTGGTCACGGGGCGACTTAATATGTTAACGGATCGCGCAAGTTTAAAAAGTTCTCCACACCAAAATAAATAAAATAATTGAGTTTCGAAATAGAGTTGTCTATCGTTCATGTCCAACAGTGGATGATTCACTCTTGATGTCTGTTATGTATAAGAGTGAGATTCATTTATACTTACACTGTGGAGCATGCGTTCCAAACAAGGTCCCAAGGTCCCTATGTTGTGTTATTTTAGGACCCTAGAGGGTCCAACTTCACTACAATACACTAAGGTCAAACTTTTGTTCAATGTTTTTTTTCCTAATTTCCGGAATTACTTTATAATCGCTTTAGGGATGACCTAAAACCAATTTGTGGCACCATGAGTAGGCTTATAATAATTTTTTTTTACTGTTTTGTAATTAAATTACTGTACTTAACTTAGTGATTTTAGCATCATCATCACAACATGCTAGTCTCCTAGTTGACATAGGCCTCCTTTTCCAATAATAAGAGCCATAGAGTCGTCTTCACGCATCTGGTCATGTATAATTATTATTCACTGGTATTGACCGCATTCATTTACCTATTGGTCTCGACATTTCAGCAGGTTTACAAACTGCCACTGTCAAGCCACTGTCAAGACAGTGGCGAATTATCCATAGGGTAAACTAGGCCGCCTTTTTTTTGAGCTTTTTCTAAACAAGGGTTTCCGCAAAAATGAAATATCATGATGCTATTGGTTGATGAGCGTCTTAACAATTTAGCGAGTGTGCAGGGTGGGCTGAGCTCACGGGCGCAGGTTCATAGGGGGCGCCAAGCGCCCCGGGCGGCGGCCGCACGCCTCCTAAGCGCCAAGCTGCCAAGCGTGGTAATTATTGCAAAACCCCTTTTGTTTGGGAGACATGCTCAGCAGTGGACTTATGATAGATATGTGTTCTGATCGCGTTAAGTCAATAAAATATTTTACAAAGATAATTACCCAAAATCCATCTCAACATCGCTCCCAACAGACTGTTCATCCTCTAGCCAATGTGAGTCCAGAGAATCATCCAGAACATCTGCCTCCTCTTCGATGACCTCGCGTATGATTCGCTCCTCTGTCGGAGCCATCTCCTCTCCGTCCAGGATTTCAGTCATGAAGTTACGGATGCTGGTGCAGGTGGACTCTGAAAAGATGAATCAGGTTTTGTTATCATGTGTTTTGATACTTGTGACTAAGAAAATGTTAGAAATTATTTTAGAAATTAATAATACAAAAAACAGCAGACTGGCAACGGTTTCACGCGGTTTGCGGTATTCCGCAGAGTATTTTAGTGACGTTAGAATTGTAGTTAAAGATATTTTTATTTCTCAAAGAACAGATAGTTCACTTATAGAGAAAAGTGTTTACAATTTTACATGTAAGCTAAATTAAAATAAACCAGTTTTATAACGGTAATAGTTGTTTGAAATTTAACACAGTAGGTAAGTAATTAATTCATGGCTGGTGCGGCGGCAGATTTGGCCCAGGATCTCAAGAGGCGTAAATATGCAGGTCTCGACAGATCCTACGCATTTGCTCCCCAGTTAGAATCGAGACCCTAGGTCCGCGGAGTGAACAGGCTCTCCGGGTTTTTAAAAAAAATGTCTGAGCGTCTTGTCTGAGCGTGACCCCGAGCTGGTGAGTATTTCGCGCAGCGCATCAGCATTCCTATACAGCGGCGCAATGCAGCCAGCGTCTTGGGGACGCTTCCGACTGGTATTGATAGTTATGGATCTGTTAAGCTACCTGTAGATTGTTTGAAAGAGTCTGCAGTTAGCTCAATTGTTTCAATGAAATTGGAAATATTAGATCTAATTTGTTTATATTCTTTGATTGTAATGAAAGATAAATAGTTCAAAATTCCTTAGAAGGTTGTAGGAGTATTTATTAACACAGGTATTCCCTTGGAAAAAAACATTTTTTTGGAAACATTTCGCTGCCGCTCTGAATGCCACGTAGGTCTTAACAGGCTTTTAAAATAGGTACAAGCTAATCAATGCCAAAAACTGCTGAACTTAGTTTTTTTTATGTTGCTCATTGATCAACTCCCGTTGATCAATAATTTTGCCATTGACTGTATCCACCCAACTTCTGGGAACATGAAATCCATGCATTGTTTCCAGTGTAAATAAATAAAAGTATGTAAGTTGTTACCATTATCATTATCTTCATCCTTTTTGTATGCTGGATTGCTGTATCCGGATGTCAGTGGAAGCCTGTTGGACATTTGTTCAAGTAAATATTTATATTATTTATCTGAAATAGTTAAGTATGGTAATAAAAACATTCCGGTAAAATTATAGAGCATCATAGTAATAAATACATTCAGCTATAAATCGTGTAGATAAAGAACGTGATTGGAAAGTTCATGTTGTTTTATGTAGATCTTATTTGGCAAATATTATTATCTATGCGAGACAGCATAACATTTTCAATCACAATCTTAACCTGCACGATTTAAAGCTAAATTAATGTAAATTAGTGGAATGTAGTGTTTGAGTGTAAGTTTGTTGTTTTTAGTTTCCCTCAGTTTTTTGTGTATGCTAAATAAATGTTTAATCTATTGTAATTATTTATGCAACTTATACAATATTAGTCATCAATCAAGGTATCCGTCGCCGCCTCCCCCGAACGAACCTTAAAAAAATTATTTGATGCAGACAGTTGCGCAGAGGCGTGACAAGTTCTGAGGGCCTACTCGTAAACACGAAAATCGAAGTTTCTGATTAGGTTTTGCGCAAACGCTACCTTATGTACTTACCTAGATGACATAAGAGTAGGTTTTGCTTGACAACAAATCAGAAACTTCGATTTTTGTTTTTCGAGTAGGCCCCCAGTGCATATGCAAGAAGAGAATTGTAGAGTCGAATTTATGTTATTTTAACTATAAGTACCTGAAAATATAAGGTGCTGCTTTTTATAGGAACAATCTGAAAGTCATATTGTTACCTAGTACGCCTAGTACTTATCATATTTAAATTCATTTGGTTCCTTCTAATTAATAATAAAATTTAAAAAAATCTTATATTTCGGACCACAAATAGTTATGTAGGTACCTATGTAGATTGTAGGTAATTAGTGTAGTCACAGAACTGTTTTTGTGTAGTCAATACTAAACATAAATAATGCAACAAGAAAAGGAAATTGTCAAAAAAAAATAACTATTACTTTATAAATGTTTGAACCAGTAACAATTGCAAACTAGTATTTTTATAAAAAAAAAATAAACGCAAGAACACATAAAATAATAATAAAAATAAAAACAAAAAAAGTTACGATTTTGACTTTGTTCTAAATTCATATTCATGAAAAAGTCAAAATCGTAACATAGGCAAACCAAAAAATAATTTTCAAGGCTGATTGCCTGAAGATAGAGCTAATAGCACATTATAGCGGTAAAAAATCCATTAAAACTACTGAAAATAAAAAATCCTATAAAATCCTTTTTTGTTCTTGGAAGTGTGGTTTTTGCAATTTTCCTAGGCATGCTTCCTGTCTGGTGTCCATTGTGAGTCTATGGGGGGCCGGCGGATACCACGATCAATGATATTAGTGCTTAGAATTCACATACCTTAGAGATAAATGAACATCTATATTTTTTAAGAAACTTCCAAAGTCATCACCATCTTCTTTGAGCATCAAATAATTTCTGAATTTCATGTCTGCGGTCCGGCATTGTTTTTTGAACTTGCAAGACTGTCTCATACTGATGTAGCATTGCTTACACAGTTGGAAAGGGAATGAGTCGTTGCGTTTTACCTGAAATGCGTTTTACCGGAAATTTATTATCTAATAATGCGAAAGTTACTGGCTCTCCATGTTACCTTTTCGGGACTAAACGGCACAGCAGATCTTAATGAAAGTTGGCATGGAGATAGACACTATACTGGGGAAGGACTTACGCTCCTTTTTGTCCAGGAAAAACGCGTGCTAAGCCGCGGGTAGAAGCTAGTGTTTATAGACGTAAACATTTGTTTACATAGGTTTTTGGGTGGTAGATTTTTGCCGAGGTAAGTTATAAGTAAGAGCGTGATAGGGAGGTTCATGTTTTCGTATTTAGCACGTTACTATGACATTTTGGGTTGGAAAATACCTGTAGTCCGGTTGAATAGATGAATAATCTTCTGTTTCTTTCAGTGTATTGCAACAGATCACTGCATTGTAGTAAACATCCTCTGCAGAAACCTTCCATTATATTGCATTCACAACAATGTTAGAAGACAAACACCAATCAACATGATTTTCTTTTAGAAAATTTAAAAACCTAAACATTAATTACATTCTGCAAGTTGTATTTTCAAATTCTTGAATGATACCGCTTTCAATCAATCAATCAAACAAAGCATTACCTGCATCAAGCAAATCAATCAATAATGTGTTGCCAGCGATGCCAAACTTTGTAAAATAAAGCGTTTAAAAAAAATAGAACCTGAACTTAATGTAATCCTTACACTCAAACTTAGAATTTTTGGCAAATCGACCCGCTATACAAATCCTGCACAGAACAGAACACCCCTCTCCGATTTTGTAGCGGGAGGGGAGGTTAACACGTACTGCTTACAGAGGCGGTACTACGCTCACATTCGTAAAAAAAACTTGTGTAGCTACAAACCCACACTAAACCGATGTACCTAGTAACACAAACAAAAAACACACACAAACAAAGACAAAGTAAGACCGATCATCATCATCATCATCACCAATGCTGATCGGTCTTACTTATGTTAGGATAGTAATAGAGGTGTCTACCTAGTTCTCTTCATAGTAATAACAACACAAGATTCACATTAAAATACAAAACCAACCATGGATAGTTTTGCACATTTCAAACTTTAGCGCCTTAATTTCCGCGGCGCGCCGCGGAAATTAAACTCAAGAGGTCAATGTCCCGAAGAAAGGTGGGAATCTGGTCACTACCTTCCCGATGCAATGATATATAACTACGTGTTGATAATGTCCAAAAATCCTTTCAAAATTCATTCTCGTTCACGTTTTGATTTGTAGCACCGCGCTCCTATAACTTAGAGGTCAATGTCCTGAAGAAAAATTGCACTCCCCTTCACTCAACAAAGATTCTCGCTTATATGTGATCAAGTTTTTTTACGAAAATTTTCACGGTCTTGAACGCGGTCCCGGATTGCCACACCAACCATTATTTTGTTACATCACTACGCCTGTACCACGACATCTTGTATCGTTTAAGTGTCGTAACCTTAGGAAGAGGAAATTGTAATTTTATGTGAATCTTGTGTTGTTAAGTTATTACTATAAAAGTACTTACGTAAAAAAAGAAACACCGTATCTTTTAAAATTTGATGTTTTTGCCTTCCGGGTACAAAGTCCGAGCAATGAAAATAGCTATGCTCGGAGATTCTCTGAAGGACAGGATTCCTAACGAATACTTGCATCAGACAGAGAACCAACGCTATCGACATAGCTCAGAGAATAAGCAAGTTGAAGTGGCAGTGGGCCGGCCATATAACGCGAAGAACCGACCACCGCTGGGTTAAACGTGTTCTCGAGTGGAGACTGCGACTCAGCAAACGTAGTGTAGGACACCCTCCGACCAGGTGGGATGACGATCTGCGAAAGACTGCAGGCAGATGCTGGATGCTGAGACGTGGACACTCACGGTAGGGCTGGTCCACCGGTTCAGTCGCTCAGCGAGTTATGGAAATAGCTATACTCGGAGATTTTCTGAAGGCTAAGATTCGTAACGAATACGTCCGACAGAGAATCAAAGCTATCGACATATCTCATAGAATTAGCAAGCTGAAGTGGCAGTGAGTGGGCCAGCCATATCACGCGAAGAACCGACAACCACTGGGGTAAACGTGTTATCGTGTGATCGAGATCGAGGGATATCCGGCTGGACTTCGGCATAATACTTGCATAAATTAAGTTTTGAGGCATTCCAGAGATTTTTGATTTCTAGAGATAAGTTTTAGGAAGGAGACATAAGTCATGGCAGAAAATTTTGACAGTGACAATAGCATCTGTAGTAATTTGATTGATTGGTTGGAGTAGAAACTTGTTTTTTTATGTTTTGTTTGTTTGTGATGTTACTGAAAGAAAGTGAAAATATTAAAATTCTTCCATCCGTTTGGTGAAAGGAATCATATTCCACCACACTCAAAATGGAAAACAAAGACTCAGTAAATGTAACTATCAACAGGCCTTCTAAGGTTATTTACTTTAGTGATGGAATAGAAGAAGTGATGGAAGAAAGGAACATTGAAGAACAGCAAAGGGTTCCAGATTTCCAAGCTGTTGATCCTGTAAGTAGTCCAAGGCAGTATCATCTCTGACCTTAAAATGGTTTTAGCAAACAGTTTCTAGATATTTCAAACAAACACACTGAATAGGTAAGCGCCCAAATGGCGCATAAAATGTACCTCTGAGTCATGCTATGATATCATTGATACTCTAAACATTAGGTACTTACATTACTGAGTTAATTCATTGAAATAAGAAATACCAACTTTGAATGATAATCAGACATTAGGTAAGTTCATCAGTAACTTTGAGGTAACATTTATGAAATCTTCTGTCAAAAACGTCATTACCTTTTCGGAGGACAATCCCTTGAATCCGTAGATAATATGACTATCAAGCCTCTTCATCTTACTAATCAAAGTGTCAATGCCTTTCAGAAAACACTAACATGGGGTCCCTGGTTCTCTCACTATGCCTGGAAATCCGGAAGTAAAGTCCTAAATGCTGTTGACTACGCTGGAGAATCTCTAGCTGGCTTCTTTGGTATCACCACACCCAAATATCAATTGGAGATCAGTGAATACGAGAGGATAAAAGAGGAAAAAAGAAAAATTGAAGAGGAGTCTGCTGGTTGGGTGCCTAAGAATGCAGGAGGAGATATTCCCTTGGTTCTAAACGAACCAATTACAAGTTTGGAACGAAACAAGGAACCAATTATGCCCTGAACTGATTGATCGCACTGAATGATGTAGGTTGATGACCTAGAATGGTTATTGATCTATTTTTCTAGCTCTTGCACTAGTCTTTGTTTTCTAAAGTGTAACAAACACTGCTTTATTTTATCTTTTTGTTGTGAAACACAACATTCACACAAACTATGGGATATATAAATATTCACTCTGGATTACATTCAATACTTTTAATAATAGTACCTATGCTATGGTCTCCATGATTAGGGTTTGATTTTGTAGAATAGCTATTTTCATTTTTAGTTAGTAAGAAGTGATGGACAAGTGGTGCTAGGAATGAGCTATGATAGTATTTATAAAATACAATGTATTTCTTTGTACCTTTATTACTTAGGTTAACAAATAACTTTATTGTATTTATATGCTAATTAGGATAGAGCCTAACTTATGAGATATTAACAATTAATTTTATTTAGTTTTTTTCTTTAATAATTAGTTTTAGGCATAGAGGAAATTATTATTTATTATTATTTTTAGTTTTTTTACTCTGAGTAAACCGAAATTTAACTTCTGTTGTATGTGTGTGTGTGAATATATTGTTTTTGCTCTTGTGCAATAAATAAGTTTATGGTATACATTACTCATGGTTAATTTTTTGGACACCTACTTATTATAGGAAGTAAGGATGCTCAGATAAAATTTATCTGACCATCTTTACTAACAATTATTATGATAGGTACTAGAAAAGTAGAAACCTATATCGCAGATTTTATAATACCTATATTAAATAATATTTAGGCCCATATTATAAAAGCTTGCTCAGTCATTGATCTATGCATAGGGCATAAGTAACGTTTTTCTATGGCATAAACGTCACTCAAGCACAGATCTATGAGCAAGCTTTCATAATACAGGCTTTAAATAGGTACACTATTATCGCAATGAAAGCGCCATCTATTGTCGAGTAGTTGTGGTTTACTATTTTGAACTTAGTTCAAGACCTAAAATAGAGGTGGCGCTACTGTGCTATTTGTAACGTTCATTGTAAATTTTATGCAAGTCGACAATTTAAAAAATTGCTTTTTTAGCGGATGATGCGCGTTCTTTGTGTGGTCAACACAGCACAGCCGAAGGCATAGCATAAGTTATAATGTCAAAGGCAAGAAGGTTAGTGTAATACGAATTGATAAGTACTGATAAGGTAGGTACCCACCTACCTACTATGCGTGGGCCGGTGAGCCTAGCAAGTGGTAGGTTACTAAATTGCTAGGTACTTAGGCATCTAGGTACCAATTAAATATTACCTACCTATCTTTTACTTTGGTACCTATAGGCATTCTTCAAAAGAAATTCAAAACAGAAACCTTTTGGTCACCTTTAGTTTAGCTTGAGGTCACAACACCATCACAATATTACAAGGCAAATAAAACCTTCTTGCCTTGATCTAACGTGCATTTCAGCTTGGTTTTTAAGCATTATAAATTACATCTCTGACTTTGCCCAAAGTAACTTAAGCGACTGACCTTTTGGCATCGTATTTTAGGCTTTATGCCGACAAAGTTAGTGTTGAATTTCGCTTGTGAGAACAGCATATGTTATTGTTTGTCGGTGTTTAGCATGTGATATGTCGAATGTAAACGGTTCGGCGTTGTCCGCAGATCAATATGCGTGTTGCGCGTTGTTTAAGCGTTCTGATTGGCCGACGTATGAGGGGCGGGGCTGCGTGTGTGAGGCGGCGCGTCACACGTCACCTTTTGGCGCGAAATTGGGCAATGTTCTTTATTCAAATTGAGTGGACTGTAGGCAATGCTGTAAAGGTCTTTGGTGTCAGTCATTCATATTTTTTCCTTGGTTTGTAGGCACAAACCGTGCAGATAAAACCTACCTACTGTTTTATTTATTTAATATTGACCACTAACGGTGGGAACACAGGATAAATGGGTATCTGTAAACTAAAAAATATGAGCTAGTAATCCCCTTTTTAAAGGTGGACGATGAGGTGGACACGTATGTATATTGGCAAAATTGCTGTTTTAATGTAGTGTGCACAGGTCTACGTTTATTTTAATGGCTTTGACACCATAAAATAAATAAAAATCATTATTACATATCGAGGAATCGATTTAGAGAATAAGTAGATATATTAAATAGAGTTGTAAGTAAAAATATTTTTTTCAAATAAATACATAAATAGGTACCTAAATGTCCACGCATAAGATGCTACGTGAATTATAAGACCTACGGCGTAGGCCTAGGATCAAATACATTTTCAAAATCGTCCTAGCCTAGTCTTCGGTCTTATCCTAACCAAAGAAATTTCCAATGGACGCGTTACGCGGCCAATTTCGCCCAATAGGTACCACGCTGCCACTAAAGTAGCATTTTAGCCTACTTGACCGAAATTGTCTTGTCAGTGTCTTTGGTTCTGGAGAATGGAAGTTTGTCCTCGAGGACAAAATTTCATTGAAAAAATTACAATGTGCTCTGCTAGTCTAGAACCACACCTATAAATAGCGCCGTAGTAGGCTCTACGTCGTAGATCTTGTTCTACGCCGTAGAAGTAGTTCTTAGAATAAAGTAAGAGAGTTTTTTTAATACTTACCTACAATAATGGAAGGCAATTGTCGCCAATATGTCACTCGATAAATATCAAAAAGAACTGTCAAAATATCGAGTGATTGCTTCGTATCAAACAAGCGTATTCTCACCATATGTAAATCGATATTTATCGAGGGATTTCCGATAAGTTGCTCGATACGCCAACGAGTGGTCGCGGGCACTCGTTCACATTTATCGAAGAATGAGAAGGAAGAACATTACTCGTCGCGCACTCAGTGTGGCCAGATCCACTGATTTAATAGTAGATCTATCTGTTATTTAAATTTTTTGCACAGTCTACTGATTTAGGTACTTATTCCTAAAAGTTTAGAAAATCTCCTGCTTTCTTTAAGAATGACCTCTATCAATGAAACTCAATTAGGATTCAACTTTATATTATCTATATTGTGATATTGTTCATTGTATTTTATCGGATAACGTGATCGATAAAATATCAAAATATCGCGTGATACCTACTAAGAATGACGAGAATTGGCTTCCTGTTAGGGAAACCTACTCTTGACCCATTTCGACCGACCCGAGTTTCAATATTTTGGTTACCTTCTTAAACTTAGGAATAATTAATGTCTGATTCATGTTCCTACCTTACTATACATCCATGAGATTATTTTCTTTTTGGTAGTTCGACTGACAATCAAATACCTAGTCATGTCCTAATGCTTTACTGATTTGATTTTTTATGACAATCGATTTTGTTTATCAAGAATTTGTAATCGATTTTGTTAGTTATTGTTGCTCAATATTTTGTATTATCTTACAGACTTTACTCAGGCGTGTGCGTCTAAATAACGTAATTTTTGGAATCAAAATATTAAATAGAATAAAATAGTATTATTTTTGTTGTTTTGTTTGCTACTTGCTTCTGCCCGCGGCATTACGCGCTTTTTTCCGTGATAAAAGGTAAGATAGATTGAGTTACTGTGGTAAACTATAATTTTTATACAATTTTCAATAATTTTTTATGGAAAAATCATCAAGAATAATCTTTGTTACATACCTACTATGTCAACTCAATAAAAAATCTAAGCTTTTGTAAGTCCCCATATTTTTCGAGTCGACGTTACAAGAGTAGGTATTAACATCTCTATCTGTCAAAAGTAACGGTGTCAACTTCAACTTCTTTATAACGGTGTCTATGAAATAATTAATTCTGTCATTCAGTCTTCATCCACTCACTTGATACCAATAGACAGTCGTGCCAAACAGAAAATAAATTCGTGGACGGGGTATAATGGATAGCATTTTCAAAAAGTTCTAAATTTAAAGTAGGTATCCTCCTACGATACATAACATTAAAAACGATGCCCACAAACATGAATTTATCAGTCTTGTAAACTAATGATCAATGGTCATTCACAGCAATAATTTACAACAAACGCACAATTATTAGCTAATTCAATAATTCGTTAACATAGCAGGTCATTCCGGATAATGTAGCCCGATACAATACATCCAGTGTTGCCATACCCCTTGCATTTTATCCCATTCATTAAAAATTCGCAAATTATAAAGAGGCGCGTGTAAAACCAGTTTTCGGTAAATCAACTAGAATTTCCAGTCTGATCCGGTTTCGATTTTTGCGTGGATTTGCCAAACATGGTGATTTTGATCATTGTTTAAACTAGTTTTCGCGTGTTTGGCAGAAAAGAATAACGATTTATTTTATTTTTGGTGCATGCGTTTGAGGTTTATCAGCACGCGTCATTTATTTGATACCATTTATTTATATTTGCTTAATACTTTTAAGTATTAAATTTCCAAGTAGCTTTGGTGGGTAGGTACCTAATAGTAATACATTTACAGGCTGATTAATTTAATACTTAAATAAATTGCATTGTAGGTAGGTACCTAAAATATATCAGTCTATAGTAAAATCATATTGACTGATAAAAGTTTACCAAGCAGGCAATGCATAGGATAATATATAGACAATACCCTAGTTATAAGTACTAACTGGTAAATTTAAATAGATAAGTATACTTACAGTTATAGATAACTGCTTTATTAGGTACATAGTAAAGAAATGCGAAACTCTAAGCCGATATAAAAATCTTATTCAATGCAAGCTGTCAGTCAAAGTCGCATTCAACGGATCAACGTAAAAGGTGTGCTCTTTATGCAAATTTCCGTCCTAATCAATTTGATTCGCTGCACTCCAGTTCCAATTTTATAGCGAAGGAATAAGGTGCAAAATCAAATAAGGTAGGACTAACAAAAATAATATTTGCATACAAAAATGTTGCCATTGTAAAATAACTTTTCTGCACTGTAGGGTAAAGTTGAGTTATAAAATTATACTCGACGTTATTATGACGTTCCTATAATGCACTGCTTTCTAATTTGCATGGTGCATTGTCAAAAAGTTCTGTTTTTAAAATGGCCACAAAAGATTTTTGGCGAATTTGGAATAGAACATCTGCTCTATAAACTTCGTAGACCTTTCACCCTATGATAGAAAAGAACACAAAAATATTATAATCAGATAGTGCAGAATAGGTTACTTATTTTTTTTTCATAGGTTGGTACTATTTACCTACATAGGTAAGTATCTAACTAGTTTTGTAAAAAAAATCACGTGTTTTTAAAATCCAGGGCTAAGGAACTATGTAACTGAACAGATCCAAAAGAATGACATTGAAAAAAGCTTTTACTTTATCCTACTTAATTTAAAAAAATATATAAAATACTTATAGGTAATTAAATACCTACCTACCTTTATGTTATATCATTTTTATTTAGATCTGTTTTTATTCGACTTTTCTATCTATGAAGCTAAAATTTGCATAAGTATGCATAGATCGCTACAAATCTAAACACATCTGCCTAAGGGTGCCATTTCCGGTGTGTAAATAATAATACACTTTATAAGGGGTGTGTTGTATGCAAAATAGTTTAGAAATGCAATGTAGCAACAAAATACCCAAATTTACTGCCTTTGATGTATAAAAACAAGTTTAACAAAAGTATTTTTTGGTATGCTTTAAACATTGGCAATGAAATTGGAACACCTTGGTCTTATTTTCATACTAGCTAACAGGCCCAGGTTTCAGAAAAGCGTAAAATAGCTAGGAACTTCATTATGAACTTTATTTTGAAACTCTATTCTTCATGAGACGTTATCATAGTTATTTTAATGTATAAATGAATATAATGTATAAATTATTTTAAAACTATTAACTTAAGAACTTCCATTCAACATCCTCAAGATGATTTATAGTGCATTTTGGCGAGTTAGGTATTCAAATACATACTTACCAATTATTATATGTTATTTATTATGAAAATTGGAAACAGCGTATTTCTGAAAACTGACCATGCGGATCAGATGGGTATAGGGTGCACAACAACCCCGTTTCGGCTTAGTAACACAATAACGTGGCACCTTGTATTTGCCTAAACCCGGGTGCCTACCTGTGTAGGTAATAAAATGTATTTTAAAAATCCAATTTTAATGCAACAGCTGAAACTGCAAATGCGAAACTAGTTTTGACCGCTGCCAAAATTCGCAAACCGGTTTTAACCCTTCACGACCAACACTTAAAATTTCTAATACGAACACAATAACTTGGACGCCATATAACTGGACATGGGACAATAGCGTACCAGCCGATTAATAGGGACAATGAATGGGTAGGTCCAAGAGGTCATATTTAGGTAGATGGGTGAAGGGTCACTGAAGGGTCAGTAAATAGGGGTAGAAAGGGAGTGACGTGGTCTTCTGTCGGGCAACATGTCGGAAGTGGCGGGCTGGGTTGAATTTATATACTTTTAGGGTAGGTAGGAAATTCACGTAGAGCAAATAAGAAATCGATTGAACATAATATATATCATCATTATCCCATATTAGTCCACAGCTGGACATAGGCCTCCTTTAATGAGTGTTATTGGTGTTTAATAGTCCAGCTTGCCGCATCCAGCATCTGCCTGCAGTCTTCCGCAGGGTACTTAGGTTTTTTCAATACTTTCACAGTTACATAAAAATGACGTCCACCAGACAATATAACTTTAATGGTTTCGTTTAATCATTTTAAAATTATAACTTTTTCAAATTAATCCAACATCGATAAACAAAATTATAACACAAACTTCAGATTTATTTCTGTCATCGCATACAAAACTTCCTCAGACATCATAATTATTAATCATCATAAAAGTCAACGAGCTAGAGAGCTCTCATCATAATGATATCAGATTCGGCTGATACTTATCAGCTCGAATAAAACACTCCTGTCAAATTGAAAGCTACAAGCGCCAAGTGTGAAATTGTTGATCCTATCTGATGGTACATACTTTTGTCTGCTTTGGGACAATAGACAACTAGTTCTATGGGTAAAAATAGTTGAGGAAGCGAAATTTGATGGTAAGGTAGCGCAATATTGCATGAAATTTTGCACAAGCTCAAATAGTTAATTCAATATTTGGCTGCCTTGTTTAAACTGACTTCAAAAGAGATGGTTCTTAATTATTCAAAGTAGGTAGGTTAGGTACCCGTGTAATTTTATTTATCAAGAACCTTTATTGTGGATACTGGATACCCCGTTGATTTGACATTGAATTTGGTTAGTTACCCACCATGTACCTAACCAAATTCAATGTCAGTGAAACACTAGTGGTTTTCTAGTGACCTGCCTACGCTGGAGAGTGGCTTGGCCCAAAGAAAACACGAAGAAAATGCTTACAATATATATTAAAGGAATTTAGCAGTGGGTCTGCGTTCGTTGTCTCCGAAATACGTTAGGTTCTTGGAATGAATGCCACTGGCCTTAGCTGGAGAGAGGTCCGACGCGGTAGGGCGACAAGTGGATCCAGATGAGAAGGCCGGCGGCAAGAGAAGTGCAGCGGTTAATGTTCCGTGGTACCGTTAAGGTTCTTCCCGGTGGTACCGTTACGGCTCTTCCCGGTGGTACCGTTGAACAATCGCCGGAGAATGGCGGCTTCGGTTGTGTAGGGATAACCCGCAGGATGGAACCCCGATATGGGGTTCACTATTTATAACAATTTAACTTTGAATTCTTTAATATTTAAGCAATTAACAATTAAAGGTGTTGAAAATTTGTAGTCCGCAAGTCAAGGAAAGGTCACCTCTGGTTCATGTGAAGGTATTTTACCACTATTATTATTCAGTAACAAATGAATAATTTTATTGTATGTCATTTACATTAAATAAAATCATAGAAAGTGTAACCTTACTTTTATTCAAAATAAAAAATGAATAAAAAAAATTGCACTAAAACATTTGCACAAAAATACAAATGCAAATCCAACTTTAAACACCATAATAACGAACTATCCCGAACCACAGTAGCGTAGGGTTAAGTCCCCATAAAAAATGAATAGGTACCCAACGTGTCTAACCCTTTCACTGCATACAAAAAGACCAATTTTGTATGTACCACCGGTGTCTCATTTCAATAACGCATAATGAAAAAAGATAAAACTTTTACCCACGATCCCTGGGGTCACATTTTTTTCCCTTGAATCCTTAATTTGCAACAAGGTGTATACGCAAAATAGGGGATGATGCGTACAGAGATTTAAATGAGTTCTATAGATAAAAAGTCAAAGGGTTGGGACGGAACACGTTATTTTTTCCCATGCTTCTTACAAAAGATGTCTATTGATGTGTCGATCGTATTAATAATATTGACGTTTGTTGTACCTGCAGTTGTTTCTCGTGATCGATTTGTAATGGTTCTGAATTTGTATTCGAGATCTGTGAGAGTATTTTTTGCGGAACAGAGGTTTTGAAAATCCATAGGTTAGGCAAATTTTTATCTCTAGCAAAGTCTAGACAAGACCTTCAATCGTTACTTTGAGCCCGGCTTTGCTTTTATAATTTTAAGTTAAAACAAAATTACTTATTAGCCAAATATATGGCTAAATTGTAATGTTATTCTAATGTATTTAAATAATTTTGCCAGAATATAATAAAGAAAAAATACGTTAGCTATGTATTGACCCAAAATTATACCAAAAATATATTTTTATCATTTACACAGCCATTTGCGATTTAAAGGAATACAACATTTTCTGGCTCTACACGGCCTTTTCAAAATATTGGCAACTAGTTTCTGCCCGCGGCTTCGCACGCATTGTTTCTATGGAACGTTTGAAGGTTATTTCTCTCCCATGGGAACTGATTTATGGGATAAAAACTTTCAGCCTAATCCGTTCAGTAGTTTTGGTGTGAACTGGTAACACACATCTAATCAATTTGTAATATTAATATGGGAAAGGCAATTATTTTAAAACTGTAAGAATAAAAAAAATGTTTAGCGTGAATGAACCGAGAGAGACCTGGATACCTCCATTCTCATCAATTAATCACGCGGTGGGTTACAGAATGCTGCTGGTGCTTACCCAAATAATTAATTAGCCATTTTCGTGTATAGATTATTAGCTATTCAGGCTTTGAATTATTGAAGGGGCCATTAACGGCAACGTATGTGAGGAGATCAATTTGAAGGCAGGTAAATTACCTCATAAATATGTGTCAAACACCTACATATTAAATAAACTTGATGGTTTTTTAATGGATTTAAAATTGACAGATTTTTATTGTCATGTCTGTCCAACTGACTAAATGTCCACGTCATGAGTCAAGGGTTAAATTTATAGTTTTGTTTGCAGACTAGAGTTTTTTGCGAGCAATTAACATTACGATCTGGTCAAAATATCTGTGCACATCACTCCGTACAAAATGTTTGGCGCGATATGCACAGATATTGTGACAGGGCTATAAGGCTACGAAAATTTTATGCAAAAAATAATGATCTGTTCGAAAATTCGATGTTCCTCATCTAAAGTCGAGCTCTCCCATCCACATTGCACACATCCAATACAGCATCTGAAACCTCGCAGGGTATGTAGTTATTTGCTCAGCGAGATTAGAAGGAGCTGGCTAAGTAAAGACAAATACCGGCGAGATGGGGTCTCGGATACGATGCCTCTACAATCAGTCGGGTTAACGAGGGTGCATATGTTTTGGGTTGTTGTGGGATATTTTGTCTTGATTTATTAGGACAAATCGCAGTCTCTGCCGTAAAAGGCTTAGATCCACTTGGAATCACAGCGCTACGCTAGTAAGTAGATACCACATATAATATTGCGCTCTGCACTCACTAAAAGTCACTAAAACCACTATCACTAAAAGTCTCGTTAACCAGGTAGAAATAGGGAAAGTACCTAATACCTTCTAGAAAAAAAGAAAACTCAGGAAGATGTACAGACCTATCGAATTATAATAGAAAATGACTGCTACGAGATTTGCTACGAAAATCGCTACAAGAAAGTGGTCGTAGCAATACAAATACCTAGTGCTGTTTTCGTAGTTTGGTATTTTAAAGAATCTGCCATGTGCAATCGATTTTGAAATACGCAACGCTCGTTACAGAATAACCTACCCATAGCAGTGCCTAAACTAAATAGTTATATATCTTTAATCTAAGTAACTAAATCAGAGAGCGCGCATCCGCGTTTTACTCTTAAAGAAGAGGCAACGAAATCCGTAGCAAAATATTTCAAAATCAAAATTCATGGCTTCTAATTTAATCTAAAATCCCTTCTATACTTACACGTATCCTTATCAAACGGGCAATTTTAGAGCCCTGTCCTGTACAGGATTTCCCTTTGCGACGTGTGCCTTCAAACAGGAAAATGTTACCCCCTACCCACCCCTGCTTAGTTGACGAGCAAGTGGTGTGGGCGATCAGATCAAAGCGAATATTTAGAAAAATAAACTAATGTTAAGAATTATGAAAATTATGATAGGAAGTCCTCCTTGTTGCCTAATCGTCCGACTACCAGCCTATGGTAAGTATCTTTTTTCATTCAGTCCATTCGTTTGGACGAAGACCAGCTGTGTGCTGCTGGGCTACTAAAAACCATTTTTTTATTCATAACTTGATAAGCCACGTTCATGGATATAATATTATATAATCATTTTATCGATGGTCACGTTGGCAAAAGGTCTACTTACTCATAGCATGAAAAGTAGAGTTAATCGTGTTTTTGTCATATATTCAACGATTTTTGAGTTTGATTGAGTACCGTAGTAATTTCTTCCGAGAGTAGGTACGAAATTACCGACAAATCATTCGATTTAGTATACGAGTATCTATACCATAGATTATCTAGACTGTGGCAAAGCTACATATGTCTTATGTGCATAAATGCAAATAAAATAGGAAAAATTTTTAATTACTGAAGATATAGTTTTACAACTACCTATAGCGCGGGTTAATGCGATGCGATGGTTATGTCATCATCAGTAGGTCATCTGCTTCCGTCATAGTAGTAGGTACCAAAACTTGTTAAGAGGGCGCAATGCGCGCCATTTTGTGAAAAGGATAGGCATAGGATTTCGCGTTCCTAGGAGCAGGAAAGCATACGTTTTTGGAACGACGTGCAAAAATCAAGTTTTTGCTTATTTACAAGAATTCTACACAACTTATGATGAAACTGGTGCAAGGAACCAAATAATTAGTAAAATCTACTAAGCAAATCATAAGTCACTACAATAGACCGCAGGGTTCCTGAGATCTCGACCAAATTATGTGCGAAACAGTGTACTTTCATGTTTTTTTATAACGCATTTTTTTCTCAATCGTGTTTTCACTTTTAAGGAACCAAAGAAAAAGTGTTGAAATTTATGTAATTCGAGTTTTTACCACGAGGATCCCGTGAATACTGAGATCTAGGTCTAGTTTGACAACCAAACCCATAAGGTTCGCCCCTTGAATATATCGCTACAGACTCAACCTTAGACCACAAATCTAAACATGCGTCGGCACCACCCTGCTTAGCCGACCAAACGCGGGGTGGTTAGGTGTACGAGTATGTACCATCACATGATATACACTGCTCCTTAAACTTAAATGGATTACCTTTTGATATATTACGTGGATACGCAATTCAATCTCGGATAGTCGATCCTCTGGAGCTTATATGATTGCTTTTTGAGTAATTACGTGAGTGGAATCATAGTGTTTTGCAATATTTTCCTCGGTTTTTATGTTTGGATAAACATAAAGTTGCGTGGTAACAAGCTTGGTTAAGTTTTATTTTGTTTTATTCGGAGAACAAACAGTTTTACACACCTTATAAATAAACTTACTTAATAACTTATTGCCGTTTATGTGTCCGCGCATGAAGAAGCTAAAAGACTGCTTGCTTGCGGGGGAGAAACGAAGAAACAGTTCTGTCTTGTTGACAACTTGATACAATGCAGTCATCGAGCACAATGAAGCAGTAATTATTAGTTACTAAGCGTAACTAATAATTACAAAACTTATAAAATTACTAACAATAACAATATTAACAATAATTAACAAGAAATTATACACGACAGGAACTGATTTATTTTAAAAGTTTCACTTTGAATCCTTATTTCGTCGTTGCCAAGTATCTGAAGTTGCATTACTCTAAACTAGGTTTCAACCCTGATGCAGAAGATGGAGTAAGAAAGCATTTTCGTCAGGGAATGACCAAAGCCCCTGTAAATCTACTAAGTAGACTATTTTAAAATTGTTCCTAGTAGTTTTGAGCTGTAGTTCTGTACAGTTCTTATGCCGCCCAACAAGTTTCAAGTCTTTTAACTCAAGAGTTGTTTTAAGAGACGCCTTTGGTAGGTACTCCTGGGCAAAATACTTTCCCCTATATCAGTATTCCTATATTTGAATCATAATACCTGCGTAATGATTTTTTTATTCTTAAATTATTAAGATACCTCAACACATAAAATTGCCTTTCTAACGGTAAACATAACATTGAACAGTGGCACATAAAAATGTAACAAATAATTGACACAGCATACAACGCAACAAGCATCATCAAAGAACTACGATCTAAAGATCGTTGTTTCTGCAGGGGTGCTTAAAACCCGCTATTTGTATTTCTGCTCCATTTCGCGTACAGGTGACACTCTCTAATGGCGGACTGGGAGGCTGCCACAATGGTTCGTAGGTAGGTTTACCTATAGGTAGATACGCATCACACGTGCTTTCATCACTTGCGAGCGAAGGGCAGGAGGGATGTGGTATCGACTGATAGATGTGACTTAAAGATTTTTCAGCAATAAAATACCTAACGCGACCGATTAAATAAACTGCTTAACTGAGATGAGCAGCATCCTTCGAAAGATATCAGAAGGTGAATAGACCTGGAACCGAAGGGAGTCTTTTTCTGAGCACTCATTAATAAAGAGGGTGTTTGTTTTAGAGAGTAACTACCAGACTAAAGTATTCGGTGGTTCCAATCTGCAACGGATGGAAATGTCACTTTCTGCGATTTTTCCCGCTTTATATAACTAAGTTAGATAACATTTTGTCGATATTTTTGACCGTTTTAAAATTAGGAAAACTTGTTATAGAAAGCGGTGTTTAGAATTTTTTTATCAATCCGCTAAATAGGAAACCCACGGCTAAATCTAGTGTGCTCTCATTCACGGATGACCAGCGCTTTGGGTATGATGTGATCTGCTCTACCAGACCTTAACTAGCTTGTACTGAATGAAGCCGACTTTGTTGTCAGTGTCGTGCTGTTAAATCTTTAACATTGAACCAAATCCTTATACCTACTTACTTAAAAACTTTTAAGTACTTTTTTAGATAACAAAGAGTACTTAATTTTACCTTCTCCATGTTTCCTTCATCGCGGTAACATCGAGGGCGTACACACGAGGCCGAGGGGCGCGGGGGAGGCGCGTGGACAGGCATTCGAAATGAAGAGTGCTCCACAACTACGTCTGCCTGCCCTCTGTTGTGTAAGAGTGTGGATATGGACATTTAATTTACACAATGTTAGTTTACTAACTTTGTGTTAAATAAAGACCACCTGCCAAGCGTGGTGATTATGGAAACCCCTGTTTTGAGGAGGCGTGTTCAGCTGTGGACCTAAGTATTCCTACTGATGAGGTAGGAAAGTAAAATAATGCTGTGGGTGGTTTAGGTAACATTTGAAGGCTACAACAGTTGCTCAGCGCAGGACTGAGGCGAATAGAAAAAGAGGATGGAGGCTAATGGCCACCAATTGGTACTTAAGTAAGGGAAGTAATTTGGCATGTTATAAAAAACGATAAACCAACTTCAAATTTCGATTTATACCTCTAGATAATATTCATCTATGTCTCGGACGAACGAAATCACCCCTCCCTTACTTTGCCTAACCGAAGGTCTATGTTCACGTGCAAAAAATTTAGTTTACACTGGCGACATCTATTTATAATTCAGTCTAATTTAGTTTGATGACACAAGGATGAACCTGTTGACGCCCGTTGCCATGGAAACAATTAATTAAGTGTTATTGAAATTATCATATTCTGAAGAATTTTTACAAACCTACGATTTGCGGCGCAATTCCTCGAGAATCAAACTTAAAAGAGACCACCTTAAAATATTTTTTTTACAACAACGAAAGAATCATCAAAATCTATTAACAATTTGCGCAGATATCACCAAAACTGTTGTAGCTAGTCGTGATTCTCCAAAAATATTATGTTGCTTTATAATTTTAACGGGATAAATACTAATCCCTCGGGAATAATTTTATATGGGACCACCTCGGGATCATTACTATAGTGAAAGAATCAGAAAAATCGATTACCCATAGGCGAAGATATCAAGTAACATAATACATAAAAAAAAACTTACAGACGAACTGAGAACCTCCTCCTTTTTGAAGTCGGTTAACAAAAGGAAGATTGTTGATGTCTGTTTGAGATTTGTCCACGATATGGATGGTGAAGAGGGAACGGGGAATCGATCAGGTTATATTATCAAAGATACTTCTAATTATAAGAGACTTCTAATTGGCCTTAAGTTAAATATTCTTGTATTTTATCTTAATCTAGCTGTAAGTTTTCCTAAGATTGTAAAAATAAATAAATAATTATTTGAATACCGCTCGGTTTGTACACGCGCATTCATAGCTTCGTAGCACAGGTATCGTAACTGCTTAGGCGTAGCCATAAATAAATATTTATCCATACTAATATTATAAATTTGAAAGTTACTCTGTCTGTCTGTCTGTTACCTTTTCACGCCTAAACGGCTGAAGGGATTTTTATGAAATTTGGCAGTAACGAAATTTGGTAAATGTTATCAATGATATCAATGTATCTTTTAAAGGGCAATGTATACGGTTCTACAACAAAACTCCTAGTGAGTTGCAAAAATTATCAGTAAATAAATTCAAACAAATTGTCAAAACCTTCTTGTATAAAAAGGCCTAGTATTATAAAATATCAGATTATCTAGAGGATAAAAAAGCTTGGGACGGGGTTTGCTCCAAGTCGAAAAATAACAACTAACTAACAGGCTAAAGGTTTCTTCGTCGCTTCTTTACTTTAGTCTACATACCGAAGCGCTGAAATCAAAAATATCACTTTATTTCTGTGTCAGTGTTTAATTATTAAGAATTTGACCTTTTCTAAGTGTACGTTTATTGTATTTATGGGAAAAAATAGTTTTTGACTTTGACTTTGACTTATCCCGGGGACGAACATAGGCTACTTAAAAAGCGCGTGCAAAGCCGCTGGCAGCAGCTAGTACAAAATATATCCATGACAAAAAGAATTCGTTTCGTAGTTCCTTTGAAACATTGTACCTAGACTATTAATTGTTTTAAAACTTTTCTGACAAACGATTTTTTTTTTCAAAATCATGAAGCCACTTCCACACTAACAGAACCACACCGTGAGGGTAGTGCAACACATCGCTAATGGCGGACCACCATTTTATTGAAATACTCCATCCAGTGATGTGGGAATGCCAGCCTCGGAATCTGTGATGCACTGCCTTTATACCCACAGCGATATGAATACCCAGCGGTATTTATACCCTCAGTCGTATTTATAGTTTAATATGCTGCAGTTTTTGTTTATGGGTGCTCCGGGTGCAGAATGCGGAGTGGGTGCTGGTCAATTAGAAGAAGCAGACTGATAGATGGGTACCTATTGAGATAATGAATGCGTTGCATAGGGATGCATGGTAAGCATGCTTAAAACTTAACGACAAATTCTCAAAATTTATGAGGTTGTTTTGAATAATTGGATCATACAATAGCTCGCATTTTGAATTGTCTTTAAAAAATAATTTGAAGAATCGGTATAAATTTTTGACGTAGATAACTCGAGCCGGAGATGGTTCTTTACAACTTACAGAAAATTAAAGCGTTCTAAGTATACCAAGATTTGCCAAGATTCTGCCGCTACCAAAAATGCTCCTAAAAATATACAGCCTAATTGAGAACCTCCTTTTTCAGAAGTCGGTTAATGAAGTCAGATTCAGTTTAGCTTCCGATTCAGTTTGGTTTTTTCAGCAAAAGAACATCCAAAGTTTTATTAGTTTTAAAAATAACTGCAAACTTTTATCACTTTTTCAATAAACTAGAGTAAGAAATCATTTGTTTCATTCATCCGGAAATTAATTTTCGGTTCTTTGTTATTCCACCCATCTAAAATTTCAAACTAAACTATCCATCGCGTAAACAACAGCGTCAAGATATTTACATTGCAGGTAGGTAGCAGACAATTCGCGGCAGTTGCCATGACAACGGCAAGATGGCGGCCGTCTGTGGTTTCCAACTTCGGCTCTAGTTCCAAATTGTTCCTCGAGTATTTTAGACCGGGGCGTATATGTGCATAATTACATTATGTACGCTAGCTATGTACGTCCTACTAATTACTGGTAGGGACAGCAGAAAACTAGGTACTAACTTGATTTAGGTTAGCAAAATACGTACTATTATTCGAAAGTAGCTCTATCTGTCTGTCTGTTACATTTTCAAGCCTGATCGGATCTTAATGAAATTTGGCATGGAGGGTGGTACCCGGGCACTACTTTTTATCTCGGAAAAGAGCGTGCGAATCCGCGGACAGCAGCTAGTGCTCAATAAGTTGAAGCTTGCTACTGCTCGCGTCGTTGAAAAACACTAAGCATGAACGGTTTTATAAATAAAACATAATTCAATGCAATAAATGTCATAGGAATGAATTTCAAAAATTGGATGCAAACGATGACACGTTTTTCTATTCATAAATTTTTCTCTACAAAAGTGGCTCATAGTGTATGTATGCCTCACATATAAATCATTCTGTAATGTAATCATCATTAGTTTGCTAGCGCTTCTGCGATGGGAATAGAACTCGCAACCCACTGTGCTAGTCATTGGTGGTACTGTTCAGCCAACTGTACAAGTGCGGTGGTGAGGCCTCAGCTGATTCTGTTTATGTTCTAGACGCTGCAATGGGAACGTTTATCATGCTTGCTTGCTCTCAGTACAGTTCGCAATATCTCATCTTTTTTATCTAAAATATAACGGTTTTATCTACCAAACTAGATCATAGTTTCAAACTTTTCTAATTTATCGAGCAGATTGATTCTTAGTTTTCGACGCATGTTTCTTCTGTTTTTTTATACTCATTTTATTTCATCTTCTCATTTGTTCTTCGAGTGTGCTGTAAAGTCGAACATCTTCATCCATTATCATCCAGGGTCCATCATTATGTTCTCATGCTAGAACAAAAAAAAAGAGAATTATGCAAAGAAAATAAAAAGTTCAACATTTACAGAAATAAATATTTTATTCAAAGTTTAAAAATCTAGACCACCTCATTAACCCATCGGCACATACGAAAGTTTTCTCCTAAAAACTTGCTATCTATCTAACAAATTTTCTGCCATCCGTACCTTAGCGCTGAAGGATTAGTTAAGGAGGATTTAATAAGAGCTCCTTAGATAAGTGTTGCCAACGCTCTTCTATCTAATACTCGTCAGAGCACCCCGGTCTCATGCGACTACTAGGTGCTAACTATTCATCAAGATAGTAGACCATGTCATGCTGATGTAAAGCTTTTTGACGGAGGTGGAAAGTCCTTTTTGCCTGAGGTACCTAAATATACTTAGAGCTAGATAGTTTTCTGTGAAATGTCCAGTAATTAAAAAAATTAAAATGAATCTGTTCAGCATAGCTGTACTGTGTGTTGTGGGTGTACTGTAGTGAGTTATTTAATTTTATTGTAGACCACACATGACATTGAATAAGTTTTGATTACCTATGTTAGACCTCTATTTTTTATCATAACCTAGTCCACAAATGCCAATGCACTATTAGCAGCTATATTTAACCTAAGTAAAGTAACAGCATACACTGTGATACCTATTTGTTATTTATTTAGAATTAATTATGACAGACAATCCCATTTTACAGCAGCACTATGAATTTAAAATTATATTTTTTCATGGTTTTAACGATGCTCATTTACAGCGGATCTATTTAATTATTTACCTATTTTTGTACCTAAGTTCCTTGAATATTTTTCTATCATGTCTGTTTTATGGCTTTGAATTATTAATAAGCACCATTTACTGTAACCTACATATATTATTGTAAATATACGTATATAAGTGTGCCTTGTGCTCCTACTGCGAATAAATGAGTATGAGTAGGAGTGGCTACTGACCATGCCGTACCTACATTGATCGCTAAATAAATAGATTATCTATCCTGATAATTATGAAAATCAATGATATTTCAGTTAAGTTTGAATTTGTTTGACGATACCATAACTTTTAAATGCTTCAACAGATAAATGTATCTATGTATCTTTTATCTCCTTGGATGTATCACCTTGAAGAATCCCTTAATGATTTATATCATTTGCTATAAATTTGGGGGGAAAAAAAATTAAGAGCAATCGTGTTTTAATTTTTTGGAAAGTTAACTTGTTTTCTAGATAAAGTACCATTTGGCCCATAATATGCTTAATAATTAATTAAAAGTATATTCTTAGGTAGGTGCCAAAAGTAGGTCAAACAAAGATCTCATAAAGACGCAAATCCAAATAGCTACCCATCAAATTATGACATAAACTTTACGTGGGCATAAAATATTACATTGTGGCGCCTAAATGATATGGGGTTAAGCTATGAAGGAGGTTATTGCTGACTGTAACCAGTGAGGGCCCTTGACTAGCATTGCTCTATGCAAATTTGCAATCCTTTGAAATACCAAAGAAAAATTGTTTAACTAAGCTCTGTTTCTGGAGTTTCGAAGATCGGAGATCGGTTTCGAAGCCCTTATGGTCTCGCTTTTTCTGTGTAAGAAGGAAAAAATCCTTCTTAAATACCTACCTATCTCAGCACATACAGCACCAAATAACTTGAAATTTAAAATAATACATTTTGTGCGCTTGTACAGATTAAAGAAAAAAAGAAAATGAAAAATTTCAGTGGGTACAAATTGTGATGTCGAAATTTAAAAAAATAATAATAATAATAAAAATATTTATTAACAAAATGGTACAGGTAGAATATACAAAGTACTATGGGTACTTATAGACTATTTAATTAATAAATCCTAACGATTGGGTACAGATTTAAAAAAAAAGAGACCTACGAGGTCATGTGGGGTATCAAATGAAAGTGGTTTGTACATTTCAAAACAGTTTTTCTATCTCACCAAGTTGGGTATCAAATGAAAGGTATTGATTTGTAAATAACAAAAAGGTTTTGAAATTTTTGTAGGTTTCATACTTTTTGAGATATACTGAAAAAAAATTACCATTACCCTCTATACTCCTTAAATTTTTAGGTATTCATTAAACAGCAAAGTCTCTAACCGGTACATACAGAGGTAGAGGTATACTTGACAAACGTTCGAAACCCTCAGCGCGCGAGTCACACTTGCACTTGACATATCTTGTTTATGACCAAACGCTGTTTTTGTCGCGGGAAAACACAAGGAACTATCAAAATTAAATACGTTTTCAAAGTAAGTCCTTAGATATTTTTTTTACAATTTTTTGCATGTAGGTAAGGAAAAAAAGTTTTTTTACCACCCTCTGCCACCAAAATGCTACGTAGCAGTTTAGTGGCAGACGGTCGTTCGTGATGTGACAATGTTTTCCATATATTATTCAATCCTTTGTTATCGGTGTCCTATGGAATATTATATCTAATCGCGTACCCTACAATATTTATTCATGTTTGTTTTATGCAAAAAAAATTTTTGAAAAATATTGCTTTTACTGGCTTCTTTTTCTTGGCTTCTCTCGAGTATCCTCATATAAAAAGTAGCCTATGTGCTATTCTGTATTGGACCTTTTTTATGACATATATATTTAAAAGCAATGGCGATAGTTTAATTTATCAATTACAATAAAAATTAGACCATCAAAAGTTTATCATACATTTTTTAATTATTAATGGCCAGAAACATTGCCTGTAATTTATTGATATTGAAAAAAAGGTCCAATACAGAACGACACATAGGCTACTATTAGTGGTGGCAGTTGTTTGTCACATCACTAACGACCGTCTGCCACCAAACTGCTACGTAGATAACGGGGTCTGGTCATGATGAACGTACGACCTTATAGCGCCTAAGGTGAAAGGTAAGGAAAGAACGTAGGCAAATATGACAAAATCTATAATCCATGATAAATGAACTCCCAGTCTCTAGCAGGTCGAGACATTTCAATATCCTCTAGAACATAACGTGCGTAGAGGAATCAAAGCTTTTTCCCGGATATTACTAACACGGTTATCCGGCAATCGCCCCAGGACATTTAATATACTATGTCATATAAAGGCTTTTATATAAAGGGACATGAGTCGGATATTGTAGGGCCTTTGGCGTTCGCAGAGGATATTAACGTGTATGTTGTGAGTAGGGTTGCAACTATGTATGTATTTAATTTTTTCGACATGTGGCATCCCTGAAAAGGCGCTTGGCTCACCTGATCGATAAAGATTTGCAATGTTGTTATTGGATGATACAACTTTTGAAATAGTAGAGACAATACTCCATCTCAGATTTAAAACGCACTTTTTGCAAATTACGGATGAAGATTTTATTAATGTTTAATATATATGTACATATATGAGCAGAATGAAATACGAAAACTTGAGCAGAATAAGTTTCAAATTATTGAAAGGGCACGACATTGCCTATAACCTTTTTGGACCTCTACCTGTGACTTCGTCTGATGCCTTACTCTCTACATTTCAAATATGAATAGACAATCAAGATTACACAAGTTGGTAATCAAAAGCTAAAACTTCATCTCGCTGAAACTATCGACCAATTAGGCCTATTCCCCACTAATTTTAACAATAAACATTAATTACAAACGCCTACAAAACAAGAGCGTTATACGGTACACAATTACTGCTAAGCGCAACCGGTCTCGCCACAAAGGTTCTAAATGCCGAATTTCGCCAACATACGACCACCCCCTCCCGTGGGGGGGGCGGACGGGGGGTTAGTACCCCCTCTCAGCTCACACGTCTATCCATTTGCCAGCTAGTTCCGAGCTAAATTAATTTCAAAGCTCCTTATGTTACGTGCCTTGCGGCTTTGCTTTCGATGTGTGCGAGGAATACGAAGCTACTTCGAAAAGGCTTAACTGATATATACGAGAGCGTGTGTGGGTGTTGACTGTACCTACATAAGTTTACGGATAGGATCTTGTTAAGGTTTGAATTAGAAGGTATAAATTAGACGAGAATATTTGTTGGTTATATGATGCCGGGAGACTCAATAACTTAGACTAAGCAGCGCTCTCTAAGCTTCTCTCGCTTAACATCATATAGGAGCTAAAATTTCTTACCTTCTGGAATATTTTACACCTAAAAGATTATTGAATCTACCAAGCTAGACAGTCACCTATCCAATTTCATATTCAGATTTGTCGAATATTTTGACCCGAATAAGCCAATCGCCCAACTTCATTTCATCTCGCCTCCCCCAAATCTCTCGTGCTCATACAAAGTGACATGACATGGAGATACAGTATTGCCTCGGCCTAGGCTGTAATTTATTCACTGTGGAAACGGGAATGGAAGTTTGGAGGACAAAGGAATATACTGAATATACGCAACGAGCCGTGAAATACTGTCTTGTCCGCATTCTTTGAATGGGTGGAGTCACAGACGGTAATTTATTATTCTGACACTATTATTGCAACTTTGATGGGATTTTTTCACTTTAGGTTTTGGTCTAAAGTGAAAATAACCTACATTAACCTGATTTTTTTTTATTTTTTATTATGGTCTAGTAATCTCATTTTAAATTAATGTTAAATACACTAGAGTATATACAATCTAGCCATAGAGTTGGCTAATGGGTAATTTAGTTTTAACTTATTTTTATAACAACATATTACTAAGAACGTGTCCACTTTTCTTATTGTCTCTTTAATTAAGGTGAAGACACTTTGTTCATGTGTTATTTAAGATAGCACTTATGCACATACACTATAATTATCACTACACTAACTCAAAAGGTTTTAAACTGATTAATGAGAACATTAAGTTTAGAAAGAAAGTTCAATGAATCTGTTCATTGAATTTTCTTCATGTTCTACTAAAGTAACATTGCAGGTAGGTACCTACATCATTAACAAAGACGTACCTAACATAAATTAACGAATCATTTTCCAAAGTTACACCGCCCTTTATTTGTTTTCTCAAAAAAGTCCAGAGCTATTAATGGTCAAAACAAAACTGTCACGCATTTACATGTCAAACTTCGACCTGTCATTTAAACCCCTTTATCCTGCGCCTGACGATCAAAGAAATATACTGAGATTAATTTAACCCCCTAAAACAATGGAAGGGTTAAATAAGGGTTTATTACAAAGGGCGACAGAGTTTTGTCTTACTCTGCATGTGACTGAAACTTATTGTTCACGATTGTAAAGGACAATGGAATAAATTAATAATGTGTGTGGAATTTGTTTGATCTGTTGTTTTAGAGAATTCTAATGAGATTCAATTTAGTTTTACGAATAATTGGCGATACAACAAAAATCTTTATACCCGAGAAAATTATACGAAAAAAAGAATATTGGCAGACAGAGTATCAGTGGCTTTTCTCTTTGGTGGCTTTTTTCCAACCAAAAGTAAACACAAATAAACGATTCATATCAGATCAATCAGAACCAGTAAACAGAGCGAAAAATAAAGCTAGATAAAAAAGCCTTCTTTTTTCTGCGGCAATATTGCAGACTGCCTTCAAAAAGTCCATCAGAGCATGATACTCAGTTCGTCAAATGGTAATCAGAAGGGAGGTATTATACGTCATGGTTCAAAAATCACAGGGCCCCGTCGGTATGACATTTTTACTCGCTGAATGTGAAACAACGTGCGTATAGGTAAGATTGATTGAAAAATGTTCGTCTCTGAACATGAAATAGGAGAAATGAATATTTATTTTCTACGTTTTGGTTAGGTTAGGTAGTTTGAGTAGAGGTGGAGAGCTTTAGCTAAATAAAAAAGCCTTATAGGTATACGAACGAGATAGTTTCAAATGGCAATGCAGCCAACGCCTTGGGGACGCTTCCGACTGGTATTGATATGGATCAGTTGAGCTACCTGAGATTGTTTGCAACAGTCTGCAGTTTGCTTAATTGTTTCAATTGTAAATACTAGTTCTAATTTGTTTTTATTTTTGAATTGTAATTTTATTTGTCAAAAAAAACTAAAAAAAAAAGTTTCAAAGTAGGTTACTTAGTTACTATTAGTATCTACCTATTTATTGAACGCAGACAAATACCTTAAAGATTCAAACGTGGACTGAGCTAGGATAGGTACAAACTAAACAAACTGTTAACAAAAAACTTTACTAAATTAATTAAACTTTATTGTGAATTTAAAGCAGGTGATACCTTCTTATTAAAAAATAAGAAACTAAATAAATTGTTGTAACGACTCTCCGCGCCAACAAAGTGGTGCGAGCGGCAGTCGCATAGAACAGGTTTATTTATTTACGATGTCTGAGCCTTTATATACGATCCAAAAGGGGCGGCCAGACCACTTTTCGATCGGTAGCCGACCCAGACAGAACTAAAACCTAAGTAGTGTTCATGTTTCTTGTGACTAGCAATTTGTGTAATATAACCTTAAATGTTCTTTGAAAATGTTTCCTTCTCTTCATAATTTGTGTCCTAACCAGATTGTTTTATTGAATATAAAAGTATTCATGATCTGAGTTGTCCTTTTTGTCTTTAATACCCTCAATAGCAACCCTATTAGGCTACCTAGTAACATTTTGTTGAAAATTTATACCAAGGTAGGTAAAGTTTGGTGTTTCCTATGACTTTATATCTTCTTTTAATTAGTAGAGCTTACAAAATCTATCAAACGCAACCATAGATTTATGTTTTTATGTTGGTATTACTGACATTTCTAGCTATCAGTTTGAAAAATTTAATTTTAATTTGCGCGGGTTTTCCAATAAAAGTTATTTGTTATGGAAGTTTTTGGTGATAATTATGACGAAAAGAAAAACGTAAGTAATTATTATATTTTACATGAATCTATTGATAATTTAGGGCTTATGACACGTTATGTTTTTGTTTTATAATATCATAATACTATTTTAGAAAATAATTTAGTAGTTTGTTGGTTGGTGTGAATTTTGTATACCGTTCCATTATTTGAGCAGTAGGAACATACGCACATGTAAGTTTTATAACATTAGGTTTCTTAGTACCTATATCAGTATTAGCTCATAATTATGATATTATTTTGTTGCAGATTGAATTTGAATCAGATAATCTCGCAGTTGGAGGAAGATGACGATGTATTTGCAGCTGAAATTTTCATCACGCCTCCTCAAAACTTTGAAAATAGCAATGAAGACAGTGATGACGAGGAGTTCGCAAGCATAAATAGCTTGACAAGACAGCAGTTACTTGCGGAAGCTGAGTTCGGGGCCACTAGATCGTCTCAAGCTGAGTCGAGGATAGTAAATGAACTCGTTGGAGATGACCAGAAGAGGACCCAGTACCTTCCACATCGTCATTGTCGCAGCCTCCACAGCCTTCCTCCTCGTCTTCAGGGTCGCAGCTACCGCAGCCTTCCTCCGTCAGGGACTAATGGGTCGCACCCAAAGCTAAGACGTGTTGAAGTAACACGAAAGTGGAGGTTTGTTGATATTCCAGAAAAAGCTGAGGAGTATATTGAGCCAGATTTCTTAGAAAACCTTGAATTGCCTACTCAATTTTTTGATAAAGAGGTGATCGAATTACTGCGCGCAGAAACTGAAAAAAAGATTGGTTGGTAATGGACATCTATTGACAAACAAGACAAACAAACACGATGTGGCTTTTGTAATAAAAATACTACTATGAAGTGTATAAAATATAATGTAGCCCTACATAGAAAGTGTTCTTTTATGTTTCATACATGAGTCACATTACGTTTCACATATTTATTCTTAGTTTAATAAAACATAAAAGACTTGTTTTTGTTTTATTTCATTAAAAATTCCATAGCCACTGATGGTATCTTACAAGTAGGTATTTATAATCGTAGTGTTCCATTTTTTGATCGGTTACCAATATAAAAATCTAAATGCCTAATTTTTTTTAGACATTTTGGTTCCATTGTACACCTATAAAAATACTGTGTTCCGATTTTTATTAAAATCGACTTGTTTTAATAGGGTTGGGATGATAAGAGTCTACCTGATGGTCATGACGTAGCAAACGGCACCTACAAGCTTCGTTCGTTCAGAATTCTATAAACTCAGCTCAAAGCACGTAGTTCCACTCGAAATTATTTATACATTTTATTTACGACATCGAATGTGACTCTATTTCGCAAGTGAATAAGTATCAAAAACGTCTGGCATATGTTTGATACATGCGGTAGGTAGTTGTTAGGATGGTAACAAGCAGTGTTGCCTACAGTCTTTTTGATTTGCTGCCACTATTGCGTAGGGATTTTAAAAATATGAAAAGCACTTCATATGTTTACACTTACTTTTACAATTAATTTGTATGCCGATGTTCGTTTTGGCATTAACTGCTTGTTTTTTGTGAGTTTCCTCGCGTAATGTGTGCTCTACCTATTTTTTATATTTTCTACCAATCTTTATATTTTGTGGTCATCTTATCTAAGTATTGGACGCAGAAAACCTGACAATATTGGTAGAGATTAATAGTTTACAGTTTTATTATAGGCTAGAACTAGCCAAATGTATGCTAGTTGGCAACATTTGTAACAATGACAACGCATCAAAGGACATTTTCCAAAGCGAACGTGATCTCGAGTCGACCGATGCCCTAACAAGTTCGCCTCGGGGCGAGTCGGAGAAATTCGACATTATTTGAAATCAGAAAGAGGAATCAGAGAGAGGTAGGTATGTGTAGCTGGCACATGGTAGGAGTATTATGGATAGGCAAAGTAGTACAACTAAGAAAATGTGTAAGCACAAAAAAAAAAAACATTTGGACCGTACTCACATTATTGCGAGTTTTTATAATTTATTTAAACTCTATATTTTCATCTTTGTATTTTTTTGGTTATAATACTTTTCACGCCGAAGAAGCCCGCGTAAAAAATCAAATAATATCTTTTTTACATTTCGCCTCCTAAATATTTTGGACCTTCCTTTTCTGGTTTGAAACTTGCCAGCTTTCCCTACTTGACAATAGCTCACCAAGATTAAAGCTACCTACCTGTATAGTACAGGCCATATGTCTGTCGATACCCCCTACAAAGGGGTTGATTGGAAACCCGGGCACGTGCTCCAGACTTGAGAAATTACTTTGTATCAATGGGTGATGTAGATGCTTGGTTCGGAGTTCTCGTGAATTCGAGATATACTGCACTCGACTGTAATGACATCTGTTGTAAGGTGCTTATTTATAGTGCCGTTAAATTTGAGTAGACTTGTTTTATGAAGGTTGAATTTAAGTTGAAACTATGACACATGTGTCCAGTCCATGAGATGGTTGTATGTAAGCGCAGGAGTTCCTTTTAAATAGATATAATTCGTTGGGACATTTATTGACAAAGTAAATTACAATTCCTTAATAAAACAAATTAAAACTAGTATTTACAATTGAAACAATTAAGCTAACTGCAGACTGTTGCAAACAATCTACAGGTAGCTCAACTGATCCATATCAATACCAGTCGGAAGCGTCCCCAAGACGCTGGCTGCATTGCCCCGCTATATGGCAACGCTGATGCGCTGCGCCAGATACCCGCCAGCTCTCGGGTCACGCGTCGCGTCGACCAGACGCTCAGATAACTTTTAAAAAACCCGGAGAGCCTCCGTACCCCACGGATCTAGGGTCTCGACTCCAAAGGGAGCAAATGTGTAGGCTCTGTGTCTCTATTCGTTGTTATTTGTATAGTATATCCACAAGATAATTAAAAGAAATCGAATCGGTATCTAATTAATGACCCATGTGCAGAACCCTAAGTTCGATTTGACGATAGTATCGAGAAGTCATCGTGACTTCTCATTATTATATGGGTTTTGCGCAGTTCCATGTCCATGAAAAATTAGACGTAACCGTAACCATGACGTCAAACCGAACTCAGGTCTCAGGATTTCATCATCGAAATAAAAAAGCAACTTTTAAAAAACTTTCGTAACTTCCTTTTTAAACATGCAACCAAACAAACTACTTCAAGCAAACACTGTAGGTACATAACTTTTTTAAAACCATGTAAAAGGTATTCGAACAAAATATCTTATTTTTATTTGAGCGAAAGTACGCCAAGGTATTTGTCTCTATCTCTTTGTGACAGAGATTTATAGTGGCCGCTGCCGTCTTCCCCCTACCTCCCCTGAGGGGTCCATGCATCACTCTACTAATTATTTTATTCAGTTTTAAATGTTGTGAAATTTTAATATCTCGATCAAAAGGTCATGTCTCGCCTTTAATAAAATTTAACTACATCTTTATTTTTGTATTAAAAGTTAAAAAGCTGCGGATTTGTTCATGGCATCTGAAAAATATCCAAGTAGAGTTTAGTTACATTTAAAGATTTAGGTATTGTTTGATATCTTACCTATAAAAGACTCGGAACAAATGTTTGTACTACCTCCAGATATTTGTTCCGGGTGTTCTGTGTGTTTTCTGTGTAGGTATAGTAAAGAATTTAACTATGTAATTGACAAGTTTCACTGCGATTTGTTGAGCAGAAGCCAGATGCAGTGGTGACACAAAACACCTTTTGTCTAAATTACCTTCATAATCATTTGAAATAGAGGTATTGTGTAAATTCAACACATAACAGTATAAACTCATAATCATTCTGTATAAATAAGTAATGCTGGACAATTCACACAACATCATCTAACTCCAAGCTAAGCAGAGCTTGTGTTATGGATCCATTACTTATTTATTTATATACAGAATGATTATGAGTTTATATTGTTATTTGTTTTGAATTTACACAATACCTCTATTTCAAATGATTATGAAGGTAATTTAGACAAAAGGTGGGTTGTGTCACCACTGCATCTGGCTTCTGCTCAACAAATCGCAGTAAAACTTGTCAATTCGTAGAAATTTTACCCGAGTAGTAGGTACTCATTTTCATTCGAAACAACGTGGCACAAAGTAATAGCCTCGCGAAACAACCCTTTATCTATATATAACTATCTACTAAGGGACTTTAATGCTATAATAGAGTCCCTTATATATATTTAATGCTATATCTGTACCATAGATCTCAGAGGCAATACGAGTTTGCTCTACCATGGATAGAGTAGGTATGTGCCAAGATTGATGACATATACTTACTCGCACGGGTTGTGAGGGTAATGTTCTGAATTAGGACTCTTGTTTATCTAACTAAGCACATTTATTATGTTAAAGAGAGGGATAGTTTTTCATCGGTAGAGTCATGGCAGAGAGAGAATCATGGCAGTTTGTATCTAATATTGATCTTCGAAACTGTTTACTACCTAAGCACATTTTATATGTTGAAATCAGGGATAGTTTTATATGTTGAAATAAGGGATAGTTTTTCATAGGTAGAGCCTTGAAATGAATGAAGGTTGAAGGTTTTTGTACGATCTGCATATATTTATTCCAGGTTTTCTGGGTATTTTCTATGTATAATAAAAATATTAAAAATATTAATAAATTAAAAATATTAATGTAATGTATTGTAAGTACGTCAGTCATCTAGTAACCATAACACAAGCTCAGCTTAGCTTGGGGCTAGACGCTGTTGTGTGAATTGGTCGGAATTACTTATTTATTTTAGTTTAGAAAATCAAAGACTTATTAATATAATTTAAAAAATATATACGCCTTACTAAGATTTTTGATACTGAGGTAGAGTTTTCTATTCAATATTCTATTTTAATTTTAGTTAGGCTAAAATTAAATAGGGTTAAAATTCTTTGAACAAACTCATGCGTACATTTTATTTAAAGAGACCCAATTTGAAGGCTTTGAAGCCAGGGAGGCCTCTGTATAACATATAGGGCAGAACGCCCACTCCGCGCATACAAGGGAGATGAGAATATAGCCGGAGGGCCCGTCAAACGGCTCGAAAGTCACGTATGCCCAGCCTCAATGTTATTACACACTTACGCAAGTGCGTGCGCCTCTGTGTGGGTCTGGCCCGGGCAACGCGGCCCACACGACCCCGGCCAAGGGACAAAGCGAAACGGGTTTGTCCCAAGGGAAATTCAATATTCGGGACTAAACCTTAACTCCCCCTTAAGACACCCGTCTACCTCCCCCGGAATGCTTATATGGCCACGACGTGTATCGATTTTCTTGCCAAATGGAAGATTGGTGTCGAACCGTTCTCTGCGGACGAATGAATGATGTATCGGAGTGGCGACTGAATATTTCATGTGTGCATGTGTGTGTGAGATTGTGCTGAGCCACTGTATCAGTCCTGATGGAAATCTCTCTCGCAAAATTGAGCAGGTTTTTTCGGTAATGTATTGCGGTATGGGAACGCCTATTATTTTTGCTTTGAAGCTGATTGGATCACAAGGATTGCTTTTAGCGGTTTTCTATGTTATTTTGAGCTTTAATATTTTGACGAAACATTACACTTACCTAGCTTTCTCCAAAGGCTTGATATAAGAACAGGTTTTATATATACTATGCTAGTAATATTAAGTAAGTAAATGGTAATAAGCCATTGATTTTATTGGACAGATAAACAAGCAAACGTTGATAGAACAAAATACTACGTCATTATCATTATCTAGGTAAAATCTACATTATCTAGGTTCCTAGGAATTATCAAAACTTAAAGCAAGACTCATAAGTTATTCAAAACTGAAGCTTTTAAGAGGAAATCTCGACTTTTATGTCTGTAACATATCATAAAGCTTGTCATAAACCTTCGTCGTAAAATATGCTGCGTCAAAATTATAAATATTTCCACAAGCTCTGTGTACATAAGACATGCAGAGAAAATACATAATTATTTCTTATTTATTGCATAAATATACCAATTTGGATTTTCTCTGTGCGTAAATTTATGTTAAATTCCTAAAACATACCAAACTTTGGTCCTTCCAAGAACGATATTGCCAAGAAAATACAAAAAGTTATGTAGGTTTCAAGTTTGCACTTTACGTCTCCAACTTAAAAATAGAGTTAAAAAACAAATGAAAATTTATTAGAGAATTAATTCAAATAGAAACAATTGAATGTCAAATTGATATAGAACAGGGCAGTATTAACTTGGTCCCAATTTAGTAGGCTGTAATGGCATATCGATAGCTGGGGATAAATGCTAGGACTCATTTAGTTTTTTGATCCCTAACGAGTCCTCTCTCTACGTCTCATTTCAGTAACGATATTAAACCCCCAAAAACAATGAAAGTCGTTCGGTTGCCTACCCGTGTAACACACACACTCATACGAGGACATTAGTATTAGCGGGTTTCGGCCTTTGAAAGCCCCTTAGATCGTGGGGGCACGTTTGGGGTAAGATTGAGCGTGGGTGGCGGAGGGGGGGGGGGGGGGGATTCCAAGATGGCTGCGGACTGTGCCGGCCATAAGGGTAAAATAGGAGATTATATTTATATGTTTGTATCGGTCAGGCGCCTATTGATCTGTGAGACTGGAGGTGTGTTTGCGCGCTTTGGATTTCAAGTTTTGAATGTTGAGTTGGAATTTTGTTTCAAATTAAATGGTTTCATTTATGCTATGGATTTGCTATGACTGATGTTATTTACCTACCCTACTCGTTACAGTTTATTGATTCTCAAAACTTATGCACGACTTTCTTTCGAACTATGAAAATGAGCGACAACTAGACAAGCATAGATATACATATCTATCTATGTAAAGTATTAATGAGTTATCTAGTTAATCATAACACAAGTTCTGCTTAGTTTGGGGCTAGATGATGTAAATTGTCCAACAATTTTTATGTATTTATATAGACATTAATTAGAAAGAGAAACTGATCTCCTGCTCGTGGTAGAGTTGCCATACTAATTAATTAGTTCTCACAATAAGGTATTTCAGAGGCGATTTCAAAATATATTTAGTATAGGCCCTTCCTGATTACAGAGCAGTCCACCGAAAATGGGTTGCCTGCTTCGGAATAAATTCCCTATAAACAAGCGAATCCTCCGGTCCGAAAAGGGTTCCGTAGGGCCATAAATTACCGCTCTGTTTATCGGAGACTCCCCCTCCCGTGGTTTTGCAGTTTATCGTCCCTCCGTATGAGCCCTTCGGAGGGTAGAGTACTGAATTACTGGGCCGTTACTCAGCGGAATGAACCCTTAGGACGAAGCCTATGGTGGGTGGTTTTGGAAATCGTAGTAAATAGTAAATTGGAAATGGTAGTAGGTATTGCTACGTTCAAAAATTCTAAAGCCGGAACATGCCTTGGAAACTAATCTAAGATGAACCCACAGAGAAAGGTTTCTTTGGATGAACCTATAGGCAACTCAAGACACAAAATAACAAATAAGCAAGGTTTTTATGAAATCCCACGATATAGGACCTTAGTTTAATTTAGTTACTGGTCAGACAATAAACTTTCAGAGCAGTATAAGCCGAAGACAAGGTTTTTGGCGCTACGCCAAATGTCGGAAAAGTAAGTGGAAATTAGTTCGACATAGAATGTGGTACGTATTCTCCTACTAAATAATGTTAAAATACATTTTACTGAGGTGCCTACTTAGTATTGATGTTGATATATCCTTGTTAGTAACTAGTAGCACATTATATTACAGTAAAAAAAAACTCCTTAAACAAGCCAAATTTCAAGTTTCAGTCGTCGTACTTATAGCAGGTACGCCAAAATACTAAAATTTCAAACTTCTTGATACAAAAGTGTACAAAGTATCAAGTTTCCTCAGTCCCAGTAGCGTCGCCTTCCATACGCGGTCAAGCGGATTTTGTTTCGTAGAGCTATGAATCGAATGGAAAAGACGTGAAAAATCGATAGCAAACCAATTTGCCGTTTAATAAGTACATAGTCTAAAAACAATTTATTAACTCTTAATTCTACATTAACGGATTCATGGGGAGGCCTATGCCCAGCAGTGGACTAGTAAAGGTGATATGATGTGATGGATTCTTGCAAAGATTAAGGCGCTTATGTTGGTAATAACAAAAAAAATTGCTTTTAGCAGAATTATATTACTGTAGCTCTTTCTTTATTTTAACTGAGACTACAAACTACTTACATGTGTATTATAGATAATTTAATTATGAAATCGAAAACTATTTTATATAATATAATTTTAATTTAGGTAGGTATGTTGTTGAACAGTGGGGCAAAACTATTTCCACCCAGTACCTACTTGATGTGTTTTATTTTCCCAGAGATTCAAAAATGCAAAATCGTCCAGTTATTTATAAAAAATAGTTTTACAGCTTCATAGCTTAAAAAAACAACGAAACTTTCAACAATACCCAACATAAATCCTCTAGCTACCTCTGTACAATCGCAACAAAATACTTACATCTGCTTTAAAGCAATTTCGGGAGTTCTAACAACTCTGTGGCAGTTGACAGAGGGGGCATGCGGTCTGAGGGGGGCAAGGGGGTGACACAGGCTACCGGTCACCACCGCTCGTATTGATTTGTTGTATCGTTCGTCCTGCAGTCACCCTCTCTCTCCCACGCAAAACATCCACCATCTTCCATCCCGCTCTTCTTCCCTCTCACGTGGCCATATACGCCGTATGTGAGTATGCAAGTGTGCGTAGATTACTATGTGTTGTTTGTTTGTGTGGGTGGGGGTCCGAATATTATGTGTGGAGTTTTCGGCACTGGTTTTCCATCTATGTTGTGAGAGGATACATTTATAGCGGCGTTTTACAGACTCAATTTGGAACAATAAATCTGAGATTCAGTGTAATTGTGAGATAATCATCCATTGAAATGTGAAACCTAGGTACAGTATTGAAACCGAAAAGTTTGTGGCGATTAAAATTACGAAATTATTGTAATAGCAAGACTGGAATCATCACATCACACTACACTATTAATTATAATTGCTTGAGTTTGGATGTTTCTTCTTCTTCACGCCACATTTATTGAACGAACCGCTGAGGCTGAATTTGTATGGTCCAGATCCAGACTTCGACCAACATATAGGTAGAGTTTATCCCGGAAAAAACGCGTGTGAAGCCGCTGGCAGATCCTTGTAATAAACCAAGTTAATTTTAAACTGGGGATAAAATTTATTACTACCGTATGTGAACCGTCAGCTGTCATACAATGTGCTAATTAAAATAGCCTGTACCCGCATACTAAATGACGGAGCAGCTACGGATGGAATACTAATGCTGCGCTATGCCAATTAGTTGCGAGGGATTGAACATAGAATTCCATTTGTATTCCATGCAAATTCGACGTGAATAGTTATAAAAAGTAGGTAGGTGTTCATGTGTTGGATAAAGTTTGGCAGATCAAAATCGACCGCTATTTTTAACATGCTTTGAGAGCCACCCACTCCGTAGGTACTTATTTACTGTAACGTTTGTAGGTAGTTATTCACCGTAACGTCAATACAGCAGTCGAATTTAACCAAAATAAATTGTTAGGACCTTTGGTTTGTAATACATGTAAATAGACAGATTGTAAATTATCAAAATAATGTTAAAGGACCTAAGTAAGAAACATTTCGTATTAATAATTAATCTATCTATTTAATTGAAATATATCAATTTTATTACTGGCAACGATGACGCGCAGAATATATTTTGTATCGATAAGGACCATCAATGTATCTTTCCATAAAAAGTCCGTATTTTTCAGGTTAATGGCACACTCAAACACACATAGAAAATAAAATACCATCTACTTAAGGGATTCCCGCAAAACCACGAGCGAACGAGCAAAATACAAAAATAACCCCAGCATTAAAGTTCTTTCCACGTCACGCCTAAGAAATTGTTTCGGGCCCCAACATTTTAACATAAATAGTGCAAAAGTAAACAAAGTGATGTCGAGAGGGAAAGTTTTCTCGTTTTTCATCCCCAGAGACCCCACGGGGGGTCGAATTTCCAACGTGTAATGGCCTCAGATGTAATTCTAATCCTATATCGCTTATGGATCGGAAAAAATTGTGAACCATGGCGTCCACATGCAGGGGTGATTTTGGAAAGAAAAATATCAGAAAATAGAAAATGGTTTTGGATTTGGGTTGTTAAAAGCCACAATAATCAAAAATTACAACACGAAATAAGGACAGAGAACTCAAGGAAAAAAACAGGTTATGCTTAGCTGAATAGAATTTAATTTCTTGATTAGACGAAGCAAAGAATCTTGAACCTGTAACCCGTTTGTGACCTTTTAACAGAAAACACGTGTGCCACAAAATCACAAATTAAACGTAAAATTTCCAATAACCTAACCCTAATTCTCTAAACCGGTCTACCTTACCCAAGCTGCGAAAATATTATAAACAGTATGTACATAATGTAGCGAACAAGGGTCAGCTTGGCCAATCGCTCCCCTCTGAATGACCAACGGTGACCCGAGCGCGCGTCGGTCAACTCCAAATAATGAAATTCAAAAAAGGAACGAACAGGCCCGCCAATAAACAAACCGTATATCATTCGTTATTCAAATATTTTATAGTGAATGGCTGACCCGTGAGCCCACGCGACCATTTGCTGGTTAAATATTTTCAGTGGGCAACACGACCGCCGGACGTTATTTATGACTTGTAAATTAGAAGGAAACATTTTTTATTTTTATTCTTTGATTTATGCGCCAATATTTTTGCGGAATTGTAAAACTTTTTCGACAGTCTTGCCAGTATCGCCCTAATTGTAACGATCTTCTTTATTAATAGAATGAGTTGTAATTAGGCGGGGGGAAAAAGGCGGGAAAATTGTGTTACTTTGCTTTTTAACGGGTATTTAACGCAGTGTTTTCCTCCTCAACAATCATAATTGTATTAATTGTTGAATTTGATGCGTTTTTAATTTGATTTTATATGTTCAGGGGTGTTGATATGCTCGTTTGGATTAACTGAGGTTAAGGTGGTTTATGAATCATTTTTGCAGAATTTTTCTTTCGTTTTTATTACCTTATAGAGAGGAACTTGTTCAGTAGATAAAGAATACCTAGCCTACCTATTAGGTACTGTCTTACCATTAGAAACGGTCGCTTTAATATTGGTAACGCCATTAAGCCAAAATAGTTGAGGCACTATTGTATTTAAGTTTTAATTTAGCTACTAACGTACCTATATTTATAACTGCGAAATGGGTAGATTATAACATAAATAATAAATTTTATACATAATTGAATCTAAGTACATTTCATACATTATTTTAAATAAATGTACAAAGTACAATATAAAACTACATTGTATGCGGGTTACAGAATGGAACATCCGCATTCATGGGACATAAATTTCTAATATTACCTATATTGAAGCGGCTCCGATTCTAAAATTTAATTTTGCATGCAGAATGTCGCAGGGGTCGCTTTATTTGGTAGGCGTATATAATTTTATGACGGGACCAATGGTTTGGTTTTTGTTTTGTTATTAGAAATATTATTTCTAATAACAATATTTGTCGATTGTAACTGTTCAATCTTGGATGGAATGATCGTTGATATTTCCTAGCTCACCAAATCTGGCTAGCTTGAAAATAATAAGCTAATTGAATCATCGCGTAGGTACAATATTTCATATTTTAAAAATAAAGTTTATAACATTGTTGACTGTTGTGAATGTTTAATAAGGTAGAGTCAGATCTTTTAGAATAAGTTTAAATTTGTGAGTAGGTAGTTATCAAGATATTAAACCCTGTATAGCCTAACTAACGTTCAAAATACCACTCTGCAAAACAAAGAAAATCGAAAGCAAGCAACGTCTTAAAATAACATATTACGTCCCTGCCTGAGCGTTTGAAGCTCCACCATTACGCCCCCGGCCCTCAGAACCTCCACCCTCACATGGTCATAACGACGCCCGATAAGGGTCTCAGAGACCCTCAGTAAATCACCCTGTATCTGCAGGGCCCTGCAGGGTCTGGGGTGTTGGTATATAGACCCTATATATCCAACTTGGACATAGGATTTTGTGTTTATTTCGGGTGTTTGAATGGACTTGCTTAATCGAGGTGACAGTGAGTGAGAGAAAACTCTCTCTTTTGTTTTTTGGTTTTAGTGTGGATAATACTGGATTTTATTTTGAGTCAGATTTTCTTCTATGGTTTTCAGCAAGTTTCGAGAATTGTAGTTTCTAAAATTATATTACCAAAGTGCTTAACGCAATGAAAAACTAAAATGGTTCGAAGAATTCTACTACCTAGAATCTAAAAGTTATGTTTGTAGGTTTAAACTATGTGTGGGTCCACACCTTCGCATCATAAGATTTCTTCGAATCATTTTAACCACTTGATCATCCTACTAATGTTAGCAGTAAGGCGAAAGTTTGTAATTTCATATACCATTTGCACATTTTCTATTACCTTTTTCATGCGTACACAGCTCCAAAAATAAAACCTCCACAATTTCCGGCATAACATATATTAAAGATTAACGTCTAAACAAAAATCTGACTTGACGCGCCCCACGAAAAATGTCTTAAAGGCCTTCCCTTGAGAGCCGGTGGTTGATGTTTTCTTTTTATTCCATCACGTGGGGGGCAATCCATCAGAGGGGGTGGCGATCGATTTTCCATACGGCAGGTCCCCTCTGAAACTATGGTTATTGGTTATTTTGGACATAACGTCATCTTGGGACGAGGGTTGGAGATTTAGGGCAGGGGTGGAATGGACTGTAAAAATAAAAACTTGGAATGGAAAATCATTTTCGGGAAATGTTTCTATTTTACATTTTCGTGTCTGGTAATTTGAATCTTGGTTTGGATGGTTTGGAAACTTGGTACCTACCTAATTAATCTTGTTTTAACAAACATTACTTTGAGCGATAACATTGCAGTGTGATTCAGCTTTAACGAATAAAAAAAAAAAATTTCCAAATGAAGCCTATCTTACCTAACCCGTAAAATTGTAGAAACATAAACATTTTCGTGAGGACTAAATTGACGGTGTTCCCTTTTTACAAAAATAACCTCAACACCACGCAAAATATAAAAATAAAACATTTAAATAATGCTCTGGTCTGCAATAATGAACAAATCTACACATGAGCCAAAATTGAGTTACGTACACAAAAATTGCAAATCGCGCTTTTTATCAGCCCTATTAAATTTCATAACGATTGGACAATATTCACCTAACAAATTAATAAATAGACAATGGTACGAACCCACTAAAAATCCACAAATACCAGTTTTCTAATAAACAAAAAGGAACCAAGCCTCATGGTTTTTATAAAACTAACAGATTTTTATTTGAACCTTGTTGGTGATGAAAGCATCAAAGATGACAGGAAAGGGTTTTCAGGTGTAGGTACTAATTTAAAAATGAAGGAAGACGCGAAATTAAAAATAAAATTTGAGTTCAATCCTAAAAACCACTTTAAAAACCTTATACGTCTTCGATGTTTGGATTTCTGGGTTATTTTTTTAATAAATACCTAACTTACTATCCAAGTACAAGTGAGTTTTTTAATAAAAACTTTTTAATTAAAATAATGAAATAAATTATTAAAGTTTTTTTACAACAACTAACCAATTCAGTTTTTACAAAAAAAACCTAATATATTTTCTACAAAATTAAATTGGAATTTATAGACCAGTATATTTTGAACAATATTGTATACATACATACTTATCTATAGTATAATCTATTGTGAGTCTAATTTTTATTACCTATGTACATATGTAATAAAAATTTATACTTACATATACCTATTAGGTTAAAGTAAGTACAAATTTTTCTACACAACTTTTACACAAAAACTGCATTATCTCAAAACTATCATAGTGTAAATTGGTTCTTTATTGCAGAAGTAAGGAGGTCCATTTTCAAAACACACTTTTGCTACAAGAAAAATGTCCCATCATGCAATGAACCAAACAATACCTACAAGGAAAAATTGAAAAATCATCTTCACAACTTTCAGTTTGCCGCTCACCCTAAATGGGGTGGATTTATGTTAACAGGAAGTGCCCCGCGAAATAGCATTCTGAGCCTGATACGGTTTATGTACACTGCTTATGTAAGTATATGTGCTTATATGCCACATATGCCTTGATCGAATATTAATTTGAGGCAGAATTTGCTGTTGTAGGATGACTTGGTATGTTTAACTGAACAACATGAGAAGGTATTTTTGGTGGGTTATGATTATGTAAAAAGAAGGTCTTAAGCAGGCGGAAGGAATTTGCCTTAGTTGAATTTAAAAAGTAAAAACAAGTACCTACCTAACTAGTAAGACCCATACTTAGTGGAAAACCCATAAGTCATTAATAAATTATATCCATTTATTATCCTTACAACGTTAACTTGCGTCCCCAATATACCAACGATTTATTAACCAAACACTCGTTTACAATACGCGTCTTACCAAAAACGTCAAACCTTTTTTATTGTCAATAAAATCCAGCGAGTGTTAGCACTCTCACTATCTCCGGAAGAGTTTACCCTCACCGCCCAAGGCGTCAGTTTTTAGAGCCTTCACTACCGATTCCCAAATAGCCTTGAGCTAAGCCGTCATAATCTTATATGTGTCATAAAACTTATATGTGACTACTAGAAAGTTCTTGGGGTTCCCCAAAAAATTTACGAACGGTATTTTAGGTGGTTGTTGGCCTGTCAATTTATTTGAATTATTTACTTATTCCAACTTTACGTTCGATAAATTGCGTAGCAATAATTCTGAATGGTGTTCACAGTAGTAGAAAGGAAGAAAGGTTTAAGAGCACAGAAAAATAAAAGATTCGTTTGTTGTATTTGACAATAGCTTAGCTCAACCAGTAGGTCTTAAGGAAAATTTCCCGTGATTCTAGCATTATTTTTAGCTGATTTATCTTACCTCTGCCTGTATATTGGATAGGTTGAGGCAGTTCTATAAATGTGCTACAAGCTTTATAGGAACTCTCAGTATTTACGTCTACTCAACCTTCACAGTTTTTACTCCCATTGCTTGCAGGATAAGTGTGTGATTTAAAAAAACGACCGGAATGACATCTCTTCATATTTGTGTTATTTTGAGGTCGGAGACGAACAATCCGTTCTAAAGTACATTATTAGGCATGGTAAGGTTCCTAACAGCACTCACACATCCCCTGGGGGTTTTGCGATAATCACCACGCTTGACTAGCGGATTGGTGATCGCAGTAGAGGTGTTAAAAATACACAGGATGAAGCTGCTGCCCTTGCATTAAGAGAGCACCATGTGCACCATTTTGTGAAAAGGATAGGCGTAGGATTTCGCGTTCATAGGAGCGGGAGACAGCATATGTTTTTTTGGAAAGGCGGCGTGAGTGCAAAATTCAAGGTTTTGCTAATTTACTAGAAAACTACACAGCGTATGAAGAAACTAGTTCAAGGAACCAAATAAATAGTAATAACATACGAATCAAAACATAAGTAATTTCAATAGAACGCAGGGTTCCTGATATAAAAAGAAAAATTTAATTTTATGTCATTCGAGTTTTTTACTACGGGGATTCCGTGAATACTGAGATCTAGGGCTAGTTTGACAACCAAACCCATTAGGTTCGCCCATAAAAGGTTTCCTTAGTCGGCTTTTGCGACAACAACGGACTGAAATGGAGGGTTCGATTCTTACGCCGTGACCGCCACGGCTACGGCCGGTAAATTGGTTAACAACTTTTAAATTTACTTTTATAATAAAATACTAAAATGTGCCTACATTGGCACAATGGTGCCATGTTTTTGAAGTTACAAGCCGAACGCAAATCCGCAAAATAGAATATTCGCCAATGCGCCGTCGCTAATGTTATGCATACCTTTAATACTGCTGCTATTTTTATTCCTTTGCTGTTGTGTGTAAACTCAATAAAAAGTATATCTTTGTATGTATATCTATCTATCTATATTTACCTACGCAACGCTTGCGCGTTAGGTAATGTGTTAACGACTCAAGTACAGAAGATCTTTTGAAAAATACAATGGTATTCGTTAGGGGGATTTCAGAAGAGTTTAGTGCTCATTTATGATGATCAATTCTTAAGATTGAATTCCAATCTTCATATGATGATTAAGATGGTAGAATAATGGTAGAATGGTATTTTCACTATTTCTTCAGTTTTAAACTCCTTTTTCCCTTTCTTGACGTCCATGCTCACTTATCACATCACCACAACCTTTCGGTTCAAAAATCAGTAACAAACTAATCTTTGTTCGAGTCTCAAAGTTAATAAATGCAAACCCATTGATACTGAATAACCCTTCGCCGCCTCGACTGCGTGTGCGCATGGAAATTAGATCAGTAGGTAGCGAAGGCAGCGGGTCTCAAACTTTTGATACCTATGGATAGAGGTATGAATTTACTATTCGTGAAAACTTTTAAATGGCTTTTTTTATGTTTGTGTATAATTAGTAATTAAACACAAACATAAAGAATTACTCAACCATATTGTGTCATTAGTTTTCGGTAATAAAAAATAGGAATTTATATTCGCATCTTTACATTGTGAATAATGTGTATTAAATGTGACTCTTACGTTCTATACGTTCTTTCTGGGATAATATATAAAATAAATATGTAGTTAGGTTTTTGTTATTATAGTGCGTAAGCCCTCACACTCGGGGTAATTCCTATGAAATCAAATAATACCCTAGAAAAAGAATCGACTTCGACGGGATTTGCGAAGCTTTGCTTTTAGCGAAGGTTGCGGGTTCAAGCCCCGTCAAAGTAGAAACATTTTTGCGATAGTATTTGATTTCTAAGTATGAAGTATGAATAAATAATGTTTTTGATAAACTGTTTAGTTTTTGCTTAGAGTTCTAGGCAATTGATTTAATCAGATTCAACAATGTGTATTTCAACCCAAAACCTATTAGAATATATCATCAACAATATCTATTTAAAAGCGAAATATTATTAAATAGGTAACTAAGTAGAGATAAATACTGTAACTAATTATGGTCGATAAATTGTATACCTAGTTATCTCTAAAGTATCATGAAAAAACCTACATCTTCATAGTGTGTCTAAAAGTTTGGGAACCGACGCTAGAGATCAAATGACGCGATTGTGCAACTTTTTTGCATCCGCTCATTAATTTGGAGTTGCACAGACAATGGTTAACCCTTCGTGACGTGGTCTCTTGCGTTACTTTTGTGTTTCCGGGTCTTCGTATTATTATGTAGATTAGGGGATTTATTTTTCACAGATTGTTATACATTGTCTATCCACGATTTTGTAAGTTGTTATATAAAAATGAGTAACCTTTAATAGTTTAGTATTTGATGCGGGTGTCATAAAAAACATTTCACCCTTACGACGACAAACATCGAATAATAGACACTAACTAGCAATCGACACGACCAATCATGCGTAACACGAATCAATGGGAAAACAGCAGTCAAATAAATCTAACGAGCTTTCACATCTGCATGTCATTGGAATAAATCAAATCACATTTGAATGCATCCGTAAAATATTTTTGAACTATTTTGAATGCACTGTGCCATAAAAAAGTGTCCCTCGTAAGTCAACCCGTTCACTGACACGTATTCAGCGGATATAAAAAAGTTACACCCATATTTTGCACTTCCGATATCGAATAATAGGGTCTATTTATGCATTCTCAATAAATGAAGAGTATTTTTTTACTTCTATTATAAATCAAAATGTATTATTTATCTTTAGAGAATCTGAATCTGCATCCTATTGTTATTCGGGATATGCGGTGTGTCAAGGGTGTAATGTTTTTGTGCAACTTGGTACTATGCTTAAATTCAAATAATAATACGACATTCTAATATAAAAATTCCTTAGCTCATTTACCTACGTTCTATTTTTCCGTTCATTAAAAATGCACGAAGGTAAGTTATCATTTCAGAATAAATGTATGCCTATAATCATTTACACGCTCACCCATTTTCACTCAGCGTGTGCAGATCTTATCTCGTGCATAAATTAAACGGGACGTAGGTCGGCCATTTTGAATATTTCGAGTACCGGGGGTGTATTCGACCGTGGGGCAGTAATTATTTGATTGGAGTCAAGAGGTTGCATGCCGAGATACCAGTCGGGCGTTATTGTTCGCGCTACGGACTTCAAGTGCGAGGTTTGAGTGTTTTATCAGAAGTACGGTATGCCGTATTCGCACTTATGGCATTCGAGGGTTAAATTATTTGAATTTGGAATTTGAAATCTAAAATGTACGAATCTATTTTTACTTTGGTCTTTTACAAATGGGTAAAAGTAATAATTTTGCGATATTTAAATGAGTGTATTAAATATACGAGCTTTGCATAATTTCTGCATAACAAAAGACTTTTTTTCAATAAATATATCCTGTCGAACCCACAATGAGTCGAACCGAGATTATCAATTAGTATTGGAAACTTACAGCTTGCATCAGTTGCATATTATTAAAACATTCAATAGGCGAGTAAAAAAATCAAAAAACATCTGAACGGAAAGGTGACAGGGTTAAAAACGTCAACCAGAATACCCTAATCCGCTCTCTAATGCATATAATTATTATTTCCGATACTTTATCAAAGAAAATAACAATCCTTTTTGCATATGCGTTTTACGGAAGTGTGAATAAAAAATGTCACCCTCAGGTAGAAATGGGTCGCCCCAAGGGTTTTTGGTAAGGGTAATACGAGATGATTATATTAGAATTTTTAAGATGTTTATTATGCATGGTTCTCAGGAGGATTGGACAGAATGCCTAAGGCAAAACGATTTTAAGGGTTAAAATTATTGGTATTGTGAACTTGACGGTTGGCGAAAAATATTTGTCAAGTAGGCCCGACTAAACTTACGGTAGTTTTACAAGCGCACTTACATTTGGTTGAATTATAAAATATTTCAAGTTTCAAGCACAAATATATATATAAAATTAGCACAACAATAATTCGGGTTCGTGGCTTAGGCTCCCAGTGGTCGACGCACCTGTGGCTAACGTCCCCGGCCAGTTAAATTTCATTCGAAGAATTTTTCAATCAAAAATTACTGGCAATAAAAGTGTTTCACAAAACTTCCAAAAATGATAGAGCTGTTGGAAAAATATTTATTTTTAGGTTTCGCAAATCGCCAAAAATATCAAAATTATTTATTTATTATAATATCTTAAATCAAATGTTTAGACTTCCATAGCTCCACAAAAAAAAATGCCCAGCATTCAAACATTCAAAATAGGAACATCAAACTGACATCACCGAGCAAGACCATCTTTTGCACCCCGTGGGGTAACTGTGGTTGTTTGTATAGTTTTTTTATAACTTTTTATAGGGTTAAGTCCAGGTAATCCTGTGTCCTCTCACTATTGAATGGGTTTTGACGTATAAAAGGATTATTTTTTAATAGATAATTAATGATGTTGCCGTTGTTATGGTTTGGTTGGTCTATGTTGATATTTGATTCTTCACGTGCTGTCATTGTGAGATGGAGCTTAGTTTGATTGCTTATTATAAGCATTTATTATTTAGAAACTCTGAAGTTCGTTTGTGTTTTCAAATCACAAGGATTCCTCGTACTTACCACGTACACAGGGACAACAATAATAAAATTAACAAACCACCTCAAGCAACTCAAATGCAAAACAAAAGAGAAAAAATCAAAGTCTGCGCCGAGAAGTTGATAGGCAGACAAAAACAAAAGACAGCTGATAAAGTTCATCGACCTACGCCAACGTGGCGTAACTTTCATTCTTAAAACGTACCAAGTTAGTAACCTACTTTTCATTAATAAGGCGAGCTAAAAAAATGCACGAAGAAAGTATCAAAGATTGAGCGAGCGCGAACTTCACGAACAGCTGGCGAGGGAATCTTGTGGATACGCTTTAGGAATATTTAGCTTTAATATCACTGTTCTTGGTTTTTACACCCACACGTAGCAAAGAATATGGTCAAAATTCGACAATGCATTTTTCAAATCATATAAAAGTGTAGGGCAATATAGTTTTCAGGGCACATCAAACAAATCATGTTTTGACTATCGGTAATAGACGCAAGTTGTGCTAGTAAACTAGGTTGACAAAGAAGAGGTGAATTTAAAAAATATTAATTTTAGTATACAAACGTGGCGAATCAGACATACGAGTAATCAGTAATCACAGCTTAATAGAAATATTAAGTTTCCCGCCATTGCTACGTCGCGTCGTCGTAGCAAACTACATTTTATACTTTTAGCAGCGAGGAAGGATATAAATACCCGTTCGATAACATGGCTGAGTATTCGAAGCGTACCCGAAATTGAAGCGGCTCTATCCACAAGACCTTGGTCCTGCACCAGACCTCTCCCCGGCCGTGTTGGTATGTCGACCATCAGATTATTTAAGTAAGGGCATAGAATGCGCACTTATTTTTGCCCACTATTAAATGTCTTGCGCACATGGCTAGTCTCCAACAATAGTATGTAAGAAATTCAATGTTGTGCTAAGATAAATAAAAATAAATATTGACATGTACCTAAAATAGCATTAGGTATATTTAGATTTAGATAGGCAAATCAAATATATATTAGACACATAAGTGATATACATATAACTACTAGTGGTTTCTTTTTCACTTCTTCCACAAGTGGACAAAAATTTTAGTAAAGAGAAAATCGATTATATTTTATTTTTTATCTGATGATATAAAGGTATATGTATGTACATAAAGTGAACAAGTTAACTTGTCTAAGTTCTTATTTTGTAAGCCTAAAGGAATATAGTATTTGAGTTCCGAGTTCTCCGTTGAGATTGACCGCTGTGGTAGATATTCACCTAGGGGAGATATCATCATCCACAAGACAGGCATATCCTCCCTATTCCGGCGCGTATTTTTCCCTCGCTCCCGGCAGACGGCGAGACGCCCGGCAAAAAATAATTAAAACGACCGCCGACGACGAAAGCGAAAGCTCTCCGTCTGCCGCGTAATTAGTACAATGGTGTTTCCTGACTTTGAACTTTTCAATCGTTCTGTTCATCTGCGAAAAATTAAGATCGATGAAACAATACACTGCAAGGGCGTAATAAGTCGCTTATCAGGGGGAGGCCTGTGTCCATTTGTGGTCCTGTGTAGACTGTAGATATAATATGTATGATGTTTCATATGAGCTGACTGTACCATAATCTGGTACCCATAACACAAGCTCTGCTTTATTGGAGCTAGATGATGCTGCGTGGATTATCCAGCATTATTATTATTACAATAAACGCTGTGAAGGCGTAACGAAATTAACGTGTTCTACGTATGATGGCTTGGCATTGGCTTGTGTCTTAAGATGAAGGCCTTATACCTCACTGCGAACTTCTTATGCCACTATGGTAATAATTACAAACACATGCATGTGAATCACTATGGATTGACCGCATCTTCAGTTCCAGTAGTGTTAGATGTTACGCCTCATTTTGTCTGGTATTTATGAATGAATGAATAAATTAAAATATTTTTATTTAGGTACCTTAAAACTACTATACACAATTAGACTTAATAGTATGTTAATTTATACTACCTACTTAAGTTACAAAATAAATTTGCTTTGTGTAGCAGTGTTTAAGGGAAATATGGCCTTCACTCAGCATTGTGCTGGGTTTCAGTGAAGACTAGAGGGATCGTTTCACGTCACGATCGTCAGGTGCGTGTTGTAGACATGAAAACAAAATACTAAAAAAAAAAACTTATGAATGTATATAAGAGTAAACAATTTAATAATTTAAAAGAATATTGCAACACTATTGTTGCCGTTTACTCATAATGGCTTCAGTGGTAACCATGAAAGCAAGTTTACCACTGAGGCTTAAACGCAGTAATGCTGGTCGTAGGTTAATAATAGTCATAATAGATGATTATAATATACATATTTTTATATTTTGTTTATTGGGTAATTAACGGCGTAGCTAATAAATATATGGTAATACATATTGATCTTATAAAAGCCAAAAATTATTTACACCTACTAGGTAAATATTAGGTTTAGGTAAGGTAAAGCGCTTTATATACCTACAATTAATGAAACTTCAACAGAGCTTTACTAAATAGGTAGGTAGGTGCTAAGATACTCACTGCATTGTTTGTGTATGTGTATGTGCGATTGGTGGACATAGTGCTTCTTAATTTATAAAGAGCTCTTTAAGTGTCAATAATCCGCTGTGGACAGAAAACGTAGAGCGCTGGCTGCACCCGCCGGGCAACCTGCTCTACGTGTCCAGTACTACAACATTTTCAGGATGCTAATGTGGCTGCTTGCTTGCTTGAAGAGCATCTGGTATGTTAGCGGAGGTGCGCACGGGCGGCTTTCACGCGATCATTCGCAAAAAAGTCGCTTCCCTACTCCAGCGTGCGTGAGCCAGTAGCAACGGCATCCTGCAAATGACTGTTTTGCATCTGGACTGTCCCATCCAAAATAAATGGATATTGATTGGGGTCTATCTCTATTTAAATGTTCATAAGGCTAGCAGGTATTCAATTATAATTTTATTTTATTACATTATATTTTTGTCTATAATCTAAATCTAGTTCAATTTAATTGTATTTGATTTCATTGTGTCATTTTATGTAACATTTTCTTAATCCAATCACAGTCCATATCACTTACATGTGTTAAGGATTGTGAAGCTGAAATAAATGAGTTAATAATAAATTATCTCCAAACGGTGGTATGGAGCGGTTCGTGACAATGATTCCGAGTTCAAGGTTCATATAAAACCACCATTACAACATATTACATATAGGTATCGTAATGAAATCGTCTAGTCTAGCTCGTTTTCGCATATCTCGACCATATTCACGAATTTCGTCGCGAATTTCGTGTATCGCCATATTGGAATATCGCTTTTATGGGTCCCTAGAGCGGCGTAAGGTTCTTCAAGGTATTGCTATAAAACTTTAGGGTACATTTTAGTACATTCTGTTTTGTGAGGCGTGCGAAGCTTGAGTGACAGAAATTCTGAGATGTCTATGAGCTCCAAGGGTAAGGCACGTTTTAGTAAAGGTTAAAGCTTAATGGTCTTTATATTTATAAATAAGAAAACTTATAAATAAAGACTAATCGTTAAAGCTCGTAAGATCGCCTAAATTTATCGAAGGTGCCTTACCACTTTAAGGTGGAACGATTTACTTTTCCCGTGAGTAGGTATCAAATTTGTTGCGGTTTTTAATATTTTCTACGTTCTACTATGAATAAAACTAGCGGAAAAATAGTTTGCCACAAATCATAAACCATTATCTAAAGCCCTTAAGGGTGCATTTTCTGTAAACCTAATAATAGTTACCTCCATCTTCACCCGCTTTGGTACATTGCAGCGCCCTGAATGAAGTAAGCCAGTGACATCAATATTTTCAATCTAAAGTTTAACCTAGGAACAAGCCGATTCAAATGAAATGTAGGTAGGAACCTAAGTACCTTCGCCGATACTAGCAGGAAAATACATGAACGTAATCACCGAACCAATATGATAGCCGAAACCTTTTTAATTTTCTGAAGCCTTACCCGCAACCAATTTTTCCATATTAAAAACTTGAAAAATTAATTCCTCCCGAATTTCCTTCGTGAAATATGAGGCCACGTTAGTACTCGCACTTACGCGTGACGCAAATTTCGTTACGTTGCCATAGGGTTGAAACTACCCCCCGCGCAGCATCAATCTTCACCCCCGCCACCTACGGCCGTATAATACAATAATATATGTCTAACTTTCGGACCGGCCCTGTAGGTGACCCCTCTCGCTTCAGCCCGTGAGATTAGCTATAGAGAGACAGAGATGGGTGCGGGTGGAGGCGTCCTAAAGGGTGTAGGGAGTGTGTAGGGTGCTATTGAAATTGAAGCGGGGTTTAGACGCGGATGACGCCTGGCTGGAGAATAGATGGAAATTTCCTCAATTTAGCGTTTTCGGCTAACAATGGAGCTTGTTTAATTTTTGGTTTTAAGCAGTTCTCTATTCGACGGGATTTGGTTTGATCAATATTAAGGAACTTAATATTGATTGATTGTTTATTGGTTCCTTAATATTAATATGTTTTTATTATTTGATTGTAATTTTCTTTGTTAATAAAGGCCATTGCCGATCTATAAGGAACCAATCACTTACAATTGCTTAATAGAAAAGTAATATTTTAATATTACTTTGCTAAAAGTGGCCCACTTAAACATTTATTTTAGAAACTAGAGATTGACCACTGACAAATGTAGAGACCCCTGCTCAGATTTGATATTTATATTATTGATTATAAAACATTTTTTGCGGTTTTGTTAGATGAAACAAAACAAACTTCTCTAAAGTCTATGCCATTGACCAAACCATCACACAGAGAGTAAAACCACAGACAAATGCAAGTCTATAGAAATACAAAACAACCCTTCAGAGCAGACGGGTTGAAAACAAGTCGCAATCCAAACGCAATTAATAAAGTTACAGCTACAATTTATATTCGCGCCGTGTTCAGGTGTGGCGAAGCCTTTATCTCGGCTTGCGGCTTCAGCTTTGTTAGTATTGTGGATGTTGGAGATGTAGGCATTGTTTTTATGGCTTTTTGCGCTACAAAACAGCGACCGATGTTTTACCTACTCACAGGGGAAACCTAAGAATTAACTTAACTAGTCTAGCTCCCCTAACTTAACTCCCCTAAAACTCGCAGCTCGCTTCAGTGTATTTTTAACGCCTTTACTGCGATCACCTATCCATCTACCAGGCGTGGTAATTATGACAAATCCCCTTTGTTTAGGGGAGCATGTTCAGCAGTGGACACAATGTGTGCTGATGAGGATGAGGAGTCTAGGTACTCGCTCAGGTTTGCAAGTTAATTGATTAGACAGAACACTAATTCTCCATACTATAGATATGCTATAGATTAATTGTACTCCAACGTTCAAAATCCATCCTCAGTGTTAGATTCAAAGTCGAATTTCATGTGGACTTGGTGCGTCTGATGCGCGCTTAAAGGCAAGATTTCGATTTCAGGTTGACTGTACTTCAGCGGTTCGCTACGCAACGGGAATCATTCGCATAAAAATATGTATGGAATAAAATTCACAACGTAATGTCTCGCTATGTAAAGGGAACCATTTAAATAAACCAAAGGTGTACCAGTAAATGTAATGTCGTAGAACTCGCTGTCGCATTTGATTTCCTAAGCATAGATGGACAAACCATTGATTTTACGACTCTCGTTCGTTGATCTCCCAAACCGCGCAAGGTGCACCCTCCAGCATTCCCGCTGATTGATAAGGTCCCCTCGCCGCCGCCGTCCCTCGTCCTCTTAGGGGATAAGGCGACACAAACTATAGGTATATATACCTACTTGTATGTAGTACTGATTTAAACGCTCGGCCAAAAACGGTGTAGCATTTCTTGATTTATGTCTCGGCCATAGGAAATCTTAACCTCACAATATTTCATTTGGAAAATAGCATGTAATAGCATGGGATAGATAGATAACTTGTTGGCATTCTATTTGTAAGGATAATGCTATTGTATTTTATTTTTTACATAAAACGTAGATATAGTTTTGCCTGTCTTTTTTTTTTATAAAGACAGTAAATTTTATCCCTTGACTTTAAAGGTAATCTAACAGTCAACTTAATGACAAGTAAATGGGTTACTGTTACACAAAGACTTCGACAAAAGCCGAACTCTAGGTCTACTCTACTAGGTCTTACGTAAAAAACCCTCCCAAACATTATCTCCAAAACCCTCAAAGGAATTCCAACTTCATACAGCCCAAATCACTACTCCACACATCTACATACTATCTCAAACAACCCTTACCACCCTCCCTTATCTCTCGCGTCAGGCTATACTTAAACCGAGGGTTGAAATAGGAATAGTCGCATTAGGCCCCAGAATTACAGACGACCGTCAAGCCTAACGTGGTAAAATTGCCGACCACCTGGGGGTAACCCACTTACACCCCCTCCTGATGAAATCCTACAATTTATTTTCAATCCTATGCTAAGGGAATACAGTTGATTTTTGGAAGGGATAGTCCTGGCCGTTAAAGTTGTAGGTAAAAGTTAGCGTTTGACCCCACTCGTATTTCGGGTCCGCAAGGGAGGTTTAGTCATCAATAATGCTAGGAGGAAAGCTTTGCTGGATGCGAGCTCGATTTGTTACAAGGAACTTTATGTGGGATGTTGAATTGTACAACTTACTTACCTACGTCTTTACTTACCTACAAAGGCAAAGCTCCGAACGCTTGTCCTAAAAGAAAACATTTATTTTCTACTTCTATATCACGATTTTTAGGAATACAACAAATTATTTGACTTTTACTCATATGGTAATAGAGCGAGCAGTCATACAACAATAAAATTTATTACAAAAACTGTAAATGAACAAACCGGAACATCGCGTTGATGTCTTTTGCTTGCTACGAAATTACGTAGCACTTCGTAGCAAGTTTAATCCGACCTTAATTTAATGAACTTCATGATTTTTCCGATAAAAATATTTGTTGAAAGATTAAGTTAAGGTTTTGTTGTTGTATTCAACCAAAAATAAATAAAAAAACATTAGAATATGCTATCGATCTTTAGAAAGCGCAACTACTGCCATCTATGTTTCTGTGTACCTAAGATGTTCGATCTGGCGAATATTGCTGCTATTCGCCGCTAGATGTCAGTGCAAGTTCTCTTATTGGAATTAAAATAATGAGTACTGGAAAAGCTCGCTTAAAAAGGAGGGCTGGCACTGATTTTTATTTTATGACTTCTAACTATTGCGATGGCATTCGATAAAATCACCTTTATGAGGATTTTTGAGACAATTTCTCTTTCGAATTGGTTTTCTTATGTGAATAATAAGTACTTAATTCTAAAATTATAAGGAAAACTTAGCCGTTAACCGTCTGAATCGTAATTTCTGAAGTGAACCAACCAATGAAAGGGTAGCGAAAGTTAAGCAGTTACCATAATGTGTTTCTTGGTTTATGTTATGGAACAATATGCGAACCTTGCCCTAGAGATTTGCAGGTAGATTTCTTATTAGAATGAAATCACGAGGAAACGTGTGGACGTTTTCATGAAAATTACCACCTTAGTACCTATGTTTTTTGAAGTTGAAATTGTCTTTCAACTATGATTGATATTTCAATCGAAATCGCCTTTTAACTTAGATATATTTGCGAATTAATAATAAATAATAAACAATGCTGGACAATTCACACAGTATTAATTATGTAGCCTTGGGACTAAGCAGAGCTTGTGTTATGGGTATTGGATAACTGATATACTTAATACAATATACTATATTTTTATACATATATTTTTTATTTACATAGAAACATCCAGAACACTCGGAACAAAAATCTGCAGATCGTACAAACATTTGTCCCGAGGCGGGAATCGACCCCTGCGTCGCAGGCGGACCTTCGCCCGCCGCGCGACAGAGGTCGTCTCTAATAATAGAAAATATAGATCTTTTACTCAAAAATCGTCGTTTGTTTTCTTCTGTTGACTAACAGACTTTAAAAGTGTGAAAGATTCTTTATTTAATATTTTTATATAATTTTTAAGTTGCAGATTTTATAAGTAGCCTAGGGGCATGGTAAGCACGTACCTACGGGTACGTGCTTACCATGCCCCTAGGTCAAACCTAAAAGTTCTTTGGAGTAGCTCCCAAACAGACGCGGCCAGTACAATTTAACAGTACAAACTAGTTTCTGCCCGCGACTTCGCACGCGTGTTTACCATAGAAACGTTAAAAGGTAATTTCTACCCCATGGGCACTGCTTTATGGGATTTTAGCCTATGTTTTATTCCAGGCTTAGAATTACCTGTTTGCAAAATTTCAGAACGATCCAATCTGTAGTTTTGGCGTATAGTGGTAACAAACGTCCATTCGTACATCCAAACTTTCGCAATTATAATATTAGTGTGATGTGATGTGATTTTATTTGATGTGATGTGATGTGATGTGATGTCGTCAATACTATATAGTTATTCTGTGGCTATATTTTATGAAATTGCCGCCAGCGTAGGCAGTGAGTGCAAGAGGATTAAACCTTCAGACAAACCCACGGACGTGGTACCTTTCTCCTTCCTAAACTCATATATCAAATTAATTAACGATAGAAAAATCAGACCAAATTGATAGATTCTAACTGGCATCTAAAAGGTTAAAAAATCCAATAAAAACCCATCAAATACCTTCTAGGTACGATCGTTATTCAATCTAAGTTGAATATTCCAATTTCAAACAAACAGCGGCGATGCATGTCCCTGGCAAGACAAATAGAGCTCCTCCCCCGAGTTGACAGTTCACCTGCTACGAACCAGCAGAACGTGAGAAAACAGGCCGCGTTTGCAATGAAAGCTGGGTAAAGCGATCAATGTCATATATAATAATAAATATTGGTAAATAACGCTAGATATATAAGCAATAGCTACTCGTACCACTCACAAGTGGTAATTGTTGTTCAAACCACACCACCCGAACCACAGTTCCATTAACGGGACAAAATAATGGGACCACGAGAAAACACCCTAATTTCGGCACAGTGAGCAGAGCTTGTGTTAATATGTAGGTATTAGGTGACAGAAATAATAAAAAAAACTACTAGATACACCTGTTACAAATGTTGTATAAGTATTTACTAATTAAATAAACATAATTTAATACAAAAACCTCATGACCTGGAACAACAATTCGTTTATAGAACCTTTGTCGTACCTGGCGTCTACCGACAACAACGGCGCGAATGAGATAGAGAATAAAATTTGTCGTCTGGCGTTTATTTTCTTGTGTGGATGTAAAGCCTCATGCTTTGATGTACCCAAGCAATCGAAATCCCTTCATCGATTCATTATTTAGTTTGGCCTCACTAATCACCTACACACTGCACTATAAAGGAGAGTAACTAAGTAATAGGTCTTTGCCTCCTGTGATATAACGATACAAGTGAAAAATCAACACTTTACAGGAGACCAAAATCAAGATTTAAAAAATTCTAGTTCGTGAACTAAGTGGGCTTGGTTACACTTAAGTACCATCTATTGTAGATAAAAACATTTAAATTCACTGTGAATTTTAATTTTTATGTTAAATATTATAGTTTTAAAGTAACTCAGACCCAAAAAATCGTAAGTTTATGCTGAGAATTTCTATGTACAAATCACAAAAAGGGTACAGCTTGATTTAAATCACCCATCACAGGAGGCACAGAAATGATGTAAACTTAGTTTTAATAACCTTCACCATCATTATCTACAGCCCACTGCTGGACATAGATCTCACAAGCAAGCACCTTAATAGCTTTTGATCATCGAATATTCGTGAATAAGTTACGCATTTACACGTTATCTTTCAGCAATAAAATACGTAGGCGCCTTCTTTGTTTCCCCACTTCCTGTGCTAATGCGGCCTTAGGTAATCTGGCCCACGGTAAATTCTGTAAACGTTCTTATGTACATAGCCTGATATCTGCTCGAAACTGATTGGATTTTGGACTCTACCGACGTTCTAGTTACACCAGAAATAGGTGAGCATTTTATGTACTCACCTTTCAAGGTCTGATGAATATTCAACTCAGCGTCAGTAAAATTTGGCTTAGGTAGGTTAGGGTACTTATTAGTTTACGGGGCGTTGAAAAACCACCATAAATACATGTTTCAAAAACAAGGGTGGTTTTGTCATAATCACCACGCCTGGCCGGCGGATTGGTGGTCAAAGGCGGGATGTTAAAAATATACAGAAGGAGGCATTTATCTAGTTACTACCCTTAAGAGGCAAATCTAACTGGTTTGGTTGTCAAACTAGGCCCAGTACTTACGGGATCACCGTGGTAAAAAACTCGAATTCAAATTCAAAGTGCTTTATTTCCTTTAGACCTTACAGAACTCTTGGACACGTCACAAAATTAAAATTAATTAAGTAAAACTAGGAAATAAAATTATCACTTTTTGACACATTTTATTCACTTCAATCTTTTTAGGGTAAAGTCATGAAGCGAATAAGAAACCTTTACCTTGTTAGGTTGGCAGTTTTCGAGATGGAGCAAAACTTGTCCCAAGATTTTTTATCCATTAGATAATCTGATATTTTGCAGTAAGCCTTTTTACAAAGGATATGTTTGACAATTTGTTTAAATTTATTAATTGATATATTTTTCAACTCATTTGGTATTTGGTTGAAGAAACGTATACATTGCCCTGTAAAAAATACATTAATCTTGTGTTTATTCTTATTTCTAGCCGAATTACATAAAATTCTACATAATTTCATTGAAAAAAAATTACGATAAAAAAGTTATGAAAGTGTACTGTTTCCCACATATTTTGGTCGATATCTCAGGAGCCCTGCGGTCTATTGAAATGACTTATGTTTCGTAAGTACTAATTATTTGGTTCCTCTAAGCCAGTTTTTAGGGTACGGGTGAAAACGGAACCCTATTACTAAGCTCCGCTGACGTCCGTCCGTCCGTCCATCTGTCACGTGGCTATATATCTCATGAACCGTAAGAGGTAGACAGTTGAAATTTTCAGATAATGTGCTTGCCGCTTTATCAACAAATATTAAAAATAAAATAAATATTAAAATTAAAGGGGGCTCCCATACAACACACGTGATTTTTTGGCTATATTAGCTCTTAATTTGTTAAGGCTCTCTCTTGAGCTACAATAAATACACACATGAAACTTTCTATTACCAAGTAACACTTCAATTGTAATAATAACAAATACTAAAAATAAAATAAAGTTGAAAATTTAGACGGGTCTCCAAACAAGTGAAAATTTGATGTTCTTTGAGTTGCCTGATTTTTACGCCCTTCGTGTGCGAGTCGACTCGCACTTGGCGGTTTTTATATAATAAGTGGTGTAGTTTTCTTGTAATAAATAATAATTAGATTTTTTGCGCTTACGCCTTTCCAAATAGGTACGCTCTGTCCCGCTTCTATGAATGCGAATCGTATTCCTATCCTATTCGCACAAATGGCTGCAAGATGCCCTCTTAACACAAGCTGTGCTTATTTTTGGGCTTGATGATGCTGTGTTCAGCATTATTTATTTTTATCACTAGAAGTTTTAGCTCAGCACATATAGTAAAGACCCTACCTTTACTTTATAGCTGAAGATTTAAAAAAAAATTATTTATATCAATAACGCTATACAAATTCCTGATAACTCCTTGATGGGGCAAAGAATTGCGTATTATAGGCGTAGGTATTAATAACTCTCCATAATTATCTAGTTATGGGTAGAGATGAATGTATACCTACCATACCAAAAGAATATATTTTGCACTGGCTTATACCTGTAGCTTCGCACGGGTTTTTTTAGTATAAAAAGTATATGTCATGCAAAATTTTTGACCGATCCATTTAGTAGTTTCGGCGTTTTCAAACATCTAAAACATCTAAACAACGGCACAAACTTTCAACTTTATAGTAAACTAGCTGCACCCCGCGGCTAAGCCCGTGTGGAAATTGATTGCACACCCCGTAGGGGTAACTTCGTAAAATAAAAAATACCTGTATCATTATTTACTTATTGTCTATTTATACTGAGTTTTGACTGAATCGAACCAAGGAATAATAATTTTACATAGAAACTTTACCACCCTTTTTAACCCCCTCGGAGGTGAGGGACATTATTGAGAATTATATTAGCATATGTGTTATTCGGGAACTTAAACTATCTACATACTAAATTTCATCTAAATAGGTAAAGTAGTTACTGAGATACGTGGTAACAAACATTCACTCGAACTTTCGCGTTTATATTTTATTAGTATGATAGTAGGATCTAGGTTTATTCCATTTGTGCGGGGTCTACCAGTATCTCCAAATGTTGACACCGTAGTGATCTAAGATTTTTTTATAACTCAAATAATCCTTCAGATATCTGAAGATGTTGGTCCACTCCACTGTAAGGTGAAGCTTTGTATGCTTCGGTTTGGAGGGATCTACCCACATACAAATACTAAGAACGTTTAGAACAGACTACTTGGCACAAACTAAAACCAAGTCCCATTCCAAAGCTTAGAAACCTATTAGTAATTCCCAAACCACAACCGAATTGAATTCCTCCAATAGGATCTTTGACGGTACTATTTCAGCGAATCGCATTGCAATTGCAATGTAATTGAATTCAATTGAATGGGAGCGCATGTTGCAAACTTGCTGCTGAGTGAGAACGGATTAGTGGAGAACTTCAGCAGTTTCAGATGGTATCTTGTTGGTAAAATCGTTTGAAATTCTATGTCAATGTGTTAAAATGGTTTCTAAAATCTTCATCAATTGTGGATCAACACACATTGTTCGACTCAGCGACCATGGTAAGCACGAATCTACAGTTTATGCACGAATCTACGGTTTTTATGATTTTAATTTGAAATTATTCTCTAATATCGAAACAAATTCTCACAGTCATCATATCCAAAGGATGTATACTTCACTTCTTCCTGATGAACTGATGAGAGAGATAGAAATGGCGAAAATCAAGCATGGTAAGATATTGACCCAACATTCCATGTTATTATAATACTAATAGATTGATAGATATATGTTCCATTGCTGTGTTGATAAAATGATAATTTCAAATCAAAAACAAAAGCACGAATCAAAAACTGTATCTAACCTTTAACCTGCGTTTTTTAGGGTTCCGTACCCGTACGGTTAAAACGGAACCCTATTACTTAGCCTCCGCTGTCCGTCCGTCCGTCCGTCTGTCACATGGCTATATCTCATGAACCGTTAGAGGTAGACAATTGAATTTTTTAGATAATGTGTATTTCTATTGCCGTAACAACAAACGCTTAAGAACAAATAATAAAAATAAAATAAATATCAAAAAAAAAATCTTGAATTTTATGTAATTCAAGTTATTTACCACGGGGATCCCTTGAGTTCAGAGATCTATAGGCCTAGTTTGACAACGAAACCTGTTAGGTTCGCCCCATAAAAAAAACGTTCTCTCATGCTCGATCAGATTCGCACTGAGCAGGACAGCATAATTGATGACTCATTCTCAATCTCATTCTATAAAAGGGGTACCTTTAGACATGTGATGTTGTAACATACATACTATTTATCTATTTATTTATTAACCATTTCGTTACATAGTCATAACATTGGTAAGTCTCGAATTATATGTATGGTATTATATATATGGTATTATTAATTAAGGTAATTATGGTACCTAGTAAATTAATTTAGAATAATCACACGTCATTAAATACTTTAAATAAAAACTAGGTACACTTTTAACTTAATTATTGTTAGTTTAGTTTGCATAAAGATTAAAAATTAACATGGCATTAATAATAATAATAATACCGTTTATTGAAAAAGATTTAAGACTTAAAATTATTGCATCGTTGATCCCCAAACTAGGATACACCTGTATCTTAAGGAACCATCTTCCGTGGGTTCTTTACATAAAACATATCAAGCTAACTTTAAACTATGTCTTAATAAAAACAATAATTTGAAAATATATTCGTTGATGTGGTTAAATGGTATTAAAAAAAGTTTGTGTTTGAAGGGAGCTTTGTTATTTCTAAAGGCAATTTGTTGCCTTTAGAAAAAAAAAAAGTAATTTAATAAAGTAAATTACATTTTACTTAACCACATGCCTACTTAGATAGACCGTAAGCAATGGAACATGAAATTCTTTATTGAAAAAGAAAATTACAATTCAATAATAAAAACAAATTAGAACTAGTATTTACAATTGAAACAATTAAGCTACCTGCAGACTGTTGCAAACAATCTACAGGTAGATTATAATATAATTTAATGTTACCCCGTTACATTGAAAGCTCTGAAAGCTCTCAGGGCGGCACTGAAGCTATATACCTACTAGCCAATTTAAATCGATCAAAGCACATGTCTCATACATAGAGGCAACTAAATTGAGCACGTAACGAAGGGGGAGGTAGGGGGAGGTGGAACTTGCTTAGATAATGTGCATACATTAAACTAAGACCAAACTAACGCAGGCGTATCTTGATGAGGGAACTTCGGAACCCGCCTTGGCAACAGCTTATTTTGAAACAGCTTAGTTACTCCTTAATTTTTATTATAAATGTTGTTACTTATATCAAAAATTAAAAGGGACCTCCCATACAAAAAACGTGAGTTTTTGGCTATGTTTAACCAGGCTGTATCTCTTGAACCGTAATAGTAAGATAGTTGAAACTTTGATTTGCACGATTAAGGTCAAACAAGGTCCGTCAAGTGCGAGTGTGACCCGGGCGCCGAGGGTTTCGCACGATTGTCAAGTATACCAATATGTACTAGGTACTGGTTAGACACTTTGCTATTTGATGAATACCAACAAATTAAAGGTACCTACATTTCAGATGTATCGGTTTGCAAACTTCGGACTAGTTATATAGGGTAATAGTAAAATTTTCGTCTTTTTTTCAAAATATTTCAAAAAGTATGAAATTTCAAAAACAGTTTTGAGATGCACAAACCGATAACTTTCATTTGATATCCCACTCGATGAGGTAGCCCTTTTAAAAATGATGCCCTCTTTTTTTGACCATTTTTTAAAAAGTGGTCCTCTTACAGACTTCTCCATATTTTTCCTGTAAAATATAGTTCCATATCTACAAACGGTACATACATTTCAGATGGATCGCTCTGCAAACTTCGGAGATTTTAATTTTTCGACTTTTTTCAAAATATTTCAAAAAGTATGAAACTTACAGAAATTTTAAAAACTGTTTTAAAAAGTACCAACCAATACCTTTTATTTGATACCCCACTCGGTGAGGTAGCCCTCACTTTTGAAAATTATCCCCCCCTTTTTGACCATTTCTCAAAAAGTGGTCTACTTACAGACTTCTCTATATTTTTCCTATAAAATATAGATCCATATCTACAAACGCTACATACATTCCAGATGGATCGCTCTGCAAACTTCGGAGATAGGGAGAATGGGTATTTTTTTGACCTTTTTCAAAATATTTTAAAAAGTATGAAACTTACAGAAATTTAAAAAACTGTTTTGAAATGTACAATCTGATACCTTTCATTTGATATCCCACTTGACATTGTAGGTCTCTTTTAAAATTTCGACATCACAATTTGTACTGAAAATTTACATTTTAATTTTTCATTTATTTTTATTTATTTTTCTATTTATCTGTACAGGCGCACGAAATGTATTATTAAGTATTTAAAATTTCACGTTATTTGCAGCAGCAACTACAGCAGTAGTTGCTGAGATATTAAAGACGGAAAAAAGGACAGAAAAAGCGATGCCATAAGGGTTTCGAAACCGATCTCAGATCTTCGAAACCCTAAAAAAAAATTAAAGACCTACAGCGGTCCTACAAAAACAAACGATGTCTAAAGAGTTAGACATGTGTTTAACAAGAGTTTAATTAAAATCTAAACAATGTCTAAGCCGTGTCAAACTGTAAACCGTCGTAAAGCGCGGTTTTGTGTAAAACCGCGTTTTACGCTTTTGTTAAACACGCGCTCAACAAACTAACTTTTTTGTAGTGCAACTGCTAAGGTCCTATAATAAAAATGTCTAATGATCTGTTGCCGCTATAACAAAAAATAATACAAACAATTTTATTTTTATTTTACAAATAGTATTTAATAGATAGTTAGAATAAAGTAGTATTTACAATTGAAACAGTTGAACTAGCCGCAAGAGTGTTGGAAATAATCTAGAGGTAGGTAGCTCAACTGTTCCATACCAATAACAATCAGAAGCGTCTCCAAGACTCTCTCTCTCTGGCTGCGCATAACCCACGTTAAGTACCGATCACCGAAGGTAAGCAACGTCGGGCGAAGTCAGTACTTCTATGGGTGACCGCGTCATGTGGACTTTTTGGTTTATTTCGACTAGCTGTACCCGCGACTTCGTTCGCGATTGCCATACCTGCCGACTAATTAGGTATCGCAATTAATGAATTACAATTAAGTACACATTTTGACTTTCATCCCCTCTCCCAAGGGAACCGTAACTACTGAATTACGGGACAAAAAGTATCCTATGTATATCCTTCAGCGTGATGCACGGCCAAACATTTGAATATCATCCCCGCTCTCCAAGTATTCTGTCCTTACTCGTAGTATGAACTCAAATCATGCCAAGTTTCATTTGAATCCATTCAGTAGTTTCGGCGTGATGCGCGGCCAAGGTACAGACAGAAAGATAAAAATTAAAAAAAATGCAGTTTTGGCTTCAGTATCGAAACTGAGTGGAGGGAGACTGAGTTTCCCTCCAGATATTATGAGAGCCATAAACGGTATGCCTATAAGGTTACAGGCAAATTACGTTTTGTTGCGTCCTGGGCTTTTGACTCAAAACTGCCGTATTAACTTTTATGATTATGTGTAGAATTGCAATTTAAACTAAAACTATCTTCATGATTGATGCGTTTTATTTCCAGAATGTAAAATTATGTAAACGAGTAGTATTGAGATAGTGCACAAAATAATTTCCGTGGAATAAAGACATCCACGTGTTTTTTCTCAATAAAATGTTTAGCAAAAAATCTGAAAAAAATACAGTTAAAGGATGTAAAAAATTAGAAAACTATAAAACATTCGTAATAGTGCTTTACGACTTTGTTCCCCGAGGCAAGCGACATGTATTTCTCCTAATTCCTATTAGAAATGTAATGAATTGTTTTGTTTCTTGTTTGATATTTTATGCTTTAGTAGGTATTTAGGTATTACGTATAATAGTCATGTTCATTCATTCTTTTTACATCCGGCCAAATATAGTAGGACGAATGCTGAATGATTTAAGTGTACTTCTCTCTTTCGCTCTACAGTACTTTGAATAAGTCTATTCTTTTCTGTCTGATTTGAACAGACGGAGTTCTTGGTCGCATTATATTGACTGTTGTTGTTGTCGTCATGTTATACATGTGTATATATTATAGACATCTATATTTGTAAATTAATATTAGCACGTTAACCCCCTGTAAAAACATATGTTTTTGTTCGGAAGGTAGAAAATGCCTCATCATTAAGCCCCCCTTTGTACCTTGGTGCAACAAAGTTAAAAAATAAATAAAAATAAAATGGGATTAAGGGTTTGCGAGCTCTCACAAGATTTCTATTAGAACACACACACGCACAGCAAGTTCCTCTACCATTAATACATAGTCAAGTAACTCGGTTGGTACTACCGACACGTTCTGGATTCAGCAATTTATCTTCTTTGGACTAACCTCTTTAAGACTAGTGTATGGCCCAACGGCCTTGAGAGCACAAAATAATTATCTGTAGCCGTATAAACAATTTGTTTTATTCGTGAAACGTTCAATTTGTGTAAAATACTTTGACAAATATTTAAGTGAAAGAAAAATACTCCAAATCAACAGCGTTTAGAAGAAATATCCAAATATCGAATATTGATTTTTTCCAAATTTTGATATTTCTTCTAAACGCTACTAAGTTTGAGTATTATTCTTTTACTTCAATATTAGTCACAAATGGAACATTTCATGAATAAAACAAATTATATATACGACTACAGATAGTTATTTTGTGTTCTCAAGGCCGTTGGGCCATACACCAGCCTTAATTTACCATGCATTGTGGCAGACAGGATGAGACCTCTGCATCTGTCATCACATATACGTAAAATCATACCAGTAGTACTATTTTACCTGAGATTTAGCCAATGACGTGGCTGCTTACTAGAACTGTGGCGAGTTGTAATTATGGGGAGATTGGGCATTTGCTATGACGGAATTTAATTAATCCAACGAAATCCTGTCATCGCGCGGCGTCTTCAATAACACCAGGTTGACAGCGAGCGTACCTACACTGTTTTGAAATTGCGTTGTTGCTACATTCAAAAATAGGTTTTAAGCCTACTTTTTATACAAGCCTGCTCACATAAAAACTCAAAATCAAAGTGCCTTCGTTCAGATCGAACAGGGCTCTTAGCCACGTCGAAAATTCTATTCTTGGATAACTTTAATAATTTGCTGATAACTTCTGGTTCCTCGGTTAAAAGCCCACACCATCAAGACCTGAAAAACTAGATATGTGTTCAATGTGGCACAAAATAGTGTTATTTATAAGGGGATATAACGCGTGAGTGATGTCTGCCTTCTTGGGCACAACAAGGTTTCAAAGGAAAATTAAATATATTGTAAAGTGTGAAACTTTTTACGAGTAAGATAAGGAGTATGGTCACACAAAAAATTTACTATAACTTGCAACTTATCCCACTGTACCTACTCGTAAGTTATACAGGGTTAGCAGCGCGCGAAAGGTTGTCAGTAATTAAACAATAGCCCTGTATGTCTACATCTTTCTAGCTGTAATTAATGTATGTGTGTTATTTATCCGCTATGTAACTGTTTCATGTTACGCAATAAATAATTTACATCAGCCTTACTCAGCAACACATAGTACATACCCCCCATGTACTACATCTACGGAATATATAATGTAACATTGCCGTTGGTAACTATTGCCCACCGAATTCTAAGACTTTCATTGGTCCAAGTCATGAGGAATCTGTTTTCTTTCAAAGAGCTTTCATATAATAGATAAGTGAATACAAGAAACAAAATTATATACAATGCCTAGCCTTTTTTTAGATTTGGATTGTATCTGTGTGCCTGTAATTTTTCCTCGGCAATATTACAGATCGGAAGCATAGCAGTGCTGTTAATGATGAGTCAGATTGAAGAGCCTCTTCAAAGAGAGCTCCTTTTAACTCCTACTAATAACTACTGTATCAAGCAGACGAACAGCTTATTACCACCCCTACCTACAAGCTGTTCTCTTCTACCTTTATCTTTGTCCTGCCAAGGTTTAGACCTCGCTGCTTGTTTCTGTTCTTCCGACCAACTACAACCTGGGTCTCTTCAAGAAAAGAGTGTCTTCCAGAACTTCCTTTATACATCGTCGGCTGTTTAATGGAGGGGGCCATTTAATAATCGTTCTTTAGAGGAGAGGCTTTATTTGAAACTAAATTTAAAAAGGGCTCTGACCTAAATTAACAGTATGTCCCACACACACTAGTAGGAGGTCGGTCTTTTCGGTTCATTGGGTTCCGGACAAACGTATTTTTTCATTTTGAATCAGAGGCGATTTACAAAACAAAAATAAGAATGAAGACCCGACGTCTTCAAGAACTTGTTTGTGACGATGGGCAGAACCTGCAGTTCATGCAGTGTCAGTAAATTACCAATAAACCTGTTCAAATTAAAAAAATATTTTGATTGCATTTAATGACAAGTTTACATTAGACAAGCGCTTTCCATGAACTAACCAATTCGGACGCCAAAAGTGATCTTCGATTCTTGGAAATACGATTTGTGAAATAATCTCACTCGCGACTCATCGCAGTCCCATTGCAGTCAGGTTGCTAGTGTAGGTTGTGAAAAGTGCCATGATTTATAAAGGTCAGAGCACGTATAGGAGCACCGCTCCCGCAAAGCACACATGCCCGTTCTGACTGCACGCTCTCCATGCAGTGTCCAAACGGGCGACGCCTAGCAGCAAGCATGTTGTCTACGCACTCGCTCGGAAAAAAGCCGTATCTTGAAGTTCAAGCTTCAAACGTAAGCGTACCGCACGCTGTCTGCTATTTATGCTGTCACTGTATTATGTACAGATAACGTCTATCGCTGTTACTTGTGCCGTGTCCCACACCCTCGACAGGCGGGTAAGTAACAAAGGAGGAATTTCGGCATTGCCCTCCACCCGCAAACAAACGGCGGAGCTTCGCATTCCGTCCACTGCATGCCTCGCGTGACGGCGCTGCTCTGTGATCTTATTGTACGGGGTTCATGTACCTTTATTACGTGGGGTTAAGGAGGAGGGAATATACTGTGTACCCTAGCTAGGGTTCAGTCAGGTGTGGGCCGGTTTTCACCAGAGAGGAGAGATGTGTAAAATAATCAATATCGTTGTGTCAAAAAAGAGCGACATTGTACAACTGTAGAAATGTGTAAAACCAAAAGAATATAAAAAAATATTCGAAATACATAAGGACCGCATGGAGAGGACAGTAACTAAATTACTGTCCGCCTGTTCGGGTAGGCCCGAAAGGTCGACTTTGCCGAAGGAGGAATAAAAAAAAAATACGGAATAATACATCGATCAAGGTATCCGCCATCAAGGGAAGCTGTGGATACCTGATCGACGGAATAATAGAATGAAAAAGTCGAGCAGTTGAACTTCCTTCCTCATATTACCTGCCTTGGTTCGCTCATCTTCACCAGAATCTCTACAAACTTTGCATCTATCTAAACATTTTCTAATTCTGCACCCGAACTGTAACTAGCACAGTCTCATACGTAACTGGCCAGTTTATCAAGATCCATCGTTTACCGCCGCAGCATCTCATCGTCCTTGTAAAGTAGACGGGGTAGATGTAGGGAGGGGTCTTGCTCGGGTGGTGTGTCATGTACATTGTACGTACATGCTGCTGTCGGCTTAACATCCAACTTATTAGATGGTTCGGAAATTCGGTTCTACCCCGCAAGCACTAACGGTCCAAGATGGTAGGGATGGGAGACGGTTATCGAATTCGTCGATAGAGGGTAGGACAGCTTTTCGTACGAGTTACAAGCTCATGAAAATGAATTATGTATCAAGCAATTTTTTGTTATTGTAATTTTTTTTTAACTGACTTCGAAAAAAGGAGGAGGTTATATGTTCGGCTGTATGTATCTTTTTGTTTTTATGTGTGTTCGTCGATTTCTCCGTCATTTATGGACCTATTTTATTATTATTTTTTAATTACTTCGCTGTTGTATAGAAAATTATCTAGAGGTGATCTCATAAAAATGGTATACCCGAGGGATTAGTACCGCAAAACTTTAAAACAGTGTAAAATGAAGGTTTTTAGTATTTTCAAAACCATCGAATGAATATCAATGTCTTTCATCATTTGCTATTGTTGTACGTCTGGGCGTATGTTTTAAGATAATTGTTTAAGCATTGAACAGCTTTCATAGCAGCAAAATTGGTATTTTAAATTATAAAGCTGTTTTCTATGCAGACCGAAAACTTCTATTTTGAGTGTTATAATTATAATGGGGTATCTACATTTGCATGTAACACATTTATTGTGCTTGGCAATTGCGTGAGTAGAAATTTGCGCGAGAAACTTGCGCGATTCACAAAACTCATAATATCTCTGGAAGTAGACGTTGTAGAGAGTTGCGGGTTTCACCATAACGTGGGGGTTTTTATCTTATTTTTTCAATTTTCTCTCCTCCTTTCTCCTTAATAACAATAAACATATTTTAGGGGAAGAGGTAGGGAAAAGTCAGTTCATAAAACTATGATAAATGAAAATCACAACTCATTAGGTCTACTAGTTTCGAAGACATGAGGAAATAAGTTTGTAGTAGAAGAGTAGGTCCGCGTTGAAGTCTGTTATGTGCTACGTAGCATGTGCTACGAAATCTTTGATTAAAATTGTTTATCGTTATGGGAGTAGAAGGGGAAGGGAAGGGGAAAGTGAGATATTATATTAGAGGAAAGAAGGCAGAATCCACTGTCTAGTTCGAGATACATATATTCAGAGTGTTATGATTTTTGCCCATGTGTCCTCGCTAACGTCCATCGCGCAAATATCTGACGCCCAAATTTCACAATGTAAACGTCTTTCGCGCAAGTATACCAATAACAATGATTTGTTATTTGATATTGAACAAAACTTATGATTGGAATCCATTTTTGAGATTGTTTTTATTCAATTAATCGATATTGATTGGTTGTATTATCGTTGCAAGCGCCTCTCTATCTGATATCAAGTAATGCAAACGTTTGTAACCCGCTCGTTCCGAACCTCGGGCATACACGACTATTCACACTAATATCATATATGCGAATATTTGGATGTTTCGATGTATGTTTGTTACCTCTTTACGCCATAACAACTGAACCGATCGGGTTGAAATTTTGCCTAGATGTAGCTCTAAGCCTGAAATCAAACATAGGCTACCTGCTTTTTATCCCATAAAACAGTTCCCATCGGATAAAAACAACCTTTAAACGTTTATATGGAAACAACGCGTGCAAAGCTGCGGGCATAAACTAGTATTTTTGTATTTTGTATTTATTTATTTACCATTTATAACATAGGTCGTTATACAAGGCAAGTCAGAAATTGTACAATTAGAAAAGGATTAGAAAAATCTAGATAAAATACACATTTCATTAATTCCAGATCATATAGTTCAATGTCACGTTTTTATGTTTTATCTAAAGAAAGTGCAATAAATTAGTACTCATAAATTCACTGATGCTGTAGAATGCATGGCTTTCAAAGAAATGCTTGAGTAAGTTTTTAAAATGTTCATAGTTGTCAATGTCCGTAATGTTAATTGGTAGTTTATTATATACTTGTATTTTAATATATTCTCCCTGCTCTCGCACCTTTGCAAGGCGTACCATTGGTTTGACTAGTTTTTCCTACTACTAATTAATAACTAAATTACTAGTACGACCAGTAATTAATAACTAAATTATCATCATCATCGAACCACGCTGTCTGCAGCAAAAATTTAAAATGGTAACATCTCAGACTAGTTACATAATCCCACAGACTGCGGAAGTAAGAAACATCTGTCTACTATACGTAGACAGATTTTTCTCGCAGTTTACAAAAGATTACCAAAAAAATCGCTACAGAAGTATAATTCTGTTTCATACATTAAGTATGGTTAAGGTTGGTCCAGATGAAATCATAACATGTTATAAAATATAGTTAGGCACCTATTTAACATCCATACTAATATTATAAATTCGAAAGTAACTCTGTCTGTCTGTCTGTAACCTTTTTACACCCAAACGGCTGAACGGATCTCAATAAAATTGGCAGGGAGGTTAATGGTACCCTGGGGACGGATATAGGCTACTTAAAAAGCGCGTGCAAAACCGCGGGCAGCAGCTAGTGTTTTATAATGTGAACGCGTTATAATTTAACATTTTTATAATGTGAACGTGTTATATAACACTTGCTTCTGGCCGCGGCTTTGTACACTCTTTTCAAGTAGCCTATGTCCGTCCCCGGGATACCATCTATCTACTTGCCAAATTTCATTAAGACTCGTTCAGCCGTTAAGGCGTAAAAAGGTAACAGACAGACAGACATAGTTACCATTAGTAATAATGGATATGTTATATAAAACTTGCTGCTGTCCGCGGCTTTGTGCTCTGTTTTCAAGTAGCCTATGTCTGTTCCCGGGATACCATCTATCTACATGCCAAATTTCATTAAGATCCGGTTAGCCGTTTTGGCGTGAAAAGGTAACAGACAGAGAGACAGAGTTACTTTCGAATTTATAATATTATATTATTATCTATGGATTATGCATATCATGGATATGGATGTTACTTAATCTCGACGCACCCTTAGAGACACATTGTATATATTAGTAGATTATTTTAGTTAGTAGGTAGTTAGTATAAATAGTTTGAATTTATGTTGTAAAGCACCGCCAATCTTTATTTTTCTCACCATTGTTTTGGTTGCCTGAAAGAAATCCCGCCAAAAGGAAGGAAAGGTCGCCAGTTCCAATGCTGTTCCCTATAATATGTTTAATGAGTACTATCTGTTTTATAAGGTGATGACTAAAATTATTATCTATCTGTCTATTAATAGGAACTGTGTGTTGTGTCATCACTTTTAATAATGGCCGAATGTTTATGACGATTTCGATTTGTTGATCTTATAATGTAAACTTCAGTTGGCTTGTCCACAGGGAGGGATATAAAAAATACAGATCAGTAAGTTGTTGTTGTACTTTCTATCGCAAATATGAATAAAATATTGAATATTTGAGGCTGAGTCGTGGTTTTCATTAGTTAGAGTTTTTATGAGCCAGTATATGTGTCTCTAATCATGCTAAAAGTATTACCGATATGCTTCTGACTGCGCCACACCACGTTTGTGTGATTTTAGCTTTAGCCTGCATTTCTTTGTTCCAGACAGCAAAACAACCATGGCAAAATCAAACCTACAAAAGCTCCGCCAAGCTTATCAGACTTATCGGGGCCGTATTTCCCATTACACCATTAAACTCGCTAATTACAGAAGAAAGCGAAAGAAGCGGGAAGTATTGAGGTAGGTTCGGGAAGATTTTTACGTCAGTTTTCAGACGTCTTGCGAATTGTGCGGGAGGAAAAAATTGGCGTTTGTAACCCATTATTGTTGGTAAGCTTTTCAACGATTAATTACTTATTAGAAATGCCTGTTTAATAAAGGAGGCCCTGCAATAACAGCGACTTCCTCTATGATAAGGTTTTTAAAATAATTTTATTTATTATTCGCATGAGAGTAATTTAAAAATAATATTCGGTAGAATCCTTAATGAAAATATATTTTTATTTAACAGCTTTACGCTTTTTCCTGGATAAAAAGTAGCTTAGGTATTAGTCCAGGTCCAGTAAATACTTCATGAGAGTACCTATGCAAAGTTTCAGCTGAAGGATTCAGCTGAAACTCTCTAGTTCTCTAGTTTTAGCGTAAAGCTTTAAAAAAATCAAAACATCCTTCGTAACATTCACATATTTAATATTAGTGTGATACTAACTAGACAACTACTAACTACTACTAACTAACTAGGCAAGTACTAAGGGCTTCTAATAAGCCTGTTTATTAATTTACTCACGAATTTCCAGTAGAAAAGGATTCCAACTGGATCAACCGACACAATATGATACACTCATCAATCAACTAGAATAAAATAAAGAACATATAATAAAAAAGACATTTATTCTACTGCTAAATATTATAAATAAAATGTTAAAAAACTTTACACATAGGTACCTATAGATATCTATAGGTAGGTATTATAAGTAATTGTTGTATATATATATATATATATACAACAATTACTTATAATACCTACCTATAGATATCTATAGGTACCTATGTGTAAACATTGTAAAATTCAAAAGTGATTTTTTTGCACGCTTATTGAAAATTGTAGCATCATCTACTAAGTTGTTGAGGATGGAAGAACTTCAAACATCTTAAAACCCACCAATTCTCAAGAAGCGAACAATCTCGCTTTCGCGCTTTTACCGCTTCGAGCAATCATAATGAATATTTTATTTTATCATAGCGCTCCCCCGCGCTTGAGCCATGAACTTGACACCGAGAGAAAAATTAGTTCACAAGGCGAAAGTGAACTTTGTACAGAGTTTGCACTTTTTGAGACAACCTAGACTGAGATAAAAGAAGTTTCGAGACTTTGCGAGGAACTACGCTCCTATTCATCCCGCCGCGCTCGATTGAGCGCCAGCTTACGCGTTACGCTTTGCAGTTTTTTGACTAATTACCTACCTACCTACGTTCCACTAGAAATATCAAAACGCAAAACCCTTTTTATAAACAGTTCAAAGCACACAAGTACGCGGCTACTTGTGAATTAACATACTTTACTCAAAGCTACCAAACTAACCGCGTACGAGAGAAAAAAATCTAACGTACGTATTTCACGCATTCACTCTGTGTATGAGGCTAATTAAAAAAGTACAGAAGTTGGTTTCGCGAGTGGCGTAGTTCCGCTACTCTCCGCTAGGAGGCGGTGTTCGCTTTGACTGGGAGGTTTTTTGTGGACTTATGACGTGTTTCATTTTTTAATGAGGTCGTGTATTCGAGTTTGAGGGCGGTGTGGCGTCCGCCTGCTTTGTATGCCGATAAGCGGCGGCCTGGTTAAGCGTGCGCCACGCAAAAGACCCCTATTCTGGTGGGCTCTGAAAGAGTTACGTTTGCTGTTCATTTATTCATTGCGTTTCAAAGAGCTAATAATGAAGGCATTTTGTGCTATCTATATCTTTGCTCAAGGGGAAGTTTGTAGTAGCCGTTTTTTCAGCCAATCACGCAAAGCTTTGTCATATAGGTAATGTGCCTGGCGGTAGATAGACACATAGTACCTATCTTATCCCATCATTAAATGTAAAATATGACATGTATTTTGTCTACATAATAAATATAACCCTTATAAATAATACCTAATCTGTTATGTTAAAACAGTTGGTATAAGAGTATTTTAGGGGAAAAACCTAGTACCTACCTACTGTAGGTTTAAGGTTAATATTTTTAAGAACCTGAAAATAGTACCAAAATGGCAATTAAGATACCTGAGTACATAGAAAAGAGCACATATAAAAGTTTTGTTATTTATCCAATTGGGATCAAAATTAAAGAGACAAAACAGAATCTAAAAATAAGAAGCTGTTATGTCAATTTTATTGGCGCTATCGCACTCTTTGCGAATTTGCTTACTTAGGTAAGCAAAGCAAAGGATTTAGATCCCCATTCCATTCCGAAGCTAAGCGTACTAACCAAAAATTCACACAAGACTATTTTTCCAACGTAGGTACTTAAATGTATATAAATTTTCTAACAAGACAGAATAAGAGCAACCCCTACCACAGATTCCCATACGTTAAAGCGCCACCTATGATCGAGTAGCTAACTATTTTCAACCTTATCGCTAGATGGCTCTAGCTACATCATAAACTCTACGCTCAAGTAAAAACCTTTATTGGCGCTTTGTCTTACTTAATTTAGAGAGAAGAAAGCGAAAGCTCTCAAAAGAAAAATAGCATCAAACTAACAATCTGTCATTGTTATTAGGACCTAGTAGGTAGGTACCTACCACAAAGTTCTTTTGGTACCTACCTACTTTACACTCATGAAATAATCTCTCTACCACCGGCTCTACCACAGAGTAATTAGAACATAGATTACTGGGTTGTCAAGAAATGATCTGCCTGATGTAATGCAAACTTCTTTGACCCTGTCAAAATAAAACAAAGAAAAATTCAAAAAATGAAACTCCTGAAAGTTTCTGTCACGCGGAAAAATCGTCTGATGCACAAGAAATAAATATTTTTGGAAATAAAATGAGAAATCACGAGTACCGTATGTAAATATTTGGGAAGTTAGTTCTACAATGGTTCGGTGGAGATATTGCCTCGTGTTGGCAATGTTGCTAATGTTACCTCTCACAGAGACAGCAGATGATGACGACGACGATGAGTGAGTTTTAATCATTGATAATAATACCATGATAATGCCTATCAGATACGGTGATGGAACTCTCACATGTAGTGCCTCAAGATGATCCCTCATCAAGAATAGCCAAGCAAATTGGCAGCAATGCTTATTACCTGTAATGTTAAAAAAGCCTGTTACGATGTGTGCAGTGTTTGAAGTTTAGGTACTTATCCACAGCTTCTTTCAGCTAAATAGTCCAATGTTTATCAAGAATTCTTCATACCTGTTACAGAATTTTGAAAAACAGATTAGTGTTGATAATTCCAGATATTTCTCCTAAAACTAAATTCAAAACTATTGCATGATTTATAGATAAATTGTGGATATGCCACTCATCTTTTCGATAAAGCTCTTATTCTAGAAACCAATTCTATGTTAAAAATGTGTATTAATCTGAGTGATTATAACATGGTATGTAAATGATTTAAAACAAAAAAAACAACATATTCATGTTATAAATTGTGTGCTTTATAATTATAACATTACAGATATTCTAATAAAATTGCAACTAATAGAGACAGATTACAATTAAATGCTAGCTTCTATTTCGGTCAACGAATTAGTATTGTCATTCAACGTGGCAATGCTGCCTGCCTTTTGGTGACGGCTTAGATTTTTAGGATATTGATTTTGAGTGTGCTTATGAAGTAATAAAAATTATAAACAATAAATAATGCTGGAAAATACACACATTATTATCTAGCCCCAAACTAAACAGAGCTTGTATTATAAATATTTGCAAAAAGTTCGTATTGCAAAATTTTCAAAATAATTTTATTAAGTTTTCATAGTATTGCGTTAAGAACATGACTAGAACTTTTAAGATTTAGTAGGATTATTGTTAGAGCTGAAGAGGACGGCGACGACATTGACGGAGAAGACATTGATGAGGATGTGGAGGAAAAGGATAAAGTGGAAGTCAAGGAGCCAATCGGCAGACGAGCTCCGGCCGTGGTGGTATCGGTAGCCCAGACCGTGGCTACGCGAACCGTGCCACGGAGGCCGCTGGAGTGTTATGTCTGTGCTTATAAGGCTGATACACTGCTGAAATCCTGCCTTGATCCTACAAAACACAGGTGAGATTGAGCTTCTATACACTAGCTAGACTTCTAAGACTTCCTAGGAGACTCCATTGCCAATGTAAATTCTGTTTCGAACCTGTAATGGCACGACATAATTTTGCAGTAAAGTGGCAGTAGGTAAGTATTAAGACGAGTTTTTATTTTAATTCCGTCCGTCTTTTCCATCATTTAATAATTAACTTTTTGTGTTTTTATGTTACAGAGTTCACACAATGACGTGTCATAACGTGGACGAGAAGTGTTTCACATCTGTGGTATCGAAGGGCAACAATAACTACGAAGCTGTCATGCGTGGCTGTCGGTCTTCTTGCTTGAACTCTGCTGAAGTCACTTGTTGCGAGGTAAAACACTTTTTAGTTTATTTCTCGAGCTTGTGCCACGTGGCACAAGCTCGAGAAGTCAGTCTGTAGGAAGGTGACAAAGGATATTAACACTAATGTCATGTGTGTAATGTGTGATCATAATCCTGTTGAAACCTTTAATACATTCATTGCCTGCGATGTGACCCCGAAGGGTGCATCGTCGTATACGCTTGTTGACAAGTGAAATCAAGTGGTGTCTCCATTTGATTTGTCTTACACCCAAATATATTACAATAACTTATTTGGAGCATATTCTGACTCACCACTGTCTCTGTGTTTTGCTTGTTAAAGGCTTGGTTAATAACGGAACTTTTGTTCTTTGACCTATGTGATAAAAGATTTTGTGCCAGTGTAATTCCTACAAATAGACTTACTTACTTGAATATCATAATTCCAAATAAGATAATTCTTTTGTCCCCAGTTAAATCGATGCAATAACCAAGCATTTGCACTGCCCTTAGCGGCGCCAAGACAAGCGCTTGTTGAAGCTTCTGCTAACTCCAAAACAACCAAGGCACTACCACCTACCATACTTTTCTTCGTCACCGTCCTCTTAGTGCTTCAAACCGTGGTCAAAGTCGCTGTTGTCTGATTACTCAACATTAAAGAAATTGGATAGTCAAATTCTAAGAGAAGTTTACTATAAATGTGAGGGACAAAACAATAGAATGACTTAAGGTGCAAAGGATTGATCTGAAATTGATTGTGGTGCTAGTCAAAATTAAAGTGATTCGATTTTTGTGGTGTTATTTAACTTTTTATAATAAATGCTTTTGCATTTTATATATATGGCTTGTGTTTGCTTTTAAGTTATTAGTAGAAAGCGCCTCTAAGAGTAAATCGTCTCGTAAAAAGTAGCTAATCCCCAACCAGCCTTCATCCTAAGCTCACAGTTTGTGAAAATCAAAGAGAGACTTGAAACGGACCCTCAAAGCTTTATGATGAAGGGAAGGGTCACTTGACGTGAGGTCAAGTCACCTTCCGCCCAATTGGCTAGGGCGGGCGGATAGGAGAATTGAATGTATTATTCAGGATCGTATATCAAGGAAAATATTTTTAAGGGCAAACGATGTAAGACATCTGCTTTAAATCTGGCAGATAAAGAGCATTGTCCAGCTGCACATGGTTAATTTTTGATTGACTTTTTTACTTGTAAATTATTATTCTCGTTGGTGAACAGTGGTTCTTAGGGCAGATAGTTTAAATTAATTCTACATTTAAATTTGTTGATAATCTTCGATACCACAATGTATACTTACTTACTTACTTCCAATGAACTTGGAGAAATTATGCAGAACGTAGGTTTTTTTATTTTAAATCCAAACGTAGTGATAGTTTGGTTTGGTATCATTTTCTATTTAAATAACAAAATATTCGAAGTATGTCCTATTTTGTTTAATAACCTATCTTGAGAACGTTTTATTGAAAACCATTTCTTACAAAACCTCTCGAATTTACGATCGCACCATCCCCTAACCACAAACGCAAACGTGTGAAAATCAACTTCGAAAATTCCAATAAACCCGACGATTTTCACCCTCGGACCCCAATCTGGGGTGTCCAGTGTGTTAGCAAGCCAGTCCACTTGTTCTCAACATATGGGACGAATCACTTAAAGGGGAACTTGCCACACAACTCAAACACACGCTATGGAACCTTCTGCTTTCATCATAAGGCTTATAGTTGCCTAGACTAGCGTTTGTTGAACGTGATGTGAGTGAAATTTTTGTGGATAGGAAAATTTCCTATTTCCTCACCGGACTTGGCGATTTTATTGGTATAACTAGGGTTCCGGTTAAGCCGAGATTTGGGATCGGTCAAACAATGTGAGGGGTGATATGTTTGATGGGGAGCGTGATATCTTGATAGGGTTTTAGTAGAAACATGATTGTGTTTGCCGTTTCTTACGGGGTTTTATTGTTACAAGTTAATTCTTATAGTGGGTACACACGTACGTACTTGCTCGATAAACTTGCACTTTCTCGAGCAAGTACGAACGTGTGTACCATGCAAGTCTCAAGACAAATGTTCGAAGCCAACCAAAATGTTCGATTCGAACAAGATTCAAACGTCCATAATTCTTGCTCGATGGTTGATGCAAACATGTTTGTACATTTAGCCGCGAGTCGAGCATGTTAGTCGTGATTGATATTTTGGTGAAGAGGTTGCGAGTGCGCTGTTAAAATGTCGGGCTTTCGTTCATTTTCTCGTGATTTTGTGGAACAATTTATAAATATGTATCAGGAGGAAGAGTGCTTGTGTCTTCAGGTTCTAACTCTTTTATCAAATTAACATGACTGTGACGTTCTCTTCTTTGCAACATTGGCCTAACCCAGCTACGACGACGCCATCTTCGCGTAGTTTTTCCCTGACAGTAAATGTAGCAGGCGATGCCCACCAAACACAACAACGAATCCTCCATTGCTTGAAGGGTTTCAACGCACACTAAACATGTTAATCGAGCAAGCTTTAACGTGTAGACGCATGGTCGAGCATGTTTGTAGATAGCCATGCTCGAATGAAACATGCTCATCGAGCAAGTACGTACGTCTGTACCCACCCTTAAACTCTACATTATCGTTTATTTGAACTGTCTTGTATCTGGCGCATGTTGTGACTATCTATAAATTTAGAGAGCATTTATTTTTAAGTACCAACCTTATCGTTTTTAGTTCATATTCTCTTGTGTTACGGTTATCTAGGTGGTTGCCATAATAATAAAAAAAATTAAGCGATAGGACGGATTAAAAAAAACTGTTTTTTTAACGTTCTTATTACTATCAGAGATTAGGTAGGGATCACCACCAATTTTAAACTATCTTTATCTTAACCTATCTACGGGTGATCGGAATGCTGGCTTTATTTCGGTCAACGAATCAGCATTGCCATTCAACGTGGCAATGCTGCCAGCGTTCTGGGCACACTGCCTTCTGGTGACGGCTAGATTTTTAAGAATAAACCTTATATAATATAAATTTGTATGAAAACCCCATTACAAGCAGTTAGGCACCTATTAAATATCTAGCTCCAGGGAAACATTATTATATTTCTTCTAGTTCAAGTTATCCATCTTATTTTGCAAGATTACATTCGGAGTACAAAAAACGCCAATAAATATAATTTTTAACATTAGAACTTTAAACAGGCATAAAATTGCGCACGTGGTTTATCCAAAAAAGCGAGGAATCTCGATATTTATCGAAGGTCCACAGTCCCACACCTGGTGATGTCACTCCACAATGCGCAATGATCGATGGAATCATTCGCCACGGTCCATCGGTCAACATCGGTTTGCAAAACATTGGCGTAGTGTTGGGACAGAGATATCGATGGGTCTGTGAAGGCAAATCATCGTTTTCATTTTACGTGAGGCCGACTTGATTGTTTTGTTAAGTACCTAAACCTACCAGAACTACTATTTTCCATTACCATTTTAATACTATTTTCCAGAATCTTTAGTAAACGTTTAGATGATCGCATTAAAGTTAGTACCTAGTAGACACTACTTTTTCACGCATTTTTTTTTGCAATACTATACATAGGGTAGAATGATATGTTAGTAGTTTGTATTGTATCTATAGGTTTCCTTAGGTTCCTACTAATTTAAGAACTTGCAACGGAAACCAATTAAGTAAGTCTATAATCTGCCAAAGTCTAAACAATGGTAGTAGTTTTTAAACAGTGGTTATTTTAAAACGGAACATGTCGAGATCGACGAAACCATTCGACATCACTATAATACTGACATGTATAATGCTTATTATGCGATCTATGATCAATGATCCACGGATATTTGGATCAATAAAATTATGCAAACTCATGGTCCTTTTTGTCACTATCCCTTATTGACCGTATCTTTACAAACGCGAATTACGGAAGATTAAATACGTGAATATGATCATGTTTTGCTTTGTCACTGTTACAACGGTTGCCGTTGTTGCTAATTAAAATCAATCTCAAAGATCAAATTAAAATACAATCTAGTCAGTTGTGATTGTTGACTGCTACCTATGATTTGCAAGAATAAAAATAATCAGATGCATGAGAGACCTAACTCTCTTAATGACTCTAAAATGCTTTAATTTTTGCTATTTATTTATGGTAATGCTCGAGATGAGAATGCCTTCGATTTGTTTTTACCCGACTTCAAAATAGGAGAAGATTCTATGTTCGGCTGTAAGTATGTTATAATTTTTTTTTTAAGTATTTTTATCGATTTCTCCGTAATTATGGGCCGATTTTTTCACTATTGTATACCTAGAGAATGATCCCCAGATGGTTCCAAAAAGTAGGTAATTACGAGTATGTTATTTTATCATATTAAATTTATGAATATTGTCCACTCTCCCATCTCTGATCCCCTCATCGACAGGTAGATACATAATCGTTGCCCTGACTCTCTTGAGACAGGTGTCTTCGAATGTACTTACTTATGTTCTCACTTTTATATTTATTTTATTTATTTTCACCACCCGTCACAGCAAAGTTGAACAATATTTATTAATCTTGTGTAGTTTTTGTATGTATACTAACCTCCCAATTATAATATTAATTAAGGATAACGTAGGCTAAATTCTTTTGGTTTGTTTATAATTTTTATCTTTATGAGTCGGTCCAGAGGAGGGCGATACTGAACGCGACACAGTTTTATACTTTTAGCGTCTTTATCGTTGCATTTGTTTTTGTTTTAAATATGTACATGGTTCCAATAAACGATTTGATTTTGATTTGATTTGATTTTTGAATTTTATTTCCGAGGGATTAGTTATTGTCCCACACAGCTCAAGAAACAGTGTACAAAGTAAGGAATTAAAAAAGGACTGTTTTTATTTTTTTCATAACAATCAAATTATGCTCTAAGTACGAACGTCTATCATAACATTCAAGTAACGGATTCTGATTGCAATTAAATGCTTGATTTGGTAGCTGGGATAAAGGACAACCTTCAAACTCTTGTGCCACTTCCTACGGTCATCCGCTAGTCTCTTCCAGTATTCCTTTGAACGCTCATCAGTTCACAACCTTATCAACCCACATACGACCACCGCTATTGCCATCATCACCACGCTTGGCAGGTGCATTGGTGATCGCAGATAAAATACACAGAGAAGCTGCCTCGCCTCTCGTAGATTCTCTTAATCAGCTCTTACGATATTTACGGGATGTGTTGCAGCGGTCTAAAATAAAATAAAAATCAATGTTGGACCATCCACACAACATCATCTAACCACAAGTTCGGTTTAACACCCGGAATACGGTATGTTCTTACGCCACGACTGCCATGCCCAGTTCTCAAATATTTATTTATTTTTAGGTGGGACATCGACAAAGAAGGGCTTTTGTGCAAAAACAGATCGTGTCTTCATTAGTTTTATTTACGTTGGTAATGAGTCTGGAGGCCTATTCTGCTAAACGAATCGCTTCACTATGGCAATGGTACCGTCACAGAATAACACATTTTTTGGCATTCTATCTTAGATGAAAGAAACTACAGATGGAGGGACGCGCGAAAAATCTCGGAGCAAATAGCCGCGCGCACTATCTAGAATTTCTTTCATCTAAGGATTCTACGTGACGATTTTGCGACGATACCATTGTTATAGTAAAGCGATTAGTTAGCAGAATTGGGGCCAGTATTTGCGAATTATTGGCGGCGAGCCATATGACCATGGACAGTGGCGAGTTGAGTGCATTCACATTTGGAAAATTCTAACATTCTTTGTATCCTCATCTCCCAAGCAAACTCGCCAATATTCAGTTCCTTGAATTTTACTTCTCGTTTTTCAATTTCAATGCTGTGTTATTGCATACGCACCGAATATTTTTGGTCATTTGGCCCATTTGTAAGTTTAACTGCAATATCACCTAATTTTAAACCACTTGCTAAAATCTTTTAAATGCGTCACGCCTGTAATGACCATAATTTAATTAAAATTACAGGACATTGTTATTGAAATATTCCAATCAAATAATGGCGTGTCCATTCATCCATTGTTCACAAATGCTCTAACAGAAGTTATTATTCGCTCTTTTCCTTAATCTACTTAGCACATGTAAAAAAAACAACTAATTTAACATAGCTATAGATAGTAGAACTAACGATTGAGGACAATGAGCTATATGCCATTCGCTCAGTAGGTTGAGACCACATAAGTACGAACTGTGTTGAAATGGAAAAATTAAGTGAAGTAGCTTTAATTTTTTGCTGTGTAGGAATAGCTTCATCTGCAGTGTGTGTTATAGTACAGATGTTTTTATATATTGTGCTACCGTCATGTAGAAAATTGGATCAGAAATTCCTGTCGCAGCTTTCTGTGTCCAGATTGGTAAACTCTATAATGGAGTACGTGTTGTTTTACAATAGTGATCTCAATTACAATATATACGTTCGTGATATGCTCTTTGGCTTGTATACCATCACAAACTGGGCTCTACTCTTCTGGATGTTCGTCTTTACGAAGAATTTGTACAGCAAAGTTATAAAAGACGTATTTGTGGTGAATAAATCAAGTTTTGTCTTAGTGTCAGTGACTGTGTGGGTGTCGGCAACTATTTTTGGATCTCTTTGCCCTATATCATTGCATACTGATGTTATAAATGAGCAGAAAGGAATAGTTACAAAATATTTTGAAATGTATTACTATGTGTATGGAGTAATTAAATTAATAATTCTTGTGGTCAATGCGCTGTGCGTTTGCCATATTACTTGGGTTGCCATACGAAAGAAAACTGAAGTTGTTGTTTTGAAAAGCATATTGAAAACATGTACTGTTGCTTTATTAATATTGTGTGTAACAAGCCTGCAGGTGCTACTTACTGATGTTAATTCCTTTTCAAATAACGAAGGCATAGCAATAGTGTTCAGTGTTTTAAACTCATTTCAAGATTTGGTCATAACATAAATTTTTGTTATGATAACAAAAGGTACTTGTAATGACTCTTTGTGGAAAACAATTATGTTTAGATATCGAAGAATTATTGCTGAAAAACTTTAGGACGTAACACGTCGTTGTTGGGTGTCAGACAATACGAAAGCTCGTCTAGAATGGGGTGGCCATTCTAGACGAGCATCAAAAAGAAGATCAAAAAGAGATGACAATTGACAATTGTCATCTCTTTTTGAAGTGAAGCTTCTTTGCTCTCTCTCACTTCTTAACTCCCTCTCTTCTTAACGAAACTGAACCCTCACGTTCGGGTTGATTACGCTGAATCAGGTATAGGTCGGCTTCAATCGTCATCAGGCTGCTGATGATGGCTGGAGCCGAGTATGACGAAGACTGCATCAGCCACTTTTAAACAACAGATATCTTCGTTTTTATTTTGTACTGTAATTTGCTTATGGTTTTCAGTTTTCTCGTGTGGCCCTTTGTACATTGCACATTTGTACATCCTCTTTTTAAACATTGTAAGTTAACCATCGCTGTTATATGTTATTGTTAAAAATCTTGTATTGTATTTAAATGTTGCCATGTTATTTAATGGCATAAGATAGTGATAGCTTTGGGTTTTATATTGTAAATTTCTATCTGCTTTGATAAATAAATACATAATCAGCTTTGTACAAAATATTGTTTAGAATGCCATAAGTGGACAGACTGCTCGCCGGACAAACAGGGGGTATTTGCGTACGTTTTTTGTTGGCGCGACGCCAGATGACCGAGGATAGCACTGTTAAGTCTGGGTGCACTTACAGGATGCTACAAAAACATATATTATATAATAAATAAATAAAAATGGTGGAACAATCCACACTATCATCTATCCCCAAAGTTAGCGTGAGAGTTGTGTCGTAGTTTTACGTAGTACTAGATAACTGATATGCTTAATACATTACATATATCGATATTTTTACTATACATAGAAACCGCTCAGAACAAATATCTGCATATTAATTTATTTATTTATACTAGGGCATCTTTCAAAAATATGTAAATTCGTATATCGTACAGACATTTGTCTCGAGGTGGGAATCAAACCCGCAATCTCCTGCTTCACAGGCGAACCTTCGGCCGCCGCGCCGCGCCATATCGTTTATCATCATGGCGAAGTTTAGAAGTACGCATGCCCTGGGTACTTTTCTATTTTGCGAGTTCTACCACGTTAAATCTGTCGCAGTAAGTAGTAATTAACTTATTTTTTGTGTAGGTAATTAAATTAATTTAGCTATTTTCTAGTATTTTAGGTTCCTTCTATTAAAAGTTGAAGCCAGCACAGTTTGCAAAAGTTTTTTAAGGTTTATGAAATAATGGATTTAGGAAATGACAAAACGAATTATATAAATATCCGGTGGAGAAGTAGGTAGGTACCTATAACTTACAACTTTAACTTTTTTTTAATTATAGGGTTAATTACTATTAACCCATAAGTATTAAAAGTAGGTGTCTAGGTACCTATTTTTAATACTTGCCGTGCGAGAACTACGGCCTGAATTATGAAAGCTTGCTCAGTCATCGATCTACCTCGTGTGTTCATAAGTCTTGAGACACAGTAAAACTAAAATATTTTTGGAGCTACATAAGTTGAGTATTCATTTATTGGATATTAAAATTAAAACTACTGACATCTAGATCTGTATTTAAAAATAAATCATTCAAAATGGCCGCCTTTGCATTCAATGCAGGCCTTCAAACGCGTGCGCCATTCATCTATGGCGGCACGAATCTTTTCAATGGGAATCCGTTTCGATTCTTTAATAAGGGCTCGCTTGAGAGAATCCAGGTTTGGGTGAGACTTTCTGCATGCCCTCAGCTCCAATTCCGTCCATAAAGAATAATCCAAAGGATTCAAGTCAGGGCTTGACGAGGGCCAATCTTCGCTCCGAATGAAGCCTGGCAAATTGGCCTCCAGCCAACGTTGGGTAGTCTTAGCTTTATGGGAGGGAGCAGAGTCCTGTTGGAAAACCCAGTATTTTCCAGCGAATAGCGTATCATTTAATGGTTTAACCACCGCTTCCAATATGTCGGTTTGGTAATTTTGTGCCTTCACCTTGACGCCTTGCTGGCAAAAATTAAGCGAAGTGACCCCCTCGTAGGAAACACCCCACCAAACCATCACACTTGCTGGATGATGAGTGCGCTGGACATTGCGTACAGATGGCTGGACGTCCTTTGAACTTCTGGCGTACACCTTATTGTTCTGCCGGTTAAACTTTTCTTCCACCGTGAAGATCTTTTCATCGGTAAACAGGATATTTTTTGGATCATGTCTCTTCAATAGGTTCCGACATCGTTCCAGTCGCAATTTACGAAGACGCTCGTTTAAATAATGCACTTTCCTTCGACTGTAGGCCTTTAGTTTAAGATCATATTTAAGTATCCTGTTCACCGATATTCGCGAAATGTTGGTCTGCAGAGCTAATTTCTTTTGAGTCCGGCAAGGGTTGCGACGAATTCGCTCTCTGATTACTTTGATGTTGGCGGGCGTCCTTACAGACCGCGGGCGGCCACATCTTCCACGGTCTTCTAAAGAGCCGGTCTCCTTGTACCTCTTTATGGTATAATACACAAAGTTCCGACTACATCCCAAACTTTGGATTTCACTAAAAACTTGCATTGGTTTTTTCCTGCTTGAAACAGTGAAATTACAGTCGCACGCAAATCTATTGTTGGCGCCATTTTCACGGAGAATGAAACAAATATTCAAATGTATATTTTTTCTTATTCATAACATTCGAAATTTAAAATTTTAAAAGTTTAAAAAAGGTTGCATGAATTACTTTCTTTTTAAATTAGTTAAATAAGTTGTCTCAAAACTTATGAACACACGAGGTACACTTGAGTAACGATTTAATATGTAAAAATCTTACTCAAGCATAGATCTATGACTGAGCAAGCTTTATAAATAATAGAATCAAATTAGAACTAGAATTTACAATAGCAACAATTGAGCTAACTGCAGACTGTTGCAAACAATCTACAGGTAGCTCAACTGATCGATATCAATACCAGTAAAAAGCGCCCCCAAGACGCTGGCTGTATTGACCCTCGGTATGACAGTGCTGATGCGCTTCGCCAGATACTCACCAGATCTCGGGTCACGCGTCGCTTCGACCAGACAATTGAGTCATCTTGAAAATAATTTCTGCACACTCTGTATCAGTGCAATGGTCTGCAAAGTGCATTTACTCGACCGAAAATCGTAAGTATTTATAACTGGTGATAAATAAATTGAAAGTCGTTGTTGATGCATATACTTACTACCTAATCTTCGCTTCATTTTTAAAATGAGAGTCGAAAATGTTTTGATTAGCTGTATGAACTGATTAGGTGTATAACCCTAATCAACACTACTACTGGTTTCTGGCCCTGGCTTCGCACGCGTTTACCGGAATAAAAAGTACTTAGTCTAAATGTTTATACTAGTCTCGAACTGGATCTATGCAAAATTTCAGCGAGATCCGTTGAGTAGGTAGATTTGGAGTGAATATTTTTTTCGCATTTATAATGTTGGTAGGATGTTGATGTCCATTTCGTCCAAAATAAAGTTATCCATAAAGGAAAGTAAATATTGCTTAGGTTTATGAAAGTACCAATAAAGAAGATAATCTGTAGCTACTATAGATTATTTTTTTAAAGCGCGATCTCCTTTTGTTTATCATAAACTGGGTGCCTGGATTTGTGACGTCATCAGCAATTGTTCATCAATTGTGTAAAAAAAACATATGACGATCGTCATATGTTTTTTTTAGCTAGCGCGATCGCGCTAGCTTTTAAAACTGTATCTAGTAAAATTATTATTGATTTTAGTAGATACATTATTATAATGAGTCATGCTTTCTTGATTCGTCCCATGGTCCGTGTAGGTCCATGGTAAAAAAATATAATTCAATATTGTTTTAATTCCTCCTTCGGCCCATATTACCTTATCCGAGTAGTTTCGTTTATGGGTAATGTTTTAGTATTGTCGCCGCCAAACCTTTCACCTAGGTACTACCTTAATACTACCGTAAATCTTAGTCTAATGGAGCCTTCACACCAAAGTCAGCAAGTCACCGCCGTTAAGTTGACAAAACACTCAGAAATCAATCAGTTTCTAACCGACTTCGAAAACAGGAAAGAGTTTTTTTTATATATATTTTTGAGGTTCCGTACCCGAAGGGTAAAAACTCTATTAAGCCTCCGCTGTCCGTCCGTACGTCCGTCTGTCACAGGGCACATGGACCATAAGAGGTAGACAGTCGAAATTTTCATACTCTTGCCGCTATAATAGCAAATAATAAAAATAAAATATATATCCAAACAAAAGGGGGCTTCCAAACAAAAAAAAAATTTTTTGGTTATTTTTGCTCTTCATTTGTGAAGGATGTATCTCTTGAACCACAGTAGGTAGAACAAATAAAACTTTCTACAAATAAGTACCACTTCAACTGTATTACTTATCAAAACATACTAAATTTATAATAATGTTGAAAATTTAAGGGGTCTCCGAACAAGTGAAAATTCGATGTTCTTTGAAAAAGTTGCCTGATTTTTACAATACGGAACCCTTTGTGTGCGAGGCGACACTCACTTGGCGGTTTATTTTTATGTAGTATATTTGTCGATTTCTCCGTCAATTATATACCGATTTTAGAAATTATTTCTCTCTTTTATAGAAAATGATCCTGAAGTGGTCTCAAAAACATTTTATTCCCGAGGGATGAGTATTTGTCCCGCAAGACATAAAAACAGTACCTGCTGTACTATTTTACAACGAAAGGCCTCTTCATACCTACGCGGTACACCACCCAGATCGACAGCGGTAAATTTCGTTTGGAAACCGCTCGGAACTTCGCACGGTCCGCTGGTATTCCGAATTTCCACCTTAGTAAAGTAAAGTATAGTAAAGTATCGTTTATTGCTTAAAATACATGTAGGTACAAGTGTTTTTATGTCTATGTGAGTCAATGTATTCCTACCTTTACGGTGTGCAATGTCTGTGTACAAATAATAACAATCTAATTAATTAAGCTTACAATAAAATAAAATAAAACTGAACTTGAAACTAATGTTGGATAAAAACAACTTAAAAATAAAGAATGTCATCATGAAGCAGAAAAATCCTTGTCAGTTATAAATTCATTTATAGCATAATAACATTTATTTGAAAGAATAGTTTTTAACTTTCTCTGAAACTCCATATTCGGCAGTAGAACCTTGTTCCTTATTTCCATTTTGAGTAGGATTACCACAGGTATAAAACCCATGATGTACCCACTCGGGTTTCGCTGCCGCTCTATATACCACGCGAGTCTAAACAGCCTTAAAAAAATAAAGGCAACAACAACAAATGGAAACTCATACTTCCATACTAATATAATAAATTCTAAGTAATTCTGCCTCTCTGTCTGTCTGTTACCTTATCACGCCTAAACGGCTGAAAGGATCTTAATGAAATTTGTTAAGGATAAGATAGATAGATAGATAGAACATACTTTATTGCACACTTATAACTAAGAAACAATTAACAAAAAGAAATAATTATAACAAAGTGACAATTGGCGGTCTTATCGCTCAAGAGCGATCTCTGCCAGACAACCTAGTATGGATAGGATCGTTGGAAATAAATGGGGTAAAGATCTGTGTGCATCTAATAAATATTGTACTACTTAAAAATAAGTAATTATAAACTACAACATAATTAAAAAAAATAAAAAATACATAAACACCTTCTCCTATAAATATAAATATATTCCAAATATATTTATATATATATATGATATCCCGGGGAAGAACGGCTACTTCCTAACCCGAAATGACGCGGACAAAGCCGCGGGCAGAAGCTTAGTAAATAAATAATGCAATGAGGAAAACGTTTCCGATCAAGGTAAACTTATAAAATCATTTCACAAGTGCCCATTAGTATTGTAGAATTCGGACAGTGCAATTGTGTTTCAACATGGGGAAATTGGACCCAACCTACAAAATAACCTGGTTTACCGGGATCGGTGTATCAGTGCTGTGTCTTTTTATACAATTTTATATATACATCATACTTCCCTCAAGTAGGAAGTTGGACCAGAAACTCTTGACTCAGCTGACGACAGCGAGGCTGGCTCATACAATCTTGGAGTATGTAGCAATGCATATGCTTCTTGGCCCGATAGTCAGCGATGTTGCTTTCACACTCTACACACAGTCGGATGTCGCCCTCATTTTTTGGATGTTTATTTTCACGAAAAACTTATACGACAAAGTGATCCTTGTGTTCCCAGAGAAGAAAATAAACTTTGTTCTTGTGTCCGTTTTTGTTTGGCTCTTAACGCTGCCTATTGGAATTCTATGCCCTTATTTTTTACATAAAGACCGCCAAAGTAATAATGAGTACAATTATTTTAAAAAGTTTTACGAAGTGTACGCTATGACAAAATTCATTATTCTTTCCTTTAACTTGCTGTTGTTCTGTCAGATTTTCTCAGTGGCTATAAATAGAAGAAAATTCGCAGATAAAAAAGGATTTCTTAAGATATTAATTGTTTCTTTTATTTTGGTTAGTATAACAAGTGTACAGGTTTTTCTCACCGATTTGTGGTCGTATTTTGGGAGCAACTCTAAACTAAAGCTGTATAATATATTTACTGTGATCAATTCTTATCAAGCGTTGGCCATCACTGTATTGTTTTTAGTTTTATCGAAAGCACCAAACGAGTCGATAAAAAAGAAAATGGTCTTGTGTTTGAAACGAATGGCTAGTTTCATTTGTTGTGCAAATTATTAATAATAAAAGATTAAAATTTTATAAATGAGTTATATTCGATTTTGAACATAATTTTTTTTGTAGATATTCGATTTTATATGCTAAAATCATTGTACAAATAATGAGGCCTAATAGGCCTAAATACCTAACTAGATTTATTTAGTCACTCATGACGTCAAATACCTACACTGACTGTGCTGTGTGGTTTTGTGGGATTCTTAGGGAGATTACAAGGAAATGTTTATTTGTTTGTTTATATATTACTAATAATATAATTAATATCATATTTAAATGATGTCAAGACTTCTCTGACGTTTTAAAACTTATAATTTTATTAATTGTGGTTTAGATAAAGTTTTGTATTATTAATATTTTCAGTGTCCATAATCTACTAGGATGACACTGGTTAACGCGTTGCTCTTTCCTATCCTGGATTATGTAGATGTGTGCTATCCCGACGCTACAGAGGAGCAGTAAAACAAACTGGAGAGACTACAAAACCTTTGCATCCGCTTCGTCTTTGGGTTGCGGAAATACGATCACGTATCAGTCTTCCGCACGCAACTGAAGTGGCTAAAAATTAGAAAGCAGCGAGATCTGCACACATTATGCCTTATTTATAAAACTTTTTATAACCCACTATACCCAAACTATCTCTCCGAATCCTTCAGCCCACTTTACGGTCCCGAGCGCACTGCGTGGCACTCGAAACGACTGCAGCTTGGTGCTCCGGATTCCTGTACCATAAAACCTTCGCTGTAAAGGCAACTCGTAAAGGCTATGGAACAGTCTTCCCATCGAATATCGCGAAGCATCCACAATTAATGTCTTCAGATCTAGAGTCTACAACCATTTTTTTTCGCAAGAATATTTCGGTATGTATATTTATTATTGTGTATGTATATCTACTTATGTAAGTACCTATTACTGTTAGTACCTAGTGTGTTTATTATGGTTGTGTGAATTTATTTATATTAATGGTGAACACACGAATTGTTAATTGTACTTATTATTATTAATTTTTTTCTCTTGTTTTTCTGTAAATTTTGTTATCTAGCACTACCTACTAAATTGTTGTCCACACTACCCAAAGGTTAGGAGGTAGAGAGGATGGCTATCTAGCGTTATGCTCCCCATGAACAACTTTGTGCAATAAAGTATATTCTATATATTCTATATTCTGTCTATCAATTGTTATTTAGCGTATTAAGGCACAATTGCGAAATTGTATGTTTTTTATAAGTGTTCCTTTATTTTACTCTCATATGTAAAACTTATTTTACTATTACCTTACAGCCTTATCATATCACACTAGCGCTAGGCACAATTGCAAAATTGTAGATTTTCTATAAGTGTTCCTTTATTTTACTCTAGTATGTAAAACTAATTTTACTATTAGTTACAGCCTTATCATATCACACTAGTACTAGCCACAATTGCAATATTGTAGATTTTTTATAAGTGTTCCTTTATTTTATTCTCGTTTGTAAAACTAATTTTACTATTGCCTTACAGCCATAATACACTAGCGATTTTAAAGCGTTGCGATTGCGCAGCGAGCGCCCTACAAGCCAATGAAGTCAGTGTTCATAACCCAGCGACGACGCGAGTACGTAACGTAGCCGCGGCGTGCACGCTGCGTCGTTGCGACGTGCTCGCTGCGAAATCGGTCGCTAATCGCCAGAGGGTGAAAAGGCTCTTAGAGAAGCGAAGGGAGACCCGATATATAATTTATTTTGACACAATATAATAATTATAGCTAAACGTCGTCGTTACCTGAAGGTTGTACACAGTTCCTATAACATAAAAGTTGTGGATCGCAAAAATGTGAAATAAGTTTTATTATGTAAAGTAGCCTTAATTTAAAAGCCTTTTAAAGCCAGAGATTAAAAGGATTTTTAACATTGTGTTGTTGTTTTTTACGAAAACCCCAGTAGGTACAGAAAAATATTTCGAAAGACGACTGGTATGGATTAGGGTAAATAAAATATTTACATTTCAATTTCATTTGAAATTCAAGTAACTAAAAATTCAATGCCAAGGACTTCCAAACTAAGACAAAAGCACAGATTTTTATAATACTAGACTGAAGGATGGAAAGGAAACTTTGAGGTTATGATGAAAGTTTTCAATAAAGCCCGTATGCGAGGGTAGAGGAGAGTACATTTTATTCAATTACCTATTTGCAGGTACCTACTGCCCATAATATGGGTTACCCAAGTATGGATGGATGTATTTTTAAGTTTTACTAACGGCAGGATTGTAACAACCTATAATGTGCAGTATGTATAAAAAAAATACAAAATAGGCGGAGGGACCTAGAGCTTAGATAAACCTAACATAGGTTGTATGATACTTCTGAGTTATGTTACGTTTGTAAAATGAACAAAAACTATGGTTATTTAATAATGAGGCTCTGTGTAGAATTAAAACACGTTCATGGTATTATTATTGAATATTGCGCAATTAAACTTAATATTATGTTATTAATTAGTTTTAGACATCGATAAAGTTTTTCACCGCCCAATATAAGCTTGTAAAACCATAAAGTAAATTATTATACTATTAAATAGGGTATAAAATAAAAAAAAACATGAATATATAAATTTCCTAGTTTTTAGTAAGTGAGGAGTGAGGAGTTAACAAATAAAAACCGATGGATATAAAAAGTTTTAATAATTTGGCAAATTACAAGTGGAAATGTTTTGAATACAAAATCCTTCCTTACGCCAACATTGAGACAAATTTTAGGAAAGTAAGTAGGTAGGTACTTACGTAAAGAAAGTTTATTCCATATTAACTTACCTTGGAACAAACTAGCCCGAACTTTAATCGTGAGTCGAAAAACTTTCTACTTGCGAAGAGGCAGAGATAAGTGAATGTGGATATCTACGGTTGCCTAAACTGTTCAAAGTTGTACAAACATTTGTCCAAAACAGGAATCGAACCCGCAACCACCTGCGTCGCAAGCGGACCTTCACCCGCCGCGCCACATCGGTCGTCATCATATGGAAGGGACGCTGAGCTCGCTCCACCTTTATTAGATGTCTTAGTCTTGCTAATAGAATTTCATGACACTGTGCAAAAACCCGGACTTCCCAGTTATAGTATTAGTAATTTTCTGTATTCCCTCGTAGTTATTAGTTCTTTGTAATTAATGAGAAACAGACATTATTATTCTAATTAAGTTATGAAATAAAAAACGATCTTGAACGTAACTTTACAAACTTACTCATATCTAGTAACAAAACCCCTGGCGCACCCGAAAATGAAATGCAAGCTGCGGGCGCGAGTGGGTTTTACTAACTCGTTTTAAATTTATGTTAGAAAACTGTAATTAATAATAATAATAATAACTAAAACAAGGTACAACAGTACTCTACTGAAAGATTCAGGAATAGGCTATCGCCTTCGGAGAGATGGTGAGGTCATTTCTCACTTGTTGGATGACCTCAAGCTCGCGTCGAATAGAACACAGTTAATGGCACTTCTGAATGTCACACACATATTCAGTAGTGCTAATAACATGGAGTTCGGCGTTGATAAGTGTGCGGTCATACAAATACAGCGAGGGAAAGTTGTGAATTCTAATAATTTACAACTTTCAGAGAGAATGTCCCTCAAATATCTCTCAGAGGGTGAAACCTACAAATATCTTGGTATGCTAGAAGCATTGCGTATAGTAGACGGGGACATAAAGCAGTCGGTGAAGGAGCACTTCTTTTGTCGCCTCACAAAAGTGCTAAATAGCCTTTTGTCAGGTGGCAACTAGGTGCGTGCCTTCAACGGCTGGGTTATGCCATTACTCATTTATACCTTTGGCATACAAAGATGGACTCAGACTGAACTAGATGCCTTGGACTGTAAGGTTCGAACTTTTAACCACTTATCGCATGCGACATCCCCGAGTTTCAGTAAAGAGATTGTATATCCCACGGAAATGTGGTGGTCGAGGCTTTTTAAACACCAAGATCCTACACAACCGTGAGGTATGCAATCTCAGAAATCATTTTCATCAAGCCGAATACCAGATACATCGTGATGTGGTTGCAGTTGATAAGAACCTTACTCCTCTCTCCTTAGCTAACGAGAACTGGCGCAAACCTATGGTGATGAGCATTCAGGACAGGAAGGCTATATGGGAAAACAAATAGCTGCATGGGAGATTCTACAAGGCCCTCACAGGACCTGATGTAGATCTCCTAAGCTCCGTAAACTGGCTACGCTTCGGTGACCTCTTTGGGGGAACCGAAGGTTTTGTCTGTGCAATTATGGATGAGGTGGTAAAGAAGAACAATTACCGAAGGTATATAATGAAAGATAGCACGATCGATGGAGCGACCGTCGTCCCGATAGTCGTTTCAGTTAACGGCGTAACAGCGAAGAGCCTCGATCAACATCTCAAGAGACTCTCGCTAGGAAGTTGGATTAAGGGTCAGATCCAAGAGGCGATACTCCTGGACTCGGCGCGCATCGTCAGGAAGTTCCTCTCGCTGTAGCCCTAGTCACCGGCCGCTTGAGGCTAGCTTCGCGGCCGGTGATTCACCGTTTTGATATATTTTTTACTGTAGAATAGTTTATAATATTTTATTTTCTATAGTAAAAAATGTATTTTATAATGAAATTTGAAATAAATGAGGCGAATAATAATTTTTATTTCAAATCAAGCACAAAAAATTCAAACTTATGATATTATAACATTATGTCTAACAAATAATTTATTCATTTAAGATATTTTGGCTTGGCTTCTAGATATTCGATTACAGCACCTACACTAAGTGATTAGACTTGTGTCAGTGTCGTAGGTGCTGCATTCCCTTCGAGGCACATAATAGATTAGCCACAAATTAAATCAATGGTAGGTGAAATTAAAATTTGTATAACCTCATTATTTACAATAATAAGTTGTTAGTTAGTTAAATTATTAAAAATATAATCATGCAAAATTAACATACACAACGACTTTATGATCTGATTCTCTGAAAAAAACTGTTGCTTAGGTCCAATTTCACCGTTTGCTGCCAAAACTGTGATTAACAAAACTAAGTTTAAGTTAGATTAAGTTAGTTTAGTAAGTTGGATCACCCAAGGTCTGTTACGATGCATAAAATTCAGAGATACTCTAAGTAGACGTCACAAAAATTTTTCCAGTGACAAGTCCTTAGAACTGACCTTCAAACGTTACAGGAATCACTGCAACAATCTTCTTCACAACCTCAAAAAGAATCATGACAAAGCGGAATTATATGAAGCTAAAAATGACATCAAAAAGACATGGAATGTCATCAAACGTGTTTGTTGCCTAAAAAACAAAAACAGCAATGACTTAAGCGAAAGCGACCTACTAAAACTAGAGCCCTCGCCCCAAGATTCTGTTAATGTGGTAAATAATTATTTTGTAAATGTTGGTCGGAACCTTGCTGACGATATCCTTCAAAAGTTAAATTTAACTGAAGACCAATTAATTGTAAACTATAAGCCCACAGACACTTTACTCCATTCGCTCGTGATCCTAGATACTGATGAGGCTGAAATTAAAAACATAATAACTACCCTTAAGAAAACGTCATCATGTGGCTGGGATGGGATATCATCCACGTTTATTAAAACTTTCTCTAGTCTATTATTTAACTTTATGTCGGTGAAATGCGCTGAACTCGTTTAAAGCGCTGAACTGAGTTATATTACATTGAACGCGTTCAATTGCAACGGTGAAATTGGACCTTAATCAAACAAAATAGAAACATTTCGTTGTGTAAGTTGACGTTAGTAAAATGTAAAAACAAATATGTTGTAACTTTAGTTCGTTTTTAGGGTTTCGAAGATCGGAGATCGGTTTCGAAACCCTTATGGTCTCGCTTTTTCTGTCCTTTTTTCCGTCTTTAATATCTCAGCATCTACAGCAGCAATATTACGTGAAATTTAAAATAATAATACATTTCATGCGCTTGTAAAGATTAAAAGAAAAATAAATAAAAATAATTGAAAAATGAAAATGTAAATTTTCAGTACAAATTCTGATGTCTAAATTTTAAATGATACCTTCTATGTCAAGTGGGGTATTAAATGAAAGGTATCAGTTTCTACACTTCAAAACAGTTTTTGAAATTTCTGTAGATTTCATACTTTTTGAAATATTTTGAAAAAGGTCAAAAAAATACCAGTTCCCCCCCTCTCTCCGAAGTTTGCAGAGCGATCCATCTGAAATGTATGTAGCATTTGTAGATATGGATCTATATTTTACAGGAGAAATATAGAGAAGTCTGTAAGTACACCACTTTTTCAAATCAAAAAAGGGGGAGGGGTAATTTTCAAAAGGGGGGCTACCTCACCGAGTGGGGTATCAAATTAAAGGTATCGGTTTGTACATCTCAAAACAGTTTTTGAAATTTCTGTAGGTTTCATACTTTTTGAAATATTTTGAAAAAAGACGAAAATTTTACTATTACCCTTTATACCTACTCCGAAGTTTGCAAATCGATACATCTGAAATGTAGGTACCTTTAAGTTTTTGGTATACATCAAATAGCAAAGTATTTTACCAGTACCCAGTACATATTGGTATACTTGACAACCCTTCGAAACCCTCGGCGTTCGAGTCACACTCGCACTTGACGGATCTTTTTTGTTTATGTAGAGAAAATCTTATTAAAAAGGTACGAATATTACCTACCTAAACCAATTGTCAAAGTTCATTCAAAGCGATATAGTTCCTTGGTGATGAATTTTTTGTAAAGTAAACATAATTCAAAGTCATTTATTTGCTGTAATTTTTCTCTAAAGTATCACAAAGTTGTTCACAAAGCTAAACAGGTAGGTTGGAATTTAAAACCATTATTTTTTTAAGTTTTAAAACTAAAGTTTTCTTAATCGAATCATGTTGAGGATCTCTAGATAAAACAATGAAAATTGCAGTTATAGCTAAAACATAATAAGAATTTATTATTTTAAATGTTTGCGCTAAGTCTTTGTACTCTATCAAGATCAAAAAGTAGGAGCTCACATCCACAAGCACGACTTCCACTATCGCTTGTAAACTGGTAATCAATAACAGTATCAAGGAAACGACACAGGTCTTAATCAGTCTCTTTAAATCTCTATCAGTCTTTAAATTTATAATAACCCAGAAGATTCTGCAGAAAAACATGAAATTTATTGACAAAATTATAAGTTTTATCGTAACAAATGTTATGTAGAATGTCATACAGTATCGAAAGTCGAAACTCAAAAACACAGGGCAGGCGACTCCTATTGGCACCGTCAATAGCCAAACACACACTGAAAGCACAACAAAGTTCGTTTCTCTCAACGTAAACACTTGAATCACTTTGTCGTAGAGATTCTTAGTAAAGATGAACATCCAGGATGTAATGGCAGCGTCAGTTAGAAGGTTGATGCCAAGAGTCACGTGAGCGCAAATAACTTTCAAATCATTTATGTGCAAGGCCATCATCACGAAGTTGTCGATGTCTTTCCCCATTCTGGCTATGGTTAGCTGCGTCAGTATCATCTGGTCCAACTTCCTGCTTGAAGGCAGCACGATGTATAAGAATATCTGAATCAGGAGGCATACACTTGACGTGGTAATACCACCTAGCCAAAACACTACACTTAATGTATCGAGAGACAAAACTTCCATGTTCACGAGGTACCGGTATGCAATGCCTTATCTCGACAGAGTTCAATATTCTATATTTAGATTTTCCTTAATTCACTGTTTTACTGCCAATCTGTATAGATTCAGTGACACGACAGCCTTGTGTACGTGCTATTCTCGAATGATACTGTTTCCTCAATGACGAAGCTCGAAAGCTTAAGGTTTGTAATTACCAGGTGCCAAGTCATTTGTAGCTAGCGTATGGCGCTTGACCGCACATAGCGGTGGCACGTGCCGGGGCAATACTTCTAAGCAGGTATCATCCGTAATCAAAAATAATATGCTACTCTACCTAATTAGTTATCAGCATCGACATTGGGCCCTCAATATATTAATATCAGCCCTAATGCTAACGCAGGTCTATTTAGGTATGTACTTTGGGTTTGTTGGGGATCAGAACTTTATTTACAACTGCCAATTATACAAGATGTACCTTAATAAAGTTATCTAGCTATGAATATTGTTGTTGTTTAATGAACGTGTAGTATTATTTCAATTACTTCTAGTATTAAAATTCAGTTTTATGGTCTATGATATAGGTATTGTACCTAATTGCAATACGATTATATCAATATTTAGATATACACAACAGCTATTTTACCCACGTTAGTTGAGGCTTGATCAATCAACTTTGTATTGGGACTATGTCATGAGGTATACTTTGCTAGCTTCACATCCCTATATCTACATTCTACGTCAAAGCGATTATCTGTAGTATATATACGTACAACTTTTTCAATTGTAGAGAGACCCGTCTTAAAAATGTGTAAGAACTTGAGTATTTATTCTGAATCTGGGTCTTTGACGAAAAGCAATTTTGTTATATTCTATCAATAACCCAAACAATATTTCTTACTTTGATTGAGGCTAGATGATGAATGGAAAGAGTCCATGTACTTTTAAAACTATTTAAATCAATGACCCAGACGCAGAGATGGCGGGACTTATTGGGATCCTGCACAGACTGGATCACTGACGCCCTCGACCGGGGTGTAATGGAAAGAGGGAAGGGAGGCCTTTTCCCAACAGTAGGATCCAAATAAGAATATAAAAGAATCAAAATTACGATTTGGTTATCAAATCAAACTTGTTCAACAGGCTGAATACTATAATAACATGCGACAAATGTTCGCCCACGAACAACAATCAGGTGGTCTGGTCTACCAGTGAAACAATGTTAAATTATTTAAAGTACTAAACATGCTGTTTATCATGTTTAATATAATTCAAGGTCTAAGCAGGACACGCTAATTGTAGCTTGTGCAACACAGGACAATGTATTTACATTTCGTATAACCTAGACTGAATTTATATTCAATGCTACTAATAGGGAAAAAGCAGATAGATAATAAATAAATAATGCTGGACAATCCGCACAGCATCAATAATAAAAATTCAACCCTCTTCCTTTTTCACAGACACAGTTTTTATAATTATTGCGCGTATTATCGTTTTCACGCCTGTTGTGTATTTGCCCTGTACTTTGTTCCAAATAAAGATAATTTAAATTTTTAATTAATTTAGTTTCTAAAGTAACGCTATAATGGAAAAAAACACTGATTAGCGTTAGGTAAGCAACGCCTAAGAGTCATTTGTTTTTTCTGTTGACTTATGTCAGAATTAGAAAAAGGGCTTGTTACAATAATCCCTCGCCATTTTCCCCTGCGAAGGAAATCTCTGGACTTTTTATCCAGAAATCCCCTGCCAGCTCAGAGAAGGCACGCACACTGGTTAGCCAGATTTTGATATGTAAGAGGGTTTATGATAAAATGGTTAATCAGATAAATTTCTAAATCCTTTCAAATACAAACTTCGTCGTGTTAATCTGCATACTGACTGATATTGATGGTTATAAATTCAAGATTTGATTAATTGTTATTGGACTGGTTGGTAAGTATGTGTTGGCTGGTCATTTAAATTGACTATGATTTGTGTGTCTACTCTAGAGTTGTGACATTTGGACAAATTTAGGGCTAACTATATAGTTAGCCCTAAATTTGTTGATAAGTTTATTCCATATAGAATAAACTTGTCACTATCAACATATTTTGTACATATAGCAACTATGGCATTACGTATATTTTAATGTTGAATGATGTAAGTATTATATAAGAAAATTCTAATATTTTATAATTTTTTAAAGATGCAGCAAACGGGTTAGCTTAACCAGCACTATTTATTTTTAGGTACATAATTTTAAAGATATGTTTTTAATATTGGTCTCAAACCTTGACTCAATTGTGATATCTAAGCTGAAGCAAATAGACAAAATATTAAAATAAAGCGTACAAGAATTCTGTAAATATACGCACCATTAAAGCCTCCACCACACAATGCGTCAACGTTAAAACATTATTCAAGGCGACCATTACCATAATGAATGTTAATAAAGTCCACGCACATGCGCATTAGCCGGTACTAAATCATACATGGGGCACTATTGGTTTTTAGCATCGGCCTGTATCAATTACAGAGAGCTAGCGACTGCTGCAAGGAAGAAAACAAAATACTTTGCAAGAGACTCGTTCGACTCGGTTATAAAAATCGTATAATCGTAATCGCTAACCTCCAGTAGGTACTGTAGTTTTGTACACAGACTTTGGTCCCACTAATAAAAATATTTCATTTTGAAGAAAATTAAGTATGTAGCAGCGATAAGTAGTATGTAAGATATTGTTAACGTATATGAAAACCGTTGATACATCGAGCACATAAATTCTACAGAGGATCAAGGAAAACCCGAGATAAATTTATGTGTTTTCCTATAGATTAAGTACTTAAAGTTACTGATTTTTACGGTAACAGTTCATGTATGATTAAATAATTATTCATTGACGTAATAAAAAATATGAATACCTTTGATGAACACTTATAGATTGAGACTTTTCCTAAGATACTATGTATCTATACGTAGTTTAATATGCACTTAATGTCATATGAACTAGTATTTAAAATTCTTCAACTAAAACAGTGACCCAACTTCAGACTGTTGCAAGCAATCTAGAGGTAGCTTCACTGATCCATATTAATACCAATCGGAAGGGTCAAAACCTTTATGTAATTTGAATTTTGTGACGTGTCCAAGAGTTCTAAAGGAAATAAAGCACTTTGAATTGAATTTAATTATGACACGATGACATATTTAGTCCAGTCAATGAGTGCTCAAAAGAGGTTCACTCGTGGAAGAAGTTCTTCCCTTTTGCTGTTATGAACATTTCAATCAGAGTAGTCAAGGTAAAAGTTTTACTATATTGACATACGGTGTCATGTAAGTATGTACATGTATAATCTCTTTAGAAGTCGAGCATCTTTCTCTCCCGTAAAGAACTTTATCATTCGAACTCGCTGCCGACTTCTGTTTTTCCTGCTAACTACAACGTAGGTCTTTATAGGACAGGAGTGAATAGGTGTCTTTTAGACCGTCACTCATCACATGTAAGATTATGATACAAGAATAGAAAATTAAAAAAAAAATACACTTGGATCTATCAGGGTGGTTAAGATGAAAGTCAAATGTATACACACACAGAATGACATCTAGGTATGTAGGTACCTATATTCTTTATAAGTCGAGCGAGCACCTTTCTCTCCCGTGGAGAAATAAGCGGTTGTTCTCTACGTTTATCATTTGCACTAAATAATAAATAAATTAATCGTTTATGATGGAACAAAAACAATGGACACCTGGTTATAAATGGAAACGATGCCATCTGCAGAAGTTTTATAAACTGTGTTGCAGATGATAACGCCCTCCTCCGAAATTAAAGTGGAAGGAGTTCCAACTCGCTGCTGACTTCTGTTTTTCCTGCTAACTACAGCATGTACTCTCTATAAGACATGAATGATTAGGTATTTTGTAGACCGTCACTCATCACAGGTAAGATTCAAAGAACAAGAAAAAAAAATTACCCTCGGGTCTATCAGGGTGGTCAAGATGAAAGTCGAATGTATACCTATGACACGATGTCATGTAGGTATGTATATTCTTTATAAGTCGAGCACCTTTCTCTCATCACCATAAGGCGTCCATACGATTGCAGCCTCGCCCACGCCACCAATTGTCCTGCTGCGGCGAACGTAGGACTAAGCTCGTGCCTACTCATGAATATTCATGAATGTTCGCGAATGTAGCTTTAGTTTTCTTGTTTGGGTTATGGTGTAGGTGATGGATTACTATTCTAGTTTTAAATGTAAGCTCATTGTGTGAAGAGAACAATAAATGATTTATTATATATTCGTTCATTAAGCTATCGTAAATTGTATTATTAATTATTAAGGAAGAAAATATACTTACCTACGTTACAAACGACTGACAAAGTATTTTTTATAACAGTCAAACAGTAAAATTCTTCCATGCAGCCTTTATCTACTATCTAGGTTAGTCAAACATAGGTCAAGCGGACAAGCTCGATAGAGGTTTAACGCGAAATGTCACCACGGCAACCTTTGCATGGTGTTTGGATGGCGTTATGCGAGGTGCAATCATCTTTATAAATGAAAATCTGAGCTTTGAGATGTATCTTTAACTTCTCATTATGCCAGCCAGATGTTTAGGTGTTAAAACACCTAAACATCTGGCTTGGTCGAAGTGTTTTCGTCTAATTTTAATCAGACTTTTTTTAAAGACCAACAACGCACTTCTATTTGAGGAGGCACTAACATTAGTACATCCAGCATTTGGTATACTTTAAGTTCCGATGAGATTAAACCATTCACTGCCCAGTCTTTCCCGGTGCAAGAACATATCTATGTGCTTCATAGGCAATGAAAGTGTTGAAGAGCTTAAAATCAATCAATAAATTTTTGACATCCGTCATGAATGTAATGGATAGGTGATATTGACCCATTTTGGCTGTGCCATATTAATCACGTTTTTTATGATAACCAGGTTCTATGCATTCCTCCATCTTGCTGTGCTCAGTCACACGGTTCCATCTTCGCAAAGGTCGGTGCCTGACCGATAACGATTCCGAATGCGGCCATTGCACCATCGCCGGATGTTTCGGGCTAGTGATGTTTTATTTTCACGGATCCTGTTGAAGTTGTTCACGGATCTGTCCAAGTATTTGGAATCCATGGTTTGCTAATCTTTTTTAATAGTTTTTGCTTCATGTTTCAAGTTTTTTGTTGGTAACAAATTGGGTTACATGTCAAACAAACAATAATATAAATCAATATTTTACAAGTACAATAAAATTTAAAAATAAATATTCGTATAATTAATTAGCGCATAATAATAATTATTCGCTTCAAACAAAATAAAATAAAATTGTATAAATTAAAATGTCAGAAATTAAAATAATTGTAAATTGATAACAAATAACATCAACAAATAAAATTACGTACTACGTGCGAATAATTCATAAAATGCGTAAAATCATTGTTTTTTTTAAACCAACAATTTCTTGAGTCTAAACTTGAAGGATTGCGTCGATATAACTTCAGTAACATCGGAAGGTAGAGGGTTGTACACCTTTGGCCTCATGACGTGCACAAGCTTATCAGTTCTCACTAGCTGCCTGGGACCCGGGTCCCTTCTCAGGTGCCTTCTCAGTGCAGGTGCCCAAAAGTCGCTAGTAATAAAAGGTATGGATGATCCAGAAAAATTACGCTGTCTGCATCTAGAGTAAATGATAAAAATAATTAAAATAACCAATTTTCTAACACCTGTTGGCTAAAAACAATTTCGGATGGTCGACCTCCTCCAACGACTATGTAGTTGACTAGATCAGCATTAGCAACTAACACAAACATTTTAGTGCACATTACACTTGAAACTCGTTCTGCTTGCTCTCAATGGATTATGGCTGAAAATCAGTGTTTTTGCTTCTTGAGCAAAATATTCCGCTGAGCCATTGCCTTTTTAACGCACACACAGACATTTTACTTAGATTTTAATTATGATATTGTTTGTTTTTATTACTTAGTCAACTGTATTTTTATTATTGTTTCTTGTACTAGCATCCTGTATAATTGCTGTATCTATCGATTGATAGATATATCAACTGCGTATTCCATGTCTTTCTCTATTTATATCAAACTTCCGAAGTAATTTTTTTTTCATTACCAAATCTGTTCCTAACAATAATTACCTATAATGAAAAGGTGTTAGTACCTACCTACCTTACTAAATAAGATAAGGTACTAGCAGTTTTCATAGGGATGAGAATAATTTTAAATCATCTAAATATAACGTTGAAATTTCAAATTATTATCATATTTATGTACTAGATACCTAGTAAATTGCTTTTGTATCAAAGGACGTTCATTATTATTACCCTCTGACATTTACCAAAACAACCGAAGATTTACAATAGAAAACCTAATAGCTAAAATTGTATCTAAAACGGATCCAATAAAAGTAGAATCACGAGTAACCTTTGGAAATTCTCACAATTATATCTTCAAAACAGTGGTATGGGACTCTGTGCCCATAGGATGCTATATTAAAGGCACGATAACTTTAAAGTGCTTCAGAAGGGAAACTGCATACAAATGGCGAAGTCTCCCAAAATGTTGGATGAAAAGAAAAAATATCATGCCATGTTTGGTAACAAGAACGGCTGATTTTAATTTTAATGAAACTCCTAAAAATTGGTCATGATTTTTGATGATAGCTGTATTGTGATCTTTAACCATGATGACTATTGTGACGTGTCCAAGAGTCCTGTAAGGTCTAATAGAATTAAAACTTTTTGATATTTGATAAAGTCATTAATAACGGGTTACTTACCATTATTTCTGTTGTCTTGAGTTTCCCAATATTTCAGCACAGTTGCATGAAATGACTTTAGTCAATAACCATGACAGTACCTATATTAAAAATTTTATCATGTTGACGATATCAACAGGCAATAAAATACCTAGACACAATACCGTTCAGATTGAACAAAAGGTAAAGATTACAGTATGTTTTCTGTTTTTAGCTCATACCATTGAGACAATAGATATATTTAATTCAATAAGCCCTGTAATAAATCCTCATAGAAGGCTATCAGAGTAGGAACTATCAGATGCGGATGGTCCGTTCTTATGCCATTGTATGAGCATAATAGCACTTAAAGTCCTGTCTTTAATACGGCGACCGCTATTTAACGACATGGTAATGACATTGGAATAAGTAGTCTCTACCATATTTCATTTATTATTATTATTATTTTTTATTATTAATATTTTTTTTTTCAATCAGATTTATCTTAAAAGTTAAAAGCTAACTTTTAAGATAAATCTGTTTGAAAATACCTTTTTAAACATCTCAGTCATATTCATTATCATCAGCCTCTTGGTCCACAGCTGGAAATAGGCCTCCCCTAATGTTGTACTTATCTCTAAGCTCAATGTAAGTAACTATAGCTTAGATGTAAGTAAATGTACCCTCTAAGGGCACAGCAATTTATTTACAAATTGTAATAATAATTCTTAGTTTATATAAAGCTTGAAAAAGTAGTCGAAAATGAGGGCAACTAGTTTATGCCCGAGGTTTGGAATGCGTTGTTTGTATGGAAACGTTTAAAGGTTATTTCTATGCCATAGGACAAGCCTAGCCTAAGCCTATGTTTTATTCGTGGCTTAGAACTATCTGGATGCAATACTTCAGCCCGATCCGTTTAGTAGTTTTGGTGTGAAGAGGTCACAAACATCCACCTATCAATCTATCTAAACATTCTAAGATATACAACATACAAACTTTCGCATTTGTAATATCAGTGTGATGTCAAGTACAAAAATCAAAACAATTGTAATAATAACTGGGTAGGTATGTCAATTCTTTACTCAGGCAGCCAAATATAATATTAATATGTTTTGTCTAGATTTATGATTTATAAGTCGTTAGCTTTATTTTAGCTTATATTTATTTTCCCATTGAATCCTTTAATCGATGAGTTAGGACTTACGACCTAAGTATTTGTTTTTGTAAGATTTTCTCACCATATCTTATGGTCATTGAATTAGTATTTTAGAAACTCCAGCTTAATAATGGTCCAAATGCTATTTAAATGAATGCCCTTAGTTGGCCGTCGGCAATTTGTGCTAAGCAGAGTATTTTGACACCTTCATACATAAACATTTGAAGGAAAAATGATGACTCTCCATTTTCTATTATCCCAACATATTTTACTATTTGTCGTGAGAGTGGTAGAATCTCAATGAACAAAGTACTTATATGTAAAAATTTTATGTTATCATTGTAATTTTCTTTGTAAATGTTAGAACTTTGCTCTTAATAGTTTTAAAAACTCAATTATGAAAATCTGTTAGGAAAGACTCGACTACCTATGTCCATGTGTTTTTAAGTTTTAGAATGTATAAAAATTTAAGCTTTTATCAATGAAGCATTAAAAACCCTGTCATCCGTCAAATCTTCCCCAAGCACTAAATTGTCCATTTGCTTTGCTAAATGGGTAGTCAATAAACTTTTTTTCTATCTCTAAAAGTTATCTACTAACGAGATCAAGAATAGACAACTAGTTCTTTGTTTTTAATATGTTTATTACCCACAGATTTATCTGTCTAGATATCTCGGAAGCACTAGGAAAGTTCTTCCTATGCATTCATATCATTAACTTGTTGCTGCCTCGTTTTGACAGACATACAATCGACTTTCACGATGTCAGCGCTACTCAACGTGACAGCCTTATCAGTAGGAGCACATTTTATAAACTGATAGCGTTCAAAAACTGACCCAATAGATGTTGTACTGTGCAAAAATGACGTCTGTTGGATTAGCTAATTAAAATTGTCAATTGAAGGAAAACAGCTTACACCATTGTGCCGAAATGTCACAGTTGTTTAATATATCTAATAGAATTTTGAGAAATGAATGATCGATTCGATTGACATCAAAGGCCGTAAAACATGCTGCTGTCACAGCAAAGGGAAAGTGACATTCAAATAATTTCTTGATTATAGATTGTGAGTTGACAAGCATATAACTGCATTGCTTTCACGCACACAAGCGCCAGTATACGAATAGGAAATTGAGACAAATTTTTCGCAATTCTTTGGCAACACCTCATTCGTGTCTACTATCATTCTAAGCCTTCTTCTTCTATGATAAAAGGTATATATAAATAAATAAATAAATAATGCTGGACAATCCACACAGCATCATCTAGCCCCAAAGTAAGCAGAGCTTGTGTTATGGGTACTACCTCGTGTGTTCATAAGTCTTGAGACACAGTAAAACTAAAATATTTTTGGAGCTAAGTTGAGTATTCATTTATAGGATATTAAAATTAAAACTACTGACATCTAGATCTGTATTTAAAAATAAATCATTCAAAATGGCCGCCTTTGCATTCAATGCAGGCCTTCAAACGCGTGCGCCATTCATCTATGGCGACACGAATCTTTTCAATGGGAATCCGTTTCGATTCTTTAATAAGGGCTCGCTTGAGAGAATCCAGGTTTGGGTGAGACTTTCTGCATGCCCTCAGCTCCAATTCCGTCCATAAAGAATAATCCAAAGGATTCAAGTCAGGGCTTGACGAGGCCCAATCTTCGCTCCGAATGAAGCCTGGCAAATTGGCCTCCAGCCAACGTTGGGTAGTCTTAGCTTTATGGGAGGGAGCAGAGTCCTATTGGAAAACCTAGTATTTTCCAGCGAACAGCGTATCATTTAATGGTTTATCCATCGCTTCCAATATGTCGGTTTGGTAATTTTGTGCCTTCACCTTGACGCCTTGCTGGCAAAAATGAAGCGAAGTGACCCCCTCGTAGGAAACACCCCACCAAACCATCACACTTGCTGGATGATGAGTGCGCTGGATATTGCGTACAGATGGCTGGACGTCCTTTGAACTTCTGGCGTAAACCTTATTGTTCTGCCGGTTAAACTTTTCTTCCACCGTGAAGATCTTTTCATCGGTAAACAGGATATTTTTTGGATCGTGTCTCTTCAATAGGTTCCGACATCGTTCCAGTCGCAATTTACGAAGACGCTCGTTTAAATAATGCACTTTCCTTCGACTGTAGGCCTTTAGTTTAAGATCATATTTAAGTATCCTGTTCACCGATATTCGCGAAATGTTGGTCTGCAGAGCTAATTTCTTTTGAGTCCGGCAAGGGTTGCGACGAATTCGCTCTCTGATTACTTTGATGTTGGCGGGCGTCCTTACAGACCGCGGGCGGCCACATCTTCCACGGTATTCTAAAGAGCCGGTCTCCTTGTACCTCTTTATGGTATAATACACAAAGTTCCGACTACATCCCAAACTTTGGATTTCACTAAAAACTTGCATTGGTTTTTTTCCTGCTTGAAACAGTGAAATTACAGTCGCACGCAAATCTTTTGTTGGCGCCATTTTCACGGACAATGAAACAAATATTCAAATGTATATATTTTCTGATTCAAAACATTCGAAATTTAAAATTTTAAAAGTTTAAAAAAGGTTGCATGAATTACTTTCTTTTTAAATTAATTAAATAAGTTCGTCTCACAACTTATGAACACACGAGGTAGATGACTGATAAACTTAATACAATATATAACATAGATAGATATTTTTTATTATATATAGAAAATACCCAGAACACCCGGAACAAATATTTGCAGATCGTACAAACATTTGTCCCAAGGCGGGAATCGAACCCGCAACCTTCTGCGTCGCAGGCGGACCTTCGCCCGCCGCGCCACATCGGTCGTCAAAAAAAAAAAAAAAGTTCTATTATTATTATTTTTTTTTTTTTTATAAAATTTCTTCAAATTTTCAAGGCTAAGTTCTTAGAATTTTCAAAGTTCAAATTGCCCGTATGTTATGTATTAGTATTGTACGTAGGTATTGCTGTGTAGTAGTATATTATATATCATGCATGAAGGTGGGCTAAAAGGTGTCAAGTTTGGGTCGGATGAATGACATTCCCGCTTTGGCTTGTAACTTGAAAGCCAAGCAATTTGTTTCATTCTTAATCTTATTCTATAACGTGACAAATTGCATGAGAATACTTTAAGAAGAATTCTCTAGGTCCCTTCTACTTGTATCCTAGATTTTTAGTATGTGGTGGATGTTATACTTATGAAAATTGTTATTAAGGGTTTGGGTATATTTTTTTTTAATATACATATATGTATATTTATTTATATGAAACATTGTTTACATACTTAGTCTACAACTAACATGAACCGTTAATCTGTTTGTCCGTAAGCCTCAGTCTCTATGGTAAGTATAGTAATAAATACAATAACTCGTACCATAATAAATACATTCATTAAATGAATGCACATAAATATATGTTTATAAATAGTTGTGAATCGACCTAGTTGATAGTTGTCGATCGTTGACATCTCAGGGTATTTTCTATGTATTGTATAATAAAAATATCTATCTATGTAATGAATTGTATTAAGTATATCAGTCATCTAGTACCCATAACATAAGCTCTGCTTAGCTTGGGGCGAGATGATGCTGTGTGGATTGTCCATCATTTTTTATTTTTCTTTATCTCGCCCGCGACAAAACTCGCCTGCGAACAAGATGTCCTTTTTCAGCTGTCAAACTTCAAAACATGATATCTCTGAAACTATCAAAACACTAATAATTAAAAAAAAAAAAGTATTATGATAAATCGCTGTCACAGAGTATTACGATGGAAGGAAAAGATTCCAGAGCATGTTGTAAACTTGTAATTGCTTTGAAGAAGGACCTTTGGCACGACAAGCCAAGGTTTTTTGTCAAAAAATATCAACATTGAGCCCAGTCGAGTTGACCCTTGCCTCATACCTTGATGACCTATTGGGTCTATGGGACGTGTGTTAGCATACGACCTTAAATTCTAACAGAGCCATAGAGCTCTCTGTTCGAAGCTAGAAGCGTTCACATTAATAGTGTTCGTTCTGTGGCAATCAACATCAACAGCCTAACACCAGTTCACTGCTGGATCCAGGCCTCCAGGCCGGGTCCAGTAATGGACTTGGCTAGGCTTGACTAGGTTTTTGTCAATAGGATAGCATTTATTTGGAAAAGATGATGCCAAGTAAAATCTGATGCAGTTTGAACTTCAGCCAAATAACTATAATGATCATCCAAACACGAAGTGGTATCACTTCCATTTCCAACCATAAGTGGTTATAAAGTGTAGGTATGTACCTATAAATCGATATCAAACGTCTAGTCGAGATAAAGATTCGACTAAGTAAAGACTCCATACGGTTCTATAGGTATGCGTGCAGCGGCCTCCTAGCCTATGCATGGTAATATTGTTTGACTTGTTCAGGAGTTATGGATCTATCTCGGCCTTCGCCCTTAAGTTTGCGTCAATCTGTACAGCAATTATGCCGTGTGCTCTGTTCGGTGCATGTTCATTGTAGTGTTTTAGTAGAGATAGTGCTTTATTAACATCTCTTACTGTGTTGGATCTGAAGTTAAATTTTCCCTCATAAGGTCTCTCAAAATCCTATAAGAAGTTGTTGTTGAATTTTCTCCGAATAGTCTCAGAATATAAATCAAGTTAGTATAATTAGTGAGAAGTTTCTACTAGTTCATTAATAGAACAGACTCGTAACGGTAGGCTACGAACCTTTGGATCGATAATTTGCATTTATCTGCAGTTTTTTCGGTGTATTTTATACAGAGAATATTGTTTTAACAAATTATTGAAAATGTAGACTTCTCTGAACTGGAGGCCTAGACACACTCGGGTTGCTGAACCATAGAATTAAGTAAAGGACCAAATCAAAATAGATTCATAAATTTTATTCAAATTCTATAAATAAGTACGTAATATATCGCACACCCTCGCTAAGGAAATCTTTAAGAAAGGTGAAGTTAAGGTGAAAACCAACAAATGAAACATCGGTATAAAGGCTATCTGGGAAAGTGTAGATTTGCATTTTACGATGATTTGTCGTGGGGTTATCGCGTACGAGCTGTAAATGCTGATTTGTTCACATATGTTTATTTTGTGGGTAGGAACTGTTTAAATATCAACTGCAGGTATTTATTTTCTTTACAATTACCTACCTAGCCGGCAATATAGAGCTTTATTACCTAGTCTATGTAACTTTTCACATGCACATGGCTAGCATGGGCAACGATGTTTTCAAAAAAGTATCTAAATAACTTCTATTATTTTCAAATAATTTACGCATCGTCGAAGCATATTAATTTAACTTGTTTAAAAAAAAAACTAAACCGATTTCAAATTCATGAATATCGCTAATGTTATTCATTTTAGCAAAACAATTGCGCTGATATGGGACCTCGAGATCATAATTCTCTACTGATTTTTAAATGTTTACTTACCTAAAAAAACAGTAAAATCTAATCATTATTGGCGGAGATATCAAGAAACATACACACAAAAAAACATACCGTTGAATTGAGAACATCCTCCTTTTTTTTGAAGTCAAAAGTTGTTGTGTTATCATAATTAAAAACTGTGTGTTGGTATAAACTATGTTGCTCTACCTACATGATTAATTTAGAATGCTCTCGAAAAAGTAATAACTTTAACAAGCTCTTCATCAAAATCTTTAAGCTCACTCTACTCCAAGCAAGCAAGCAAGTTGGTACACTTTTGTGTTCACAGATTGACAACTCAACATGCCAACGGAATCGACATCCCGACGTTATCGCTCTCATCTCACGTGCGAGCGAGACGGCGATACCATCTGTTCTCAGGGTCTGAATCCACTTCCGAATCAAGTCTTCCTTGAGATGCTGGATTTACTAAACGAGTCTGACAAAGTAGGAATCTAAAGTGATGTATTTATTCTAGATTGCTTCTGAACTTAATACCTCTAGATTGTTTGCAACAGTCTGCATTTTGAAAGTTCTTTTACTAGTGTATAGAGAATGATCCCGATGTAGTCCCATAGCAAAACATTTCTGAGGGATTACTATTAGTCTTACTATTTGTTGTTACAAATAGTAAAATTAAGAAAGACAGTGTAAAATTAAGGGATTCAAAGTCAGTTTTTAATTTTCAATACAACAAATTATCATTTATATTGGAAATGGTCAAACCTTTGGCTACCTTCTCACTTACATAAGTGAAGTAGAGCAAACACTTTTGCAAAAACAAATAAGACTTTGTAGAATCACATCTATAATAAGATTCAAAAAAACCAAAACTCATAGCTATTTGATACCCAAAGCACAAACGAAGGTGATAATGTAATTGCAAGCTCATGGACGTGCGATGGTGTATCTGGTTGTTCCCATGGCCGTGTTTATAAATGACCGGCGCGGGGTCGCTCAGATCCACGGCGATGGTCATCGGAGTCTCGACGTGGTACAGTCGCTGACGGAAAATAGATACTCGTACATAGAAAATGTCAAGCATTTTGCACACTTAACATTTTCCTTCTCCCATTACGATACGCCCAGGCGACTCTAGTATCTTGCGAGTCTCGGAGAGTAATCGCCGTGGAGTATAGCACAAACATTTTTTATCGGTACTCGCACATCGATACCGGTAGCGTAGCTAGAGTCTGGCCAACGAAAGCTGTCCACGCACTATTTTCAGAAGTTTTAATATGGCATAATTTAAGACTGTCAAAATTGACATATTACGAACACAAAAGAACTTGAACCATTCTGATTACATCTTGGGGACAGTAGCAGTATTAGTGAAGAAAGTAATGAAGCTGATTCAATATTATCAGGGGTAGAGCTTTTGGAATTTCTTGGACAGCTTTCGTTGGCCAGACTATATCAGTACGCGTCCGCGACTAGTCGCGTGCGACCCGCCGCGCCGGCCGTGCTGGTCGCCCGCGCGTCGCGTACGCATCGTACGCATCTCGAAAAACTGGCGGCGGAGCAAGAAAATATTAAATTTGTGACAGCAATGACTACTAATAAATGATGCGTTTTGTTATTTTTCAGTAGCGTAATTTGCGAACGTCGAGTTGCCAACACGTATTCAGCTAGTATGCGACTTGAGTATCGTATCCTACGTGTATCGTAATAAGATAGGGGCTTAGATCGATAGAAACAATACAACAAAGCAACTTATAATTTGATTGTTATGAAGATACTAAAAACCGACTTCAATTCCCTTAAATTTACACTGTCTTTAAATTTTGCGGGACAAGTAAATAGATAGATAGATAATGCTTTATTCATCACCTTATGAAACAGATAGTACTCATTAAACATAATGTAGGGAACAGCAATGGAACTGGCGGCCTTATCGCTTAAAGCGATTTCTTCCAGGCAACAAGTACTAATCCCTCGGCAATAAAAAAATTATGGGACCACCTCAAGATTATTCTCTATATGTATCATAAAAAAATAAATAATCGTTCAAAAAATAAACATATAGCCGAACAAAAAACCTGTATCTTTTTCGAAGTTGGTTAAAAAACTAAGTGACAAGTGGCGGTCTTATCGCTCAAGATCGCGCTCTACCAGACTATCTTGGATGGATAGGTAAAAAAATCCTTAAGAAGATAATATACTTACTACCTATTTATAAAGCACTGCGCACATGAATCCAACACTACTACTGCACAGCACAAAAATGTGCGTTCGAATATGGGTTTAAACTCGTTGTCTTTAGATACATTTTACAGTGACAAAATGGCTTCCCACAAGCTTCAAACGAGTGGCCCGCGAGCTGTCTGTCATCTGATGCCGTCAATATAAAATGCATCTAAATGCTACAAGTTAAAGTGCATTTTTGAATGCACGTTTTTGCTCTGTGCGGTAGCGGTGCGGTCTGATCTGCGACAACCTTATCTTAATATTTACAACAAATTTTTTATGAGCTGGAATGTACCACGTCAACAATAAAGAAGGTAGGTACTTAGAGTTACCATATGACATTTTTATATATTCTAGATGACGCTGTATGAATCGTCTAGCATTATTTATTTATTACCTTAAACCTTTTATGTTTAGAACAGGATAATTGTAAACAATAGAATATTTCCATTAACTTCTCAGCTGGGTCGACGCCCGGGATGTCTCCCCATTGTCTGGCACAAGGAGCACGCAGCATGTGCGTGCAGCATTTTTCACTTGTTTCTTGATTATTTTGTAGGAATACCTAGTAAAATCTATATATACCTAGATACTCAATAATATTTCCTAGAAATTAGCATAACTATAAAAATACTGCAATTGTAAAAAAAATATTTAAATGAGGTTCATGTAAAATCGAAAGAAAGGTAATATTTTTTTATATATTTTAATTTTTTTTTATTTTTAAAAGAAATCGTCAGGTCCAAGGACATTGAAATCAAATGCTCATCAGAAATTTTACCGTCAAGGTTTTTGCTACATCAATTTGCTTTCGATAAAATGCCGTTTATCTCTAATAAACAAAAGCTACAAAACTACGAAGATATGTTAGTATTTTACAATCTTTCAAGCTTTTATTTGCTGCTAGTATGTATGGATGTATGTTAGTATGTATGTGTGGGACAAACCTTGCTACTTAATTTTAGGAGTTATCCTCAACTGATTAAGCTGAAATTGGGCATAGTACCTACTTATGTGAGTTCGGTGACAATGCAATGTTATCCATCGAGCTGGTATGATGATGGAGACAGAAGGTGACCATAGGAAATACTAAACGAATTAAACGACGTACTCCCTTCGAGTTTGGGTTCGTTGGATTTGTCTTCCAAGCACTTTGGTACTTGATGATAACCAGGGTCCTCATGGAGCCAAATGGAAACCATAGGAACTACTAAACGAAACGACGACGTAATCTCATCGAGAATGGATTGAATTTTTAAATAAACTTGTTTTTCATAAAGGTTTTCTAAACATTTTAATATTATTTGAATGCATCTTACCAAATTTGGTGGTATAATTCTACTGCAAAGTGATAAATTAATTGATTTCATCAATCACGACTCAACCTACGGCTATGACTCATACAAATTACCATTCATCTACAAAATCACTCGAAATAGTTTTGCAAAGATCGACGGAGAACCTCCAATATCATGCAATTATGAACACTCGTATATTAATGACCTTAAGGTTGAATTTAATGTAGAATTTGTTTTATTAAATGAAAAGGTAGCTAGATAACAATGAATGCGTAGGAGTCGTTTTGTAAGAACAGAAAAATGTCAGCACTCCGTTTAATTTTTGAGAAATTGCTGTATTCGTTCTAAGAGGCATTGTTGTAATCGTTATTGTTTCGCAATTTGAGAATCACCTTGTGATATTTTGCAATAATTTAGAAGTCCATTTTTCAATCAACTAGATGCTGCACACGGCTTTGCCCGCGCTTTTTAAGTAGCATAAGTCCGTCCCCGAGATACCATTTATCTCCCTGCCAAATTTTATTGAAATCCGTTCAGCCGTTTAGGCGTGAAAAGGGGACATAGCCTGATTAGCCGCACACATAGATAGGGAAAAGCCAATTTTTTTTTTCTTTTACTTATTTGTGCTTATTTGGGTATGACATGTGTGCCTTTGTGTTTCTATACAGATCATGGTAAAGGCTACCAACGTCCCGGCATTATTGATTTAAGTACCTACCTATTAAATATAATAATACAATATTTTATTTGCTTCAAAAACACATTACATTTCAAGCATACTTAAATATCACACCAAAAAACCCAAAAATTACTTAATTCGCATGTCTAATAAGATTGAAGATACCTACGACGCTTTTTCGTCTACACTACACCACTCTATGAGTTGTAAACGTAATCTATTCCCAACTTCAATACCAATTTTTTTATGATAGGTTTGTATCACCAATACATCGGGCATGTAAACGGTACATCACAATAGCCAGCACGCGTACTCTTACCATCCCACACCGCATTCATCGACTAGCGATTAACTTGTACGCGTGGGTGTCCAGCCGCCTTTGTTTCGTACGCTAAAAGCGAGCTAAATGGTACTTTTTCCAACGGAAGTTCTGATTCATAGTTTTAGAAAATTGATTGCAGTTTTGCTAGCTCGCCTTTGACCTCCTTGATGCGTGAGTCTTGATTTTTGAAGAGTAAAGATGCGCGAGTGCTTTCCGTTTTAGGTTTAGTTACGCAGTTAAGGCTAGTTAGGGAGATACGTTCTTTATTTATACAACAAAATCCACAGCCCTTTAGATCTAAAATTGACAAACTTATTCACTAAACATGCGGCCAATACAGGATTTACTTTTTGAAAAGCAAATTGACTATCACTATAAATCATATTAAGGAACGCTAAATCAATTTTGAACAAAACGAACCTAGTATCTGAGAAAATTAGTTTAAGATTTAAAATGACGTAGAAATTAGAAAACAAAGACTAAGACTAACTAACATACTTGACTCCTACAATTCTCGTTAAACGAAACCCTGAATCAAAAAATGGTGTTGACACACGCGTAATAGTTTTGAACGAGCTATACAACGATGCCCGTCATTCATGGAGTAGTCGAGAAAAATAATATTTATCCCCACTTTAGGTAAAGGGGGTGCCATATATTTTTTTTTAAGGTTATACATGTCGTATCTTGAGGGGTGGATCATCCATGGCTGGGGGGTGGGGGCCTCAGTAACTATCGATTTAACCCCCCTGTATGTTCTGAGATATTCAGCGGAATTAAAGTTTTTCTTATAACTCAAATATTATTATATTATAAATTAATGCAAGCTTACGATGGTTCTAAAAAATATTTCACAATTTTTTTTTTCAGCTTATTTAAAAAAAAACTACTTCTATGAAGAATAAAAAAAAAGGAAAATTTCATTTGACTAGAATCATTAAACGTTAAAGTAAACATTAGGTAAATATTGAAAAAAAAAAAAACGATTAGGTATTTACTTATTTGGATTTTTATAAATCTAAGACTCTGATTGGTATAAGGGTACAAAAGGCTCACTATCGATCTTGTTTAAGAAAAAAGGCAGGAAGAAAGGGAGACCTAATAGTTTCGCTGCAATTGCGAAGTTCAGGATGAAATATGATTTTGACTACAATTTTACCAAAGTACAAATGACTTATGAACCACTGAATATCTCAGAACATACAGGGGAATTAAATCGATAGGTACAGAGGTCCCCCACCCCCCACAGATTATCCACCCCTCTAGTTACACCTTGTATATTTGAGTACTTTGTCGGCGTGATTACTAATGTACCCATGGCAAAGTACAGCTTTCTATGAGCTAAGCCGCGGACGGACATGGGGAAACTATAAAGGTAACAATCAACTCGACAACGACGGTCAAGGTAAAAGGCAGCTTAATTAAAAACAAAATGCAGAAACATGATCGCCGTTTCCGAAACCGGCAAGGAGGAGATCATCATCACCTTCATTACTCCTCATACAACTTATTACTTATCATCCAGTCCAATAACACATGGCTTTTACCATCAAACCTTTACCTAAATCAGCTGGAATATGAGGTTGCCAAATCCAGTTTCCGTGAATTCACCTAACAAATTGGCAGCGAGCGGCGAGGTCGCGCATGCGCCGTGGCCTGCGCGTGAGAGCTCGCACGCCGGGACAATCGTCTGCTTTACTTAAAGTTAGACTTTAAACCTTATTACTAAGTATAGCTTGTCAAAATGGTTAAAAAAAAAAAGATTAGGATAGCCAACTCATTATTTATGATACTATCTATCTATCTATCTATGTACTCAATAATTAGTATAAGTAATTTTATAAACACAAGCTGCTGCCAGCCGCTTCGCAAGCGCTTTCTTAGTAGCATATGACCTTTCCCGGGACCATTTACCTCCATGCTAAATTTCAATAACATCCGTTTAGCTGTTTAGGCGTGAAAAGGTAACAGATAGACAGATAGACAGACAGCCAGTCAGTTTCGAATTTATAATATTAGTATGGAATTCTGCCGTGGAGAAGGAGAAGCTGACAGCCAGACTGATGCCCCTTAAATCATTGTTCGTAGATGTAAAACAGGCTAAATAATGATGATGATGAGTAACATAATAAAAAACATAAAAGTAGACGAAGTAATGGACAAAGGCAAGCATAATACAACACCTACCAACTACAGAATTGTGATTGTGAGAGTTGTGTATACGCTAGATTTTCTAATGTCTTCCACAGGTAAGACAATCTTCTTCTTCTTCTTTAACATAACAAGTGCATAAAAATATAATCAAATGTAATTTTTGATCCTATTTACATAAAATGGTCTACCATTTTATATTTGGGTTCCGTACCCCAAGGGTGGCAAAGGGACCCTATTACTAAGCCTCTGCTGTCTGTCCGTCCGTCCGTCTGTCCGTCTGTTAGCGGGCCTCTCGTGAACCTTTTAAGGTTCATGAAATTGAAATTTGAAGTTGAAATTTTCATACAGTGCGTATTTCTCTTTGCCGCTATAACAACAAATTAAATAAAGGTTTTTTTTTATTATTATAGTGCGTAAGCCCTCACACTCGGGGTAATTTATAAGAAATCAAATAATTGCGGGATCCAGTCCCGTCAAAGCTTGAAATTTTTTGGGTTATTATATGATTTCAAATAAAATAAATATAATAATAGGGGCTACTTTTGCTCTTCGGTTGTCAAAGCCGTCTTTAGGGTTTCAATTGCGAAATAGTTTTGTACGATGGTACGGAAGCCTCTGGAAGGCAATTTGAAAAGGGAATATGAAAGGTAATTTTAGATTTCGACAGAACGTAGGCCGTTCTCGCATTGAAAGCTTAGACACTTAGCCAATTTTCAATAGTAGACTAGGCGCCTATAGAAAACACAGCTACACGCACACACTCATACATAATTAGTATTTGCAGTAGAAATTACAGTACTTTACTAAAATAACATACTAGTACCGAGACTTTCACCCGACACCGATACCCCCGATAATCTAACTGAAGATGATTAATTTAATAGAGGCGTGTTTATTGAAAATTATTGTGTGTTTTACCTGCGCACGATCAGCGCGGGAGATAAATCAATCGGCTTTTGTTTATATCTTCGTTTTACTGACTGGCTATGCTAAGGCTTTGAAGATACTAAGTATTTCGAATGTTAGTTATTAAAAAAACCTATTGTTTGTATCTTTGTTATCACTAGACATGTTCTTGTGGCAAGTGTAGGTACAACAAAGGTGACTGGGAATAACTCATACTAACCCGCTAATATTGGAAAAAATCTGAACATTCCTAATTACCAAACTTGGTTTTTATCCCGGCTGCGCCAACCGAAAAAATATACGTAGATCCACATATAACAAAATTAAATGATGCGTCTGATGTCAATATATATCGTTTTCATAAGATCAGAACTAAGTGACTTGTACGTTGTTAACCTAATGGATACTAGTGTTATGCAAATTGTTTTAGCCGTACCACTGAGTGATGCGGCAATAAAATTATTTAGGTTAGTTTTAGATATAATTTAGTTTTAAGTAGGTAGTAGTTTGTTTGTTAAAATACGGGACTGAGAAGTCATTGGTATGACTCAAAGTCTCGAAAAAAAAATTTTGAGCCCACCGATGTGTCGCGGTGGGCGAAACTGTGACGCAGGGGGTTGCGGATTCGATTCCCGCCTTGGGACAAATGTTTTACGATCTGCAAATATTTGTTCCGGGTGTTCTGGGTATTTTCTATAAATAATAAAAAATATCTATATTTAATGTAGTGTATTAAGTATATCAGCCATCTAGTACCCATAACACAAGCTCTGCTTAGCTTGGGGCTAGATGACGCTGTGTGGATTGTCCAGCATTATTTATTTATTTATTATTTAATAACAAGGGGTAGGTAAGGAATTTATTGAATGAAAAGGTAGTTTGCCTTTGTATTGAGGTAGGTACAGGAACTTATGTGAGTTCGATTCTACAATGAAATGTGAAATCATAATCCAGGCCTAAGGCTGCCTGTCCATTGAAGCGGAGCGGGGCAGCAGAGCGGATTGCGGGAGTAATGCGGAGCGGAGTTGAGGACGTGTCTGTCCATTAATGCGGAGCTCCCCGCTTTTGTATAAACACCGCTTCGCTTCCTCGCTTCGCTTCCCAGTTTCGTATGTTAAACTATTTCGCAAATCCCTGTCCATTGAAGCGGAGCGGAGATTTTATGTAATTCCATTAGTTATTATATTCACAGCTCCGCTCCGCTCCTCTTCTCTCCGAGGCTATGGAGAGGCAGCGTAATCATTTCTCTAACACCATTAGAAACAGTTGAATATCATTCACTTTGAATCTATTCCAAGATTCAATCTCCTAAGATTACGGTCATCAAGTACATAAGAAGGCTACTAATTCACCACTAAAGCTACCAATCAATCAGATTGCACGGGCATTCGCACTTAGCCACGGGTCCTGTTCCTCACGACTCTTATATTCGCCATAAACTTGGCTGGACGCTCTGATTGCAGGCTTAATGTAAAATATTAATTTTATTCTAGGATGGGTAAAAGTAAAATAAGTACCTACAGTATTAGCAGGAACTAAGTAAACGCTGCATTTACAAGATACCGACGAATTTTAATCAAAATTTAACTGCTATTTGTGACGTACCATAGACTTACTTGTTTATTTAATCTTAGCTATGATAGGAACTCTATTATTATAAAACGTCTAAGAGGGTGCTATGCGCGCCATTTTGTAATAAACCGCCAAGTGCGAGTGCACGAAGGATTCCGTACCGTAAAAATCAGGCAACTTTTTCAAAGAACATCAAATTTTCACTTGTTCGGAGACCCGTTATTTTTAGTAGTTGTTGTTATTACAGTTGAAGTGTTACTTATTTATAGAAAGTTTAATGTGCCTACCTATTGTATACCTATTGTATTGTTGTTCAAGAGATACAGCCTTGTCAAGTTAAGAGCAAAAAAGGCAAAAAATCACGTTTTTTGTATGGGAGCCCCCCTTAATTTTGATAATTATTTTATTTTTGTTATTTGTTTTTCTAGCGGCAAGAGAATTACACATTCTCTGAAAATTTCAACAGTCTACTTCTTACGGTTCATGAGATAGAGCCCTGTGATAGACGGACAGACGGACAGCGGAGGCTTAGTAATCGGGTTCCGTTTTCACCCTTCGGATACGGAACCTTAAAAAGCATAGGCATAGGATTTCGCGTTCATAGGAGCGGATCAGTGCATACGTTTTTTGAACGGCGCGGCAGCGGCGCCGCGAGGCGGCGCAAGCGCAAAAATCAAGTTTTACTTATTTATAAGAAAACTGGTTTACAAAACCAAATAAATAGTAATAAATAACCTACGAATCAAAATATAAGTAAATTTAATAGACCGCAGTCTTCCTGAGATTTCGAACAAATTATGTGCGAAACAGTGCACTTTCATGATTTATTTTATCCTATTTTTTTTTCTCAATCGTGTTTTCACATTCACGGAACTAAAAACTTTTTTACATTATATGTGATTTCAGTTTTTTACAACGGGGGGATCCCTTGTGTACCTACTGAGATTTAGGCCTAGACTGTTTTGCTTCACAAATTTATAAATGAATCTCTGTTTATTATGAGCGTTGCTTTGAGGCTAGATAAATGTGAAGTCTCCTGCATATTTTTCAAATTCAAAATAAAGTTATTTGTCCTGTTGTCATTGAATTGCCTTGTTTCCCTCTATAAAAGATAAATAACAGTTATGTATGTATTTATATAATAAAATAGTATCGGTATAAGATTTATATTATGTAGTATGTAGTTTGATATTTAAAGTATTATATTTGCTAATATTCTAAGCAGTAAATACCTATATTATCACTAAGCACACAGATATTACCCCATGTACAATCCAACGATCCTATCCATTCAAGGTTGTCTGGTAGAGATCGCTCTTGAGCGATAAGACCGCCAATTGTCGCTTATTCCATAATTATTCTTTTGTAAATTATTTCTAAGTTAAGTGTGCAATAAAGTATTATCTATCTAACTAGCTACATTATACTTTTTTATTTTAGTAGGTAAAAGACATCAATGAAGAAATTTTAGTTATTCTGTGTCAGTATCTAGATTATTTTGCCCGTCAACATAGGCCTCCTGCATAGTAATATAAACAAAACTACTCCAAAAGCAAAACAAATATCAACTAGGACTAAATGCAACTCCTGAAACAGTTAAATCCCAACAATAAGGACAAAACTGATAGATACGTTTCACACATTATAACAATCAAGGAAGTTAATTAAGGCTCGCAACAACCGTGTGAACGTCTAGGGGTGTTAGAAATTCCTACAAGAGCACGCAGGAACCGATAATGACCGACGGCCGTGTTCGGCGCCGCGGATCAAAGTTTGGATACACGGTGAGTACTTACGTCATCCTCACCTCACCTCAGCAGCCTATGGGGGTACACTGCTGGACGCAGGACTCCCCTGATAAACGCCTTATTGGTGGCGTTTATCTCATGGGGGCCCATAATCCCCACGCTGGGCATGCGGGTTGGGGATCGCGGTTCGGTGGTACTTAAACCTTATTGGAGTGACAACGTCTGTGCAGGCAATTTTTTGAATGCTGAACGAAACTGAATAGTCACGCTCGGGTCAGTTAGGTAAGCTAAATTAGATGTCTTAACACACCGGTTGGTACTCGGCTACAACCGGTTTGTTAAGTTTTTTCCTTCGTCACCAAATTATTTTTCATTAATAAACTTTGTTGGAATAGTTTTATTGTTTTGAAAAAACTAAAAAACTGACTTCGAATCCCATAAGTTTACACTAATTTTACAAATACTGGTACAATTAGTCCCGACGGGAATCAAAATTTTATGGGACCACCTCGAAATCATCCACATTAATATTATAAATTCGAAAGCAACTCAAACTCTGTCTGTCAGAGGCTACTTTTTATCCCGTAAAAAAGCGTGCGAAGCCGCGAGCAGCAGCTAGTTTTCTATAAGTAAAATAATGAAAGAATTTTCGAAATCGGATGATAGATAATTGACGGAGAAATCGACGGATATACGTATAAAAAAAATAACATACATACAGCCGAACATAGACCTCCTCCTTTTTTGAAGTCCGTTAAAAAGCTTACCTCATAGTATATTTTTAAATAGGTACGTAGATCATATTATCAATATTTTTTTAGTTTTAATTAAAGTTGGCTGAAAATGCTATTGTGTTGTTTTAATTATGTGTTGTTATAGATTTTTTGTTAAATCCGACAGCTTACTCTTACGCACAGACAGAAATTTCGTCCGTGTATGCACACCTTGCCTTATATCTGCAATATCGGTTACTACAGTTATATAGCATAGCCAGTCCAGAAGATCTATGCAATGAATTAAATATTGGCAATGCAATGTTGCATCTTCATTGCACGATTTTGTTTTCGGAGTAAGGAAGTGTAGCCTACGTGAATTTAAGCTCTGCGCACATTAATCCAACATCGCTACCACACAGCACAATAATGTGCATTCAACTTATGGGGTTAAACTCGTTAGCTTTAGATACATTTTACAATGACAAAATCCTTCCCACAACCTTCTAACGCACTCGTTTCAGCCACGAGCCACTGCTGTCTTCCACTGATGCCGTCGATATAAAATGCTTCTAAATGATACGAGTTAAAGCCCATATTTGAATGCACATTTTTGTGCTGTGCGGTAGCAGTGCGGCCATGATCTGCGACGTCGTTGTCATACCTGAATTTTTGTCAGTTAGTATTCTGTCAATTACCAATAACTTTAACGAATTATACTTAGCACTTCGAACATTAGAGACTCGAATTTGTTAGAAGGGGCGGCCCGTCCTAATACGCGCAAATCAGGAGACTCATTCTTTGAGTCTTCAAAGAGTGAATTCGTCTTGTGGGTTGCTTGTGTCGTTGTCTCAGCTCTATACCATTTGATATAGTGAGGTCCTTATTACAATCGGTATAACCCTTGCATACGATTCCAAGCCAATGAAAAGCCAAAGCAATTGTCGAGTCAAGAAAATAACCTCGATTATAGACGTGTAAAATGCATTGGATTGCAAGATGTTTCGGTTACTTCTGATGGTTTCGGTACTTTTGGCTGATTTTGTTTCAAAGTAAAAGTTCATTATAAGTAAGTTAAAGTGAAGTATGCAGTATCTTTTCATCTTCTACTCCTCGGGGGAGTCATGATCACTCATGGTCATAATCTTATTTAAAAACTTGAAAATGATAGATTAAAGTCAAAAGAAAGAGTTTTAGCACTAGTTTTACACAGGTAATTTGTTATTTTTGTCGTATCTAAGAGTTCTGTGTACTAAAGGAAATAGAGCAGTTTGAGTTTTTAGAATAAAATCAAAATTCACCAAGATGTTCTAGTCTACTGTGAACATTTACACCATAACGCAACCGTTACGTGCAACCACATTCGTGACATTAATTCACCATGTCTGTTTACCACTCCATCGACCTATTTCATAAGTCAAAGTCCCATCTTTTTATCCTCTCAAGCGAAATTAGGCTCTCCACCCAAGCACAGAAAATTGAAGTTGAAATAAGATAGAATTTGTTTTCAGTTACCATGGCGACCGAAATGTCGGTGAGATGCAATATGGGTGCAATAGTTTCATCTGGTGGGCACGACCACACGAAGTTACCGCTCAGTCTTAGGGACCTTGTAGGGCCATTGATACCAACGGTTTTACTGCCGCTTAATTTAATAATAACTTGTTTCTACCGACGACGGCTTCAAATACGACTTTTCTCGATAAAAAGAAGCGTAAGTCCACCGTATTCTAATCTAATGTCCTTGCCAAAATGTATCAAGATTATTTCAGCTGTGATGAAAAGGTAACTTTTGCATTATATTGGTACCTACTTAGTTTAAAACTCCCATCGATCCTCAATCTACAGTAGCGTTAAGGTACTTGCAGACTACGCAAGTGAAACCAACGAAAACAATGAATGAATTCCTTTTTTCTACAATTTTATATCAAACGGTTGACTAGGACAGAAAATAGATGATGGACAAATAAAATAAAAATCCTGCATAAGAAAGCTGCCAGTTAGTGCGTAAGTGCTATGAAGCCGCAAGTTAAGGTGGTTCGTTTGTGCAAGTAACAGGAAACTTAAAAAGAAACTGTTTAAATTTTTTCTGATTTTGTATTGTAGTTTCAGAATTACAGTTTGTTTTCGTTATGGTTTATATTCAGCGTGGTGCAAGCTGCCCTCTCTGGTTGTGTCATCGTGGCGTAAGCTATGGACGGCTAAATATCAGCTCATCGCTGTACAAATAGCTCGGGTGTTACTGTGTCACAATAGCTGGGCATTCTGAAACAAAACTTTAAGTACCCGTGTCCTGGCAAACCTAGGCTTACATGCTGTTAAAACGTCAGCACAAAGGATGTTTGCGATCTGCTCAACAGTAAACAAATAAACAATGCTGGAGAATTCACACAGCATCATCTAGTCCTAAGCTAAGACAGACAGACTATTAGGGACATTTACGCCAGAAAAAAACTTTTGAACTATCACTAATATAACTTCTTTCGGGATGTTCTGATGTTTTATAACTCATCACACATCAAGAAGGTAGACAATAATAATAATAATAAAAAATTAATCTATGTGAACCAAAAAGACCCTGCCTCAGCTTAATGTAGCTCAACATTAAGCTGAGGTGGCAGGATCTTTGGTGCGTGTGTGTCTACACGGTTTACAGACCATAGTACACAAAAAGAAAAATATAATATGATAATTTAAAACTAGTGACAATAAATAAACAACTCAACAAGAATATTTTTTTTAAATAAAGATAAATCTAAGACTATCGCAGCACCAAAGATCCTGCCACCTGGCAGGATCTTTGGTGCGTGTGTGTCTACACGGTTTACAGACCTTAGTACACAAAAAGAAAAATATAATATGATAATTTATAACTAGTGACAATAAATAAACAACTCAAAAAGCATTTTTTTTTTAAATAAAGATAAATCTAAGACTATTGTTCAACACGGGAAACACTCAAAAAATTTATAATAAATAAAGACCTGCCAACCACCGTCCGACCCGACCAACAATATTTGGCTCAAGGCATATCATAATGTGTACCTATCTAGAACCTAAGCTATAATTTTCTGAAGAAACCTTGACAGTTTCCAAAAAACGGCAACTTTTGAACAATTTTGAAGTTTTAAGTCAAAGTGGTTTATTTGTACCCCTTGTTTCTTTCCATACAAAATCGTTACTCAAGCATAGTTCTATGACTGAGCAAGCTTTTATAATACGGGCATAATAAATAAATGCGAAAAATTGCATGAATGGATTAGAAGTATGTTTTTTCCTTCTGCACGCACAAACTACTGAAAGGATCGGCCTGAATTTGGTCTTTTTTTTATTTGGTTAAGGTTGTTTTCGTGTCACTACAGCCATGGTAGGCCTATTGTGATCGTCACAAAATTTGGCCTTGATATAGTTCTAACGCCCCCCCTGCAGAACCCTGCAAAAGAATTCTACCTCCGAACGGCGATCTCCAGCCCGCATGCCCAGCGTGGAGAATGGGTATGATGGGGTAATAATAATCCCCATAATTTTATCTCATACGGGTAATCCCCCCATCAGATTAAAGCCAATAAGGAGCTTATCGGGAGGAGGCCTGCGTCCAGCAGTGGACCAATATGGGCTGTTGAGGATGAGGATAGTTCTAAACCTTGAATAGCACGTTTTATCCACTTCTTATCCTATAAATCAATTCCCATGGGATAGAAATAGCCCTAAAACGTTTCCATAGAAACAATGCGTGCCAAAACTAGTCGTAAAAAACATATAATATGTAGGTACCAAGCACATTACATACCTAGGTATAAGAACACAGCTTCAAGTCCCTTACATCCGTCAACAGCTCTGTATCCTTGACAGCATCACGACGACGTTCCGCAGACGAAAGGTCAGGACTAGCCCATTCTGCAATTAATGAAGGAGTTTTTAGAATAACATCTGTGTCAGTGTCACTATGGTATATTTTGCTTATTTGCCTATTTATCACTTTAAGTGTAGCATCTTGTATCATAACAAAAGCTTTGCTTTTTTAATTTTTGCGTCAATTTATGATCACCATCTAAACGGGCGCCTTAATATTATAAGTACAATAGTTTTTTAAGTATTGGTCGCAACCTAAAAGATGTGTTTACTGAAACTATTTTGTTGGTTAAACTGATAAAGTCAAAGTCAAAAACTCTTTATTTCCATAAATACAATAAATGTACACTTCGAAAAGGTCAAATTCTTAATAATTAAACACTGACACGGAAATAAAGTGATATTTTTGATTTCAGTCGCTTCGGTATGTAGACTAAAGTAAAGAAGCGACGAAGAAACCTTTAGCCTGTTAGTTAGTTGTTATTTTTCGAGTTGGAGCAAATACTAGGATACTACATTGAAGTCATAAGGACTAATCTATTCACCTCCAATGCGTAAAAAGTATGTGAGCAACGAAGAAGTGCAAATAATACTACAATAGGTACTACTCTCGCACGAGGACTTTAAAAAAAAGCAACTCCAAAACATTATCCAATAGAATCATTCAAAATAAACAAATCAATTAGACTCGTAAAGGTGTTAAATAATGTCATTTTGTAAACCATTCGGCGGCGATCGTGCGCGCACGCAACCAATTACTTAACAGGGATTTTCGTCTCCTATAAAGACTTTTTATGAACGATACGATTTTAAAGCTCTAGGTATAGGTAGGCTAGGCTAGGAGCCCTAGGAGTATGACGTTTTCTTAAAAAAAACTTTAAGCAAGAAATATGTAGACACTCTTCTCACTGATATTGAAATACGAAGGTTTGTATGCTTAGATGTATGGATGTTTGTTAACTCTTCACCCTAAAGGTACTGAAGGAAGCGAGCTCAAATTTTCCATAAATATACAACAAAAAAATCTTTATTGTATACCAACAAAAAACAAATAGAAAAGACATTACATAAGACACAAGCGGCCTTATCGCTTAGAAGCGATCTCTTCCAGGCAACCTTTGGATAGAAAGAATTATGTTAAGAAAGACAGGGGGTGTACCAAAGATAATCTAAAATAAATAGTAACAACATTATGAGTACCTAAAACCAACCACAAATAAATATAATAAATACCTAACTATATACATAAATATATTCATACATAAGTATAAATATAAATAACAAAAATATACTACATAAATACATAAATAGATAGTACCAATATTCACTTTTCTAGCAGGAAAAACTCCTTGTCACGAGCTTCGGAAACTGGTAAGGATACCGCTTTTCTAATGGACTCTGGTAGGGCATTCCACAACCAGGATTTGTCGTAGAAATTGGTTCGGTGAGGTGGCATATTCAGTACCAGATTATCTGATGAACGGAATATACGGGAAGGAACTCAAATTCAAAACACTCCTTTAAATAGAAGACAATGCTTTAAATGAAATACTCGCGTGAATTCGCAGGTACAAGCTAGTTTGTTAATAAAATTAAAAGTTATATTCAGTTAAAATAAAATAGTGGAGGCAAAATAACTAGATGCAATTATATGCAATTACTTTTTGTATGGCTTTAAGCTGCTCAACTTTATAAATGATTTCAAAATAGATGGACATTCTCGATATCACATCACCATTATTCTGAGAAGGTAGCCCCAGAAACTATCTAGTTGAGTTGTGAAAGCCTCCGTTAAATGCAAGAGACCATCTCAATTATTAAAGGTACAAACAAATCCAATTACCATTCACGTACATACTAATCCCACAAAAGAAACATAAAGAGGGAAGGACAGAACAAAGCGTCCCGATGGAATATAACTCAATTAAATAGGAATGAGGAACGTACATAATGGTGTGATCACTGAACAATAACTGTCCAGCGTTTCTCAGCTTCTTGCTGGCCATTGTGTGTGCTTTTCCTCGAGAAAAACTAGAACGGTTCTATCGTGGGGTTAAACGGTGGTTAAGGTGTAAACTGGGGACAAAACAATGCAACGGTTTAAGATATTGATGGATTAGTATAGAACAAGATGTCGAATCTAATCCATTGGTTGATTAGAGTGGAATAAGATGTCGAATCAAGTGGAAAAAAGTAGAATCTAATCCATCAATGGATTAATCCAGTGGATCAGGGTGGAATAGGGCAAATAATATATAAGTCTTAGATTACGATTAAGAAGATCCAGAAATATTTCAAAAAGAATGAGATATTCTACCAAGTTCTTACCAGATGTTATAGAATAGAGTGATAGTGAAACTATAGACCATTCAGTTTCTTGTCAATCATGAGTTGTAAGCTGTCTTTTGGACGTATATCTCCACCTCCACATCCTATACTGGTCCACTGCAGGACCCAGGCTTCTCCCTGATAAGCGCCTTATTGGCTTTTATCTCACGGGGGCTAATGCCCATAATCCCCATGCTGGGCATGCGGATTGGGGATCGCAGTTCGGTGGTAAAATTATTTTGCAGGGGGCGCTGCTACCCACCCCCGGTGGATATACTTTAGTCGCCTCTTTCGACATCCACGGGAAGAGTTAGGGTGGTGCAAATTCTAAGCCGGTGCCACACAGCCATATCTATGTATATCACGTATACCTATCTATTAGAATTCAAAGCTTCTTCAATTAATTTCAAATGTCTCGAAAACTCTCAGTAACCAGCCTTAAGCAACCTTCCACCGTTAGCACCGGCATCACACAATATCTACGTATAGGGTGTTAGTGCGTGGTGAATGACCTCCTTCAGGTTTGTGCACTAGTTTGACTAACACCCTGTATAATAGTATGACCTGGCGTGTTCCTTTGCAGGACGTTTCACACAGATTACAGATTCAGATTGTACGGGACAACGGTTTCAGTTCTATCAAGAGTTGGATTTGTAAAGTTTGATGTTAGTTGCCTCTTCACGCCCAAACTACTAAACTGATCAAGCTGAAATGTTTAATAAATGTAGTTAATAATAAAAAGCAGCCTCTATTTTATTCTAGGCTAGACCTGGAACAAAATATTACTTTTTAAATAACGAGAACGGCGAGTTAAGTGCAAATACGGTGCAACTGGCCCCAGCATATGAGCTGCGGTTAATTGCAATCGACGAGCGCTCTTCCAACCGAAAAAACTGGCATCTCTCTCATTGTTCCCGCCAATTTTCCCACATTTCGCCTTTTACTGTTACGAACTTCCTGATTCGCGCGTAAAAAGCGAATATATTAAATTCCTCATGCTCCGCTTAAACTACATAACTCAAGAGGTAACTATCGGGTCGCTCGATCGGTAAACCAATTTTTCTGTATATTTTTGCAAATTTATACCAAATGGCTTGAAACAGTCTTGTTTGATTTCCAGCCATTCGTAATTCGATCGACAAAATGCAAGTTCATACTGTCAACCCAATAAAACCTGCAACCTTTCCACAGCACCCATTACCGATACTGCCCACCAAATACGGTCGCAGCTTTCCAACTAATTTTCAACAAATCGTGCTGCGAGGATTCACATGAGAAACGACCACTGTGCACGTGAAACTATCAGTCAAACTACTTAAACATCTGCATAAGTCACGTCTCACGATTCTGGAGGAGTAACAGTTTAATAATGTCCGCGCGTCCGACCCGCCGACCCGAGTGAAATACGGTTGAACGGACTTGGGGCCATATTTTCCCCATGCATTGCACTAAGTCGTGTCTTCCTCGGTGGAAATAAAACGCGAGGTCCATCTCTAGGGCCATCGGTGCCTCAGATGCGCTATTTAAACGAAACATCCGAAACGACATAACTCAACTTCCCTGCTATTCAAAAACCAGTCTTTTGCAGCAATGTTTAGAGCAGGAGTTACAAGGAGCAGAGAATACGCTTACGGATAAAGCAAATAAGCGGTGTGGATAATGTCATGGGAAGAGCTCAATGAACGTGCGGACAGCGCGTGGACTGCCGACCGGAGAGCCTGCTAACTTATTCACGTCGTTATTCAAATGAATTTAGCCTTTATGACAAAGAGATAGAGTTTAAGGTAATAGAATATTTAATTTTAGGAAGCTAAAGCCTTTGCTGTAGTCTTTCGTCTTAATAAGTGTAAATCTGTTAAGTGTCATCGCTTTACTTGAATTGAGGTTATTTCCAGTGGCGCATCATTAGTACTTGTTTATTATATGAGATTGGTGAGGCATGGTTTGATTCTTATAAAGATAGGAGGGTGCATAATGAATTTGCTTCTATTTTTTCCATAACTTAGAGGTCGAGGTCAGTCGGGGTTATACTCTAGTTCAAATTAGTAAGACCGTTACTTCAAAATACTACATACGCGTTTATCGAAAATATTTAATTGGTTAAATTAATATTAATAATTGTTCTTTAATAAATAAAAATGTCACTTAAATCGCTTTTGTAAAAAAGGAACAGAAAAAGACCGATAGTGAACCCTTGAGGGACTCCTGTGTAATTAATAGGTGTCCGTGTAAAGCAATGTTAAGTCAATATTTCTTATCAGATTCACAAGCACTATTTTATATTATAAACTTATATATAACACAAGCTAACGTTTACTACATCGATACTAACGGTGCGGTGGTATTATCATCTCTATAAGCGGCGACTGTGACGCGTGGCCGCCTGCCCTTTCCCGTAGGAAGCGGCGCGGCTCACTGACCCATTGCCTTTGCCACCTTCATTTGCAACCACTTGTACCTATATACATAAAGTTATGGGATGCCCTGTGTTTGTGTCTTCTCGGATTACCTTTACTTTTGACCTGTGTACTTTGCTTTGTGAGACTTCGCCATTAAGCTACCTACTACTTTAGGTCAAGAATCTTTGCACTTTATACACCTACTGTAAAGTGTTTACCTACTCAGTTCTACACAAATATTTACAAATTTTGGTAAAATAACAATAACAAATTGGCTGTAATAAAATAATCAAAAATACAAAAATATATTCTAATTTCCGCTAATGTTTTCTTATCAACTTTCGTAGACACACCGGCTTGTTGCTCTGATATAAAGCGAAATCATCATCGTAGAAAGCATGTTCAAAACGAAGTAATGGTCTATATGACATAAGCAGAACAGTAAAACTTCTAAATGTTATCTTAAACCTCAGGGCCATGATGCATGGCATAAACGGAGAGACCCAGCAGTGGCCAAAAGCAGCTGATGATGATCCACGAATCTTACGACTCCATTCGTCATGTTCCCCAACAAACCTTCAGTTTTTCAAACCTTTACCAATTTAAGATGAACACAGGAGATATCCCCGTCACGGCCCCTTGCGACACAATCAAATGCCAAAATAAGGTCAGAGGTAATAATTGTTAGCGTAAGCGTTAAAGGTACTGAATTGATTTATGCAGGAATCTGGTGATGCGCTCGAACAATAATTTGTACGAATATAAATCAAAGCAGACCGAATGTTTTGCAGGAGGAGATTCCATTAGTTTCTACCGTCATCCATAGTCTTTATTGTTATCGTGCGTGTTTCAGGGTCTTGCTTCAGTTATGAATGTCTCTCTCTACTAATAAAATACCTACTACCGGAAATGCTCCAGAGAAATTTAAATTATCTGTTTGCTAAAGGTGATATTTTTGACTAGACTGGTGTGATGCCACTTCCGTCATAACTTTTGTAGGACTAGACTTTTCTAACAATAACCATAAATAAATATTGCAAAGATGATTTCAAAGCGAATTTCAATAAACCTTAGCTATTTAGATTATCGGCATGGCGCAAGCGCCGTAGATCGCACCAAACTATCCAACAATGGCATCAAAACAATGTCATAGTTTGCGACCTTTGCATTGGATTTGTGCCTTATTGCGAGATCAAAGCGAATATGGTAATATTCAGATCTCTATACCAATCGGAATAGATAGTTTACTTGTTTGTTTGTGTCACGAATGAGAATTAATCGAATGAGACCCTTAATAACACACTTACCTTTTATAAGCTAAATTAAACTGAAGAATTCCTCCTCTACATCAGCAGATAATATGTCCACTGCTAAACATTGCTCCTCCAAACGAGGGTAATTTAGCCATAGTCACCTCGCTTGGCATGCGAATTGGTGATCGCAATAAAGGTGTTAAAAATACACAGGAAAAAGCTGCTGCCCTTTCTCTGGACAGTTATTCCTGTATAATTATGAAAGATCCATGAAAAAATTAATATTTTAAAATGACTAACGGTGTCTGAAGTAAGTCCTAAAGTTTTTCGACTTCTACGTCACTTGACCTCGTGGTGTAGTTGGTTAGCACATTCCCTTACTGAGGGAAGGATGCGGGGTTCAAGTCCCGTCAAAGTCGAAAAATTTTTGGGATATTATTTGATTTCTTATATATTTTAAAAAGTTCAAGAAAAGTCGCGTGCTATCCCATAATATAATTTGTTTGCCGTTTATTGTACCGTGCCTGTCTGTCAATCAATTTATGTAAAACATTCAGATCTACATTGTCCAAATTGGGGCGTTATGCAAGAGTGAACCAAGCAATCTGATTCATCTGATTAAGTTCAAGGTCTAAGAGGAAGATGGACATATGTTGTCATGGAAATAAAACCATTTAAATAAAATAATCACAGTCAATAATTAACCATTCTAAGGTACATATAGGTACCAAAAGATCGGAATTAGTTATTGACAGAGATCACCAGATCAGCCAAATTATGATGATTTTAAACAGAGCACCAAGTTGGTCTTTGCTGTTAGCAACAATATAAACTTGGTGAAACAAGGGGTAAGTACATATTCCAGAAATCAAGATACCTTTAAGAATTCCTTTAAAATCTAGGATATCCAATTTATGGGATTTCTGATATTTATTTGCTGTAGCTTGCACAGATGCAAAGTTTTTAGCACACTAAGTGTCAGTGTTTTCTGTTAAAAGCTAGGTATTATATTTTTGCTGAACCGTTATTGCATGAAACCGTTTGACTAAAAGTGTTTGTCAATGGACCACGGGGAGGGCCGGGCGCTAATGCTAAACGTGATCTATGGGATGGACTGTTGTGTAAGTTACTGTTGCATGAAGTCCCTTTGAGTTCATTTTACTTGGTATAAAATGCCAGGTTATGTTGACTGTTAACGAAAATTATTTGGCGGTTTAATAAACATACACTACGAATAACATTCGTATGCAAACTTCAGATCGACCTGCTTTAATGAAAATCGCGCGATGGATATAGGATATGTGAACAGCCTATTATCCGACCCTTTTTGTGAAGACTTTGTGTTTCTGATTAAGTTATTAGAGTTAGGTTTAGTTAAGCAATAACTTTACTTTTGTTGTATATTTTTTTGTATGTATACAACAGAAATCTATTTTTTCTACGGGTAATGTTATCGCTAGCGATAAAGCCCACAAATAAATTAAAAAAAAAAAAGTTTTTATTAATGTAAATCTATTTATTATGCAGAAAAACGCTTTAAATAAAAAAGTAAAGCACTATTAGTATGGCGTGATCAGAAGTAACTGTTTGGAACCGTTTGCCGTGATCGGATGCACTGTCGGTTCCAGCGTGATCAGGGGAACTACCCGTATTTCTGGAGTATTACCAATCTATCTCCAACGCGGGCCGCGCAAGACCGGTCGTTTTGGCGATCTTTGGCATTTGTCCAGCAGTGAACGTATTTTGGCTGATGATGAGGATGATGATGACCAACCATCACCCTAGATAGACAGTCCCACAGTGTGGATACTTGGACCTAAACACAACAACCTAAGAAGGTGTTTGTCGATTATCCGACTCAATAGAATTCGAACGTAAAGTCAAACAATCCTGAATTTAATTTGGCCAAAAAAAAGGTTTTTTGCAAAGCTCATTAATCACTTTCAACAGTGCTGTGGGAACACACAAGACTGACAAGGATATAACATTATCAATATCATTAGAGTATTAGAATACTGCGCTGACGGACGTCACGAATTCACGAGCGAACCCGGCTGAGCCACAGAAGCACTAACAGTAAGTATAGAAACACCCTAGAATAGATAATAGTCAGTAGAGGCAACCTACATACGTGGTGGGAACCCAATGTGAATGTTTGACCACGATAATGTGAGGTTCGCTTCTCATATGGCGTTGGTTGTTAGGTCGTTGGTATAGGATCAATCCAGCATTGTTAGGTCTGTAGGTTACGTCAGACTTCGATTGACAACGGTACTGGTTGAAGAAGATCCGAGTCCTTATTATGGGTTATGCATTAGTCTACGATAACGAAAAAGTTTTTCGTTTCCTTCCATATATTTGGCGCCCTGCAGCGCCTCTACCGAATAGCGAGAAACTACTTTTCGTAGTTCGACAGCGATGTAATAGTGAATGATTTTGAGAGATTTAACAGAAGGTATTAGAATATATTTGTCTCATTCTTTTTGAACGTGTAATCGAGATAGAATTTATAGTCTACTGAGCTCACGAAAACGTATTTTGCACACTCATAATATCATATCCTGGCCATAATTTAGGTTAAGATCTCTGCGGTGTTGAAAGGTGGTGAATGTTCCAATGAGAAATTGAAATGTCTATGAACAAGTACCCGACTTGTCAAGGTATGAATAAGTACTAAAGCTAATTATTTCATAGCAAACTTAATTGAAATCATAGACATTCCAAGTCAATCAACATTAAATTTGCTATAAATTTAGTAAAGACACTACCTACAAAGGTGTTAGAAGACACTTCAAAGGCGGATGGTGTTGGATGTTGAATAAGTTGTCCATGAATGCTTATGCAGAATGCGAAGATAAATTAGATAATCCTCAATAAATAAGATAAATTAGATATTCACACAAGATGTGATGTGACCAAGTTTTTGTCGTCGATGCTAATTTTTACGTTAGCTCAACTTCATTGCAGAAGAGTTTTTCATGAAAACTAGTTAGTTAAACTCAGTGTGGTGTATTTGCAGTCTGGTGTCAATTCAAACTTAACTACACTAAACTATTTTGAAAGCACCAAAAATGTTGCATTCCCTTTCTATCGATCGAAATAAAAAGGATGGCATCTAATGATGCCATCCTTTTTATCATCGCCAAAACTATACTTTACTATTTATTATTATGATTTTAAATGTGTAATTTATATTTCTATTAACCATTATTGTTGTCTGAAATACAGATTTAATTTAATTTTACTAATTTGACAGCATTAATAATTTATTCCTAGTTAAGTTTAGTTTTGGCGATATCTGAAATGACACCTATACGAAAAGAGGGCAATAAACACAGACTTTTCTTAAGACACTGAGTTTAGCAAATGCGTGAGATTATTCAGCATTATTTAGTTAATAGTTATTACATATTCCTTCAACAATTACTTTCACATACCCAAAAGCAGTGTGACGTCATCAATCAAGACTTGGAAAACTTCAAAAGCTTAGCAGAACCTTCACCGGAAAACCACAACGAAAAGCATAACGGTGTTGATTTACAGCTTCATCATCAAAAATCTCAAGCAATCACCATACAATCAGACGCCTGCCATTTGCATAGGGCAGTGCATGGAACCGCGGTCGAACAACGTGCCATAAACGTGAACGCTGCGTTTTACGAGCGTTTTCGCTTTCGCGCCATTTGCAATAAATCAGGCGTCAGTGGGCGCTGTGTCGCACCGGATCAAGGTAGTTATACACTGGCGAGAAAATGTAGTTTTTTTTAGGTTTTTAATAATAGAATTTCAATCATCTTCTATACCTACATCAGATTCTAAAATGCTTTGTCCTGAATGACTGACGGATCAACGCACAGACTAAACCGCTGATTGTAGATACCTGACACTTGGAGGGTGTGTTCTTTGCATGACGTAGGTATTCAATACGACAGGATTTGAAGGTGATTTGGGGTGAAAAAGGGGGGCAAAGTTTGTATGAGACAAAGTGATTCCTTGGCCCAATCTACCTCAAATTTTGCATAAACCTTTTTTAACAGAATTGATGGAAGATGTTTTTCGTATTTTATTGAAATTCATCCCCTAACGGGGTTAAAAAGGGGTAGAAAGTTATCTATGCATATAAAATCTAGCAGCTAGTAAACGATATAAATGTCAATAAAGCAAAATGAATCTGCACTAACTTGTGATTAAAATTCTTCGGTTACAGATCTTGATCAAACGTAATATACCGAAGGCGAATTATTAATGATTTTTCTTGTTCACAGGCATCGATCAAGGTATCCGCCGGCCCCCCATAAATTCGCAATGCGCACCCTGAAACCGTATGTACCAAAAGATATCCTTTTTGACATTTGGGATACCATTTCAACTAGTGCCATTTTAGCGCTTGGACAGGAAGCATGCCCAAGAGCTCGTAAAAAAATTGCAAAACTCACTCGTCCCAAGACACAAAAAAGGACAAGATTTTCAGTAAAGTCTGAATGCATTTTTAACCACTATCATGTCGTGGTAAAAAAGCCCTATGCTATCCTATCCTCAAGAAATCAGCGTTGGAAATTATTTTTGGTTTTGTTTAAGTAACGATTTAGAATTTGTTCTAAATTCATTAATAGATAGGCTTTTGTTTTTATATTTATTTTTATGTTATGTATTCAATATTCATGCGTTTATTTTTTATTAAGAAAATACTGGTTAGCGGCTATTACAAAATAAAAGAAATAGTTTTTTTCTTGATGCATACCAAATTCTTTTTTGTACGCCAGAAAATTAAATACAGAATATAGACATTAACATAAAATAGAAAGGTACAACGGACGGCCTTATCACTTAGAAGCGATTTCTTCCAGGAAACCTTTGAATGGATAGAAAATTGAGAATTTAGGAAAGGCATTATATATGTTTTATATTGACTACACAAAAACATTTCAGACTACACTAACAACTTTTTGTCCGCAATAAAAGATATATTAAAATTTTAATATGAACTAGAAGGAACCAAATTAATTTATATATGAAAATATGATAAGTACTAGGTAACGGTATGATTTTCAGACTGGTCCTATAAAAAAATAGCGTGTATTATTATCAGGTACCTACTACAAATAAAATAAAATAAATTCGACTCTGCTAATCTCTTGTTCCGTATTCACAGAACCTGTCACGGCTCTGCGTAAACTGACGGCGTCAAAACAATTCGTAGGTAGTTTCGAGTGTCATTTTTGTAACGTTCTAGGTATTTACGGAGGAGGCGCTAGTCGGCGGATACTTGATCGAAGTTCACAGGCCACATCACTTGACCAAAAGTTTGCTCGTCTGCACAGCCCTGTAACGGGACAAGTTTTCACTCCGGCGCCTCTCATTTTACTGTCAATCGGTACCTATATGTAAACGTCTCAATCTAGTCCGAGTCAATATGCACTATTGAAGAAGCCTCACAGAATATCTAATCAAGCTTGTATGATTTGTTTTGGATTGTATGCACCTAAAACATATTCGTAGGGTCTGAAGGCCTATTAGAATTCACCAAAACACGCAACCAACTGTATTAAAAAAAAAGGAAAATTGGTATTCTAATTTGATTTATTAGAGTACACTAATTGACCGAAACGAAACACGGAATTTCGTGTTGTAAAATAGGCCCCTGATTTTTGGTGTTGTATGATTTTTGGTGTTGTAAATTTTGTTGGCCGTGGCGATCGCGGTGTAAAAATCAGCCCCTCCATCTCAGCTCGTGGATGTTATAAGAGTGGACTAAGGGAACCTACCAGAGGAACGGCAGCAGCTTCCTTCTGTGTATTCTTAACACCGTGTTTTAAAAATCTATAAATAGACTTCAAATTCCGGTTCATAGATTATATTCCTATGTCTAGGACGAACGAAATCACCCGTACCTTACTTTCCCTGACCGAAGGTCTATTTTCACGTGCAAAAAATGTAGTTTACACTGACGACATCTAGTTATAATTCAAGTCTAATTTAGTTTGATGACACATGGATGAAACTGTTGACGGCCGTTGCCATGGAAACCATTAATTAGGTGATAATGAAATTATCATATTCTGAAGAATTTTTACAAACCTACGTTTCACGTCGCATATAGCAATTCCTCGATAGTCAAAATTATACCTAAAAATAAATTTTTATACAACTACGAAAGAATCATCAAAATCTAATAATATTTACCGCAGACATCACCAAAACTGTTGTAGCTAGTCGTGATTCTCCAAAAATATTTTGTTGCTTTTAAGTTTAACGGGATAAATACTAATCCCTCGGGAATAAAATTTTGATGGGACCACCTCGGGATCATTCTCTACACAATAGTGAAAGAATCAGTAAAATCAGTTACCCATAGGCGGAGATATCAAGTAACATACATACATAATAAAAAAAAACATACAGACGAACTGAGAACCTCCTCCTTTTTGAAGTCGGTAAAAAAAATAATATGTATCATAAGACACATATATTTTACATTGTCAAAATGGCTTCCTACAAACTTCAAACGAGTGGTCCGCGAGCTGTCTGTAATCTGATGCCGTCAATATAAAATTCATCTAAATGTTACGAGTAGCCCATATTTGAATGCATATTATTGTGCTGTGCTGCAGCCAGGTGTGCGACAAGCTATACTCGGTTCTAGAATTCTAGATAGTTTGTAGGGTTCCGTACCCGAAGGGTGAAAACGGAACCCTATTACTAAGTCTCCGTCCTGTCCGTCCGTCCGTCCGTCGGTCTGTCACAGGGCTCTATCTCATGAAACCTTACGGTTCATGAGATAGAGCCCTGTGGCAGACAGTTGAAGTTTTCAGAGAATGTGTATTTCTTTTGCCGCTAGAACAACAAATAATAAACAAAATAAATATCAAAATTAAAGGGAAAAAAAAATTAAGGGGAAAATTAATTAATTATTATCGTTTTTTGTGTGGGAGCCCACACAAAAAACGTGATTTTTGTGCCTTTTTTGCTCTTAATTGGTCAAGACTCGAACTACAATAGGTAGGCACACCACACAACTTTCAATAAATAAGTAACATTTCAACAAATAATATTTTAATATATATTTTTATTTGACGACACCTGGTATCATCTATGCAAATCACAGAAGTTAGAAACAATTTTTGTTTTTAACAGGTTTCATTTATAATTTAATTCGCCTTACGTCCGTGTTCAAACTCAAATTTGCACTATTTTCGCTGCACTTGTACAATATAATTATGCCTTTGTTTTTAGTGGTTACATTGCTGATGCCTGGCTATCTTCTATTATAGGTAGCAATGTTTGTTAATTTTTCATTCATAAATGAATATTTCTATAACTTAGAATATCTCGGATTTTTGAACTGAGTAGGTATAATTATGTAGTTAAAAGTATGTTTTCCAATTTTTTTTCTGTTCTCATAATTTTTCAATTTCAACAAAGCTTTTGTCCACCTTTGTTGGTAACCTTATAGTAAAACCTTCTTGTTCTAGTGCATATTTTGAGAAACCAGAAATGTATATTAAATACGTAATTTTGCTTTTGCTACCAATCTGGCGACTGCTAAGGGTCTCTTGGTCCAAAACGGGCTATCAAAGAGTCGTATGTTTTCATTACGCAGACCTACAGCGCATGCGTACGAGTTATGATCACACTTGGATTGTAATAGGGTTTAAATGGGAAATTTGTTTGTTTGTTGTTGTTTATAGTGTGAAAGCTGTGAAATTGTTTTGTGGCTTCGTTGATTGTGTGACATGGTAGGTATTTTTGATTAATTTTTGTCTTTTACAAATGCTTGTTTTGTTTCATTTGTACAACCTGGCAAAGCAAAACAAACGACTAGTCACGATGAACGCCTTGACATTCATTGCCCGTGGTCCAAGTATCTCCAAATGTTGACGCCGTGATTAAACCTAAAAAAAATGTTTTTCATAAGAGTAATATAGATGTAAGCAAGACAATCTCAAGCGAGTCAAAGCTCGGTCATCATGTAAATTAGCTATATTATTTTACCTTTGAAAGCCGGTAGTGCGGTGCCATGTCTAACACTTCAACACGACTCTTGGGGGATCGGAAAGAAAGGCGCATTAATGAGGCCTTTTAGGTATAGGTACCCATCTAACCGTGGGTTTAAAGGTTCAAAGTTCTGAAATACTTACTTACTCCCATGGCTCAGTGACCATAATTGTGTTGGCTTGGCCTCCGATAAGAGTAGTCGCAATTTTTTTCTGTACTGGGCACGTTCCCGCAAATACTCCGCTTGTAGCTCAAGGCACTTCGGCTTTCAACACAAAATAATGTGGTTGTGAAATGATAGAAGAAATACAAGTGAATTAGATATATGATAAACAAAAATTCACAAAGAAATAACAATTAACGAATAGAAACAAATTATAACTAATATTTACAATTGAATCAGTTCAGCAAACTGCAGACTGGTGTAAACAATCCAGAGGTAGCTCAACTGAGATGAAAATTGTAAAATTCGAATAGGTGAAATCCATAAAGTCTCGAACTTTCCACACCAATGGGGACAGTTGGAAGACTAGGCTAATTAGAGTGGATAATGGATATCGCAATTGGATATTAATTGTGACGGATGGCCGGACAGCGCGATAACGTAGATTATGCGGACTTGTCGCATCGGTGAGCATCTTTATTGAATTTTTGTTGTTGACTGTACAAAGTTATTATTGTTTCAACTGCAGGGCAAAGGCGAACCGATCCTCTGTCCACGTTTAACGATCCTGTGCTTAAAGTGGACCAACCTTCTGTACACGAGTCAAGTTTAAGATCGAGTTATGAATAAGAATAAAATATATTTATTTTATAAACAGAACTTAGGTACATACTAAATAATACTTAAAAACAAAACTTAATTTAAGACGTAAAAAATGTGTATAGAGTTCGTTTGTACCATGCCCATCGGTTTTTTTATTGTTTGATTTTTAATCTTTGATTTACGGATCAGCAGTATACCACTATCAGTTAGTACCTGCTCAAGTTTTAACTATCAGTGTCGTAGAAACGACAAATATAACCCTGAACTAAGCTAAAACTCGTTTTTCTAAATTCTATCGTTTTAGAATTCTTCTGTATTTATATAAAAATAATTAACTAAAAATCCGTCTCACCTTCCAATAATATTAATTGGAGCTTAATCACACTGCCCCCTTGACAAATGACCTGGCATTAACGGGGGCAAAGGGCAACAATACAAATGCCCCGGGGCTCTAATCTACGTGGAGTCACTTTATGCACGTTTACATTTAGCTAATTTGATTGTTTTTGTGGCTTTCTTCTTATTGTAAATACTTAGTTATTTGGTGAACTATGATTAAAAGAAGCTTTCTATATCTAAAGGGTGGCGCAAAAGTATTGTCATAATGTGGATGTGCTTTAATTTTTCGATTGCAAATCGTGTCAATTGAAACTTTGCATTGACATAATTATGATAAAAATATGTTGCAGACAGAAAGAAAATTAGCTGTCAACAAGCCATGGAGCGACATCCACCTGCAGAACCACCAATTTCCGATGCTACCCATTTCCAGGCCCACTCGGCCTGGAAATTGGTATCATCATAATCATTTCCCGTTATGGAAATTTCAACTGTTAAAATACGCAGAAGGAAGCTGCTGTCCTTCTCTGGTAAGTTCCCTTAGTCGGGAACGGGCCGTGGGTTGAGTTGGAGGGATCGACCGGCCATAGATCTTGTTAACACCTTAATAGTCGGTACATCATAATCTACTAGAGGCACGTGTAAACAAACAAGATAGCGATACAAACCGACGGGCCAGGACTGTCGCACAACAATTGCCGACAATAGGGTAATTGCCGGCCGTCCGCGCGCCAATGGTCGCACCATTATATCAGTACACTGCGGGACATTATGGCAATATGTTGGACAGCATCACACAACATCGTCGGTAACGTTTCCGTTCCAATAAGCCGGGTACTGACCTGGTGTTACGGGGCGTAATGAACGTGTTGCATATCGAGCGTTTGTGCAGTCAGTACGGGGAAGAAACTAATCGCAACGAGTAACAAGTCTGATTTTAGCACACGGCGTAACGTATCATGCTCGCTGCGAATGGTACATTAGGCCAGTAACACCGGTCAGTACTCACCTAATTTTCAAAGCTACTTTAGCTTGTTTCTTCTTTACTTACTTTCTATGTGTATAGCACTTTGCACTCTCAGTAGCAGAGAATAACTCTACTAATGAAAGTGCTGAGCAATTCATTTTACTCTTGTCAGAGCGGTCACATTAAGGAGTTTTTATGGCTGTTGAAATTTGTTTTACATTGTCTCACAGTTAGTGTCGAATATTGGTTAATTATGTTATCTATGCTTTCAGAATCAGTTCCCCCATTCTTGTAATAAGTGATGATTATATCTTTCTTATTAGAATTGAAGTTATTACTTTAAGTTTTAGAACTTTAGTATACACTTTTAGGTAGAAATTACTTAATAGGGTTAAATTTATCAAATTTTAGATAAATTGTGATCAATTTGCGATTAAGCATGCCCATTTATCCTGTCCCGCAGTGTAGCATGGACGTGGGCACGAGTTATCAGGATGTCCCGTCGGAACCGGCTCGTATCGGGTGCACCGACAACCTGTAATCGTGTCACGTATCATAACTCATTCACAAAGTGGACTAGCATCTCGCATTACTGATTATTTATACTGAGGGTCACCTGATGATGAGTGATGCCCTGTAGCAGAGTATTAAAGACTTGACAATGACGTATAATTGCAATGTCAAGGGCCTGGGCGTCTACTCTTTTTCAACGAAAAACGAAGATTCGATCGAAAGTTCGCGTAATTCCTACTCCGGTTTCATTTCGTTACGAAACTTCGTTCGAACGAAAATTGTTTGACATTTAAATTTTCTAAACCTACTCTAGTTCACGAAAGCTCCGAACGAACATTTGAATTTGACGGATATTTGTCCGGAGTTTTAACCTCAAATCAACGAAACCAAAAGTGTTACCTCTTGATTTTCGTTTTTGTGATTTTATAATTGAGGCTGCTCTTTGTGATGAACGTTTAGAGCGTAGAAGACACCGTCGCCGCCTTCGCAATCAATATCAATATCTATCATATTCCAGACTTAGAGTTTGTAGGGAATTACAGACTGAGTCGGGAATTATTTAAAGAGTTGTGCCAGGAGATCGTACCTCTACTACCTCCAAAGGAGAGACGTCAATGAATTGAGCCCACTGTTAAGGTAGGTAGTACATTTTTTAAGACTTTCTCTGCAATGAACATTTATATTTCATTGTTCATAATGCGTATCATGATTTATGTTTTTCAGATCTACCTTGAATTTTTATACCCGCGGTAGTTTTCAAGGGGCTGTGGGGCCCATGGCTCAGCAGACTGTTTCTCGGTTTCTGAAGGAAATGCAGGCCGAAGAGCAAGAGCTAGGTCAGTGGAGATGTTGGAAAGAAATAGGTTAAATAATTAAATAAAGTCATTAAGAATACAATTATTTTTATTTAAATACCTACTTACATACAATCTTACTTAAAGTCAGTTTTTGTGACACAGGTTGACTTGCAGATTCTGTGTTGTTTGGGCCGAATGCCTGGCTGGGCTCGACTAACTCCACAACTTGCTCAGGAAAGTCCAAGATAATACTGCTGCTGTGAGACACTTATTGGTTCGGTGGCCGGTCCATCACCATACAATCTAATCTCAGGCTGACTAGAGGTAGACGGGGTTGGTTCACGGTTCTGAAAATAAATTTAATTTATTACATACAAAATACATCAGTTTAAGATATAAAAATACATCTTTATGGCCTTTTAAAATAGAGTCTTGTACAACTAATATTCTTGATTAAAATACGTGTATGAAAAGAACAAACATTACTAAACTGAGAATTGAATGTATAATTACCGCGGGGAATGCTGGCTCCAGTATGGCGTTCACCAAATCCGACTCCCATTCTAAACAGCACTTTCAACTCCCATGCTGACAGTTGGGGTGCTGTCGCTGGTCCACCTCCAGTCGCAGAAGGGGACCTCCGAGATTCAGCAGCAATAATCCAACAACTTGTCGGTCGAGAACCAAAATGCAGACTGCAACTTGAAACTTTCTTATGGAATGTGTATCGCGTTTGCGATGAAAAAAAGCACTGTTGATAACACAACACTTGAGAAACATAATTTATAACAAACAAATAAAGTGTTTTAACGAAACAAAGAATGTAAACAAAAAATGTTAAAGGGACGGGCCACAACAATATTAAGTAATTATACCGATATTTTTGGTTGCCTTAGGTTACTATCCAATTGAATGTATGAATTGTACACTTAGAATTAGTCGGTTATTAATGGGTGGAACGGAAGAAAAATCTCAATTATCATTACCATACCTGAACTGAGATGATGACCTAAGACGGGGACCTGGCCCCACGCTGTATCAAAGGTGTCCAATTTGGCCACGCCATTGCTTCCTCAGTCCACCACGGTGGTGACTCAGGAGTTGGGTCTGCAATAGAGATTTGAGACCAATCTTCATAAATGATAAGGGATAGCTATTCTCAGAGGATGTGTTGTGTTTGGCGCTCCAATGGAAAATCGAGAACAATCTTTACTTCATAGCCTTTTTAGAACAGCAGGTCAAATTAAACTTATTGTAATTTGAAAGCAATCTAGGCAGACGACATAATTTCGGAACGTGTAGGTAGATATAGATACCATATAAAAGATATCTTGGCCACACAGATTTTATAATACTATACTCTTGGTTCATCATTTTGGCACAACAAAAACAATGACACCCACTGAAACACAATAAAGCTTCGGCGTTACCTAATTACAACTCGCAAAAAGCAACCTTAATTACATTTTAATACACCAGCCTTCATGTTCAAATCAGCATGGATATCGGTCAAGGCGTCCAGGTGTAATGAGTTAATCCTACCCACGCCCTGCATTGTTCTATGTCCGTCCGTCCGTCTGTAATAGCGTACATTTTAATGTGAATATTGCTTACCAAGCTTTTTTCCCCCAACCGATTGCAACTTCAATAATTCAGAACCCTATCGTCTATTCAATAAAGTTGTAAATAAAAGGAGGTTTGATCTGGGCGGCAAATAATTTGGTCGGTAGTGTACAAATGCGATCATTGTGAGACAAACGAATTTGCATGAGTTATGAAAGTTTAGGCGTTATAGAGATGCGATCGACGATTTACTGATGATGATAATTTATTTATGAGATGGTTATTTAAATGAACGCGGTGATGTGCTTACTTTTAGAAATCATTTGTCATGCTTTGTTTGTAATTGTAAAAGGTCAAGTCATAAATCTGGTTAAGTGAAATAAAAGCAAAGCTATTTGCGCACAAAGTTTTGTCAAGGCCAAAGTAGCTTTTCGCATAATCCACGCACGAGCGCTAGTCACCTACTGAAATATGCAGGCGAAGAGAGGAGGAGAGAAAAAGGAACAAAAATACGTGCAGCTTTTGCAGCTTACGGAAAATGAATGCGCACTCGAATGTACATTTTGAATGAAATTTCTAATAGGGATAGATTCAATATCTTATTTGAATCCTTTTCAAGACACTAAATATTCTTAAAATGTAAAGTTTTAGGGCTTTGCATTTATTTGAAGAGCTTCATCCTCTGGTCCTTACTCCTTGCATAAAATATAGCTAATAAAGCCGTTCTGGGTTCGTTGAATCATTGAAGAGGCTTCGATCTCACCTATAAATAAATACTCTGCCCACGACTTGTGAAATACATCTATTAGCTTTGATAGATCTTGAGTGAGTCAGCTACGACCACGAGGGAATTGTACGCTCTGTTATGGAAGTGACAAATACGGACTGACTGTATTTCTAAATATCACAAAAAATATTATTAAAGCGAAAATTTGGATGGATGTATGGATGTTTGTTACGTTATCACGCCAAAAATAGTGAACGGGCGAATCAGGCTGAACTTTTGCATAGATGTAGTTTTAGACCTGGAATAAAACATAGGTTACGGCACATGAAGGCATCAATCAATCATCATCAATCAGTTTCCATGGGATATAAATAACTTTTAAACGTTTCCATAGAAACAACGTCCTTTGTAAAAAGGCTTACTACAAAATATCAGATTATTTAGAGGATAAAAAAAGCTTGGGACAAGTTTTGCTCTAACTCGAAAACTAACAAACTAACAAGGTAAAGGTTTCTTGTTCGCTTCTTTACTTTACCTTAAAAATATTGCCGCGGGCAGAAACAAGAATTAAATAAATAAATAAACCTGGTCAATCACACAGCATCATCTGAGCCCCAGTTAAGCAGAGCTTGTGTTATGGATGACTGATATACACTGATATACTTAATACAATACATTACACAGACAGATATTTTTCAATATACATAGAAAATACCCAGAACACCCGGAACAAATATTAATTATTTGCAGATCGTACAAACATTTGCCCCTTCCGCGTAGCTTCGCCCGCCGCGCCACATTGGTCGACAAATACAACTTACAATATAGAATTCTGTTTTGGTAGCTTTTTAGGTAATGTTAATAAGAACTTCGCTTGATTACAGTTTATAAGGTTTTTAGTTTTTATAGGACTTACTTTGCGGGTTCAAGTTCCGTCAAGGTTGAACATATTTGGGTTGCTATGATGGCTTATTCCCAGAGACCCACGACTCAATGATTCTTATAAGATTTGGAAGCTATGTAAAAATATCTCAATAAAAATCAGTTTATCTGTGTATGATGATAGTACCTATTTTCTCTGTTCCCCTATCCTAGAACTTCCTTGTCTGCCATTTTTTCATTCGTGGAAGATCTTCTACTAATTCCTGTCTCGCAAAAACAATTATTAGTTGTATCATATGTAGTGTTTCCCACTCTAATTCAAGTTCGATGTTTTGATTTTTGAATAACTTAGTTCATTTATTTTCAATTAGCTTCAGATTTCAGATTTATTTGTTGCATACATATACCTACATTAATATTTTTTTTTAACGGCAGTGGCCTTTATCAGCAAAGAAAATTAAAAACAAAAAATAACTAGTATTTAGAATTGAAATAATTATGCTAACTAACATTAATACAAAGTTTTAGCTTAGGTGGTAATTAGCTTAGAGATAAGTAGGTACATGTACCCTGTAAATGCGCAGCAATTTATTTAAACATTATTATAATAGGAAGGTACATAATCTATTTATAGCTAGACATAGTAGTCGAAAAATATAGGCAATGTCAGCTACAAGAATCAAAACAATTGTAATAATAACTAGGTAAACGTACATAGGTTATTTTTTTTCTCAGGCAGCCAAATAGTTATAGCTTAGAGTTATCATTTAAAAATTCGTCAACGAAGTAGTAACATAAGGTATATAAGGTAAATAAGGTATTCGCTGAGTTCACTACGAAAAACCGAATCTACTTTAAGAACTTTTATGGAGCTAGGTATTTTATTATAAATATTTACCTTTGCTAAATTGTGTAAAGGTAGTCTTAGGTAGAATTAGTTTGTCTTTATTTCATCCATTGTAGTTAGTAAAATGTTCAGATTGAGATTTAAAACAATGTCGATATTTTTTAACGAATAAGGTCATTTGCAGTATGTACGTACAGCTTAATTGTCTCAATTGTAAATACTAGTTCTAATTTGGTTCTATTAAGTAATTGTAATTTTCTTTGTAAATAAAGATCATCGTCACTTTTAAAAAGGACATCTATTGTTTAGGAGTAGGTACTTTGCGTTGGTGACAGTGATAGCATTTCTAGTATTATCTCTAGTTCGTTGTAGCCGCCCGCGCAACATTGCAGACTGCGTGGTGCGTCCAGGGTTATTGAAGATTGAATAGTGCTTATTTCTGCTTTGCTTCTTTTATAAAGTTGATGGAAATATGATATTCTGATTAACACTTTCAGTGCCCACCGACCACCACTACACCACTTTGCATCACGTATGACCCACGTGCCCATGTGAGCTGGTTCACGAAGTTACATTACCTAATCTGTGCTGGTTCTAAGAAATTGAAGATACTTCTGTAGAGTTACTTACATGAGGTAATTTTTATTTTGAAGTTTATAAATCCTGAAAAGTCCTGATAGCATAAGTAGAGTACATTATTTTCGAGGCCTAGTCACATTTTTTTGTTGCAATAAATCAATAATTATAAGAAAAAAACAACTTTTCTACAGCTGTCAACAACTTGATCTATCACAGAGAGACCTAACGGGACGCTCAATCATTTCAATAAGGTCCATAAAAAGTGGACAAAACATCTGCGTACACGGCGTTCGATATTCAAAAACATTTTTTACGACAATAATGGTAACTTGACTACTGCGATCAAATGACGTCCTTTTATGCTTTATAAAATATAGGAATGTGTGGTAAAAACTATTTGGTCAAAAACAAACATCTAATAGAGGATAGTCTTTACTTGAGGAATATTATATGTGTTCGAATTTTCCAGCTCGGGTTGAAGTGAAAGCAAATTTTTAGGCTGCAACAAGTTGCAGAACCATCACTATAAAAATAAAATTAAACAATTAATTAAGATATCGTTGCTTTTAAACCACTTTAGATTATTTTTTTGTTTGTTGGAAACAACACCATTTTTCGTGGTTTAGATCCACGAAGAATGGTAGCATGAAATATTCAGCAAAATCACCTAACCAAGCGAGCCAGTCCTATAGCGGCTGGACATGCCGCATTCTACAAATATAATAATAAGGTACTGCTGGTTGTTCGTAACTAATCAATTATCAATTATCTTGTTAATATTTCTGTTTCTTATAGAATTGACGTTGACGAGAGATTTGATTATTGAAAAGTTAATTACCTATAGAGAAGATTGTCCAAGCAACTATAAGGATTAGGCTTGTAGGCAAGACTGTTCGTAGATTTGGTACCTATTTCTACCCAAAAGCTTGTCTAAATGCTGTGTAGCAAAGTGTGACCAAACGCGGCTTGCATACAAATGCATCGTTTGCCCGCATGCTCCCAATTTACAAGCAACACGTCGCTGATAAAAACCGATAATGTTACTGATTAGGTACCGAGTGGCTTTCTTCCGCTACAAAATACTTATTTTACTTATGTGGCTCACCAACCAGCTGGTCTATTCAGATGTAGTCGTGAGTATTTCAATCATTGGCTCTTAACAACATAGATATTACAATCAAATAATAGAAACAAGTTAGAACTAGTACTTACAATTGAAACATATGAGCTAACTGCAACCTGTTGTAAACGATCCATATAACAGTCGGAAGCGTCCCCAAGACGCTGGCTGCGTTGGTCAATTTCAATCATAGTTACTATTTTCTGGCTGAATTGATAACGAATAAAAAACAAAAGAAAATTAACCATTGAGCGGCGAAAATAGTAGGTAGGTATGAGTGATACACCCACGAAAACATCCAAATGGCCTCCGACACAAAACTTCTGCAAGCATTTCCATCCTTCGCTACATATAATTAGGAAAATAAAAACGACTTTTTTGATTTTCTCTTGTTTGCCAATAAAAAACGTCTTCGGATAAGTCTTCGAACTATAACAAAGTATCTCAATTATTCAACTTGCATCTGCTTCTTTTTTGGCCCTCTTAAAATACTCGTGAGAATGTTGACCAAAACCAATTTGCAATAAGTAACTATGCATATTTCGTTCCTTAAAAAATAGCACCCAGGCTTTTTGTGCGCACCCCTCAGTTTTTTCTTATTCAAATTGTACCCCACAGATTTTTAGCAAACAATAGTTTCTTTTCTTTCGTCCGTGTGTGTTATTCGTTTTTTTAACGGTCCAAGTCTGCGAATGGCCCAGGGTCATAGGTGAGGATAGTTCTCATGTTTTTTAAGACTCATCTGTGCATCTGCTGGCCGATATATTGAATTTTGTCTCCGTGGGAACGGCTCTGAGATTTGTTTGGAATCAGACTTTTTATTCGCAAGCTTCAATTAAAAGACGTACTACCGACCTATTCAGTTTTATTGATGCTTCTTGAAAAAAAAAAATCTTGTAATTCATAACTGTCGAAAATTCAATTCCAGGTCTAGCGATATTTTTATGATTGCTTGTTTTATGTGGGACTTATTAGTCTTACTTTAACTAGTAATATAGTCCTACCTACGAAAGTCTTTGAGCGTGCATTATGTTTTCGTTATGGCCCCTAAAAGAAGAAGAAATAAAGAAAGAAAGAAACGCAGCGCTTCGCAGCGCGATACACTACGCAAAGGAGGTGACCAAGTCTCGCGCGAAGACAACCTATAGCACAATAACTATATAATACTACAATCTTCGGCGCGCGGCTTCACACGCTTTTACTTTTTAAAAAATAGCCTATATGTTATTCCAGATCAAGATCTTCATGTGTAGGACATTTTCAGCTTGATTTCGATTGTTTCGGCGTTGTCTTAGGCCAAACATCTTCATAAAGGCATAATTTTGCGCCTTTTTAATATTAAGTAGAATAGAAAAATTATCTTTACTGAAATAAAACTCGAGTCCACGTATGAAACAAAGGGCCAGCACACGTGTTCGTTTAGCATTATCGATTGCATTGTCTTCAGTATGCGGGTAATGAGTTATCGCGGATGCGGCGGCGGTGCGTTTTTGTTTTTAGTGGGTCGGACAGACTGGCGGTTTAGCTGTGTAGCCTTATCTTTGAACTTGGTTGACGCTTGTAGGGTTAAAGAGATCCAGTGTTTATATATAGGCTTATTATAGGCTTATTATTTTTTCATAAACCTTGTATTTATCTTTATTCTATCATATCAAAATATATAAAACTTTTAAATCTATCATGGTTATTAAACCTAAAAGTAATGTTAGTTGTTTCGTGATCATAGAAATATTCAAAATTCAAAGTGCTTTATTTCCTTTAGACCTTACAGGACACTTGGACACGTCACAAAATTCAAATTACATAAGTAAAACTAGAAAATAAAGTGATCACTTGATTTTTGCTCACTTCAATATTTTTAAGGTAAAGCAAAGATGCGAACATCTTTGCTTTACCTGGTTAAGAAACCTTTAGCGCATGAAACTGTGCCGAAATATTAGAAAACTCAAAACTGAAATCATATAATATATATACATATATTTATTATATCATATATTATCATATCCGTATATTCATCCATCTTTGATGTAAAATGTATTTCATCAAAGTTACAGGATGCACAGACTTACATAAGCGAAACTCCTTTCGCTTCTCCTTTTACTTCTGCTTATCCCATGAGCAGTGGCTGATGTGACTTTGATAACGATGTACCTTTATCTAATGCTACCAACCTACTAAGTCCTTCAATCAATATTTTGCAGTTAAAAGATGTTAAAAAATACCGACCAGCTCAATGAAGAATCACCCCGAGGCAAAACTCTATCCCGCTTTTTATACTCTTTTCACAACGTTTCGTGGACAATAGACGAGTCCATGCGTTACACATGTCTTTGAAGACATCCAGAAAGGATTAGATCCTCGCAATTTTTTTTATAAAAAAAATCACCAGGTGGTTTCTTTTTTTGCATGGTCATGAGATAAAGTCAGCGTTGCATCAGATAAAAATAAACGTCAGGTCCGAAAAGGGTGCTGGCGACAGCTCTAAAGGGTGATTTCAAATGGAATTTTAGTAGATAATGGACACTCGCCAATTTTGATTTGTGGGGTTATAGATAAGGCATTGTTATGAGTTGGAATCGAAATTTTATGGGAGATAATTCAATTCGTCTATTTTCTACCGATATTTTGAATCTCGTTTATTGGTTTTGATCATACGGATTGTTTTAGAGTTATTTATCGATATAGCTCTCTGTTCTGTTCCATCTTAAATCCTGGTGAAATCTGTTCGTCTTTGGAGTGAAGTACAAAAATAAATACCTACCTACGATATCTACGAAAATACTTTTCTTGCATATATTTTTTTAGTAATCAATAGATTTTAAGGTAGAAGCTTAAACCAGAACCTATGAATTCACAGCCATGAAGATTTAAATAACTGTGTGAAATCTATTCAAGCAATTTAAATATTCTATACTTCATTTAGTCAATAGCGTAACGAACGCTGGCCAAACAAGTCATGGTAACTTTGACCCCTCATGACGCATAAAAAATCTTACCCCAAGATTTTTTAACCCTTTATGCATATCCTGTATCAACCCGTACACTATTACTAGTCAAATTTAAGTAATTTATGCTCTATAGTGGTCTGTGATTTTGCATCTGCGGGAATATATTGAAAGTTTTAAAACATGTCTAACGGTCTTTCAACCCTGAATATTGTTACGAAAATATTTTAAACTTTGCTTCTGAAATCAGATATTATACCTAATCATAATACCTATCGTTTATTTTGATTTAGATTCAATTGTTATCAAATAAATAATACATTTAATAATAAACAAAATTATTATCAAATAAGATATAAAGTGTTATTAACTGCACGTGCAATTTCTAAACATCCATGCATTTAGTAGGTAGGTAAGCCAAACTTTTGGATTTAATATTTTAGTAGCTATAGTTACTTCCGTTACTTTTAAATTTGATTTTGAACATATAATTTTAATCATTGCCAAAACTGAATTACCATAAACAATAGACATCTCAATTGACACATAGACCGTTGAAAGTGAAAGGGATGAACTCTATTGTTCGTTGATTGTCGTTTTGCTCTAAAGATCGTGTCATTCTCAGTACAGTTACCAACTTATCGGTGCATTTGACGGCGGCGCTAGAGTGTCACAACCAGAGAGTATTTTAAAGGAATTACTTTAGTTTCTATTTCGCCCACCTGAAAGGATAGGTTGGTGGCGCTATGCGGTGTCGAAATGGAGCATCGATGGATCCGCCCCCGACGATCGAAAACTGGCCTTGAAACTTTTGGCATTCGTTTGATGCGTTTAAATAAATTTTATCTAAAATAATAAATATGTGAATAAGATTATGTTCATACAATAAAAACAAGAAAACGAATGTAAAATTGTTTATTGTTAAACTTCTAAAGTTGGCCCAGTCCGCTAATGGATAGTAAAAATATTTTCTATTAAATTTAAGTTTGTTAAATTTAAGCTTTAAATAGCAATAAAACCAATTTTCATTGTACGGTTCTTAGAATAAAATAACTTATTTATTTCTTTTTCTATTAAAAATCAGAATCAACCATAAAAACAAACAGAAAACCGGCCATTTTGGCTATAAAACTCATAAATCAGCTTTAAACAAAATTAACCGCTTGTCTCAAAGCCCAGTTAGCTGACGATAATGGGTCACCATTTTTTTCCTTTGTTTTACCCACCCCTTTATATTTCACCGTTTTCACTCGGTAGCTCCCCTTGTGTTTTTCAGGCACTTTTTATGTCATTGGCTGTATTTTAGTCGTCTAGTTTATATTAAATTACTGTTTTTTTGTTACATTACTTTTTTTGTTAATGATTATGCGGGAGCCATTAGCATATGCAATTATTTGTGTGTGACGAAAATGAGAGAGTATTATCGCTGTTTTTTTTATTAACGGGTGTTGTTTTGGTGGGATTGTTTTTAATGATATTAATATAACGGAATAAATTTAATTGTCACGCCTTTTTGTGTATTAAGTTTGTTACATTTATCAATCTGTCTGTTTGGTTTTATCTTGCTCTGGCTTTTCTTGAGTTACCTGAAAATTAATAATGATCTAATCAAACAAAATAAAAAAGTGTTCTCTTAAAAATAGCCAGCACCGGTCGCAACTCGCAATTACAATCCAAATCTCGTATTAAGTTCTTGTTTTATAAGTGTATTGATGGTGCAATAAAGTGATAATCTATCTATCTATCTATCTATCTATCTCTCCAAAGTGTTTCGACCAATAGAATCAATGGTAAAAATTATCATCAATACACACTTATATGTACGTGATTCAACAATACAGGATGTATCTACCCACAGATCTCATTCTGAATAGATCTCTGCGTGAGAAAACTTAAAAAACCCACTCGCACATAAAAAACGCACTTACAAAAATTATTAAAACTCTCGAAGATGTCCCTTGCACAATACGTGCACCTTGATTTGAGATACCCTTAAAAAATGTGCATATGTTTTTATAAACAGTTGGGAAAAAAACATGGGGTGCGTTGTCTGGGTAGCTGTAGACTCGCGGGGACAGTGGTCGTCAATGTTTCTCGGGGGGTGCTTTTTTAAAATGATTTGTATGTTAGATGTTTTATAAGTTAGGTAGCAATTTTTACAAGTCATAAACAATTTGACAAGTTTTATATGAATAATTGCTTGAAATTTGAAATCCCTAAAACTTTCTAATATTTGTGCATGTAACGTAGGTTAGAAAGTTTACATAACATAAATTATCGTTGAAAATTGGCAAGAATGGTTCTTGAGTAATTTAGGTAGAGCAGAGCTTTATATTTACAGCCATGCTTAGTTTTACCCGCTTAAGATAAACGTCTTGAATTCGTATAATCTGTAAAACAAAGAATGAAAGAAAGATTGACAAACCCTGCCTTAAAATAAAATCGGTACCTATGAAACGAAACTTTTTGATGAGCCTCCTCGGGCGAGATTTAGGCTTGAGGCGGAAGTAAACAGTTCATGCTTCCGGTAGATTTTTTAATTCTGTTTTATTGTTCCGTAACGGTTGTAAAATTAGAACCTTTTTGACCGAATCGCGGACGATTGAGGTTTACTGGTTTTAAGAAAAAAATATTTTTTTGAGCCTGTAGAGAATCGGCAATTAGTGATCGTTTGCACGAATTTTAATTAATTGTTAGCGTAACTCAAAATGCGTACTACATTCCACCATACAGTGCAATAACTGCAATATTTGTATATATTAGATTGCTCAGTTAGTCAGTAAAATTTGCGAAGGTAACAAAGCCCTGTCGACCTTGCCTTGGGTAGAATAGACAATAACCCTCCTACTAGCACAGTCTGGAAAAAAATATATTGAATCATCATCAAATACGTAAAATACCTAGTCATCCCGTGACCACGACCGTGTGTAAACCTGTTGAAACGTCGGGAAAAATAGGTAAATAAACGCGATAAATACCCGTTAAATAATACTAATAATAAAGTGTACAGATCGCGTAAGATTAAAAATAAAAATATTTATTACCTAACCGAAACTCATTTCTTTAAATTCAATAATGTACTAGCGTCTTGGTGATGCTTTCGATTGGTATTGATATGGATCAGTTGAGCGATTTCTAGATTGTTTGAAACAATCTGCAGTTAGCGCAGCTATTTGAATTATAAATACTAGTTCTAATTTATTTCCATTCTTAATTTTATTTCGTAATAAAAGTACAATAATTAAATTTTATTTATGCTTTTTCTAGGCCAGAGAGCCTAGACAAAAGCTTGCCTAGGCTGTCCATGACAGGGGTTTGGTTTTTTCAAAGCGGGAATAAGACCTCTTCAAGATGTGGCAGTAAATCGCTCAAATGAATTTCCGTGCAACTTTCTTATAATGTCACCTCATAGACTCATATTTACACTCACCGAAACTTCCTGCCCTTAGTTTTTTAAGATTCCCACAGACATCCGCGAGATTTTTTTATCTCTTTTTTAATGTAGTTCAGATAACGGTAAAAATCTCCCCTAAGGATAGTTTAATTTATTTCTTTAGATTCGGAATGGGGATGTGGTCTTCTTTTTGTTTGTGATGTCACGGTATAAAAGTAAAAAACGTTGGCGATTTTGCTTTGATATTGATTGATTTATGTTTAGAAACCATCATGGGAAAGTCCCGTATCATATTGTGGATAAGATATTTCTTATATTTTCTTCTTTGCGAATTTTTCGGTTTATGCCACTTTTACAAAAAGGTCAAAATTCAGCTTCCTACCAAAATCCTTACTAGTTTATGAAGTGGGAACCCAAGTTAATTTAAGATGTAATAACAAAGGAAGTCGCATTGCCTTAATAAAATTCGCTGAAAAACTGCTAAAAGGTACACCCAGCACATAAAATGTATGCAACCGAAAATGCATAAATCCTCTGTGCAATTATTTTTTGTGACTTCCGTGTTACGAGACTTTGTTTTTGCAAACAACTGCAAAAAAACCCACGAAATCAAACCCCAAAGAGTTCTTCAAATTAAACCGTCATTAGAAATTTCTAGAAAAAACGCCGCTAACGTGAGAAAATTAGAAACTCTTTTTTCAAAACTGGATCTGCACAACATCGCAACCGTTGCGTCATTTGCATGTTCTTTTTCATGCGTTTGATATTTAAATTTGTTTTCTAGAGATATTTTTTTAGAAAGCGGCTTGGCAAGGGATGCTATTCTTCCATGTTCTTTTATCCTTCGGTCAGGTAAAGTGCATAAGTGTTGGATACAACAATGGACTCCGGATTTCCTCTCTTTAATACAAGCACCGACCTTTGCCTCACGTGCAGAATCTCACAGAACCCCGATTTTCATGGGCGTGATTGATTTTGAGATAATCTTGATATTCTTTATACGATCATTGATTTGGGCGGAACGATTTCCGACAGATGGAATTAAAATATTGGATGTCTAACTATCTGCTATCGATCTACGAACATCCTGTAAACCACTATCACAGGCTTTTAACAGTTTTCACAATTAAAATTCCAAGAAAAATAATCAGGGTTACTGGTTAAATCGACTTAGATCCTTGAGATAATTGTGGTTTCCATCATTAGTAATGATGATGATGATTCATTACTGACTGATTTGACTATAAAACACCATACATAACTTTACCGTTTTCAAGTTATTGGACAATAAAGATGAAAAATAAAAAGATATTGGTTTAAAATAACTTTTAACCAATATCTCGAAAACGGTTAGGTTAGGGTTAGGGGGGGGGGGGCTTAGTAATCGCAGCCTAGTCACCCACAATGAAGCTAAGAGGAACCCATGGGGCCGTGCCAACGCAGACGGCGATACGGTCGGCCCCGTGAGTGATTGCTCCTCTGGGCTTTGCTCTCTAAACCCAGTTGGAGCGGTAATAGGTTCCGGTGTCATATTATGTGAGGCAACGCAGCTGAGGCGGGCGGCTGTGCTGTATGGGCAGCATGGCCGCAGAGAGGTGGAAGCCGCAGCGGGAGATTAGTGCCGGTATTGAGGTACGCCACTCTCCCTGGGTTCCGCGGACTTGGCGGGGTCGCCAGCGTTTGATGGGGAACGCGGTGGGGTGGCAGGGGGGAGGAGTGTCGGTATGGCGAGGACCGCTCTCCCTATCCTCTGCGACCGTGTGGACGCGGCGAGGCCACTCGAATGACCCGTCGCAGGGGGACCTAGGGCGTCCGCCACGGGGTCGTCCGCCGCCCAACTGGCGGGTAAGGACTCCGAGGTGGTTGCAGCGAGTCATGTGTTTCTGGCGCGTTGCGAAGGGGGGTGTGCCCCCAGTGAGGAGCCCGATATCGGGCAGCCGCGGTGGGTTCGTGGAAGAATAGCGCCCCACGCGCCACGTTCCCACCTCTAGCGGCAGAGGCGGAAACACCTTGAGGGTTTTAGTGATGTTCGAGTCCCATATAATCGTACTGTCTCTCCGTGGCAGAGCGATATGCGTGCGCGTTTCCCTCAGGACAATAAATAAAAAAAAAGGTGACATAAAAGTAAAGAATAAACCAATTTCTAACAACCATCTCATTACCCAAAAAACCAGCAACAAATCAAACAATTAAAATAATCACATTACACAAAAACAACCGCATACCTACAACAAAAGCAGTCATAAATTGCGAAGATTATGCAGCAGCACGGCTTACCGTCTTCCTGGCTTTGGAGCCATAAATATCATTTAGCTGCAAGGTGGTCTGACAAATTTGCGGTCGGTTCAACTACTGTTGCGTTAAATGGCGTGGACAAAGAAAAAAAAAAGAAAAAGGTTGAAAGGGAATCCCATTGTAGGCGTTAGCGTTGGTCAAACTCATACATAACTGTGAATAACATTCAGACACAAAAAAAGGTTACAAAGCAAAATACGATAATTATTTTTACAACTTAATTTTTTTTGTAAGTAGAACAGTTGTAAAATCATACTAACTACCTACATCAGAGTAAGTGCATTCCTTGTGAAGTAGTAACGCATTGTTAAGATTTTTGAATGGTCTATGAAGAAAAAAGTTAATAAAAACTTGCAGTGTCAATGCATTGTAGGCGTTGGTCACTCCGATCATTACTTTGTAATCGTTTTGAAAAAGGAATAATGCAACAACAGCGTTCTGTCAATTTGTTGTGACATCGATCCTTTTTTGCCGCCGTCTTTTGTTATTGTTTTCAAGTGTTTTTTTTTTCCCTAGGCAATAGTTTGTCGTAGATTTGGCCGTTCACAGTTCGTTATGAAACTGAAATCAGCACATAAAACGAGCCCATGAAGGTAGTAACCATTGGCCTACTCTACCTAAATTCTTTATTTTTTTATTGTTGTATTAATTACTTTACATAGATACACAAAAATCTGAGTAATATTATTTAGATTTCTGTGCATAGATGACAAAGTACCTACTTCCATGTGGTAAATTTACCGACCTACCTATGTTTGAGTGGGGCAAGGATAATACAACCACAGGTTTCTATCACAGTCGGGGTCAAAACACGGATAGTTTCACCCATGATTGGTCTTGCGGCAGACCACAAGTGCGGTCTCACATTTGACCAAAGGGTAAACTTGTGAAATGGTATGGCAGTTATCAGATGCGTACTTCATAGTTCCATGGTGAGTATCATAACCATCAGTATATCAAAACCAAAGTGATTTTGTTTGACTCTAGCTCATAAACAAGATCAAAAACTTATTTCTCCTATAGGTTATGGCTTACAGTCCTACGAATACGCCAAGCTAAAGTGAAAAACAAACAGAAGGGGGTCAAAAATAGCGTTGACTATAATTTATACCTAGATAGCTTGTAGATAATTTTGTGACAGAAAAAATCTTTTACATAACTTACTTTGCTTAATTTTTGTAGCTGAGTGTGGGCAAGTGTTTTGGATTATACTGCAAATTAATAAAACAGCAAGGATCCTCCGATTATCCTTGAAAAAAAAAAGCTATCCTTTTTGACGGACGCAGGGCAGAAAATCATATAGCAGTATTTATGGTTTGAAAAGCAGGTCCGCATTCAAATGTTAACAGACCAAATTGCATAACTCTATGTTCCATTCTAGAAAAAGATGGATCTATTACCACGATGATATCTTCTAGGTGTTAAACCTCCCCCATCTAATGAATTTCATTTCATGCTTTCTCATCCCACCACAAAGCACAGGTAAACGGTTAGTTTCTAACACTTGTACAAATAAATAAAGAATACAATACGTTACAGGCAGGTATTGGTCTGCGGTTGGTTTCTCTCCAAACATTTTAAAGGTTACGGAACGTAAAAGCTCAAGCAGCGAGGAAGAAAAAGGAAAATCCTTTATTGGTGTCATCATCATCATCAAACTGTATTCGGCATAGGCCTCCCCCAATAAGTGCCATAGCACTCTGTGTTAGCTTGCCGCATCCAATATCTGCATGCAGTCTTTCGCAGGTCGTCATCCCACCAGGCCGAAGGGCGGTGGCGGCCGGAGGGCTACGTTTGCCGAGTCTCCACTCAAGAACACGTTTACCCCAGAGGTTGTCGGTTTTTCGTGAGATATGGCCGGCCCACTGTCACCACTACTAGCTAATTCTGTGATCTATGTCGATAACATTTTGTTTTCTGTCGGATGCATTCGTTATACGAATCCTATCCTTCCGATAAATTTATTGGTCTACAAACATGGATCAAGGTATTTCTGTTCATTTCATTTCATATCATTTCATTTTCATTCGTCTCTACCCAATTAGGTATATGATTCGAATAAATGTTGCCTGAGGGAAGTTTCTAGCTCCAACGCATCCGTTCCGTGACCTTCTCGTATCCGTCCCGTATCTTCAAAAGCCACCTCACTTCGTGAGAACGCCATCGTGCCACCACCGTGCTTCGTAATTGATGTCAAACGATGCCGGGATTGTGCGGTGCGCTGATGAAGACTGTCGATTCTGATTGAATGGCTGCTTCTATGACTGTTTGCTCATTTCATTGTCGGGATACCGTTGCGAGCATTCCGACTCAGGCTTAAATAATAGATATGTTGACCTACGTACAAAATATAATAATAACTACATTCTGCTTGCGGCTTGGCACGTGCATCTCGGAAATAAAAATTGCCTTTGTAATGATATAAGGTTACTTTTATCACTGCCAATTTTTATGAAGGCGCTGCCTCGACCTACAGTAGCTCCGCCAAATATTTTATCTTATTATTAAGTTAAAAAAAGGAATTTTCCAAAAATCTATTCGGATATTAGTCGTACCTATCATAAGCTTTTTTTAATGCCTATGTAATAGTTTAATTTTGTATAGTTTAGGCAGAGATGCGAAAGTTGTTCTTGGTGGTCACTAAACTCTGTTTTCGCATCTCTGTCTACACTTATCAGAATAAAACTTTTACATAGGCATTAAAAAAGCTTATGATAGGTATCACAAACTGCCCAATGGATTTTTCAAAATTCCTTTGGTTAACATAACAATAAGACAAAATAGGTGGCCACGCTACTGTGGTCAGGGTAGCGCCTTAAGATCTGTTCAGCTGTTTTGCTGTGAAAGTGTAACAGACAGATGGACAGACAGAGAGCCAGATTAACGTTTGCAGTGATGATTATGGATTGTGGCTTAGAATTGTAACCCCAAATTTCCCGCAGCTGGTGTCGTATGAGACGACTAAGGGATATCCAACAGGGAGCAGGCAGCAGCGCCTCCTGCAGAGCAGATTGACCGCCGGATGCGAACCCCAACCCGCTGGGCCCATTGCCCAGCGTGGGGAATGGGCACTACCCTATATGATACAAGCCAATAAGGCGGCCATCAGGGAGAGGCCTGCGTCCAGCAGTGGACCAGTATATAGCTATATATGTAAATGATGTAATGATTATGACGATGATGATGATGTACTAGCCAAATTTTAACCGAGCGACCAATCTCAACGGAGATACATAATCAAATTAGTATGGATGAATAAAATACATTGCCCTTCATACTATAATATTATAAATTCTAAAGTAACTCTGACTGTCTGTCTGTTACCTTTTCACGCCTAAACAGCTATACCGATCTCAATGAAATTTGGCAAGGAGGTAGATGGTATCCCGGGGACGAACATTGGCTATTTTTTATCCCGGATAAAAGCGTGCGAAGCCGCTGGCAGCAGCTAGTACATTATAATCTTACAACAATAGCATAATAACTTTCATCACACACGGTAAAGCCTCACGATGGTTGTGTGTGGTCCAAGGGTGATGCTGTCGACTAATGTTTGTTCACGCAGATATACAAGTGGAAACTACCACACGTGGCATAAGATGTGGTGATGAGCGGAGCGATAAGAGTACATGTAATAACGATAATTATAACTATGAGAATCAAGGTGAGAATGAATAAGATGTCTGAGAATGTTTCTTCTAATCTTCTACCTGCTTTTGAATCCATTACCCAACTTATTATTATTATTTATTGACAAAGAAAATTACAATTCAATAATAAAAACAAATTAGAACTAGTATTTACAATTGAAACAATTAGGCTAACTGCAGACTTTTGCAAACAATCTACAGGTAACTCAACTGATGCATGTCAATACCAGTCGAAAGCGTCCCCAAGACACTGGCTGCATTGCCCCGCTGTATGGCAATGCTGACGCGCTGCGCCAGATACCCGCCAGCTCTCGGGTCAAGCGTCGCGTCGACTAGATGCTAAGATAACTTTTTAAAAACCCGGAGAGCTTTACTTTACTTTACTTCGGTTCCGCCTGGTATTAATATGGATCAGTTGAGCTACCTGTAGATTGTTTGCAACAGTTTGCAGTTAGCTTAATTGTTTAATAGTAATTACTAGTTCTAATTTGTTTTATTATTGAATTGTAATTTTCTCTGTCACCAATGAGCAGCGTAAATAATAAGTGATACACTCAACGTACGTACATCGTACGTCAAAACTGACCAGCAGGAGTTCTTCAAAGAAAACGCTTCCCCCATCAGTGAGTCTCGACCCAAGTTGTCAGACACCGAGACAAATTTACAACAGGCTTTGATCACGGCATCTCGTCGCGGTCACCGTATCCTTAATTAAATAACACAATCATTCACATTATTACATTATATACGTCCAGTGATAAGGATGTTTGTGAATCTGTTGCGTAGGTTGTTAGGGTTCTGTAGCATGTTCACAAAATAGCTAGAGAAGAATCAAAAATCTAACTTTATTCTAGTCTTAACATACGTAAGTTCCCAATAAGTTCACTTTTTTTCTTATTTTCTTAGGAAGCTCTAGAAGGTCGTGCCGTGACACGATACCTCTGGTCTCCACCGGAAACCAGCGCTGGGTGGACCCATCGGTGTGTATCCAGCATAATACTGAGTGGAGGCCATAATTGCCTTGAACTCTACTAAAAAAATGGAATTATTGTATTTTATTTTCTTTATTAATCAAAACATAATCTATTCTTATGTTATGACACTTTAAGTTTAAAGTTTAAACCTTAGAAGGTTTGTCTAGCACAAATTTAACATGAAATTATAGATAAAAAATTATTATCATAAACATACTAAGTCTGAGTAGGTACCTACCTAACATTGTTAGCGATTGAAAAACATATTAATACCTACAATTAAAAACCAAAGCACCAATACACAGTTTAGGTACCAGTACGTATGTATGTTACATGGTATGTTACGTAGTATTAATTATTATATGTAGTTTAATTTATTGTGTAGTGCATTTCATTTTGCAGCACCGCATCGTGCATTTTTTTATTGCTATACGAAAGTATGGCCATTATTTCGTTATTTTGCTTATTTTAGAATTTTTCATAATGATATCATTATCACTATTTCCGTTTGCTTCATCGTATGCTGAACCCATTGTACTTATTTTGCATTTCGTATCTCGCCTTTTCGCAAATCATCATGCTATTCTTAAATTGTTATTTTCACGGTCGCATTCTATAACCGTATTTAAAGTTATACAAAGATACGTCAATAGTATAAAACCATAGCTTTTCTTTGTGTTTCCGTATCATTGCGCAATGAAAATTTGCACACTGTTCTATGTCAACCGACTCTTTTAGAGTTACTTGTTTCCGTAAATCCATCTTATCACACTGAGAACCAGCACACTCTGTGCTGGTTCTCAGTGTGATGGACACGCCAGTTTTTATCCAGCACCGTGCTGAGCGTAGGCCATATTTGCCCCACACTATGTACTATGCTTACAAATAAGCATCTAAAATGTACCTAATAATTAGTTGTTATTTAACTTTATTAAAATAGAAATTGACAACTAAAGAATAAATACAAGCTAAAACATATATTCAACTAACTGCAGACTCCTGCAAAAGATATATGTAGAGGTAGCTCAACTGATCCATACCAATCGGAAGCGTCCCCAAGACGCGCTGGCTGCATCGCCCTGCTGGCTGGCTGTATGGCAATGCTGATGAGCTGCGCCAGATAATTTTCTTTATTGTGTTGTGTAGTGGATTTGAGGTGGGGATATATATTTTTTCTTTCTTTCATTACTCACAAGCTTCTTCACGGCATGAACATGTTGTTCAAAAGATGTAAAACATGAATAAAAAAAACTTTTTCTTGCGGCTTCGCATGCATTTTTCCCGGATAAAAGGAAAATTGGGGAAGTCAAAGTAGTTAATAAAGTTCCCAGGCTATAATCTTTGGGGCGAATCATCAGGAGCCAGAAAACGTTACAGATGTCTGTTAGTTACTTTTATATAATAGTGTGGATGGTGTTATGATACCTACATTATGATAGTTTAAAAATATGATAGCACAAAAATCTTAGGTTAAAAATCCATGGAAAAACCCAGAATTTAATTCTTAATTCAACCCCACGGTAAAATAGGATTAGATACCTTATTACCGTTTGTCAAAGAGCATTGCACCTTGCGTCGCTGTCTCTCAGCTTAGTTTTAATTTCAATTTGCCTCTAGTCGGTGTCCAGACACGACCGTAGGGTAAAGATGGTGCTACACTTTATTTTGCTACTGCTTGTATTGCTTGATTTTTTTTTACTGCTGGTTTAATAGGTAATTTTTTGACATGCAGACAGGGATTCATTCAGCAATAATAAAGAAAGTCCAGACCACTTTGTAAAAAGTTATGCCTTGATCATTGAGTTACAAATACTACGTAAGTAATAATAATTCAGTGGCCTTGACCATAGTGTCTACCTACTAACCAAGGGGTTCGACTTGAGAATCTCCTCTTATGTACCTCGGTTAAAAATATTACAATCATTGCAAAACGCGAATGAGATAAATTTTCAGAATGTATGCCTAGTTCTAATTTCCAATGCCTCGTGCGATCTACAATTTTCAATGCTATTTTACTAAAAATTCATAGGCAAGTCTGCCTTCACCCTAACTATAATATCAGGAGATAGGATGGACGCAATTAGCTTGCGGTGGTTTACAACACTTGAATTATGTTGTGCCATGCCTCGCCGTTACATCATATTTAAACTAAAATTACTAAATTGCTGGCAAATGACAAAGAAAGGACGAGAGAATATTACTGGCTAAGTAACTATTACATGTAAGTAGGTAAGAAGCTATAGAAGTGTAGTTAAGTTTACAACTTTCTGCTGTTTTTATGTGTAACTAAAGTACCTAATGCGTGTAAAGGTAAATACATTAAAGAGACTGTTTTTCCAACTTTTGACTTCTGTTTACCCGTTACTTACTTACTTTATTCTGGACTAGTCTCCGAAACTACCACACACCCCACGCAAAAAGGGCCACAGGTGGGCCCCTTTTGCGTGTCGGGTTGGGGTTGCTGGTATAACCGCCCGATGTCCTCCAGGAAAGCCAGCAGATCGCTGACGCCGGTGCACCCTCTGCATGCTGGCTGTTTGTGATACCCAGGTTACATTATGTAGGTGTTTGTTAAGCGTGCAGTGACCTGTGACAATAGCGCCGATTTGCCGGAGTTTGTCCCGTTTCAGGTTGAGGAGTTGTCGGAAGAATATCGGGTTTAAAGGTTTTTACCCGTGAGGTGTTTTATGTTTTCCGAGCATGTGGTTGGCGGACAGTATTACCGCCAAGCATGGGTTAAAGGGATTTTAATAAATGACTTGAGGTATTAAAATAATTGTCTGGTCTTCTTTACGGTTCGAAGCCCTCACATTTCGCGAAAAAAATGGAAAAAGAGAGGACTGAGTCGGTTTTTTATAGTTTTCAATCAAGTGTTCAGTCTGCGTAAGGATGCTAAACGGGTGCGACGCGAATCGCACTCACTCTGATGAAGTCCCTCTGTAAGGGATGAAACGTGGGTGTTCTTCCAACACAAACTAGGTTCGTACATAACCCACTTACATTCTTAATGAGTTTTCAATCACTTGTTAATGAAATGTCGCAAAATGTATCAACTGACAGCCGGTTGTTCGTACGCTGATCATCTCTATATAGATAACTAGCTGCTGCTTGCGGCTTCGCACGTGCTTTTCAAGTTAGCCTATGTCCGTCCCCGGAATACCATTTAGCTCGCTGCCAAATTTAATTAGTATCCATTCAGCCGTTCAGGCATGAAAAGGTAATGACAGACAGATAGAGTTGCTTTCGAATATTTAATATTATAGCCTATATATTAGTTCTCCATACTTAATAATAGTATGGAGAACTAATATATAGGCTTAAACACCTCTCGGGCTCTCCGCAGCAATAAGCTAGCCCATCTCTTAGTCGCCACTCATAAGCTGTGCAAATTGGAGAGGTCCGTGTAGGTACGACATGGGTCCCTCTGTTATTAACAGGCCGGACACAATCCGGGGAGATGCAACCTCAACAACGGCCTTCAGATCGAGGCTACGTGGCGCCTCGAAAACTCGTTCTTCTCTAAAAAAGAGTTTTATCAACGGCCAATTCATTAATAATAATAATGCTTATAGTTAAATGAATAATTGTGTATCAATAATTAATTCATCATTTCGAATTTATTATAATTAAAATATAAATTATTGTTATTTAAGAAATATGTACCTACATTGGTACTTGACTTATAACTTGGTGTTGTCAATAAAGATATTGTATTGAATTGTATTGTATTGACTAATCAATGATCAAATCACTTGTTAACAATTCGGCAAGAGAATAACTACTTACAAGAGAATTATAGTTGATTAAATTAAATCAGCGTACGAACGCTCTGTAAACGGCTGCAAGTAATTTTTTTAAGTTTTCGAAATAAGCGAAGAACAATTAGACGTATAGTGTGTAGCTAGAGCTGATAAGTTGAGTCCCAATTGCATATATTTGGAGGTAAACCGTGTCTTATCTGTTAAAAAGACGCATTTTGTAATAATGTATGGATCTAGAACTCAATAGGTACCATAAACTTGTCAAATTAGGTTACAAAGTACGAGAGCTATTTACAGATGTATTTTTGGGTGTATGGTACCTTTCGCAGTATGCCGTTAGCCGGAACGCGGTCAGCCGTCCGGTTAGCCGCAATCCAAAACATGTACGAGAAAATTGTTTTTAAACTGCGATGCGGCTGCAGACCAACCGCTCCGGTCTCTCGGAGGGCTGCGGCCCACTGTAATAGTTGGTTAACCGTAATCGCCAACTGCGTGCTACGGACAGCCGTCCGGCTGTCAGCGTTCCGGCTAACCGCATAGTGCGAGGACCCTATCACTCATATTAATTTCACCGTCCATTTGTTCATTTTGTTTTTATTCATAATGCAAACAGCCAAAGAGTTGCAAAAATAGAATGAGCGATACACTCACATATCAATCGACCAGCTGTATGAAGGCAGGTATTCGAGAGGCGAGAGAGAGAATGAAGAGAAATAAAAAAATACTGTTTTTGCGACCCAAGGATTGTTTACAGAACGGAGCATACAACAATGAAAAACACTTTTTTTTTTTTTTTTTTTAATCTCTTTTATTGTTAAGGACTTTTACTATGTAAAGTATAATCGAAAAACACTTGATGACATAACTTTTTTCAGCATTATTTTTCACGCACCTCGCTTGAATACCGCAAAAGGTGACTCTCGCACGTGGGCTAGTAACTAAGGATTTTTTTTCGCAGCTTCGTAATTTCCTACTAAAACAATTAGAGCAAACAATCTGATCATGGCATAATGTTATTTAGTTTGCTCGGATGTATAAACGATCAACACTGTTAAATCGCCCTGGGACAAACAGACGGCCGCTAATCGTGTATCTGTCCGTACATCATTAATACGCATTGCAGTACGTCCGAATGAGCAGTCATAATTTTGTACTGTTGTAGAGAAAAGTGCTGTTTTGAAAGTAGTTGGGGAGTTCGAATAATAGGAGGCATGTTTAGCAGGACGAGTGTGTGCTGATGAGAAGCAGGTAGCTCATGTCGTGAGTGACATCAAAGTCATATATTATTCAAATGTATATGAAGACCTTGTAACTTTGGCAGAACTAATTTGTGTTATTTATTGTTATGGCGGCAATAGCTATACAACCTATCAACATTTCAACTGTCTAACTATTAGGGTTCAAGAGATACAGCCTTGACAAAAGTAGAGAAAATAAAGCCAAAAATCCAAGTTCTTTCTATGAGTTTTGAGTTTTTTTAAATATATGTATTTCACATTAATTTTTATATTTATTTTATTTTTATTATTTATTGTTATAACGGCAAAAGAAATGCTCATCCTTTGAAAATTTCAACTTTCTACCTTTCACGTTTCATGAGATAACAGCCCGCTGACGATCGGATGGACAGACATACAGCGGAGGCTTAGTAATAGGGTCCCGTTTTCACCCTTCGGGTACGGGACTCTAAAAAGTGCCTAAGATATGTATTAGCTATTTACTTGATTTTTCGTAATAAATAAAATAAATAAATAAATAATGCTGGGCAATCAACACAGCAGCATCTAGCCCCAAGCTAAGCAGAGCTTGTGTTATGGTTACTAGATGACTGATATACTTAATACAGTATATTACATACATAGATATTTTATTATACATAGAAAATACTTAGAACTCCTGGAACAAATATTTGCAGATCGTATAAACATTTGTCCCAAGGCGAGAATCGAACCCGCAACCTTCTGCGTCGCAACCGGACCTTCGCCCGCCGCGCCACATCGGTCGTCTAACACAGAACCTGGAAAAATTAAGTTTGTTTTGTAACACTTTTGTTCCTAGCATTACATTGTATTGTTGACATCGGATCGGACTATCATTAACCGATTGATATATCGACTGTGACGTAACGAAATAACTACGAATTATGTTTAAGTTATTAGTTTTCATTATTTTTATAAATAAATATTTGTTTCTTTTTTATTGTTGACTGGTTTCTGCCCATGGCTTCACACAAGTTACCGGAATAAAAAGTAGATAGGCATTCTAAAACTACATTTAGACATAATATCAGACTGATTCGTTCTATATTGGCGTGAAGAGGTTAGAAATAATTAAAAACTCGCATTAATGATATTAATGATTGATATATCGACTGTGACGTGTGACTTGTTTTGACCAATAGATGATGCTGTGTGGATTATCCAGCATTGTTTATTAAATTAATAAGGTATTAGATACCGGCCCTGATTGGCAGAGTACCTAATATAATTTTGATATAGTGTGGCAATGTGGTTTTTTGGTCTGCCCAATGTCTTCCCCACAGCTGGGCCTCCTAAAACTCTTCCGATCTCCATGCAACCATGATAGCAATTATATAATAATGCGTTTTTTTTTCACCACAGAAACTCACGAATTATATCGACCATTTATTTACATAAATACTCCCGCACCCGTCAAGTGCGAATTCATTTCTACTAAAAAAACGTAACATTGCAATTATAATACCTGAATTGAAACTAAATACACGTAAACCGCCAAAAAATCACGAACGGCTCATTACATTCGCATTTTGCGAGATTTCGATTTTATACCTTTTACCTTGGTGGTCTCGATTGTGCGGCGTGAAATAATAAGGGTATCTATGTGTTCTATTATAATCTATGTATCCTATAATAATGGGGGTATTCTGGGCAGTGTATAATGGTCGAGGGACTGGGTGGTCGGATTATAACGCAAAGCTGAGGATTATGGCATCGACACGTGTGCCTTTCTGCCCTGAAGTGGCTTTAGGCATTGTGTTCGTGGCTGTACTCGTTTTGATTATGTAATGCGTGGTATTCATACGTGTTAGAGATAGATCAGTGGGTAAGTATTCTCCGAAGGATATATTTATAATTTCTTTTATTCAATTGAATATCTAATAAAATATATATATAATTTTATTTCAGATAATAACAGAATAAAACAATTACAACTAGTATATACACTTAATATCTATTTCTTAAAAATCTAAGCCGTCACCAGAAGGCAGAGTGCCCAGAATGCTGGCAGCATTACCACGTTGAATGGCAAATAAATATATATAAGTAATTATTTGTTGTGTGCACAGGTTACGTTACGTCTCAAGCCAGTTCATATATCAATCTACCAGAAATGCACTATTTTCTATTATTAATTTTTTAACAACAATTTTATACAACTTAATCGCTAACTCTAAAGCGTACGTAGGAATTGTAAAATTATATTGCTAACACAGTTACCGTGTATAGAATTTGCCTTTGTTTATTTAAATTAAGATCATTGGTATAATTTTTTTGTTCAAGCAAAATGGTTTCTAAACTACCTATTTAACATAATTTGTAAAGATAGGAATTAAAAAAAAATTAACACTAGCTAAAACTTTCTTACCTACTGTAATACCTGATGTTTTAATAAATAAATAAATAAAAAACCATAATAGCCATATTCTCTTTGTTTTTGTGTATATAATATTATCATTGCTAGTAATATACTTGTACCTACCTATACGATTGTATATTCGATGTGTTTTGTGTAACAAATAAAAATTCATTAATTCTTAAATCAAAGATTATAATGAATACGAAAGATATTCAGTCTAATTGTTACATTTTCACGACCAAACGGCTAACCAGATCTGAATGAAGGTTTGATATTTTTTAGTTAAGTTTATTATTTCAAAAGTACTATGTAGTCAGCTGATAAAACACCCTGTCACGCGCACTGGACTCTATCAAATTTTAAATCAAACACGACGAAATACATTGTATTTTCAGGTCATAAATTCTCAAGCGAACCCACAAACGATTTGGCTACCGTAAAGCCATAACATGATTATGATTTTTTTGGGAATCTCACAAATGTTTTACCCTCGCCCTAAATTTTACAATGACCTTGTTAAAAGGCAGTAGAGTTGAAATTTACATGATTATTTATGAGAAGGTGAAGGCTTATGTTGGTAATTTAACAAAGTCCTATTGAAGAAAGCAAACGAAGCGCAAAGTTCTTACCGCCCAGTGTTTGCCCAGCGGACAACGCTCAAAAATATGGAATTCCTTAAACATGTTCAGATAATAGCGTAAAATATAAAACGGCGAAATCGACCCGATATGGCATAGCAGTGTTAAATTTCATAGATGCATTGCAAATGATGAATCTGTCGGCAGATTTCTTTGTAATTTTTTATTTGTACCACTTCTTAGAGATTCTTCACGTGATTGCGATTCCTTTGAAGTTTGATCGATCATATTTTGCGGTTATTTCACGAAGCTTTTAAAATTCTGCTCTGCATCACAAATGTTTAGTTAGCACTTCAAAAAATCATCGTATTCATCATTAGAAGTTAGTCCACTGCTGGACGTTGACCTCCCTTAATGTTAAACATAGCGCCCTATGTTCAGTTCCAACAATAGTTATCTAAAACAATAAAAACTTTTAGACAAGCTATATTTATCAGAGCAATTAATTCACAAGGTAAGTTACCAATGTAGCCGCGGTGTCTTTTAACACAACAGTTTTCTTAGTTAGACACAGACAAGAATTAGCGTGGAACGTGGATCCTCTGAGTAAGATTTTCCCAGCTGCATCCTCTGGCACCCGTTGAATTAGGGGTCAGCAGGCCCCGTAATCACACGGAACCCTGCCCGTGAACATGGCCGCTCGTGTTATATTATGACACATTAGCGCTCTATGCCGTTGACAGCCGCAATTTGCAATTAGCCATGGAAATAACGTGGAGTCGCATGGTCAGAGCTAGGGCTTGGAGAAGCTTCTATCGATTATCGATATTGTATATTTGAAAGTAGTTCTAAACAATGACGTTCAAATCGTCGTTCGTTGAATAAGTGAAAACTTTGACTGTGAGCTACGAGTGATGAAAAAAATGGTGAGGTTCTTCGAAATGTTAAAAAGTTTTTAAGTTCTTAGGGTAGATGACCTACCTATAATTATAAAGGCAATCGTAAATGGCAATTAAAACAATAAGTCAATTGGATTTTCCCGGTGTATATATTGTGCATAAATAATCAGTGATTCTGCCGAGATTTATTTGTTGAAGAATAGGATTGTAAAACAAAGCTGCAAATATAATAAAATGATAACAATTTATGGTGACGACGATTTCAATGGGCATTATTTGATGCAGATGAGGCTTAACACAGGTATAAATGTACGCAACATGTTCTTTGCGATTTAATAATAACATCATGCATTTTGAAAATCACATTAATGTTAAATAATATGCGAAAGTTTGGATGTTTAGATGTTATTTACCTCTTGACGCCGAAACTACTTAACGGATCGGGCTGAAATTTTCATAGATGTAGTAGGCCTAGATTAACATACTATAGACTACTGTTGATTCCGGAAAAACACACGCGAAGCCGCGGAAAGAAGCTAGTTAATTAGAATAAACTAACAGGCGAAATGTTTCTTCGTCGCTTCTTTACTTTAGTCTACATGCCGAAGCGACTAAATCAAAAATATTACTTTATTTCCGTATCAGTGTTTAATTATTAAGAGTTTGACCTTTTCTAAGTGTACATTTATTGTACAGGGTGTCCAGTGGCAGATTTCAAAGTTTGAGCGAACATAGTTTCTGAACGCAACACGATAGAGGGGCGCGGGGGGCGTCGTTAGAAGCGCAAGCGGTGCGGATGTTTTAGTTGCCATGGAACAGTGGAGTGGAGCGCATCACGCTTTTGCCATCGAGGCGTACAATTCGAGTGGATTTTCGCTGTCTGTAGCACGCCGTCGATTTAATAATCGTTACGGTATTCGTCGATTACGTGATGGACCATCGATCAACCTCATTCAATCATGGGTAGCAAGGTTCAGAGCTACAGGATCAACATTGAATAGACCCAGGCCAGGACCTACACCATCGGTAGCCACGGATGAATGCATCTGCATCTGCAATCATAGGGCACTATTTCTTTGAAAATCAACGTGGCCAAACTGTAACTGTGAATTCGGAGAGATATACCCAGATGTTAAGTGACTTTTTTAGACTAGAACTACAGAATAGTCCATCTTTCAACTGAAACACATGGTTCCAGCAGGACGGAGCCACAGCTCATACAGCTAATGTGACCATGAATGCAGTGCGGCAGTTATTTCCGGAAAAAAACATACCCTGAAACGGTACCGTTCCGTGGCCACCTAGATCACCCGATTTAAGCCCATGTGACTTTTTCTTATAGGGATACCTAAAATCTGTTGTTTACAAAACCAATCCGAGCACTGTGACCAAACTTAAAGCAAATATTCGAGCCGAAGTCAGCAGGATTCCCCAGTCGCTCTGTAAACGCGTTTAAGAAAACATGCGTGCTAGACTGGAAGAGTGTGTCAGACTCGATGGCCGCCATTTGGAGAACGTGGTTTTTAAAAAATGAAATCCGCATTTGTTTTTATAAAATTAAAATAAACTTGCTTTATATCGGAAGTGTAGTTTTTTTTTACAGTTTTTTAAACATTGAAATCTGTCACTGGACACCCTGTATTTATGGAAATAAAGAGTTTTTGACTTTGACTTTTGAATAGACTTTCGTTTGTCCACAGTTTCACATGTTGGCAAGTAATAAGATAGATATATACCTGCAATATTTAGATTTTTATCGATATAATCTAATCAGACTCGTTACTCGCTACCCTACCTCATGAGGTGAGTGTGTCGCTTATTTCGTGATACCACCTCCAAATAAGCGATCATTATGCAATTTTCAGTCTCTGGGAGCACGTTCTAAGAAACTTAAGGTCAGATGATAGAAGGAATAATATTGCATGAGTTTGTTTACAAAAGTTAATCTACCATTTTTTATTGATATTCAAAATTATTAATGTATAAATAAGTAGATTATGAATAAGGTGGATCGCGTTTAGCTTTTGTTAAATAAAAATTAGATATATAATAAAATATAGTAGATACCTAACTCCCTAAATTTTTAGCAATTAAGAATAAAATATTGCCCAATGTTTATTGAAAATACACATTGCACTTGGACTGAAAATGTTAGTTTAAATTACAGTTATCTACACTAAAAACGGGCACAAAATTACCAGTACGGCTATCGAGTAGACCGGTTTTTATCAGCCCAGTGAATACCGGTCCAATACCGGTATCGGTATCATTAGTGTATTGGTGTCGTATATTAAAGGTAGCCTTATCTTATCTAAAGAGGACGTGCGGGTGGTATATAGGCTGCCATTGTTGCAAACCATCTTTGGAATAACAAAGAAAAACGGACTCTAAAACTAGCACGCTTCACTCTAAATTAGCTTAGATTACGTCGATGTTTTTCATAATTTTTCCCATCACTTTGCTCGTTGAAATTTCTACTTTAGAGTGTAAGTTACAAAGGTTAGTTTCGAATTTCTTGCAAGTGTCTTTTCCGGTAGTTTTACAGAGTAGCGACAATGGACAACTTGTATCCGATATGTAAATGCGTGGATGAGTGGACACCACATGATAAGCTGGCTTAAATTAACCTGTAAAAGGTTATTTGAGGTTATTGATAAGGTTGCAAATTAATGTGAAGGAAAGTATTTAACTATCATTAGGTAGATCGTAAATGAAGTGTTTATGTACTTACGAGTACATACATTAGAGGCATGTTAAATTTCTTTGAAGCACAACTTGTTAGATTTGAATATGTAAAGAAATATGAAAAATTATTTATTAAAAAGAAAATTACAATAAAATAATAGAAGGAACGCTTCCGATTGGTATTGATATGTTTCAGTTGAGCTACCTCTAGATTGTTTACAATAGTCTGCAGTTAGTTATCCTGTTCTATTGGAAAATCTTGAACTAAAAATACATTGAAGTGCAATTTATTAGTCACCTGGCACCCATAACAAAAGCTCTACTTTAGGGCTAGATGATGCTGTGTAAAAAGTCCAGATTAATTCATTTAAATATGGAATTGACTGCCATTTCAAATCAATTTTATGCAGTTCATGCAACAACACTCCAACCAGTCAAAGTAATTATAGGTACATACATTGTAATCAACAGTGTATGTCCACTACAATTACCCTTTATCAAGGGCGGTTCAAGCTCAAACTACTGTTTAAAATTATCTGGACATCTGTCCGATCATGCATCGATAAAATACGCAACAAAACCAACAAAACTATCGAAACACAAAATCAATCCCTATGAGCTTTGCTATACATTGCTGGGTTTGTCACTTTGTAGAAAATGTAGTCAGTAGAAATGAAGTAATGTGTGTTAGAATAGAGTAGGGTAGGGAAGTGATGCTTTCTCATAGGATCGCGGGTTCCAGTCGGTACCATTCGCGACTGACCGTCGTGTGCCCCATGCGACCTTTCACCTTAGGGGACAGAACAGGACGATGGTAGAGACGCGTTTATGTGTAAAAGTTATTGTAAGTTTACGGAAAGCTGAATGCTCAAACTGCTCAATTATTATTACTAATATAGAACGTAAAAAAAAATTAACACGAAAATACACCAACAGAACATCTTTAATGTAAAGTAAGTGCGTCTGTAGATATTGGTGTCGATACTGTTGTTTTAGGATTCCTAACTTAAATTTTACGATTTCTAAATTTTCTAAGATAGGTTGACCTAAAAGTTATGGTACCTATTCTATAAACAGATCCTAAAAATAGCTAAATTAGAACGTGTTTAAAAATCGCCAACTGACCGACTCAGTCAGTCAGTCGGTCGGTGTGTTGGTCGGTCAGCTAAAATGTACTGCAAATAATTATAACTAAGTTGAGCTGTTTTAGATCTGTCATCCTAATTTTAAACCTAATTTTAGCATACAATGGTGTCGATTCTGTTGTTTTAGAATTATCTAAAACAACAGAATCGACACCATTGTATGTCTGCTGCCAGTAATTTTTTTTTTAAATAATATTAGACGTATTTAATGAGATGGTAACTGTCGTAATAAGCTCTGTAATGGAATGGAGGAGTTTCTTTGCCAAAAATAAAATTGTGGTTGTTATAATAGGCCACTCCATAACATATCTATGCCGATAAATCGAGCCGAATATGAATAAGTATCGTAGATTACACCATTGATAAATGAAACAGCAGTCGGTCTGCGCAAAAAATACTATGAATATTATTACGTTTTATTGCAATCTCTTCGGCTATTAGCAACTGACCATTTGGATAAAATGCACATGGTGAACTATTATTATCGGAGCAAGGTGAGTAAAATGCAAGGTTTTAGTTTTTTAATTCATCCTGTACATACTAAAAAATACTACCTTATGTCATTCTAATAAATAAAAATCAGGTTATTAAATTAAATGTTACATTTTGTAACAGTTTTCTTCTAGAGTCCCAGAAATTTATATTTGAAGGTACCTCCAGTAGGTAAATGGAAAAAAGGAAAATTGTAAAATAAATGGCAATAATAATAAACTTTCGGTAGTTGAAGTCAAATTTACAACGACCAATACCTACCATACTTTTACCAAGTATGGTAGGTATTGGTCGTTGTAAACATTTTTGACATTGTTTAACATTTTTGACCATTCATTAAATTGTCATGTCCTTGTAAGTATTTGTATTTAGTTATTTTATTTTTTTATAATTATTATTATTTCTATTTTTTTTTAGGGTTTGTGCGGAATGTTATATTCCTCGGGTTAGATACAATTACGAAGTGTACTACGTTACTTACGTGCGAATTCTAACTTCTATTATCATCAATCATCATGTATTTATTATGTATTTACATATTTACCACCATATTATAATTCACACTTACTTTAGTAACCTAAATAGTTCATTGTATTACACAATGATCACGATCAGTAACCTATCTACGCCCTTAGATATCTTACAAACAATTTCAGATCATCCTATATATGACTTATTTCTGCGGTGATAACTAACTAAGGGTCCGATTTATTGCATTTTTTCCAACATGATTAACGGATCGGGCCTACAGTTTCCGTACGACAATGGACTACATAAATTATGTTGGACAAATACAATGTTTCCGCGTTAGATATGCATAGTTACTTTGTTCTATCGATAGTTCTGTGATTTTTTTTTTCACATCATTATTTTCGGGGTTTTTGTACCAAGAAGTTTGTTCGGACCTGTAATGTATGCTGTTGATTGTCAAATAGATGTCTAAAAAAATACGAATGTCAATGTCAGTTGATATTCCGCCATAACTAATAAAAGTTGTTTCTGTTGTGTTCTTGTATTTGCAAATCAGTTTATAATTTATCTGAAGTCCCCAGGAGTTCTAGATCTATTACAGGACCCATGCATACCTGAACAAGCCTGAACCTAATAAAATGTTAAAAAAAAATTTTTAGTTTTAACCTAGCGATTGGGACTTTGCAAAGTTTAGAGGAAACTAGAAAGATAGAACTGAGCAAATTGAGCCCTGTCCTTTATAAGGCCTCAGGCCTTTACAATGTTTTATAATACTTAATCTATTTTGACCCATCAATTTAAATACATTTTAGGACTTTTAATATTATTGAATTGCCCGCGTGGGTTTTAATAAAAACCTTTTAGTACTATTTTTGTTTTTATTTGTTAGATACTTATTATTATTATAGCCGTTGCTAGAGGCAGCTCATTATCGATATTTGTGGCGTAGTCTCTTGGGTGAAGCCTGTGTCCAGCAGTGGACATAAATGGGCTGTTATGATGATGACGATGTCATCATTGTATCATTACAATGATATAAAACAAAATGATGTAAGATAAAAAATACCAGAACAAGCATCATTGCTTGATATCTCGTCACTCGTCACGTTCTGACAAGGAAAGTCCATGTTCAATTCAGATACCGTATATTTGCAAATATCACAGTATTATTTTAAGGATTGTATTAATGCACAGTCGAGGACACCTAGAGGTTGTCTTCAAACAATTGCGCAATGAAATGGACTCAAGACTTGATTATGTTTGTTTCACTTTAAGAAGACTTTACTCGAACCGTTATTCATAATCGTCTGCTAACTTAGAGCATTGCTACCTCTCACTCTGTCTTTTTCTATTGACATAAGTATGAGTTTGAAATAACGCTGCTTAGCAACTGTTTTAAGTTAGCGGAGCATTATGAATAAGGGCGTTAGGCCCGTGTTATGAAAACTTGCTCAGTCATCAATCTATGCTTGAGTAACGCTTTTCTACGGCATAAACGTCACTCAAGCAACGATCTATGACTGAGCAAGCTTTCATAATACGGGCCTAAGACAAACCTATCCACAGAGGGATTCAATTGAAATGATAGTAGGAGATAGTTAGGGAAAATCCTTTAAAACGATTAACAAGAGAGCAACGATAAACTGCCGTCATTATGAACAATAAGTTGAAGAAGACCTTCTTGTAGATCCGAGCCACAGATTTGAAGTCCATATAAAAAATTATGATAACTTAAAAGAAAGGTACTTGAACTGCAACTGGCTAGACTATAATTGCCCAGAATCGAATCCATACCAATTATTAATATGGAACACCTTACCTACCCCAATAAGACAAGCCAAGTCTCTCCCTATATTTAAACTTATGGTCTATGAACACTTTCTTACTTCGATTTCTAATAGTTAATATATTTATATTGTCTATACTTAGTATTTATTTACATTTATATATAAGTATTTGTTTATGTATGTTCTAACTATAATACGCCACCGTCTATATCTGTACAATAGTTAGTGTCCATCCAAAGGTTGCCTGGAAGGAATCGCTCTTAGCAATAAGGCCGCCCATTGTGCAACTTTTTCTGTGTTTGTGTTCTTTGTTCTGTTTTTCTTTATCTTGGTGTGCAGTAAAGAGTATTTGTATTGTATTGTAATTATAAATTCGAAAGTATTTTAGTCTCTTTGTCTGATGTTATGTTTTTACGACAAAACGGCTAATCGGATCTTAATGAAATTTGGAAGGGAGATAGATAATATCCCGGAAAAGGACAAAATCTACTTTTGGTCCTGGAAAAGTGCGTGCGAAGGGGCGGGCGAACTAGTAGAGTATAAGTTACTTCGGAAGAGGTCTACAAATTCTGATTCCTATCGTTTAAGAGAAATTCTAGTGAAACATGATTCCTAAGGAACTATTTGATCCTTCTCATAATCTGTGACTGCTAAGACAATGCAAATAAAACACACGTCTTCACAATCAACAACTAAATAATCGTAAAATGAAAGCCTTTACTGTCCTCTATAAATTATCTCGTTATCTGACACAACAGAATGAAAATTAAATACCACAATCTGTTATCTAAGAAGACGCAATAAGAACGGACACAGTCCGTGTGTTGATAAAGATTGTTGAGATTTTTGAGCAATGTCATAAGCATCTTAGTAAATTCTACTAAATGGTATTTGTAGGTGTAAAAAGACAAGATACAGAGAACGTGAAAGTTATGTACCGCATTCATTTCAAAGTTGGCACTCGTACTTCTAAAATCCAACAAATCATTCAAAATAATTCAAATACTATATACCTAATCTGAATTTCTCAGAATCTAGGTCTGTGGTTTTCCCAAGTCACTTGACTTGGGAAAACCACAGACCTAGGTAGGCGTAGCTAACCGATAAACTAAAATATATGCCAGTGATGATGATAATGTCTAATAATAATGTGTAATCTGTGGTATTCTTCATTCGACTGGAAAATGTTTCAATCGTATCCAGAAGTTAGATACCATTTCCAGGACTACACTTGAGAGCAAAAAAATCGCACATTCATGATTTTTTGACATAACTAAAAAAAAAAACAAAAATTATTATGTTTCTGTAATGCAGATTCATAGTCTATTTTAATACCTATCCAGTGGTATCTGATTTGTCTTTCAATCATTACATAAAAATGCTTTTGTGGATCAATAACAAAAATGCATGTTTAGTAAAAAATTCTTTATTCAAGTATTGGTGTCAAAGTTATGAAATTAAAAGATAAAATTAATGTAAAGTTTGTTATTAATACCGAGTGTTCCCTCCCCTAGCCTGAATCACTGACTCCATCCGTGTTTTCATTGATGTTACTAGACTTTTGATAAAGTCTTGAGGAATAGCCTCCCATTCCTCTGCGATCGCCTGTTGCAGCTCCTGTAGAGTCGATGGAGGAGCATCTCGGCCTCGAACTCTTCTTTTCAGCTCGTCCCATAGATGTTCGATGGGATTGAGGTCTGGGCTTCGAGCTGGCCACTCCATAACGGTCACATCCACCTCTTGAAGGTACTCGATCACTATGCCAGCAGTATGCGGTCTTGCATTATCTTGCATAAACAGAAAGTTTTCGCCGATAAACCCAGCAAAAGGTACGACGTGGCTCTCGAGTACTTCCTCAATGTATCGTATGGAAGTCAATCCTCTTGATTGGCGACCAGTATTCGGTTCGGTGATGAAGGCAAGCTCGGTTTTTGCTTCCATAGACATGCCTCCCCAAAACATGATTGATCCACCGCCATAGGCGACACGTTCTGTTATGCAGCATTGGGCAAATCGTTCTCCCGATCTTCTATACACCTTCCCCCGTCCGTCGTTGCCATGCAAGCACATCCTGCACTCATCAGAGAACAGGACTGCACTCCACTGCTCTTCGGTCCAATTCAAATGGTCTCGAGCGAACTGAAGGCGGGCTTCTCGGTGGGCTGGGGTCAATTTCGGCCCGTTTGCTGGCCTGTGTGCAGTCAGGCCACCTTCTCTCAATCGTCTTCTGACTGTCCACCGGCTAACTTCTACTTCACGAACTTCTTGAAGTCGTTGGCCCAGTTGAACTGCGTTCAAACAACGATTTCTTAAAGATGTCGTTATAAGAAAGCGGTTATCACGCTCTGTTGTAGCACGGGGACGGCCCGATCCTTGTCGCCGTTGGTAGCCACCAGTCTCTTGATACCTCTGGTATACACGCCGAACGGTAAATCGGCTCAAACTCAATTGTCGAGCCACTTGACTTTGCTTAAGCCCCGATTCAACAAGGGCAACCACTTGAGCGGCTACTTCTGGTGTAGTATCCATTTTCGTGTTCCGTTTGAAGCCAATATCAATAGAGAACCTTTCACACTGTACGTTGGTATGCAAATGATGACCATTCCCTCAATATGCACTCTTTTATACCTGCGATAAATCCCGCCGCCGGCCTTACCTGGATCGAGCGACATAAGGGGGTCTATTGTTTTGTTGCTAATGAGTTGTTTTTAAAGGTAAATGTCAACCCTTTATCAGTTCTGCGAATGCCTAGATTATGCACTTTAATTTAATTTGATTTTAATTTGCTGTAAGCTCCAAATAAAAAAAAAATTGAACTTTTAAGTAAAAATGTGCGGATGTGCGATTTTATTGCTCTCAAGTGTAGATAGATAGATAAAACATTCTTTATTGCACACTTTACGAAACACAACAAATAAAATAATAATTACAAAAAATGTGACAATTGGCGGTCTTATCGCTCAAGACCGCAAGAGCCAGACAGACAAACGTGCAATCACAACCGTGGGATTAGTCAGAAGTAAACTGTAAGTAAATTTTTTACTTGACTTTTGATTAATTCAATGTCAAGCCAATGCCAATGCAATGCCTATTGAATTATATACCTAGTAGGTATATTCCCTACAACTTATTGGACAGAGTAGGTGGTAATGCTTGCGCAATCTAGTCACCTCCTAGTCGTGCGAGAAAATAAGTGGCCGCTAACGAAAACAAAAAGTACGGTAGGTTTGCATTAATTTTTCTGCAGGATACGAAAATGACTAGTCAATTCCCACCCGTCTAGCCGCTAGCCTACCTTTTGAGCATAGGAGGTGACCAGCTCTCGCACGAGGAATACACCGAATGACAATTTGAAGCTAGCATCTCATTGCAGCACGTTTGCGTCTAAATTCCTTGCGTCATTCCGCAAGTCCCCATATAATTCTCATGTAAATACACAGGTTGTGTGTCTACCTGCATGATAAGATGACGAACAATCGCGTCTTGTTTAAAGATTGACTTGATAAGCTATTAATGTGGTCAAAGGCAACGCCGGTGTTGGTTTTGTGATGTTTGCTTTATCCTTGTTTCCTGTCTACTATGTCTTCCACATTGGGTGGTTTATCAAAAATTCCTCATCAAGTAATTATCGCTGATTTATCTTTGCCAAAATCATAATTCCTTTTATTAAATGACTTTGAAGCAAGGAGGAGGATCTATGTTCGGCTGTGTATATGTTATTCTTGAGTTGTTCCGTATTCGCCCCACTGGCTTTGGGCCAAAGTAGTCCGAACGCGGAAAGTTAAATTCAATGCTAATTTCATTCCAGATTCGTCCCATTTTAAGATTTCTAACAGAAAAGTAGCCAAAGTAGTACTGTCATCCACACGTTTCTCGTATATGTAGTCTTAATTTACCATTATTGTTTTGTGTTCGTCGATTTCTCTGTCAATTGTCAATATGGACCGATTTTGATGATTTTTTTGCTATAATTGTATGGAGGATGGTCCCATAAAACATTTTATTCTCGGGGTAATTATCCCACAAAACTTAAAAAACAGTATAAAGTTAAGAAAAATCAGATTATGTGATAACCTTTGGTCCAGACTCCGGACTGCTACTGGGATTTATTCTTGGTAGAAAAATCTCAGTTGCGTAATGAGAAATCTCAATAATAATTTATGAAAGAGTACCTGTGTTTGCGCACACTTGTGCACTTTAAAATGCCCTGCGCACATGGCTAGTCTCCGTTGAAAGCCTCCTAGCCGGAAATTCGGCTATCAGTATATAAATATTTATTCGTTTCTGTAACCAAATCCGAACACGAATGAAAATGCCGTGAAAAATAGAAGATTTCTTTCAAACACCATGCAGGTGGTCTCTCAATAATGCATAATTTAGTCGTTGCCAATCATCTTTCTAAATGGTATTTCTAATTACAAATACCTACCACAGACAGCTAGCTTGTGGTCCAAAGAGTCCCCAAGACCCATTATTCTCATAACTGTCCACGCAGTTACCGCCATCTCAATTACTAGCCGCATCTTGGCATAAAAATACTATAGAACTAGCTGAGTACAGGCAAGTTTGTTTGCGTTACTCAGAAAATGAAAACTGTCGCCTTCTTGATTTTAAATGAAAAGGTATCAACATTTTCTTTGAAGTCGGAACTTTTTTTTGAGACAACATTTCAAAATCTCTAAACCTATGCTTGCACAAACCATAAAACGTTAAATGTGACTGCTAATATACAGCGAAATTAATGTAAAGTTTAATAAAATCCTCTCTTGGCAGCGGCAGCGATTACTTGACTCAGTCTCTGGCACGGCAGGGGGCTGAACCGTCGAAAACTGCTTGGCATAGCTTATCGAAAAAGGCAGGTTTTGTCAGTCAGTCAAACATTTCTTTATATTCATAATGATGAACACGGAAGAGTCGGACATAAAGCACCAGCACCGTAAACTGTCATGTGTCGCAGAGCACGGAGCAATGGTCTTTAGATAATTTGAGGGGCAGCAAAGCGTGTAGATCGTTATATCTTGTTGTCATTTGGACAAATGCGAAGTGTGCGGGGGCTCGAGCGAGACCAGAGGTTTATGAGGATAACTGGACCTAGAAGCAAGAACCATTACGTCAGTATTATCGTTATCAGAACACTTGAGCCCATTTCATTACTGATGTAAGAGGGTTAACTACGAACCTTATTTGTATTGGAAGAACACCAACGTTTCATCCCTTTACGAGGGACTTCTTCAGAGTGAGGTTCTAGACGCGCTCGTTTCGCATCTCTCCAAGCACTGAAAAACTTGAGCCCATCTTCTTGGTATTGTCTTGAAATCATTTCTGTTATACATCGTAGATGTGGCTAGGAAAATGTTTATTTATAAAACACCTATGACTGGGTGAATCCAGGATACTTTGTTGACAGACACTTGTTCATAAGTCAGAAATAAAATAAAGTAGGCAGTACAAGAAGCCGCGAAAGGTTACCTTAACAGTGTGGCTGCAAGGTATAAGAAAAATTACTACCGCTGGTCTTCTGTTTAAGCCCTGATATAAGTGACATCACGAATGGTCCACCACCGAAGCTCGTTTGCAGCGTGCCTAAAAACCGTAAACCTCAGAGATGTGACAGTCCAACAGTGCAGACAATAGATCACGTGACAACAATGACTACATGACCGTCGGCGATCCTGATCAGCGTCAGCCGTGACGGCGCTTGCGTCTTGGTCACTGGTTGCGGCGGTAAAACTACGCTTTTTGAACGTGATGTTTGTTTTACAAGATCTAATGGTGTGACCAGTCGCCTTTTAAATATTGGGACAAGACTCATGGGATTTAAGAACAAAACATTAAGAGGGCGCAATGCGCGTCATTTCGTGAAAAGGATAAGCATATGATTTTGCGTTCTTAGGAGCGGGACAGAGCATACATTTTCAGAACAGCGCAAATATCAAGTTTTTGCTTATTTACAAGAAAACTACACAACTTATGAAGAAACTGGTTCAAGGAACCAAATAATTCGTAATAACCTACGAATCAAACACAAATCGTTTCAATAGACCGCAGGATTTATGAGATCTCGACCAAATTATGTACGAAACACTGCACGTTTGTAGAGATATTTTAAAAACAAAACTGCCAGGTTTGGTTAGGTTCGTCTCATTTCTGTCATAGTTTCAAGCACACTTTGCAACTTTTGCAAGGTTCTTTTTAGCCCCAAACAAATTTTAATCCCATAAAATTCAACATCATAAACGTAAAACGTATCTTGAAAATGATTTATGCACCTATGGCATTTTAGCGCTCCCGTGTCCAACGCATGGAACACGAGAGTAGCAAATTGGAAGATCATAAAAATCGTTCAACGGTACTGGATATTAGTTCACCTACGACAGCATTTCAAGACCAGAGACGGTCAGAGTCATTATGTAAATGCAATCACCATGTCAAGGTAAGTCTAGCAAAACTCCGCTTATTGCGAATTTTTGCAATATTTACAACCAAATGTTGAAGACATTTCGATATTACGCGTGGTTAAGATCTTATCGGGCGAAGGTTGGTTCCTTAAAAGTAAGTAAAGTAAGTCCTATAACTCTAAGGATTGCTGGAAGAAAACTCTTTTTCTGGGTTAAGCCCGCCTATGTCAATATCCTATTACATACGTAAAATAGATTCGTTGAGTTCCATGAAATTACACCAAATCTGATCTCACAAAATGAACTATGAATAAAAATTAAGACATTCAGTTCAGACACCGCCAATTGAGAGAAATAAATCACAGATCGCATTTTTTGGTAACTAACGGTTTTCAGTAAAATCATAATAATGTAACATACTGTTCAAAAATTGATAGGCGAAAGACTTTCACAACTACGCAACAAATAAATAAAACCGTAAACAGGTGCCTTCATTCAAGATAGTATTTTGGCTTGAATATAAAGTTGAGTTAGTTGGATACAAAAAACTTGTAGGTGGCACGTGGTAATATGTTTTATAGCCATGAAGGGTTAAACAACAGGATGTGTGATCATTCAGGTGAACCAGCTGTCCGAAGAATGTAGAATGAATTAAATTACTACTAAAACCATTCAATTTGAATGATAAAATCCAATTAAATGAAATAACCACAAAAATCAAGTCATTTATGGATATAATGAGTACTTGTTATCAGGACGCGCGATAGAGCATCAGTCAAGGTCGGAATATACATAATTTACCTAAAAACTTTGTTTGAGAATACGTCTTTTTTAGTTTGTTTCTTTGCTTTTTAGATAACAGTAAGTTAGGTAGGAACTAAAAATAGAGACCTTTTAATTTTGACGCCCAATTTGCATTGTAGTCGATCTAAAAAAAACATCCACAATTTTTTCATATCAGCTAACGGTTAAAATTTTCGCCTATACTTTTTTGCATCAGAAAAACTGTTATAAATTACCATACAACAAGTTCTTTTATCTCGGTATCAAAAGTTTTGAAAAACAGCTCATTTGCACATCATAAGCTATCTTTGTTGTTTTTATATTGTTTTTTGTTTAACCCTTTTGTTGTATTGCATTACCGTGTAATTTACGAGAACGTGCTGTTAAAAAATGTCTGTACAGGTTTCTCAAGACGTGGTAACGGGGCATGCAGGGAAGTTTTTTACGGATATACTACCTACTTACAGGGTCTTATAGTGATGGTGTGAGGTATGTTTTGGTCCCGATTGAATCGGCTTACCAATCAAAACTATGCTTCTCTTACAGCACAGAATAACTTTAAAGTATGCTTGTAGGTAAACTTTTAGAAGCTGTCGCGGTTGTCTTTTGTTTTTCATACAATAATCCACGCTGATGACGTCACAAATCCAGCCTCCAGTATATGAAAAATAGGAGGGGGTCATTTCCAGCTTTTCAAAATTTACCTATAGCATGCTACCACGATATTCGTAATTCATTAAACCTACTTTATGAAAGAAATTCCTTACTCACAAAATATGAACAACAAAGTGAAAAACAAGTCTACTGCCTTCATACTAGAGCATCACGCGAAAACTTCCAAAGTTAAGACAATGTCAGCTATATCCGGGAGCTTCCACCCGGACCGATTAACTACCGGCTTGGTTTATGAGGTATGTTAGTATCATAGTGGCTTCACTATGATAATTAATAGCAACTCGCTTGCACCAAATGCATCTAATTTTTTAAGATATCATATTTTGTTAATTTCTACCCATCGCTTTAAATGCTCTGTGGCTCAAATAAGACAAAGTAGAGACCAGATTATAAATTGGCTTGATTATTCGTCTAAGTATTACTAAAACCCGGCGCGATCGTCTTTTGTTTTTCATTGACGCTTACGTGATGCTGACTCTACACGCATTGCACAACCATAAACAAAAGACGGCCGCGTTAACTCGCTGTGCTATCTATAGGCTACTTCGATCCGATCGAGCTTTTACACGTACGACACAGAAATGCGACAAGAATAAGTCCCCGCTAAAGTAACCCGTCTGTTTCAAGGCTCTATGGGCGTGGGCGGGCGGCTGGGCGGGAATAGCCACGGGTCACGCTCGGCCGTGCCGTCACCGCCCCGCCCTATGGGGGATAGTTCGGGGGTAGTTTAGATAATATTTGAACTGAGAATGTGGACAAGGGGTGGTTACAAGTTGGTATGAATATTTTATAAGAAGTGCTTGAGGTCCGGTAGAATATCATGAGACAAGTTTTTGTTCGTTATTTTTTGAACTAGGAAGAGCCCTATGTGACCTACATATTTAGGCAATAAAATAAAATTTGATATGTAGTATTTGCATTAGAGGATTGTGGTGCAAAAACATAACTGCACCATGTTATAATCTATAGGTACATATAAAATGCAGCTTTGTCCTGAATGCCTGACTGACGGATCAACGCACAGCCTAAACCCCTGATCGTAGGACGTTGTATGACGTAGGCATCCGATAAGAAAGAATTTTCATAAATTCTACACCTAAGAGGGCAAAAGGGCAAAATTTGTATGGGACAACGTGATTCCTTGGTCCAATCTACATCAAATTTAGCATAAATTTTTATTAAAAGAATTGATGGAAGACGTGTTTCGTATTTTACTAAAATTTAAATTCATCCCCTAACGGGGTTAAAAAGGGGTACGAAGTTATTTTGGCATAATATGCTTTGTCCTGTATGATTGACTGTCAGAGTTACTTTCGATTATTATAAATTCGAAAGTAACTCTGTCTGTCTGTCTATTACCTCTTTACGCCTAAACGGCTGAACTGATCTTAATGAAATTTGGCATGGTACGGTGGATGGTATGGTGGCTACTGTCTATGTCAGAAAAGAGGGTGCAATGCCGGAGTCAGCAGCTAGTAATGAATAAATAAATATTGCTGCACAATCCACACAGCATCTCTTATGAGTGGTAGTATTAATTTAATAACAGCAACCGAAATCCGAAACTTCTTCTAAAAAAGCTTTTTCATGCAGCATCTAAGTTGTACATACGAGTAGTAGACGAAACTATAAGTTGTGTTCTTAATTCCTTTTCAATCCTACTTGATAAATTTATTAAGTCCCACTAAAGCACAGAATTAACTTACCTAACCTTGAATCACCACAGCAAGTCCGAAGGCGAGGCGGCGATGTCCGTGCCACGGTATGTGACCTCTGTCCTCTGCATGCCATCTCCATTCACAACTCTGTACGTGTTAGCAATGCAAATATGATATGATTTTCGTGAGACGCTGAGAATAGGCAACGTCTCACGTGAGACGTTGTAAATACTTTTCGTTCGACCCCGGTCAACGCAGTATTTTGAAGTAGCTTAGTCGAACGATCAATCAGAACCATGCGGAAGCTGTCCACTTTGTGTTTGGTGGCTTCTACTTGAATCATCGTCTTTTAAAACTGGGTAAACTAACGAGAAAGAAAAATAAAATATTTGTTAGACACAAACAAACTTAAGTACAGAAATAAAAGACTACTTAGTACTAGATAACAAACCGACAGACAACCACACAGGTGAACATTAGTTATGTAGTATACTAACACAAACATGGGATTGGTACTAAGTAGTCCACACAGCAAGCAGACGAGCGCCTGTGCTTAGGTCTAACAGGTAACAAACGTTTTCAGACGATTTAAAGCATCATGAAAGCGATCACTAACCGTAATCATAATTTAAGCTGATGGGACATAATGTTAATGTTATATTAAACTAAACGGTTAGCAGTTAACAATAAGTATTGATCAAACTGGCTATTGGCTACCAACCACGGCCACTGCGGTGATCAGGTGATCACTGAGGGTGGGGCGGCGATATTCGTACCAGTGGCTACTTATGACTTTGAATGAATCATGATTATTGTGAGGCAGTAGAATTGGAGGCATGTACCTAGTTGACCGCAGTTTTACGCCTTTACGAGTTCTCGTTGGAAGACTTGTAAGCAGCTTCGTTCTTATCAAAATTTGTTAGAGAGCTTTAGGTATGCTAAAGATTGATAGCCACTGCTGTTGAGGGGGCCCACTCAAAACGGCAAACTATGCAAAAAGGCAAAAGCAAGCTATATTCTCACTTTTACTGATAATTAATTGGACTGCAAACTAACAGATGGATATAATACAACGTATCTTATATTATAACATAGATTACAGACGCTATTTATTTAGATTATAACTGCCGTTTTTCTACCCTTTGTTTCATTTCAAGGTAAACAAAACTTCAAAAAAGCAGTTAGTGAATAAATGTTCTAGATTGTTCTCTGACATTTTATTGATAAAACTGACAAGCCACCAAACACATCAAGCCAGACTTTCAGAAGCAGTTACTGTCCAACACATTCGAGATTGTTCTTCAACAAACAGTGTTGTATTGATCAAACTGGCTAGCACGAGGGTGGCCAGGTCCGAGGGTGGGGCGGCGATCTCCGTGCCATGACGTGTGACCTGTGGCCTCCTGCTCTGCCCAAATGGCCTGCACAAAGATAGTGCGACAATCAGCAATTTGTGTTATATGAATGCAGCCTTTAGAACCGTGGAAAAGTGGGCCTTTGGATTTAGCCCACATTCTCCCATTGCATGAATGGGTCAATGCGGGTTAAAACATACGCTGTGTTTTTTTTTTATTGAGAACAACGAACTATTTTTTTTCTGCCCGAATAATGAGGCTAAGCAGGTAGGACTCAAAATGTGGGTTATAATAAAATTACCATTCTTTATTGACAAAGAAAATTACAATTCCAAAATAAACACAAGTTAGAACTAGTATTTACAATTGAAACAATTAAGCTAACTGCAGACTGTTGCAAACAATCTACAGGTAGCTCAAAAATTTAATAAAATTGATTGGCACATTTTAACCTATCCATCTATAGATAGTCTGTTTAAATGTATGTATTAACAACATGCTAAAATTTATTGCCGATCTAAAAACTTGCACAATTCTCGCACTTGTGTCAGTCGTGCGAAGCGGATCGTCGTGTCGCATGGCGAACTGGCGATATAGTCACGAAGGTTGCGCTGGCCCGCACTGTTATACGATTATTTATTTATTTATTTATTCATCAAATGTACTCTATCTTTACAGGCGCAGGCACCCAGTGCAATAGATTACCTCTAGACTATTCTTTAACATTTAAACATTCCTTACAAAAATAAAATACCATAAAAAAAAATCTGTCAAAGTGCGAGTCAAAGTGATTACAATTTCATAATATTAAAACATAAAAATTTCTCAAACCTTAATAATCATTATAGACGATTATATCTAGTAGTTTTATTTTTACGGTTTTCACTACAAATGAAGGCAACAATAATACCTTTTTTTTACAGAAATTAATCGAGGGCCTAACTTAAAATACCAATTTAGTTGCGCATCCCACTTTTAGTTATGAAACCATTGAAGTAATTTTATTTCTAGGATTGTGGTAATATTTTATAGAATTGTTCATAAATTTAGTTTTAGGTCAGCACAATCTACTTTTTCGAGCGTACAAAAATATTACACTGTTTAGAGTTTGCATCGTCTTAACCTTATTTTAGTGCATACTAGCTTCCATGAACTCATTTTCATCATTATTTTAATAAATCTTTAGGAATGTAATCCTGATTCTCGTTTGTATCCAGTACAAATGCTGAAATAGCTGGTTTGTTTGTCTGATTGGTATTTCATGTCAATACAATACAATATTAAGTTCATTCATCGCTTCGAATTACGAGTAAAATCACTGTAAAAGCCCTTCAGATGCCGATGCTAAAATAATAAACGCATTCCAACCCCCGCATTACCGAAAGCATTGTGAATGCAATTTGAACGATAAACAGAGAGATCCGCTATCTCGTTCATTCATTCTAAAGCACTTATTGGCTAAGGTCGGCAGCTTTGAACTTAAAAATCGAATGCAGATGGAAGGATTTCAAGATAGCAAATCAAAGTAAGACAGAGTTAGTAAATCTGTAAGACCCTTTTGTCATGTGTGAATTTGGTGAGTCACTGTCAGTGTCAACATGGCCAAACATTTAGATTGTGTAAAACCTCTTATTGGATATACTTTTTTGTAGAAAAAAGTTGTATAAGGGATGTAATATTAACTCTTCAACCAGTGCGAGCCCGCCGGCGGGTCCAAACCAATTATTACACAATTTTTTAAACAAAACACGGACCGTTAGGACAATCCGTTCAGTTCAATCAAAAATTCCATTCGGCCTTTAGAAATTCACTAATACGGTAATTCAACAGCTTGTGAGGGGTCTACTTCTTTTAAAAAAAACAGGGGCCAGCTTTGTAGGTAAGAAAGGGTCAGGCAACTGTTTTTTGTTAAAAAAAACGTTGCCAGATGGCCCAACGTTTAGAGATAAAAAATCCTGCGTTTGCATGGGTAACGATAGCAAATAATAATACGCTCAAGTAGTATAAAAAAAATGTTAGCAACTGTGGATGCGCATACAAAGGTAAAGCCTTGAATGCGACTGAGAAAATCCACTTTTCCTTATGTATCTAGATATTATGTTGGTATGAAGGAAAACAACTTTAACCTAATTGTACGGGTAGATGTTACCTATTTATGTTATTCTCTGTTTTAACTAAAACACAGAAAAACCAATATTGACTAAAATCATTGGCTTTCAGTAAGCAAAATAATTGGTTTTTGCCGATTATATGGCATCTAAAGGTGATATTTTATATCAGATAATTGCAAATGATGGCGAAATGTAAAAATTATAAACACTGTAACTAAGCATGCAATGGATTGAGCATGATAAAAACATTAACGAATGGTTCATGAAACAAAAAACACTAAATAAATGGAAAGAATAGTGGCATTTCGTGACCTATAAAGATTTTTTATACCTACTAATATTTTATTCATATAAGTTTCTTCGTGCTGACCTTTGTAGGTATTCTGTATTAGTTGATTTACTTTTTTCGCTTTTCGTCGCAAAATATATATTTTTTTTAAATTCCTATTTATAGTACCTACCTACTTTTATTGCCGACTCTACCAGCTTTTATACATGACGATTTGTCTCTACATATAAATTTCTCTATAATTAATGAACCGAAAACTCGATGTTTTGATCTAACAGGATTCATAACAGGTGGTCAACATTTTTGTGAATTCGCCTCATCATGGCCGTCTGTCAAAATGGTGCTGTCAAAATTCAGCCCTGACCATTTCTCGGTATATTTTATTACGGTGCCGTGTCATAGCAAAATTTCGTGTCCCTTTTTATCAGTTATATCTTCGCGGTCATTCTGAGAATTTATAACTGTTGTAAACAACAGTGGAATATTAATAAGTCATAAGAAATGGATGCAGAAAACTTTTCTTAAAACTACTGTTTTCGATAATTTTATGTGCATGGAGACACACTGCGCGGGACTATAAAAGATGGCAGACCCAAAAGATTTTTTGGGGCAGTTTTCTGCCCCAAAAAAACCAAATGCAATGCCTTATTATAATTATGTTAAGGACAAAAACTGTCCGCCTAGAATCCAAGAGTTCTTAAGGCGGTTGTATGCCGCACACTAGCACTGCCACCTATATTTACTTATTAAAAAAAAAAACCATTGGACAGTTTGTGACTCAAATTTCTTTTTAATCCCTCTGAAACATATGTATCTGAGTTTAGCGAGACTAAACTATTTCAGAGGGATTAAAAAGAAATAATTTAGACAGAGGTGCCACAACGGAGTTTGGTGGCCACCAATAGCGAACTTCGCATCTCTGCCTAAAGAAAACCAAAGAAAACTATTTTATAGGCATTAAAAAAAAAGCTTATGATAAGTATCATAAACTGTACAATAAACATTTAAAAATTCCTTTGCTTAACGTTATTATAAGAATAAATAGGCGGTGGCGCTGGTTTGAGCCATACAACCGCCTTAAACCACGAAATCTTAATTAAACTATGAATAAATCATAGTAGAATAGCCTTCACCGAACAGTTAGTTCTTTTGTCAGTCGTTACAAGCACACGTTTCTAATCAAATGGCACATTAGGATAAATTATGAGTGTATATAGTTGTCATACGATGAATGGCAAATCTTGAGATTAATATGGGAGTTTTTTTGTCTGAGTGGTGAAATTTAGGCAGTTGATGTTGAAAGTTAAGCACAAAATTAATTTGGTTGCCTATGAGAAGTATACCAAAGATACTCTGTTTTGCTGGTTTTGCAATGGGTTAGATATTCTAGGTTTATCTTAGACGGGAAAAGACCAAGATGCTCCTTTACCTGCTACTCTTACGACTCTGTTGAAATTAAAGCTAGGTACCCTGAGACCAAATAAAGAAAGAAGATGATATGTAAAAAAAACTTGTAAAAAAGTTTATTGACAAAGAAAATTACAATCAAATAATAAAAACAAACTAAAATTGAAACAATTAAGCTAACTGCAGACTGTTGCAAACAATCTAATATGTTATAACATATTATATAGAAAGTAGGTCACTACCCTAATCACGTCTACGCAACATTTTACTGTAAAACTTTTAGAAATTTTGTGGAATTAATATCAAAACCCCTCCTTCACCTCCACAGCCTATATCGGGTCCACTGCTGGACGCTGGCCTCCCACTGATAAGCGCTTTGTTGACTTTTATCTCACGGGGGTAATACCCATAATCCCCACGCTGGGCATGCGTGTTGGGGATCGCAGTTCGGTGGTTGTTGTATGAAGGCAGTTGGTCATTGGCTCCGTAATGACTATATTTTTAGCAATGAAGTAGGGATACTTACGACGAGAGACGTTCTAAATATTATCATGAAAAATAATATACATACATACATATTTCTGTTTCTAACTCATCCAAGATGAGTCAGTACGAAAAACAATAGCCCGTAGTTTTCATCACTTTCATCTCAGCAGATAAGAAGCATGCTTGATAACCGCTTGATGGACGATCGCGTCAGACTCTGTTCTCATGATGCACTTAATAACTATCAGAACTGGCAAACGGAAAACGTTAATGAAGACCTACTTCGAGTAGTTGCTATACCTACAATTATTAAACTTTTATTCTTAAAAAGGATTGATAAATCGAGATCACCAGAAAAAACCTCACACACAGCATTAACTAGTAGCAATAATGTCACATCCTTTAGGTTGCGCACTTGAAATACAATACAATACAAAAATACTTTATTGTACACCAACAAAAATACAATACAAAAGACATTACATATGACACAAGTACAATGGGCGGCCTTATCCGACGACCGATGTGGCGCGGCGGGCGAAGGTCCGCCTGCGACGCAGAAGGTTGCGGGTTCGATTCCCGCCTTGGGACAAATGTTTGTACGATCTGCAAATATTTGTTCCGGGTGTTCTGGGTATTTTCTATATATAATAAAAAATATCTATCTATGTTATGTATTGTATTAAGTTTATCAGTCATCTAGTACCCATAACACAAGCTCTGCTTACTTTGGGGCTAGATGATGCTGTGTGGATTGTCCAGCATTATTTATTTATTTATCGCTTAGAAGCGATCTCTTCCAGGCAACCTTTGGATGGAATGAATTATGTGAATTTAAGAAAGGCAGGGGGTGTACCAAAGGTAATTTATAAATACCTAAAAAAAACAATTAAATATAACAAATACCTAACATACATATATATATTCATACATAGGTACATATATAAATAACAAAAATATACTACATAGATACCTGAATACATAGTACCAATATTCACTTTTCTAACAGGAAAAACTCCTTGACACGAGCTTTGAAAACTGGTAAGGATACCACTTTTGAAATTAAAAATCAGTTTTTGTGTTAGGCTCCAGTACAAATGTTTGCTTTTATTTTATTTTACCTTAGATACTGTCTCTGAAGGGGAAAATAATTTTCCAATATGCACATATTTAGTTACGCTTCTCTATTTAGTATCTATTAAAATAGCTAATAAAATAAATAGTACGTTCTTAAAAATTATCATTAAATTATGATTAGTTATCGGGAATTTACCGCGTTTATTTACCTATTTTCCCCTGACGTTTCAACAGCTGTCCTGGTCACGGGATGACTAAAACACGGGAATAATACTAACAATAATGTGTTCAGATCGCGTAAGTTTAATATAATCATAGAATTCACTCAATGTTTATTCCGATTCGGAAAGCCTTAAGGTCCCCCATTAACTATGCCGCCTCTATACCTTCCAAACCCTAGAGCGCATGAAGGCGGATACTCACTGATAGTGCTCCGCTTGCTGATGGAGATTGATGGGCGTGACTATGCAAACACACCTTTATGTCTACTGCGGGGGATGCACTGGACCTGGTTACGTTACGATCATGTGTGCGATAGTACCTTACCTACGTGAACTGTAAATGTCTTAGATTTGTAAATTGAGAGACGTAAATGGTTATGTAAGTACCTACCTACTACCAATACCAACTTTAAGAATACAGACCTGGCCTGGCGTCTTAAGGCTGGCCTAGGGCCCAACGGCCTTGAGAACACAAAATAATTATCTGTAGCCGTATAAATAATTTGTTTTATTCGTGAAACGTACCATTTGTATAAAATACTTTGACAAATATTTGAGTGAAAGAAATATACTCAAAATCAACAGCGTTTAGAAGAACATTTTTTTTTAATTCTAAATTTGGATATATCTTCTAAACACTACTAAGTTTGAGTATTTTTATTTCACTCAAATATATGTCAAAGTAGTTTACACAAATGGTACGTTTCACGAAAAAATCTAATTATTTATACGGCTACAGATAATTATTTTTTGTTCTCAAGGCCGTTGGGGCATACAACAGCCTTAATGAGCAAATAACAATTTTGGCGTTTTCTGTATCTATGGTTATTATCATAGAATTGAAGTTATCTAGAATATAATCGGGGAGGGTCAAACTTATTTTTTAATCAATATTACCATGATGTGAAGATGTTCTTTTGAATTCTGCTATTGCCTCAAAAAGTCTGGAAAGTAGATTTGGTAAATCCATGACCAAGGCACAAGCCCAAGATTTGGCTTGTGTCTTGGTTAATATGTACCAAAGTGACCTCATGCTTTAAGACCATACAGGCATCCTGCAAATCATAACAATACGGTTCCAAACCACCACGTAACGTACTTTCCACTATAATTCAGTGCGACACAATTCGAGGCGTCTGACAGTTGCAATAAATCGGTCCTTCTTTACGAGAGGCCAACGACGTGACCGGGGAAGACGTGATCTGGTGGTTGTCACTGTTTGGTAAAAAACTAAGTTGTTATGTAATTTGTCAGGATTATAATCAAAATCATAAATAGATAGACTTTTCATCATAATGGAGGTTGCTTACAAGGTCATAGATAGAGAATAAAACTTTATACTTCCTTGGGTCAGATTTTAATCGTTATTATAAAAAAAACAGTACATTTCAAAGTAAACAGTAAATTTCATTGTTGTCACTTTCAATGCTTAAATTCGTTGTATTTTTTAGGGTTCCGTACCCGAACCGTGAAACCGGAACCCTATTACTAAGCCTCCGCTGTCCATCCGTTCGTCTGTCCGTCGTCCGTCTGTAACATGTCTCTATCTCATGAACCGTAAAAGGTAGAAATTTTCAGAGAATGTGTATTTCTCTTGCCGCTATAACAACTTATAATAAAAATAAATAAATATCAAAATTAAAATTAAAGAGGGCTTCCATACAAAAAACGTGATTTATCTGGCTTTTTTTGCTCTTCGTTTGTCAAGACTCTTGAACCACAATGGGTGAACGCATGAAACTTTCTAAAAATAAGTAACATTTTAATTGTAATAACATCAAATACAATAAAGTTAAAAATTTGGGGGAACATATGATGTCCTTGGAAAAAATGGCGTGATTTTTACGCTACGGAACCCTTCGTGTGCGAGTCGACTTGCACTTGGCGTTTTATTTAATTGTTAGTTTTTAGAAATTAGGACTACGCATAGTTTTCAGTGTTGTCCAATTATACTCACAATATTTTACATGAATAGGGTTCGTCATTAAAAAAAATATATTTATCAGTTTTCTTGAAATTCTTCATACAAAACGGCAATATGAATGATGATTATGGTATGAAGACCTAATATATTTAATTCAATACAAGTTTATTTCAGACCACAATAAATTATAATACACAAAATAGAATATGCACATACCTATAGAATAGAATATGCCTTGTCTAAGACTGGAAGGTCTAATGTTTATAAGTACTTAATCAATCAGTTGATTCTTGGTTAGTTCACATACTTTTTCTTTATCAATTAATTTTATCCAGAGAACGCAAACTTTTATAAAATATGCTAACAAGAAAGCAAAATTTAATTATTTAGGACCAAACATCCGTTGGAGACAAACTTAGGACCTCACAAAAAATACCACCGATCTTTCCCACATGTGGTAAGAGCAACCAAAATTACTTTGCAACACAGAAAATGTTTACGACCTGTTATCACAACCTTATTAATAAGAAAATAAGGTTGAGATTAGAGAGTTTGGTCCATGCAGGGTAGCTAAACATTTTTGGTTTTCATCTAGGTGTTTTTTGGATATAGGTCGCAGGTTATACAGCAAGGTGCGTATAACGGAACTTCGGTGCCAAAATAAACGAATAACGTTTGTCACATGAGTGCAGAGAGATAAAGAAAACTAGTTTTTGTGAAGCTGTATTTGTTTGGTCCTGCCGGTGTTGTGGGAAGTATAGCAAGGAAGTGGGACTCAATTTACGGTAGGCGTATTGCGTGTGCCGTTATGGTGTAACTAAAGAAAAAAATTATGAAGCTACCAAACAACTTTAATTATAAAACATAAACTTTTATCGTGCTTTTTTGTAACAAATTCAATATAAACTGCATATTTACTAATTTGTGAATAATGGGAAGATAAAAAAACAACTTAAAAACTTCACCTTGCGTGGACCAGGAACTAAAGTTCTCTTAAATTAGAAACAGATAAAACATTTACTTGCAACTGCAACAACAACTAACTGCAACAACAACACTACAAAGTTAAAACACAACAAAAAGGTAGACACAATTACAACTAACCAAGCCCAAAGTAAGCATACTTTGGTTCTATTTATGATGCTGGCTGTGCTAAAATATCCAGCGAAATTAATTTTTTGATCTTTCATAAAGATTTTCTTTTCTAAAATGGGTGAGTAAGCACCATCTGACTCAAAAACATTCAACCTTATTTAAATTTTCAACCACAAAATATTTGACTCATCCCAACCTATCGTGTGCATAGTCCCTTCATGGTCCTCTGTGGTTATAAATAGTCAGAGACAGCAAAAAATACTGTAAACTCTCATCTGGTGACTTTGCGCAATATGGTTTTTGACCCGGAGCCGGATATTTACTTTATTGGTGATCCTGTGGGATTGTGTCCCGAGCATAGACAACTATTATATATAACAGAACTGGGCCCTTACCGTTTAGCTAAGTTTAAATGTTCCATTTCCATTCAGTTAAAAACTCCGTTATGTAAATTATTTTTCTAAAAACTTCAAGACAATCACGCACTTTCCGTCGGTGCTCATTCCGTCATCATAACATAACTCATGTGCAAGTATTTACAAGTTGTAAAGTGCGAGCCACATTCACAAAGCGCAGAATTCCGCCTAACTAAACCGAACGTACTTACTTACCTACTTAACTCCGCAATAGTGCCGAGGGAGCGAAGGAACGAATTTTAGAAAACGTTGTATGAAACCATATAAAACTTAGCGCCCTGATAACTACCCACCATACGTCCATAACTAAACATTTAAAGTCATTTACAACGGGATATTTACCATGATGTCAGTTTTGAGCTTTCCAATATTTCGGCACAGTTTCATGCGCCATGATCACGGAATAACTGAAAGCACTGCGAGTGAGTTTTTATTGGCAGACATACCGATCTATTTAATTTTTTGTCTTTGGTACGAACGTTACCACTACCTTACGTTGTTAACCATGATGGATTTAAAAGATTGAACAGGCCTTACCTAAACAAGTGGGGTTTTTCGGTTGCTGTTTGGTGATCGCAGTCGAGTTTTCCAAAATACATAGAAGGAAGCTGTTGGCCTTCCAGTAGAAATTTCTCTTTAGTCGATTCTTACGATATCCACGAGCTGAACGATTGTAATAAGTGTCAAAGAGTTAAGTGTAATGGTGTAAAAGTGTACAACAAAATTAGTTCTTAACTTTAAAGTTAAAATTGTGAATTATTTATGGCAAAAATGATAAGCAAAACCTATTACACTTTACAAGAAATCTTTGACGACTCCAGTATTCTTTGACATGTGGTAAATAAGTTCTAATTCTCTTTTTATAACTTTGACATTTTTATCCAATTTACCTACCCAGTTTAGTTCAATTCTCTAGTAAATTACACAGTCATGCATCTCGAGCCTGAATCAGTCGACAGGTTAGGCTGTGCCCCTTAGCAGTATATTATTATGTATCTGGTATGTGCCCCTTCTGTGATATTTTCTTTATATTTTTATCTAGAATCTTATTATTGACCATGCCCTTTTAGAACAGCTCTAGTAATTAATCTTATAATTATAATGTATAGCTGGATTATCGACAATGCCCATTTACAGCAGACATGGGTTATCTATTTATATAATTTAACGGGTATTTATCGCGTTTATTTACCTATTTAATAATACTATTAATAATGTGTTCAGATCGCGTAAGTTTAAAAATATTTATAATTTATTTGTTTTGTGTTCCTTGATTATTTATTTGTGAAATGTAAACCGATGTAACCAAGTGTGCCTTGTGCTCCTACTGCGAATAAATGAATGAGAATGAGAATATCAGTACGGAACTCTAAAACAAACACAATGATGCTCAAAAAAAGGTTATGCACTGCGAACGGTTCCGTGTCATTTCTCCTAAGAAAACAGAAAGAAAGGTAATAACCATCTGTAATGAGTAGTTCCATTATAAAAGTCTACCCACGTTTTTAGGATTCGTCCGGGTCAGATTCGTAACGGTGAGATGAGGCTACAACACACTATCTAGTCTTCCTGACATTTTTAATTAGATAGATAGATAATTCTTTATTCACAGAACTTATATGTAAAACAGTATGGTACAGAAGGTAACTGAATTGACGGCCTTATCACTTAAAGCGATTTCTTCCAGGCAACCTAAGAAACCTAAGGGGGGTTAATTAAACTAGGCTTTGTACGCGTTAAGAAGGTAGGTTCATCGATATCAGCAGAATAGCCTTCTTCACCACTCTTCACTTCACTTCTACCTTTCTTCACCATTTTCTTATACAGGGTTACTGGTAATTCACTGACACTGCGTGATCTGCAGGTTCTGTCCATCATCACGAACATGTTTGAGAAGACACCATCTTTTAATTTCTAAATCAATTATCCCACTGTTAATTCAGGGTAGAACTGTTTTAAAGTTTATGTACACGTAGGTTCAAATAAGCCCTTTTAATAAACAAATATTGAATAGAGGCCAACTACCTACAACCAATACTAAAATTAAAATTTAAGATGCCAGTCTTCACGAACGTGTTCGTGATGATGGACAGAACCTGCAGTTCACACACTGTCAGTGAATTACCAGTAACCCTTTATATGCTTATAAATTAAATTATTTAATTTAAAAGTCATGTTAATGTTAACAGTTTGACATCCGATTACATACCGACTGGTTATTTTTCTTAATCGTTTTTTTTAGGTCAACCTAAAAGTGGAAATATTAACTTAAAACGACGAAACTATGAATACCTACTAACTATAAGAATATACTCGTTTAAATACCTTACAAAAAATGGTGCGTTAACTGATGCTTTTGCAGTGAACTGTAATTAGGTAAACTCACCCTATAAGAGATCGGAGGCCGGTTTCAAGATTTGATAATAATCGGTCCTTCGTAACGCAGATAATGTTATAGTCTGTAGGGAAAGAAATGACTTCCAGATGCGTGGGCTAGCGGTATTTCACCGTGATTTTTTGCTCTATTTCTACTGCGCACACGCAAGGCGTGCGGTTTGGTGGGAAACGTCAATAGCAAAGCATCAGAGTTTTAAATATTTGATTGATATTATTTTGAATTTGGGTATTTTTATTAATTGGAAGCAATTATTAATATATAGATAAATAGATAGATAATTCTTTATTGTACCACACAAAGAAAGAAAACAATACAGAATTAGATGCTAAGAGTAGACGAAGTACAAAGGCGGCCTTATCGCTATGAGCGATCTCTTCCAGGCAACCTTGGGATGGACTGGACATGTAAGAACAAAATAGACGGTGGCACTCAAAGAATAAAAGAAAAACAACAGTAGTTAAACTACATACTATAATAGGTACCTACAAACATTATAATAAACTTACTTAAACATAAAATTTAGGTTTTCTAACTTTTACAAGAATAAATAATGCTGAAGAAGCAGTTTTTTAAAGATGAAGGGAGTGATTTGGCACGTCTGATATCCAGGGGCAGAGCATTCCATAGACGGGTAGCTTGTACAGTGAAAGATTTGTCGTAGAAAGTGGTAGTGTGGGCAGGGACTTTTAAGATAAGGGTTTCAGAGGAACGCAAAGAGAGAGAGTGAGAGTTAGAAGAAATTCAAAGCGCTCCTTGAGATAGGAAGGGCTAATATTGTAGGTACATGTTTCTTACTTAGGTAGGTCCAGAGCTATTTCTTCACATTTAGTCTGATTTTATTATGAACTATAACGCCGTTCTAATAACTAATACCTACAACATACGCTTTCCAAACTATTTTCATTCTTACATGGTTATAATAAGGCTTGATAAAAAAAATAGATAATCCGTTACGGATGTAAGCGGGTTAACTACGAACCTAATTTGTGTTGGAAGAACACCAACGTTGTATCCCTTAACGAGGGACTTCTTCCAACACAAATAAGGTTCGTAGTTAACCCGCTTACATCAGTAATGAATTCGTCAAACTACGATAGTTTTATAGTAAATAGATAAAGCTGAACAATTCACAAGCATGTTTCAGCCCCAAGCTAAGCAGAGCTTGTGTTATGGATATTAGACAACTGATATAATTATGTATATATTTAATACATTATACTGCATAGATACATAGTATAATGTATAAAATATATACATATATTTTTTTATAATGCATAGAAGACACCCCGCTGTGCTACAGAGGTCGTCATATTTTAGGCGAACACCACCCTTCTTAGGTAAGTATTTAACCCTCATATACCAACGAATATCATACCGTTCTAAATCCGTCGATCCTGACCTTTCTTCAGTATGTCAGCACACGTGGTACCACATGTGCTGGCCACCGCATGTCGTGGGCAGCGTCGTATGAGAATTTATGTTGGCTTGTATGACGGACAGTCGTGGCCTTATACGGTTCTTATCAAAGTGCTTTTAAGGACAGATATTTAATTAAATAAATAATGAAACATATCCCAAAAAAAAATGGGATTCGACAGGACTAGAACCCGCATCCTTCTCCCAGTATGGGAATGCACTTACCGCACGAAGTCAATTGACGTAGGAGTCACAAAACTTTGGGAGTTCCAGATTTTTAATGTAAATCTGTCAGCAGGCATTTTGGATGGTAGGCAAATTATTTTACTATGTTGCTTTAACGTTGATATAAAAATTGGGAGCTTTTATAATAAAAGTATAAAGGTAGAAAGTTGCAAAATACACTAATAAATGGAAACTGGAGGACTTTGATCAGCATTGAGATGAAATAGGTTAAAGTGTACTGTTATTTTGATAAAAACGCTATTATAATGACAGTTATGTACAAACTTTTTATCTAAATAGCAGCTTTTTATCGTGTACATATATACGCTTGACCACAATCTCACCTTACGATGTACCAAGAAGAATACCGATTAAACTGATAATTGATTTAGCAATTACCTAAATAATTTTGGTAACTACCTCATTGCTAGCTTCTAAGCTCCTGCATTTGCATCTACATAATGTCCCTGCTTTACATAACCAAAACTTGTTATTTTTACATAAGTTAACAGAATTCGCGTAGCAAATTATAAAGTCGACTGTACCGACATAAAGCTATGTTTTTATTAGCTCTGACCAGATGGGTCATTCGGTGCTTTATGGTGTCATGGGCTAAGGAACCATTCAACTGCGTAGGCACCGATGATATAAGTTACAAAAATAGAACTGTTGAACAAAGGAACTTGAAGCGTTGGATATCTTCAACAATGTTCCCTTGCATTGGGATATTTTTTTTATTTGTTTTAATATGATTCAGGAGAACAGTATTAATCAAACAAATCAAACTAATATTATTCATGCAAAAGTTTAGATGGATGGATAGCTGGATATATTTATTTCCTCTAAAACTACTAAACGGATCGGGTTAAATTTTTGCATGGATGTAGACTGATGTGTCTAGACCTGCAATAACAATAGGTTACATTTTATCTCAAAAATCAGTTTTATTGATATATAAATAACCTTTCCTTAGGAATAACGTTTAAACCCGTGCGAAGCCATGCGCGGCAACTAGTACCTACCTACCTAATGATTAGTTAAACGATTGACCAACTTTGCGAAAAGTCAATCATTTGACAAAAATTTTGAGCCTCGGTTAATTTAGCCGTCTAGCGTGTTTTAATTTCGTTAAAAAAATTCGTTAAGATAAATTACGTTACTACATAAAAAATATTATAATGCAATGTCCAACAAAAGCATCGTGCGTGATATCGAATCCTAAATTTTAGATCTGTGACAGGTCTTATTCATAAATCATGGTCATCTACGTGAGAAACCCAAAAGTAGTTGTAATCGGCGAGAAATATGAGACGAACAAAGCGGCAAAAAATTGCACTCTGATGATCACAAAGAGCTTCATTTAAAGCTCTATGCATTTTCGTAGTGTTGATATAATTTGATTTGAAAGGAGAAATTATTTAGAGGGCGCAATGCGCGCCATTTTGTGAAAGGGATAAGGATAGGTTTTCGCGTTTATAGGAGCGGGACAGAGCATACGCTTTTGGAACGGCGTAAGCGTAAAAATCAAGTTTTTGCTTATTTACAAGAAAACTACACAACTTATGAAGAAACTGGTTCAAGGAACCAAATAATTGGTAATCCTACGAATCAAAATATAAGTCATTTCAATAGACCGCGGGGTTCCTGAGATCTCGACCTATATATCTGCAAAACAGTGCACTTTTTGATTTTTTTTATCATATTTTTTTTGTCGATCTTGTTTTCACATTCAACGAACCAAAGAAAAAAATGTTGAACTTTTATGTAATGCGAGCTTTTTAGCACGGGGATCCCGTAAGTACTGAGATCTAGGCCTAGTTTCACAACCAAACCCGTAAGGTTTGCCCCTTTACCCTAAATCCAAGTCTAGTTAAGCTTTTGGTAAGGCACGTAAATAAAGCCTATGCAAATTAGGCTATGCTAAGCTTTCCTGGGTAGAATAGTGCATTCATAAAAATGTATAGTAGCTTATATATGCACTTACATGGCTTTGATTTTTGAATAGGACGTATCTTCTATTCTTTTTCTAAAAAACAAACAAGCCTTTTTGCATCACAGCATTTGAAAATGAAATCCTATCGGATTCGCTTGACGTGGACGTGGTTGTCTCAAAAGACCGCACTTTTTCTTCACTTTCTTACCCCAAGTTCTTATGAACTCAAAAAAGTGTCCCGTTATGAAGACCAACACGTTTTGCATAAATCATTTCGAGTGGTTGTTTTTTTTGGGATTGCGTTTAGGGTTGAGTTTGAACAGGAGTAGTAATAAACGTACCTACTAATAAATTAGAAAACGTTGGTAGAGTATCTACACTTCTCGAGCATAATGAGCACATCGTGAGATATCTCAATTTTTCACGAAAAAAGAGACTATAGACTTTTGTCACGGCATGCATCCTAGGCTGGCTAGGAGTTACCACGTTTCAGGCTTGGCATATTTCTAATTCTAAACTAAACTCTACCAATGTGAATTTGGGTCTCGATCAAACAGTTACTTAATTGTAAACCTATTAAAGACCAACGCTGGCTAGGTCTCTTACAGGACCTTAGTCGGCATTATGCTCAGCAAGGGCTTTCATAAAACAACTATAAGTATGTAGGTATCATAATAGTGTGTCTTGTTTTTATCTCTGTTTGTATAGTTGTTATAAGTAACAATATTTTTTTCATCTTAATTACTTATACACTTATTAAAAATGTTTATGATGATTTTCATGTTTAAATTCAATTTCTACCCCTAATCTCCATGCTCATAAATACACTAAAAACAATTATCTTCAGTTGTTTACCCCAAAACTCACTAAGTAGACGAACTATAGGGACAAAAAAGGTACCGCTGGATAGGTTTTGAAATAAACTTTATGTCAGAACATCAACATTTTATTTTTAAAGTAATTTTTGGTATCAGATTTTTTGACGAAAATCCATCAACGTCCGAATTTTTTGCACCCAGTGTAGGCATATTTGTCATTCGTGGTAGTTTCTTCACATATCTTTATATTTAATATCTTTTAGCTTTAAAAACAATATTCGTCGACGTAAACCTGACCACCGATTGCCATCAAGCATAAAGCCATACTTCATTTCATTACAAACAAAAGTACCGTAAAAACATAAACAAGGATCAAAGCTCCCGGTTTTTTTACAACCGAAAGTAGGTAGTAACATTTACGAGATGTCCTCAAACTCATTAGTTTGCGCAACATGTGTCGCGAACCAGACACAAGAAGATACCATCGACAAAGTGATTAAAAACATTGTTTATAGAAGGGCTCTTGTCTATGGTTAGAGACAAGGTGACCGCATCGGTGATCGCTACCTTTGAGTTGAGTGATGGTGATTGAAAACAATGTTTTATTGTTATTGTCGGAACCAAAACAAATTAAAAACAAAACTTTTTTGTCTGTTTCTACAAAATACACATATTTGTACACTTCCTCTAGGTACCTGCTTCATCGCCTCTCCTATAACTCTAAGGTTTGCGGGAAGAAAACTCTTTTTCAGGGTTAAGCTCACCTATGTATTTAACCTATTAGATAAGTTCATGATAATGTATTATTGTGTACAATAAAGAATTACAGAATTACAGACAATTCGCGTACCTACGAACTATCAATTTTAAAGTTAGTTTCTGAGTAAGTAGGTTAAAATTCGCGTTTGAATTACAATATCAGTACAGGTGAGTGTCAAGACCAAGATTTTTAATTAATGAATGCCGACGGCCCGACGGCATGACACTAGTCCCATGAGAGTTGGGGAGGCCCATTGTGTGGAACGCTACATGCGTCGACACACTTGCGCCTTCCCATATTCCGAGGACATCCGTGAAGGCTGGTGCGGCGGCAGATTTGGCCGAGGATCTCAAGAGACGCAAATGTGCAGGTCTTGACAGAGCCTACACATTTGCTCCCTTTGGGGTCGAGACCCATAGGTCCGTGGGATACCGAGGCTCTCCGGGCTTTTAAAAAGTTATCTGAGCGTCTGGTCGACGCGACGCGTGACCCGAGAGCTGGAGGGTATCTGGCGCAGCGCATCAGCATTGCCATACAGCGTGGCAATGCAGCCAACGTCTTGGGGACGCTTCCGACTGGTATTGATATGGATCAGTTGTACCTGTAGATTGTTTGGAACAGTCTGCCTCCACCTCCACCTCCACAGCCTATAATGGTCCACTGCTGGACCCAGGCCTCCCTGATAAGCGCCATGTTGGCTTTTATCTCACGGGGTGTAAAGCCCATAATCCCCACGCTGGGCATGCGGGTTGGGGATCGGAGTTTGGTAGTAGAATTGTTCTGCAGGGGGCGCTGCTGTCCACCCCCGGTGGATATCCCTTAGTCGCCTCTTACGACACCCGCGGGAAGAGTTGGGACAGTCTGCAGTTAGCTTAATTGTTTCAATAGTAAATACTAGTTCTAATTTGTTTTTATTATTGAATTGTAATTTTCTTTGTCAATAAAGTTGTTAAAAAAAACAAAATATTCATTAAATTTCGGAACGAGGCTGCTTCGATTTTTGATTGGATATAATTTTAAAAGGTATGCAATAAAGTTATGGACGCATTTATTTATTTACTTTTCTTTGTATTTTTCTTTAAGTTTTCTTTGTGATGAGGGTCCTTAATTTTGTATTAAGAATGTGCCTGAAATAAAATAATATTATTATCTATTTATTTTTATTTAAACATAGTAGTTTTGTACAATCTGCTTACTAAGATTAATAGGACAATGATCAGATAACTATTTAATCAAACCCTGTTAGGGTTCTCATTCTATCAATCAAATCCTTTCAATTATTAAAAAAAAAACTAATCTCTTCGCCGGACAATGAGGTCCCTGGTCCAGAAGGCGAGGTCTATCAAAAAGAGATTAGATCTCGGGCTACAATAGCTGTGGGAGTCAGAATAGACGATAAAAAAACTAAGAAACATGAAACGAGGAATTATTCGCATCGTTTCCTTTGAGATTTCATAAAACCGTTTTTTCAAAGCAAAAAAGCTTATAGGGGTAGGAAAAAAATGGACAAAGGCCAATGTGCAAGGCGGTTTTAAAACGTCCTTTTTGGATCGATGTTAGATTTATACCTACCTGTGATTGAGTAAGTAGGTAGGTATTTCAATCGATGCTACATAAATTATTGTAGTACTAAGCAATTTAGTTGCTTTTATTACTGGTAGGTATAGCATAAAGTCAATACCTAGAATGGTTGGCATATTGAAAAGGCCTTGACATTGAGCCCAAAAAAAATTTAAGTAGGTACTCTATGTGCATGGTAGTTCAAAAGAAATTCTGCAACTCAAAGTGCAAAATGAAGACATAAACTTTTAAACGCAAAGGTACAGACTCGCGCACAATTGACACCTATTTATGCGACGCGCTGCGCGTGTCACAATCAAGCGAGAGCGAACCGAACACAATAATTTGAATTTTGAATTTCGAACGGGGTGGGGTATTGCGCGTCCGGTAATGACAGGCCGCGACGCGCGTGTGTCCAGCCCGCTCATTCAATGCAAATCAAACCGTGCTTATGAATTGTTAGACATGGCACATTGAAAGATCAATGTTGTTATCAATTGTGCAATGAAATAATTATTAGTTGGTCGACGAAACTTACGTAAGAACGAATGATTGTTTTATTATTATTTTCAGCAGCTAGTACTGTCTCACTGCTGGGCATAAGCTGTTAGTAGTTTTGTTTGGTATTTTCTTTACCATATTTTCCTTTTGTAAATAACGCTCCTTTTTCTTTTTTATGTGTATAGAGATGACCTTAGAGTTTCATTTGTGCAGGTTGTTGTTGAGGAAAATATCAAAAAATATATGGTTATATATATATATAGTATATATTTAACCTCCCTATTGTACCTCAGGAGGACAAAAACGTCATGTATTTCGGTCTAGATGTGACAATCTCGCTCCTGGATCACGGTTGATTAGAATCTTCCCCTCACAACGCACGACTCCTCTATAAACGCTGCAGTCTATGACCCACACAATGACCCCGCGATGACAGGCCTGCCCACGCGCACTCTAATCACACCTATCTCGATCTTTGCGGGGGTCAACAGGAAACATGTGAATGGCCGGACAAATATACTAAATTAAAGTGACGGACAAAGCCGAAAAAGAAGCACTAGCGGTAAAAATAATGATGAATATTTTCACACAGTTTCTTCTAGCCCCAAAGTGTAAAAGTGTTAAGTACCCGATGACTTATGATGTGCGTAAATAATTATATGAATACCAATTTCTCTTGTAAATATTATTTATAACACCCAGCCGAACCACATTAGGTTAGCAAGTAAAATTAAGTAAGGCGTGTAGAATTTCATATTTCACAATGCTTGTATTGCAGCGGGTCACTTTTATGTTTAAATTGTCAGTTCTTGATCATTTAATTTGTCAATTGTTTCTTTTTAGTTGAACTGAAAGATTTTGCCAGTAAAAAAATCCAACAGAGCTTCTTATTGCGCTATCCTATGAACGAATAGGAAGCTCAATTTTTCCGGATAAATTTTAAAAGTCGGAAAACAGTCACCTCTTTTTCTGATGCATACAACGTCCATTCATAGTATGTGGAACAATTTTTTACCCGTTGTTTATGAGTGGGCTGACGTTTTGTTGTCCGAACACTTGACAGTTGTAGTTTATTTTCTAACTATGAATATAATTATAATAATTTGCATCGAAATATCAAACAAAAATCATGCTGGTCTTGGTTTACTTGCTGTCAGCATACAAGACTCTTGTTATCAAAGCACCTTTGTTTGACGCACATATTTATTTAAAAACAGGTGTATTTTTTACACCAAATTAAACACTTTCGCGGACCCTTACCAAGGTTGAAGGAATATTGCGAAAATAACACAGCTATTATCACAAGCAAATATTAGACACTCAAGGAACTGTTAACCACTAAAAGGACGTAGGTAAATATTGGGACAAACCAGGGGCCAGTCACGAGTCGCTGGCCAGTATGCTAATAAGCACAAAACGAAATGTCAAAACTCGTCAACCCGTTGTGTTGATGATTGTACATTTTTGTGGACACTCCCATTTATAAGGTTGGTTTGAATGGCTCATCATTCGTAGACTTATTCATTCATGATTTAAGCGGGACATATTTTAATTTGTAAATCAACTTTCGTTTTTTTGTCACTTCCCTTTTTGACATATGACTGTCTTATCTGACATTGTTTTTCACCGGAAATCATAAGTACAACATGCATTTTTTATTGGTAATAAATAGCCCAACATCAGTCTATTGGTAATTAAAATCCCGAGTATTAAGAAATTCAATTAAAGTATCTAGGTAGGTACGTAGTATACTTTTTGTAGAACTTTCGGATCAGTCAGTGTATCAGTCATAGAACTTTACTGGCCTACGCAGTCAGTGAGTAGGCAGTCAGCCATTCAACAAAGCTCATAGTTTCCATCTACTTTTTCACAGCCTGTTCAAAACGGCTCAGGAACTCTATCTATTTATGTATGTTAACATTCGGAGGTTTGCTCAGGTGATTTCAAAAATAACTACTAATTATAAACAATTTAACACGAATTCTCAATAAATATTGTTGATTTTGCCGCTTGATTTTATAACGATCAAATCACTGATTTTAAAAGATATGCTCAAGCAAATCTAAACATTGTTTTAAATTTTATCTGCAATAGTTACTTGCAGATAAAATATTTAGTAAGTAATGTTATGTATTTACATATATTTCATGGTGATATAATACTTCGTGCTTACCAATACATATCACATGCACACCAAGAAACCAAAACACATTGTTATGTATTTAGGTTTCTCAGTGTGCACTGAACTATATCGAGATGTTGTTCTTTGGGAAACAGTTGTAGCAATGGGCATTGGGCGGCCTTATCGCTAAGATACTTCTCTTCCAGACCAGAGAATCTTAGAATGGACACGTAGGTATTCTTATTGTATTTTATAATCACATTTCGCTAACCTGCTCGCCGCCGCGCCGATTCACTGAGCTTCAATAGCAAACTAGTGATCCAGCTACCTTTGAACCTGTTGTTCATCACAGTACAACAAGCTGTCATTAATTAAACGCCACTTACAACTCATTATAAATAGACGAAACCAATTATAATCTTTCACAACAACTCAAACTTATTCCGATGATTAATTTACCTTTTTTGTGCGCGACTGTACTTAAAGCTCTTTGCGTAACAAATGAATCATAATTGAAAGTGTCTTTTGTTTTTGGGATTTATTTTGACTTGTGGCAAGTTATGGTATAACGGTGCCGCCGTTATCAGTGAGTGGTAGAGGTCGACAAAATGTTGAATTTTATGTAATTCGAGTTTTTTACCACAGGGATCCCATGGGTACTGAGATCCAGTCCTAGTTTGACAACCAAACCTGTTATGTTCGACCTTAAAGCCTGTGGCTAAATTAGTCGATTCACCATGACAATAGTACCTATAGTATCAGAATGACACATTTAGTAATTTTCTATGAAATAAATGATCAGTACAGATGGAGAAATGCTTGTCAAAAGTGTCAAGGTTGAAACAAACTTCGTAATCGTTGATCATTACTAACTATGCTGCATACGCAGAACGCGGCGCTCAGCGTCTCAGCTTTTATATAAAATAACCTATGACCATGTTTTTCTTCCTCTAGTTGGCGGGATAAAATCGACTTCAAAACCTACCATTTTAATTTACATTTACATTTTAAACCAGTTTCAAAATTAAAAGTGCCATATTACTTGAAAACTCTTGAAAACGAGTTCTCAAGTTGACCGCTTTATTAGCTCTATCTGAATTGAAGATGCGAACTGTTTTATAGGTACATCTACTACAACACGATTTTTCCCCTCCGAGCACCAAACGTTCAGTTTCAAAAACAATTCTTCAAGTACAAAAATACCTACTCGTATAATCAGCCGAACACAAAGTAAAAAATTAAATGATGGGTTATTTGTTCCCACCTGTCATGCCAAGTAGGTACGGAACCAAACTAACAAACAGCAGGTGAAAGCTTGACCACCTAAATACTCAATCGACATTTTCGACATGCATGACCGCAACCATCGGAAAATTATGAGAATTATCGATAAACCGCAGTTGTGGCCGTAATCCATATGGCTCATTGTGTAAGTGAGTGAGAACTCTGGATTGGAATTGAATATTTTTTTAGGATGGACAATTTACAGAGCGTGAAAGCAAGCAGAGCTTTTGATATGGGTACCAGACATATTAACTTGCTATTTATTCTCAGGAAATTTTGTCGTTGTCTTTACTACTAAAATCCCCATATAACATTATGATAGGGTAGGTACGTATACAACTGCTTACATTATTTAGGTTCGTACTTTTACTCATTATTCGTGCTCTAAAAATATACGAAAACTATTATAATCTCGTTAAATATAATAATATATTATTATATGATGCTGCGTGGATTGGCAAGCATTATAATAATGCTTGCCAATCCAAGCAGCATCGTCTATTTATTTATTTAAGAAACAAAATCCACAGCCCTTAACAACTAAAAATTTACAAGCTTATTTACAAAACATACGGTCAATAACGGATTTACTTTTTGAATAATATCTAGCCCCAAGCTAAGCAGAGCTTGTGTTGTGGGTAGGTACTATAGATGACTGATGATGATACGTAATACAATACATACATAACACAGATATATATTTTTTATTATACATAGAAAATACCCCGTATGGTGCTAAAACATGGTCTACTGGTTCTCTGACCACAGTTGCAATTTGTCAGAATTTGAAAGTTAAACTCTTCTGTCATATTAGCCACAGAACCGTAAAACATTCAATAAAGGAGTTATTTTTGGGATAATGACAGTTATGAGACTAAATTTTAAAAGGGTTACTTTTGTATTTTCTTTGTTGTTACAAAAGCTGTTTGTAGAGGTATAGAGTCATTAAATCATTTTGAGCCTATTAGGTGAAAGTGATACAATAAGGTCTCGTTTGTCGATACGTTTGATTTTATTTCTATTGAATATTCAAATGGTGGTTTTAAAGAACGTTTTTTTTAAAAGCCTGGTTTATTTATTTCTATTCTTCAGTATTTAATTCTTCCAAGTTCGTACTATTTATAGATAGTTGGTACCAAGTACACAGTAAAATAGCCAATTTGTTAAATAACTAAGGTTAGGTACAATGAGTTCAAGGCAACGCAAACAAATCGATCCCACAAAACAGTTAACTAGCATCATCAATCCTTGATCACATCACTGATGAGATATCTTACGCAATAACATTTCAAATGCACCTCTGTACTCCTGACCTCCGGCCCACATGGCGGCCCACAGCCGATTTGCGATTCGGGCCGCGTACCTATTGTTTTACTTTTAAATTCCCAATCCCGGTTTCGACATTTTGAAGGCCTGTCAAATGCAATCCATCGACAAATTTATCCAGAGCCGTGGACACCCTGTATAGAAGCTTAGAGGTAAGTTCATGTTATAGAAGCTGCAGTATTTGTGGTCAGTGCTTTGTACTTTCTACGCATCATTGTTTTTATTTGGCACTTGATCAAGAGTTTCGTTTCCTTACGTTTAAACGAATTGGCACAACACTGTCAGTTTGGCAATAACTTTCGATGTCTGTAGATCGTGTGGCACTTTTTTTGTTGTTTTTTTAGTGGCTTATTTTGTTGCTGCAATTGTCCTATAAGCAACTCAATATAGCGCAACGGACTTTTGTCACAATATTTACTTTACCCGGCGTTTTTGACAATGGGCCTCTTAACGCTAATAATGCCATTTGTCCCATTCAAATTTGTGAAGGCATGTAATTGTCATTTTAATTTCTTACTTTAAAGGCCTTATTTCTTATGATAATGGAGAAATCGATTGTTGATCGAACAATCCAGATGGATCTTAAGATAACAGATTGGATCATATTGCGATAGAATACGTTTAATTCGACACCCTGTAGGTATGCTCTCAGTAGTTTTTGAGGAACGGAATCCATCCATGAAGGACACGTAACATGTCACTGTTTAATGGTATTCGTCAAAGTTGGAACTTGTAACAAAAACGGGTATAATACTATTATGTAATAACTTTAGCCAAATGCAAACTATTCTAGCCTTTACGTAGCAAACGATAAAGTCTACGATATCGATCAGCAAATGAACGATAATAATTAATAAGCAGCCCGTAGACAAAAAGTGACACTCGCTATGCAAATGGTCATTATTCAAGTTATGTGTTTGTATGTAAATTCCTAGGAGCATCAGTTGACCTTGACTCTCGAGTCATCAGGAATGAATTAGGAGACGAACTTGACCACGGGTTAGGTGTAAAGGTTGATTGACAGCCGGTGACGCTAACGATGGTTTTTGTTTCCGTAAATATGATTACCGCATATTTATGTTTTCTTGTGTGACATACCTGACATACCGATTGGCTGAGATGAGCATTTAAACATAAAAGTAAGTTTTTGGAACGAACCCACGAACCCGTCTAAGACTAGCGCAGGACCTTAGTGGCAAAAAAATTGGAGGCCTTTATCTAGTAGTCGATGAAGTAATCTCCTTTGAAACTGGCTGCCGAAGTTCGACTGAGAGGACATCGTCAGATAATGCTTTGTTATGATGATGATGCAGTGAATGATCAGTGAATGATGATATGATGCTAGACAATGGTGACATCAGTGAAGCCAATCATGGTCAGGGCCCAAAATCCGTGCCTATAACTACACCGGTTACACGATAGTTAAATTCGTTTCAAAATTGTTTGTCACCGTCATCCCCAGCCGGATTCTACTCACTGCTGGGTAGAATCCGGTTTCCCGAATTGTTTGTTAAACTTGCTTTCTGTAGTATTATAAAATCTGTGCTTCTGTGAAGATTCCAAGTTCCTAAAGGTACCAAATAATACCCTAGTTAGATGCTAGATTGTTCTTATCATATATACCAACTTCTACAAAAACGCTTTAATCTGCGTGTGACTCTTTCTATCAGTAACCTGTAGTCACGGATTAGGCGGTCAATACATGGTGCCAGTTTGTGCCTTACACTCGGCATTTTTTGGGGTTGTGATGGCCAACACCCTTTTCCATAATTTCATGGATCACTAGGTATCACGTGACGTCAATCACTATTTTGGCTGATGATAGGTAATTTGGAACGTTGTGTATAAATTAGTCATTAATTATTGTTTTGTTTTAACTTAAAGCTTGGACCATTTAAAAATAGTTTTTTTTATCGTTTACTAAAGTTCCTCGTTTGACCACAGTGTCGTGACCACATCGTCACCGACGATGACGGTTTCCGACGATGTATCACGAAGGTCTAGAAGACGTCTTGAAGGGATCCAAGTACCTCTGTCTGCGGTAGTGTCGGTCTGCCGTCCCTTCGATTTTAGAGAGTGCACCTGTGTTTGCGCACACACTTGTGTACTATAATAAATCCTGCGCACGGAGACTAGCCAGTCTCCGTTGGGACGGGTAGCCGTGACATCAGTCTACCAATGTAAAATTTTAAAGGTCTCGTCTGGTCAAACCTAGTTCAAAGTCAATGAAGTATGCACTTATTATATTACTTTTACTCACTTTTTGCATGTACCTACTCAAAACACTGTTGAAATATAAAAAGGAAATAAAGTAGGTATTATGCATGCCAATCTATCTCAAATCTCTGGATATTTAATCTTAAAAACCTATTCACCTGACAAAACAAAAATTCCATTATCGAAATTGAAAGGGGCTTGTTGGTTATTCACAAAACGTGCCACCTGAGCGGACTGACCCGTGACTCATAGTGCTGCTAATATTATCGATATTTTACCGATATTCTATCGACACTTGCAAAAATATTGATAAGATAGAAAATCTATAACGAAACATCATTTAAAGCTCAAATGATTGGCATTCTTTAATTTTGAATTTATAAGAGTTGAAGTTTTATTATTTTCTAAGGTCAGATTAGCAAAATCCCTGGCATTCACGTTATCAACTTTAAAATAAATAACGTTCTATTTGTTACACAATGCTTTTTTGCAAGCTTATCCTAAGAATTTTTCGTACATGTTCATTTGACGGATGAGAAAAAGTGCGAATGAATGAGTTCTTTTTGCATATAAAATGGTATCGATAATTTTGTAAGTAAAGCTATCAGGGACACCCCTAATGTGCGCTATTGTGGCTTCGGCCGTCGGTCAATAACTGGTGCCAGCCACCACCACCCCGCATTGAGGCCACCGCTGATTCCGTGATAAGATTAAAAAGAATTCCAAAATAATTTACCAACCCCGATCATGTTAAATAAAGAAAGAGTTTTATAATTGGCGTAACGTTTGATTTTTATTTTACGACGAGACATTGTTTTTTGAAATTTATTTGAATGGGAAATGAATTGAGGGAAGATTGTAGAATATTTTTATTTGATGGCTAATGTATTTGAACCTTTATGGATGCAGTTAAATGCATGAGCAACAAGGAAAAATATGTACTTTGAATAGAAATGAATGAATATGAAATGAAATGACTTTACTTATCTAAACATCATTATTCAAGTCGATAGATTTCTTCTGCTGGATATACCTAGGCCTTCCCTGACGGCAGAGGTACCTCATCATCATCATCATCAGCCTATATTAGTCCACTGCTGGACTTGGGCCTCCCCTAATGAGCGCCATAGCGCCCTGTCTTTAGCTTGCCGCATCCAGCAGCAGTCTTTTGCATATCGTCATCCCACCTGGCTGAAGGGCGTACTACACTACGTTTATCGAGTCGCAGTCTCCACTCAAGAACACGATATGGTTGCTACAGAACAAATCATCTTTATAAACACAAAACGTCTGTCTGCAGATCGTTTATTCAATGACCACAAGCCTCAAAAACCTGACATTCAAATTAATTTAAAATTCAAAAGGAAAGGGCACAACCAACTGATGTTATCGTAATTCGCGTATCGCATAAAGTACGGGCACGCGCCCACCTTCTGTAAAATCGGACCCTTTCTATTGTCAAATTCGCATTGTTTTTCAAGTACACGGCTGATAAGAAAAAAACATATTTAAATCTAGAAATTGCTTTTGAACAAAATTGTTTCATGGTGCAGTTAGGATCATGTTGGCCAGGTCACTCTAGATAACGTTTGTGACTTAGATGACGTTTATATTGATTGACAGCTTTGACAGCTTGTAAATCAAGTTTCACCAAGACTGCCAAAATTTAGCTGAACCAATAGCCCTAAATTTCTGTGAAATACTGGCACAAAACTGGGCATTATCAAAGGAGTCAAGCCAAGCCCTACAAAATTAACAAACATACAGGGTCTCCAGTGGCAGATTTTCAACTTTCAGAAAACACACAATTAACTGTATCTCTATTATGTAATACTGAAGTACGCACTGAGCACTGAGTATCGAATTTTACTTCACGAGCAAAGTACTAAAAATAGTTCCACAATCAGATCTGAAAATGTTATGGTTTCAAACTCTATTATCTATGAAATCAATGCAAATCAGCAAATTCGCTACAAGCTATTAGCAAGTACAAATAAAGCTATCATCTTTTAAGGGAATCCATGGCCTTTAACTGTCTAACATATTGCTAGCCATAACGGATTTAACTAGCTAAATCAAAGTTCAAGTGTTTAAATAGCGAATTCCTATGTAACGCATAGCTTAGGTACAGACAATGTTGATTGTGTGGTGCCCCGTGGTACCCACATAACTTAGTACTTTGTTATGCTAAGCTGATTTTAACATACAAAATTATTTGGATATGCTTGAATCTCTGCACTTTGAATAGCTCTAATTAGTTGTTTCGTAAAAGCTCTAATCAGCACTTTTGTAATCCTCATAAATCCACTGCTGAACACAGGCTTTTTTTAAATAATATGACACACTTTTTGAACTCATATTCTACTAGACGGGTATTCGCTGTATAAAGTGAATTTTTCAAAAGCTCTTATTCATGATGCACCCTTACATGTTCAATGTTGCCATGTTTAGCATCGTGGAAAGAACCTGGAGGATGGTAGAAATCATTTTCTAAGTTAATTCGAGGATGCTTGTATTATCACTAGAATTTTATTAAAATAGGAGCTTTAGAAGTTTTTCCATACAAACACACAGCCTTTCCAATACTCCTGCACATGAATATGAGATAGTTTTGCAATTGATGAGTAACGCTGTGAGAACAAGCGTGGGTGCCCGTTGCGAAGTGGCCGGGCTGAGCCCCGGGCTGTTTCACAATTATATTAATTAGTAGCGAACATCCTTGGCATATATGTTAATAAAGGGACTACGTAAATAGAAGTAAATTTCATCGTTTGGGGGTTCGACGCCAAGGCAGGCCGCTAGTCGCTGGTAAGACGATCTGGACTTATTTTGTGTACCTTTGTGGGGTGTCTTATAAATAATTTTCTTCTCTTTCTTCTGCATTTTGGTTCGATTGGTGGGACTTAGCTGGCGAATACGTGAGTCATGGAAAACTATGGCCCGTATTTTATAAAAGCTTATATGACTTAATATTACGATTATGAAGCTTTCATAATCGTAATATTAAGTACGTACAATTTTCTATGGCATAAGCATTGCTCAAGCATAGATCAATGACTAAGCAAGTTTTTTAAGCTTAAGAAAAATAATTTTAATTGTTAAGTAAATAAAAATGATCACCAGTGTCACCAACCCCATAAGTGACCCAGTACTTTTATTCGTGCTACCCTCTTCCGTATGGAAGAGGGTAGCACGAATAAAAGTACTGGGTGCCCAAACCTTTATAATGTCTTGACCAACGCACTTTCGAATGTCCACGTTTTTGCTTGTTATGATTAAATAAATACAAAATGCTGGACAATGCTGTGTGCATTGTCCAGCATTTTGTATGGCATTTTGTATGGCAGGGCATCATCTAGCCTCAAGTCAAGCAGAGCTTGTGTTATGGGTACTAGGTGACTGATATACTTAATACAATATAAATGTATAGACAGATAATTATTATAATAAATAGAATATACCCAGAGCACCCGGAACAAAATTTTGCAGCTCGTAAAAACATTTGTCCCAAGGCGGGAATCGAACAGACAACCTCCCGCGTCGCAGGCGGACCTTCGCCCGCCGCGCCACATCATACGTCAAATTAGAAAGATTAGAACCCAGAATTCAGATTCAGTGAACATATTAAATCAAGCTTCTTCACCGTCCAACATAATAATAAACCCAGTGTGTTTCCATAATCGTTAGATTATAATACGAACCTCATAACCTATTCGATTTACCACAACTGACATATTATTGAAGTTTAAGTTATCGATTGCCGAGACACGATTGACATTTGATCACTATTCGATAACAGGCGAACAGCTAAAATAGTCACTGGATTACGCAAGTACGCAATAAGTATTATTACACCTACTTATTTATGTGAATATCAATGCAGTCAGAAGTATGTTATTGAATATGTCAGTTAACTCTTCCAACAGCAGTAGGTAGAGTGATTATTTATTTAAGGTGATTATTGAGGTATAGTGATTGTTTATTTCAGTTGAGTACGAAGAGCGGCTGATAGAGAAAAATGGAAGACATGTTTGATTATTTATTTAATTTTCTATAAAGTACAACTATTTTTACAGGGGCACCTAATGCAATAGTGTATCTATGATGTCCTGACCCTCCGCCTAGAGTGGGATAAGGGCAGGAAGAAGAATATTATTTAATGAACCACGCTCGTATGAAAAACTTTTAGAGTGGTATTTTGTTCCGTCAAAGTCTGCGTCAGCGGTAAAGGGCAGTACGCAGTACTCAGCATGCTGCGTACTGATCAAGAGACCAAGGTTCTAAGATGTTTTTTTATTTTTTTTATCTGTTCCATGAGGACAACTCGACCCCGAGTAGATAGTGGCCCGTAGTTGTGAAACACAGAAAGAAGTAGAAAGAGGGGCGAAAGGTTTTTGCCCAGTAATTAGATCACACGGCCTTAAATTTTTTTTGAGTCGAATTATTCGATCATAAAATGTTAAGCCTTCTTGCTGTCTTCTAGACCAGGTTCCCATCAGGTCACTAACTGATCTCAAATCCATGCAGCCTCTTTAGATTTATTGTTTACGTTGGCGGGCACTGCGTTTAGCGCTTAGCTTCTTAGCTGTTAGCCAGGATTTGTGGATAGTGTTGTGGTAAAGCTAAAACATCGATATTGTTGGGTACTCAAATAGGTAAATGTGTTAATTAGGTTGGTATATTATGATGATGATCATGAAAAAAGAGAGTGCCGCGTGAACGAAATTTGACTAGAAGGCCATCCTCAATATGTAAAAAATTAGATTTAATGTCAAATAAGATAGATAATCTAATAGGTCAACGCTATTATTAAAAAAAACTGGTTTATAATAAAGTAGAGTCCATTAATTAGAGTTGTAGCTACAAACTCGATCAATGCTCATAAATAGTAGTAAAATATCACAATCTGGAAACAAATTTAAGCTAGACCAGACAGCGTAATAATCTAGTACTCAGTAAAGCTATAAAACAAATTGAGAGAATCACACAATTAACTCTATTATTTTAACCTCGAACAAACAAGAACATTTGTTGAACCATCGATAATTATTTCAGCAAGTAGCACAACACTGCAAAAACCGTAGACTTATTTGGCGCGTTGCATGATTAGGTCGACGTAGGCGCTGCCACTCTGAATCACCGGTAAGGATCCAATATTCATCGTAATTAGTGTTGTGATATGCGTACTCAGCAGAATATTGGTATTAATATTGATCTTACTTATAGTTAGAGCCTTCATTGACAAAGAAAATTACAATGAAATAATAGAAACAAATTAGAACTTTATTAACAAAGAAAATTACAATCAAATTATAACTAGTATTTACAATTGAAACAATTAAGCTAACTACAAACAATCTACAGGTAGCTCAACTAAAACTAATATTTACAATTGTTCAACTGTTCCATATCAATCCATATCCATATCAAAGTTAGATATTCTAAAATCCCTAAAAACCGACTTAAGTCTAATTCAGTCAAACTTTACGCTTGACACTCTGAAATAAAAGCTCATTTGTAAAAGATGTCAAATAAACAAAACGCATGGCAAAACGATGGCATGACGAATTGGACACCTTTATCCAACTATGGAAACCAACCAACCGACTATGGAAAAAGAAACATTTCTTTATGAAGGTACGCAGTTGTACAACAGCTTACCCGATAACATTAAAAACTGTTTATCAGAGCACATATTTAAAAAAAAACTGAAACAATATATTTATGGTAATGCTATCTTTAAGCTAGCGTAACGGTACCAACCATTATTGTAAAGATTGCTACTACAATTATTAGCAAACCGTTTTTTTTTAAGTCTTTATTGACAAAGAAAATTACAATTCAATAATAAAAACAAATTAGAACTATGTAGTATTTACAATTGAAATAATTAAGCTTACTGCAGACTGTTACAAACAATCTACAGGTAGCAAACTGTTGTAGGTAATTTAGTATTCACTAATTAAGATAGTACATAAGATTGTTGTATGTACTAATTTAAGTGAAAATTGTTGTTTTGAGTAAATAAATTCGTTGAACTGAACTAAATACGGCAAAGGTCCGCTAGCTCAGACCATGCAGGTGGGAGAGGTCAGACCACAAGGCATGTTAAAGGTTTAGGTTCACTTGCACAACGATATTTAACTGGCTAAAGGTGATTAGTGAGTTGACAAACCATACAAATACGTCAAACTTAAGTAATATTAGATATTTAAAAATCCTTGTGCAAGCTGGGCAAATTGTTCATCAGTATTATTTATCAGTGAAAAAATTAATAACTGTATTTTTATGTCTATGTAAGTTTGTTATATAAAGTAGGTAGTTTATGACATGATAGGTATTGTAGTATGTAGTGTAATTATTTTAATTTCCTTTAGTTTTTCAAACGCCACCATCTATATTGTTATCATAAGTCCAGTCCATCCCAAGGCTGTCTGGAAGAGATCGCTCAAAGCGATAAGGCCGCCCTTGGTACTTCCTTGTTTCTCATCATTTTCATCTGTATTATATTTTGTGTGGTACAATAAAGAGTTATCCATTAATCTATCTATTGTTAAAAAAATGTTTTTAATTATAAAAACAAACAACGAGCTTTGTAATTTCTTTAAACAATTAGAAGATCACAACAGATTATTTTATTGTTTGTCCTAAATTATTATAAACATAATCTTCGTCTCCAAACCATCCTCTGCCCAATTAACACTATTTATGTAGTGGATTTAAATATAACCCGGGCGACCCACCCCAACAAAACTATTTTTAACACCGAGAAGAGCTCAAAATCTTTATAAGGATACTTCGGTATTAGTTGAGAAAGGCAATGGATTTTGCTTCGCTCTTTAATCTTTTAATGTTTTTTATACATTGTTAAGCTATAAAAACACTTGCTATATCGCTAGATTCAGGTACCAAGATTGGAGTTGGTTTTATAACACCAAAGTGGCAAATAAGCATGCGGCTGATAAAAAACCGCCAAGTGCGAGTCGACTCGCACACGAAGGGTTCCGTACCGTAAAAATCAGGCAACTTTTTCAAAGGACATCAAATTTTCACTTGTTTGCGGACCCGTTCAACTTTATTTTATTTTTAGTATTTGATGTTATTACATACTTTTTTGTGGAAAGTTTAATGTGCCTACCTATTGTAGTTCAAGCGATAAAGTCTTGACAAATTAAGAGCAAAATAATCAGGTTTGTTGTATGGGAGCCCCCTCTAACTTTGATATTTTTTTGTTTTTTGTTATTGCGGCAAGAAAAATACACATTCTCTAAACATTTCAACTGTCTACCTCTTACGGTTCATGAGATAGAGCCCTGTAACAGACGGACGGACGAACAGCGGAGGCTTAGTAACAGGGTTCCATTTTCATCCTTCGGGTACGGAACCCTAAAAAGCAGTTACCACAGTCTCAACATCAAGGAACTCCTTACGACCCTTTTAATATCTTAAAAGAATATTTTTGCAGAATTCCATGTTGTAGTCCTGAGGAAAAACTCAGCAGCAGTGTCCTCAGTTTTACAATATTTCGGCACAGTTGTATGTGTGTGTGTGCTGTGATCATTTACTTTTTCGATGTTTTATGTGTTAAAGATGATATGCAGGAAAATGTGGAGGGTAAAATACCTAAGGCGTAGACAGCCTATGAGGTTGACCAACCAGATAAGATCTGCTGTAGATATATGTATCTCTGCATAAATGCTCCAGAATTACCACCAACAGGGAGAGATGGCGTTATATCGTGAGGCGAGTGATATCATAAAACCTAATTTACGTGTTTTAATAAACGATAAACCGACTTCAAATTCCGGTAGATAATATTCTTCTATGGTTCGAACGAACGAATTCACTCCTCCCTTACTTTTCCTGACCGAAGATGATGTTCACGTGCAAAAAATTGAGTTTACATTGGCGACATCTACATAAAATACAAGTCTAATTTAGTTTGATGACACATGGATGTACCTGTTGGCGCCCGTTGCCATGGAATCCATTAGTCGTGGTTGTTCAAAAATGCTTTTCAGTTTAACGAAATAAATACTAATCCCTGAAAGAATTATCAAAATCTGTTCACCCAGTCGAAAGTACTGAAGTAACAAACATAAAAAAATAAAATACAGTCGAATTCGATTGTATTTTTTTTCAATTGTGAACCTCCTCCTTTTTTGAAGTCGGTTAAAAATATTCGTCATGACGTCAACGACCGTTCTGCCAAGAACGCTACAAATGAGAAAAATTATATTATCCTCACAAGTTTCATTGTTTAACTATTTAAATAGGTATCATGTTTTGCCGCTATAATGACGTTAATCGAGCTAATAGCATGATTTGAAATCCAATTAACACATTATACCTAAAACAATACCTATCTACTATTTAAAAATAAAATTATTCAGAATATTCTATAACTCTTTTTGAATCCATTATGAATGTATGTGGGTTAACTACAAACCTAGTTAGTGTTGGATGAATACCAACGTTCCATCCCTTAACGAGGGACTTCATCAGGATGAGTGCGGTACGCGTCGCGCCTGTACCGCGTCCATGCGCACGTTCTTTGTGATTTTTTTATACTTGTCATTGACTATGCAGAATATCTTTTGAACCTTTGACCCAAATAGAAAGCAATTTGCTATCCTACTTAATTATTTAGACGAAAGTTTGTACCATTGTGAATTGTTTCTGAAGACAAAGCCAAAACTACTCCATAGGATATGGCTGAAATTTTGCACATATAAAGATCAGAACCCAGAATAACATAGACCAAAGTCATGTACAACGGGATAGTTATCATGATTTGAGTTTTAAGTTTTCAGTGTCCTGTTGTATATTACTTAAGTGTTAATAACCATGATGGATTTAAGACTAGGCTACTAGATAAACCTAACATAGGATTTAAGACACTGCCAACCAAAATTAAGTAATCTCTTTGACAATAAACGATATCTATCTATTTAATTTTGTTCCTATTAGTTTATGTTCCTATTCTTTTTTTTTAGGGCAATGGCCTTTATTAACAAAGAAAATTACAATCAAATTATAACTAGTATTTACAATTGAAACAATTAAGCTAACTGCAGACTGTTGCAAACAATCTACAGGTAGCTCAACTGATCCATATCAATACCAGTCGGAAGCGTCCCCAAGACGCTGGCTGCATTGCCCCGCTGTATGGCAATGCTGATGCGCTGCGCCAGATATCCGCCAGCTCTCGGGTCACGCGTCGCGTCGACCAGAACCACCAATGTTCCTATTCTTATATATTGCAATATATTTAAGTCCCCAAAATATTGAATTTATATTGTATCGATTGTAAATACAGTTCTAATTTGTTTTTAGTATTGAATTGTAATTTTCTTTGTCAATATAGGTTTGTAAGCTCCCCTGTACTAATTTATCTATGCCTGAGTACCTATTGTAAGAGACAAATAAATGCTTATTAGGTATACATATTATGTATCATTATTATTCCAAAAAAACGCGTGCGAAGACGCGGGCAGTAGCTAGTTAGAAATAATAACCTAAAATGTAATCACATGTCAACACTGAACTCGATACTTTCTCAGATATAACGTTTCGTCTCGAATTGAGCAATTTTCTATATCCTGTTCCACATCTGTCCCGCAGGATGGTAGAAAAAATTATCCGTTATAGACAAAGAAACGGTTTACAAATGTAAGACTTTGTTATTAAAGTTAATTGAAACTTGAATACTTATACTTTGTTATTAAAGTTAATTGAAACTGGAATACTTAATTACCGGTATTTTGTGTTCTCTATATCATTTTATCTTTGATAGATCTTAAAAACATTGGATGAACATGTATTTAGTAACAATTCCGCGCAAAACCTTCTCTGATAAGATTTTACAAAGTAGTTTGTAGAAAAACCACGCAAACTACACTATGCAAGACTCTATCAAAGTAAGTCGTCAATAGTTTCCTCTCTCCACGAGACATCATCAGGACACTACGTTACTCGACTTTGACTCTGAGAGTGGCAAGCAACAACGACATAGTCCCGCGAGTGATGTTGCCTCTCCGAACTCCTTGCGCAAAGTTAGTAAGTATCTTCGTTTGGCCACAAAAAAACACAACTGATGTTAGGTGACGAAGTGCCCTATATCTATTACGGAAGTTTATTGCTGGTTTTTAATAATCAATAGTCCATTACTTGTATTTGATCGCTAAGCCAATACTTACCTATAGGTACTTGGTTCTAGAATCCAAGATATTTCGAATCAACAAAGATATCTATGATTGAAAACTTAATGACAACTGATAACAATAACAGGAAAAAAACAGGCGTCAGCAAAGTAATCTAATAAATAAATAAACTTAAACAATGTATAATGGCACACACGCAGCGAAAAATTTTTATATTTAAGATCAAAAACGGAGAGATGAATAGAATGATAAATGAAAACTTTTAAAATTAAAAATCATCGGGCTTCAGTGCTTTGCTTCGAAGACACCAAACCAATGTCTCAATACATTTTCCACCAATATTACTTTGGAATTGTAACCCCTTTGTTTACAAAAAATATCTAGGATTCTAGAGCCGAGTATTGTAAGATGCTTGATGAAATTATAAATTATATTATCGTTTTTCAACCTACATATTTTAAAGCAAAAGCAAACGTTAAATTGTGAGATAAAATCAGAAAACGTAAACTGCAAACATCTCAACAATTTTCCAATCACTTCAAATTCAGCAACCCAAGAGAAAAAGGTTCACGAAAACTGCGAACCCTGTAAACCACCCCATTTTCAAGCGCCGCCTAGCGGCGAGTAGCGTCTGGAAAACTTATCTCCCAAACACCATCCCTTTCCACACACCCACGCACCCCTACACATGAGGGAGACAGCAGACTATCGGACACTATCCCGTGATTTCCACTCGTGAAAACGGACAACCCTTTATCCGTCTCTGTTTTCACAACACACATGTGACAATTAGAAAGGGATGGGTAGAGATGGTTTTCATCTCGCTGGACACGCGATGACCACGGTTGTGAAAGATTTTTTACGGCCTATCCGAGCATGTTTGATCAAGCGATGGGCATAGGGAGGTATTAGACTTACTCTCAAATCTTAAATTTAATTTTTTTATAATTTTTTTGATATATAGAATAAGTAAGTAAAATAAAAATTTCATAAAGATTTTTGAATCACCAAATATAAAGCTAAACTGTTTTGATAACACACAAACATCAAAATAATCGAAAACAAAACAAAAACTCCAAAAGAATCAATAAATAATCAATCAAATTGAACAAATTCGAAATTTTCAATAACCAAACGCTTCCAAAGCTGCCAGCAGTTTGGAAACAATTATGAAAAAGTTCGGTTTTCGCCAGTTCGCGCACCAGTTAAGTCTGAAGTCTCAACTGACACTCATAAAACTTATTAAAGTCAAGGACCGACCGAGATAAGTTCCTCGTCTTAAGTAAAATAACCTCGGGAAAAAAGCGAGGAAAAGTTCGTAGTGAGAGTGAAGATCTTGCCGTCAACGTGTTGCGCTCTTAGCTTTTTGTTTATTCCGCGTACTTCCGTATTCTTTGGCGGATCCGACTGATTTGTAAACAAGAAATGGGTATAGATACCCAAGTTTATTTTGACAAAAACTCTATAAAAAGTTTGTTTCAAAAGTTTATAAGTAAAGGTAAACCTAGTAATTTGAAAACAAAAAGGTTTAGGAAAAAGAATCAGATAATTGGATTACTAGAAAAAGTAACTGGTCAAAAGACACGCCTACGTAAAAATTAAAATAAAAGTCAAAGTGCTACGAAAGTCGTAGCATACGTAGCACACTGCTACGCTCGAGCTTCGGGTTGTAATTTTTTCAGCCCACAATAAAATCAACTGTTTTTGTTTCTAAAATAGTAACAATGTTTATTAACAAATAAATAAGCGGTAATGGAAACAAAATGAACAACAAAAATTAATGATCTCGGTACCTATTTTGATTCAACCCATAAATTAAGTTGTCAAAATTTAAAGTTTTTCTAGGAAATTTAATTTTCTTGCCGCTGATTGGAAATGAACTGACCGCGCTTTGGTCCTTTCAATTAAAAATTCCATCTCCTAATCGAGTCATAAAATATGCAAGCAAATATTATCCCTTTTCTTTTGAACGCGCTGCATCTTCGCCCCACCCGCGCACGCACACCAACGCACGGCACTTTCGACGTATAGCCATCCCGGTCGCTCATGCGAGGGTGGCAGCGCGGGGCTGGCGGCGCGGTCTCAGTCGTTCAGCCGAGGTAGTGGCGACCGCGAGTAACCCCTGGCCACTTCGTGTGGACTCGCACGCGCCGTCGTCGGCCGGCAAAGCGAGACGGCGCGAGTCATGGACATGCGGAGGCCCGGAGCCCTCGCGCGAAGGGACACAGGACAGACGCTCTCGGACAACGGGCGAGAGCGGGCGGCCGGCCGCGCACCTGCTCACCGCTTCGCACGCGCGACAAACGCGAGACGCTAACGAAACATAGTAAACACGATACAAATTTTCTAACTCCAAAATTATTTTCTAACAAATAAATTAATTTAATTCTACTATTATTTCATTCAAATTTTCTTTGCTGAATTCTTATTGGACTAGTTTGTTGAGTTTAAACAGTGAACGTTTCGCGGACTGAAAAGTGAATAAAGATACCAGCAGATGCTGATATTGAGTGTGACCGAACTTTATCGCCAAATTGCAGGATAGCCACTAGGTGCGGACAGATTAGATAAAGCACCAAGACGTTCATTCAAGTGCTGATAAGCTGTTTATGACCAGTCTGTTCAGCGTAATAATATTCAGGTGGTGTGTTTACTGAATCAGCACAAAATGAAAAGGAAAAAGTAAAACGAATGTTACCGAGTTTTGAAAATTTCAAGATGAAGAAATTTCGAAGATGATTGAAGACAGAGTTTTCCGTCGGACACTTGATAAAGGATATGTGACAGACAGAACGTTATCAAAAACAGTTTAGGAGCAAGGCAATAAGCCGCTGGACTGCCGGCGGCGTGAGTAAAGTGAACTAACGAACCGTCGCCAGATACCGAGCAATCGAGATAAAAATTTTCCGAAGATAAAGACGTTATTGAAGATCTAAAAATAGGTGACCAAATCAAGATGAGAATCAAGATGCCAGCTGTACGCATCGCGCAAGGTAAGTTTGTTTATGCAATGTTCTTCCCTAACTAATATGATTACAAATAAAGTCGCCACCAAAAATTTATCTAGAATTTTTTTTTATGGAAAATTTCACAATAATTTAATAATACTTCCAGCATGATATCCTTAAAATCCCTTTTTTTGCGACATGTCAGTTTCTTAACAAAACATGACATAAACAAACACGAGTACCCATCTGCGCCGGGGCTATTCAAAGGCAACGAGCTACTTAATGCTGAGCAAATATTGACGGACTCTGGTCATCTTGTCCGAGGGCAGATGAAAAGAAACGACTAGCCGCTTTAAAATATTCAAAAAGCTACGCCTTGATGTGAAAAGTTTTGGGGTAACGAGTGAAAAACTGTGGAATTATTGTCTGGGGGTCAACTAAATAATCTTAATCTCTTTTTTAAGCCACTTTAAATTTTTTGTTAGACGTTTGGGAGAGCAAGTTTTAGGCGCCTTTGGAATGATCGGCTGTAACTTTTGTCAAATAATTTTGGTTAGGTTAAAATGTACCTACGAGTTAAGACCTTATTAAGACCTTGTCAGGAAACTATGGATTAAAGGAGTTTTAAGGAAATCTAAGGAGCAGTCAGATAATATTCAGTTGACAACTTATTGTATTTTTACAAAAACAAAAGATAATTTTGTAGCTGAAATAGTTACAATGTATTTTTTAGGTGTTCTTATTACAAGCAAATCAATTAAATATAAAAGTCGTGTGAATTTTAAATTCATTACAGGAAATGTCATCAAAACGACAAAGGATATTATTATAGATAAACCACAAACATATGTCACGTTTCAGTATTTAAACAACAAAAAAAATTTTTAATCTTTATTGACAAAGAAAATTATAATTCAAAAATAAAAACACATAGAACTAGTATTTACAATTGAAACAATTAAATGGCAAAAAATTAAATGGTCACCTTTGTGAGTCAGACTTTACATCCAAAATCTAAATTGGTAAAAAATTGCTTTAGGTAGGTAGGTATACCTTACTACTACAAAATCTTGTAAAAAAAACAGCTTTTTTTTTAGTAACATATCCACTACAAAAAATGAACCAACAATAAACTCTTGAAGAAATGTATCTAATGAAGATCAAAATTTAAAAGTTGTTGCTTGATTCATTTAATCTAGGTGAATATTCAGAGGTAGTCAACCTAACTAAACTAATTTGACTGCACTAAAAATTATGCCATCCTTTTTATTACGATCGTTGTGAAACTCGGATCGGATCGGCGACATTTTTAGTGTTGTCAAATTAGTTTAGTTTAGTTTTAGCGACATCTGAATTGACACCAAATATATAAATAATGCTGGACAATCCACACAGCATCATCTAGCCCCAAACTAAGCAGACCTTGTGATATGGATAGATATTTTATTAATATAAATAGAAAATACCCAAAACACCCGGAACAAATATTTAAAGATCGTACAAACTTTTGTCCAAAGGCAGGAATTGAACTCGCAACCTCCTGCGTCGCAGGCGGAACTTCACCCGCCGCGCCACATCGGTCGTCATTATATGTTATATTATAAAACCTAAAACCTAATATTAACCAAGTGACACTGGAGTATAGTAAGTGCTATTACATTGTATAAAAACTCGCCTTGAGGCATTACATTGTACGTATATAAACGTTGCATGAACAATTAATTTCTAAAACATAATTCTAGAATTTATACAATTATTGACACCGTAGAAGCAATATTGTAGCTACAAATTGCTCAGCTATGATTGTTCTAAATCCAATGATAATCGCCATAATTGTATCTCAGATTGACCGTCTAGAACTATAAATTACTCTATGGTTGCCAATGCTGCAAGGCCGTTAATGTTACCTACCAACTTTAGAAACTATTTTATCAAAACCTTCTCTATTGTTTGCCTAAGTTCACTTCCCATTGTCCGCCATTAAAAATAAATTAATTATAAGCAAAAGTGTAAGTTAAATTTTTCTCATGCTTCACTTAAGAACAATGTAATGGTCAGAACTGTTAATTTTTGGGCCAAATAATTATGATGAAAGTTTATAGTTCCCAAATTATGATGTCTTGTGTTTTTACGATTCTTAAACGTTCTTGGAGCTTTTGTCCTACACTATGTGACTCTTTGTTATAGGTATACGTGTGTGTGTCGTTCGTCAACTCACGCGCACGGATTCCTCTCAAGACTAGCGTAACAGCACACATGGGCAATTAGTCCAAAGTGACCGGAGGCGACGGGTCGATCTCATTGGCCGCTGGTACGGTGACGTCACCGTCGTCTGCGGCCGTCGCGCCTGATTGGTCGACACGCGTCATTTCATCGATGACACGTTTGTTCTTATTTTGTACTCAAGAAGTTCGAGGTACGAGGTTTTTGTTGTTGCAAACAAAGGGACCCCCATAGTACTTACGTACATGAAATTGGATGCCTTTATGTGGTCGCCAACATATGCACGCGTAGCTACAGCGCCCATAATTACTGGTTCTGAACACAATTACTAGTATACAGTCAGAAATATAAGCGTCAGTCAAAACACAAGATGCATGAATAAGGAATTTTGAACCGAAACGGTAGAGCAAAGCGAATTAAAAATTAAAAAGGTCGTCAAGCTTACCGCGAACCCAATTACGTGTAAGTACAGAAAACCTCCTGGCTTTTTAAAACTGTACAAAAGTGTGAATTAGGGGACTGTAAAATTACTTTATCAGGTGCGAGGCCAGACGGACGAGGGACACCGCAGGCGTAACTTTTGCGTAAACTTTTAAAAATCCAAGTTAACTTTTGCTCCGTGTGCCGCTCCGTCGCTAAATAAAACATTAGGAGCCTTCGTTCCGCTGTGACTTTGTCATGTTTGTCACTAATTGATATGGGTTTCGTGTCCTGACAGCTTGTTAATTCAATTCGCTTTTTTACACTTCAGATTTTTTCTCATTTTATCAAACAAACATACATTTTAATTCTAATAATAGTTAATCATCAGCTCACCAAGACAATCAGTACCATTAAACGGTGTGTCTGCTTTTTCAATGGACATTTATATAAGTAAGTGTTTATCAGAATACTTGCTGGATTATTTGTTTCGACACAGCGGATGTGGTTTAAAGTACAGCATGTCAATTTAAACATTGCCTATATCTTGTCCTTCGCCGCTTTGCGATTCAATATGTCTTCATTAGCGAGCGAAGCATCTCGGGAGCCTTCAATCTTGGTCCTTGGTCAAGAGTTATTGCGACTTGCATTCAGTTTTGTAATAAATTAAGAGGATCTAAGTATCAAACCTACATAGATTTGAGACTAAGATCCTAAAATGTCTTAAATCTATGTCTCATAATCCTAGAGACATAGACATTTATGAGGTGTACAAAGCTTCTTTTGTGGAAAGGTCAAGTATAAAAATGTAAATGACGTTACACTCATTTTAGTTTAAAATAAAATAAAATATAAAAGATTAGTTTGACTTTAATTAATTCGTAAAAGGCTTACCAAAATATTAAGAAACTACAGATTGATGTTATCAATAATTTAAACTATAACGTAAAAGAGAAACAATAAACATAGATATGTACAAACATTCGTGGGAACAAACCAGAGCAAGCTCGCAGTCCAAAGACTCAATAAATTGAGTTCGTCAATAGAGAACATATAAATTTACCAATCGACATTCAATGTCTCATTACTGAAGAATCGATGCAAAGGAGTTCCGAACACACAAGGAATGGATTATTCAAATTATGGGAATAAAGTTAATTTTGCTTATTTAGAATAATGAGTTTGCGGACCGCGGCCACCCGTCTTCAACTGGACCGGCCACTTTTTTCAGACCGCATCGGCATTTGTGATTCTAAAGATAAAGACGTATGGATTAACATATGTTATGTCAAGAGGAGGTCCGGGTAACATTTAAATTGGATTTATTAGTCCGGCTGCATCAACGTTGGAGGCATTATTAAAATAATACTTAACGAGTTCAAACCGAACAATAAAAGAAAGTTTAAAAAAAACAGTCGAGACTTGAGGACAAGACAATTCTTTGAACATCTTGTTTTCATCAACAATGAGTTCTTCTAGAAAAAGGATTAGCCCAACAACAACACAAATCGTGTTACAACAAAAACAGTAGCCAAGTACTTTTTTTGTAAACGCTTTAAATGCTTAGATGAAACTATAAGATTACAACGAATTATTGAACGAACACCGATAATCTCTATAGTGTTATTAAAATTTCGAGATAATGATAAGAATCATAACTGAGTCAATATAGTCAAATTGGTACCAGCAAAGATAGAAGTAACAGCTGTTTTCGTAAAGCTCTGAATAAATTGAGATTAGGTACGAAGGTTCTCAATAATAAACTAACGAGATTTAACTGACAAGCCCCACAAAGAACCTATTCAGGTTATTCAAAGCTTTGATCCCAAAACTCTTTGACCAATGTCCGCCCATTAGCATCTATTAACGGGTTAAATAAATAGGAATAAAACACAATGGGATAAAAAATGCTCATAACAGGAATTAATTTATTGTGAGCACTGAGCAGCCACGATCAATAGAAAGGAGGTGGGTGGACAGTTTCTCAAGAGTCCATCTTTGTCAGGCTTTGATACCAATTTGTTATTGTCGGCCTTTCAACGTAGACGATTTAAAGTTTGGTAGGTATTGCCCTACTTTGGATTATTACGGATAAATACTTAAGGAACTTGATCGATATAAACGTACAATCATTATACAAAAAATGTGTACAAAAATATATACAGATCAAACAAAGCTGCAGAGATTTTATCAAATATCAACAGAGAACCGAAGAACAGTTTGACAATAGAACGGCACCTGAATCTCTGATATTTTCCCATGGTCAAACTTCGATAAACACCTTACAAAAAAGAATCGCAGCCTCCTTTGACAAACAGTTGGTCAAAAGGATTTTTTTGGACAAACACGCTCAGAAGTCCGCACCCACATGAGAAGAATTTTTAATATTTTAACAATACGACATAGGGTTGGTTACCGAAAATAAGTATTGTGCGTCATTATCAGACACCCCTTCATCAATTTTAACAGAAAAGGGCTTAGGAGTGTCACTTACCTCTAGCTCTTTTGAATTCTTTCTTCGCCTGATATTGCATGCCGTGTCTATGGGGATTTTCAGATTCTCTACTATTATTTCAATTTAATTAATTAGAAATTACAGTTGATTTCAACCAATAATTCAGATGTTTAAAATATATCAATTGTTATAGTTAGATTTGCTAAATCTCTATTACTCATTGATAATAAGGATCGTGTTCTTTTTTTTTTGCTTATACATTCTCAATCCATATTCATATTATAAAAGCGAAAGTAAAGTAAGGTTTTCTCTGTTACTTTTTTACGCCTAAACGGCTGAACGAATCTTGAAATTTGTCAGGCCGCCGGTAGACAGTATTCTGGGGACGGACACAGATTACTTTTTCTCTGGGAAAAAAGCATGCGAAGCCGCGGGCTGGCATCTTTAAAAATATTATAAAAAGATTGGTAGGTATTATTTTGGTATGTCCAATATTCTATCTTACAATTTGGATTCGTATACCAAACTCGAGAAAGTAATTGCCGAATAAAATACCAAATGGTTCATGCTAGGTGAATATTAAGCATCGGCTGGTTTGAAGGGATGATTGCAACGTGTCAAAATCTACCTGATCTTAAATGGACCATTATTCATTTGAGCTGTCGGTTTGAGACCCATTCCTTCGTGACCATTGTCCGTTTCCTTTTGATTCGCGATTGAACTCACTTTATTTCATTCCTTTTTATTTAATTCAATTTTAAATTCGCCATACGGTGTCCATGAACTCACCGTGGTATTATACGGACAGGTTTATTGATTGTCAGTTGTTTTATTTAATTGAGGTAGTGGTTGAACTTTTTGACGAGCTTTGCTCGATATTTTTACCGTATTCTATACAGGGTGCCACGAAACCTGTGTGCTAAGCCAAAGGAGGTCATTCTGGTCCCCCAAAGGGAACCACCATTTGTTGTACGACTTTTTGAATGTCCAATTTTGTTTACGTTTTTTGAAAAAAAAAATCTACTATTTTTCATCTTATTCGTGTTCTTGTACGTGTATTCTTACATTATTATTATTATAGTTTTGAAATTTCGAAAGGTTTTACATAATACAACAACTTCATGACAAAACACTGGTTTTGCTGATAAAACAAGCAAAAAACAATTGTGGAATATTTTATAATTCAAGAATGCGAGTAAAATAACTCGAAAAGGAGGAAAAAAATCAGTAAAAAACACTAATTAAAAAAAATCGTTATTCACAAGTTGATCACGATGACCTCAGGGTCCCGAATCACCCCCTTTCGGCTTAGTACATGTGAAGTGGCACCCTGTATATTCAAAAATGTTCATAGAACAGAGACTTTACTAGGTGCTTCATAATCTAAACAGCCCTTTTCCGAGTGCACTAGGGCATGTTTTACAATGACAGCTGATCAAAAGTGACACAGTTAGGATGATTTACGTCGTGTTGCATACGTCATGTATTGTTCATAGGGTCTCACTTGGTGTGGGCGTTCTGTTAGATTTATTACCGATACTCTATGACTAAACGGTCTTTGTTTTTGTGATGATATGAATTGAAATGATTTATTACAAAAATTATTAAGTGTAAACTGACAAATTAAATTCCGTCGTCTGAATTTATAATATATTACTAAAATTTTAAAATATATACTTAAATAAAGCTAATCAATTCACACAGCATCATCTAGCCCCAAGCTAAGCAGAGCTTGTGTTATGGGTACTAGATGACTGATATATATAATAGGTAGTACATTATTTTACATAGATAGATATTTTTTACTATATATAGAAAGCACTCAGAACAAATATCACCCGGGTCAAATATGTGCAGATCGTACAAATATTTGGTATTGGCTTAAGTTTATCATGTCCACATTGATTTTTGTAGGATATAGGTAACATTGTGTTGTTTATTTATTATTATTATCTGTTTATTTAGCTGTAATTGTGTTATTTAATAGTGGAAATTCTTTTGGTTTATGTTAAATTTACGTTTCTAATTTTAGGTATTATGTACTGTATATTTCCCAAATAAAACAAAATAAAAATAAAATTAAATTGTTAACTGAAAAAAACATATGTGAAGAAAGTGATAAGAAAGTTGAGAGACTTCAGAAGATCCGTTCTTGTTTATAATTTGAAGGAAATAGGCTAATTTCACTAGAGCTAAGTTTCGTTTCAATGACTCGCACGATTTTCAAAGCTCAGTGTTTTAAGCATTTTGACACGGAGCAGAAGTAGAAGAAGTAGAAGAGCACTCTAGATCCAAACCAAATTCTAAAACAAAGGCTGATTTCGTCTTATCAACAAAAACTACAGAACCAACCATGACCTGCACACGGAAGATACCCATTAATTAGCCCATATCCAGTAAATAACGATGCTCACGCGACGCGTGCATATTTGCTAAGAAACGGTTCTCGCGAAAAAGGTGCTTTGTTTACAACTTCACATAACCTCAATTAAGCAGTCATCTTTCAAACGGATGTTGGTGCATAATCTAGTTAGGCCTGTGTCACTTTGTTATTAGTTAAAACGTCGAGGTAGTTCTTAGGCTATTTTCAAAAACCTTTCAAAGTGCTCTCTTTTGCAACGAATTTATAACTCGTTGCAGCTTTCAATTCGTATAATGAAATCAGGTAATAAGATTAAACAACCAAAATATAGCATGGATCCTAAAACGGCTCCAGAGCCATTCTACCCAGATGTGGGAACCGCGTAAGGCCACGAAAACAACTCAGCATTCTGAGGTTACGGGGTCATATGGATTTATAGGACTTTATCTAAACTTAATTCATAGCTGGTTATATACCAAAGAACCAAAACTTATTTTTACTATCTTTTCCGCTTAGTTTTTAAATGAACTAAAGCTACTGGCTTTAGCTAGTGTTTTCTACTAGTATCATCTATTAGTCTACTAGATAGCGCACACTAGCTTTTAAATTTTATCATCATTAGCCCGTATATGACGTCACGAATAGCGGTCCTGAGCCGCCTCCATCCATCAACACCCTGCTATATCTTAAGGTGGTTACTGACCGGCGCGGGTGGCGTTACGGGGCGTAATGTCACGTACTACACCGCGAGCGTTCGCGCGGTCGGAAAAGAAGGCGACGGATTCCAGCACACGGGGCGTTACGTTTCATGCTCGCTGCGAATGGTGCATTACGCCCCGTAACGCTCCGGTCAGTACCAGAAATAGTAATAAGTAGTAATAAGTTTTACGTGGTAAATTTAATAGATTACACCAAGTGAAAGTTTCACACATATCCTATCATTTATCTGTGGCCGGGTCATCGTTAACCAGGCGAGCGGTCACGATGCGCCCAGTATGGGAATGCTCCCAGCATAGAAATGGAGATACGCCCTTCTTGTTCTGAACTAACCGGATGCATCACACCTACGTATGGACAGTGATTTAATGTACTGATGAGTGGTACTATTGTTCTATTTTCTATGATAGGTAGCTAGTATTTTTGCTCTAGGCCATAATATTATTTAGATAAGATGTTTGGCAATGAGTTTAGCACGAATATCGAATTATATTGATTTTCCTAATTACCTCCCGTGGAAGCTATTTTACTGATTAATTTGTTTTTGTCATGACATTCCTGCAAAGATTTATACCTTTGTATTTTATTCAAATCAAATCAAAATCAGAAACTCTTTATTTCCATAAATACAATACCTAAATATCTACACTTAAAAAAGTCAAATTCTTAAAAATTAAACACTGACACGGAAGTTAAATGAAATTTTGGATTTCTGTTGATTTGGTATGTAGACTAAAGTAAAGAAGCGACGAAGAAACCTTTAGCCTTATTTTTCGATTATTTCATACCGATCAGAACTTAAACGTTCACTGCTGAACGCGCCTCCCCTAAACAAGGGGATTTGGCCTTGTAAACACCATGGCAAGCGGAATATTAATCCCAGTAAAGGTGTTAAAAATACACAGAAGGACGCTGTTGCCTCTGGTAAGATCTCTTAGTCGCCTCTTACGACCTCCATCGGTTGAGTTTGAGGGTTAATTCTTACGCCGCCGCGACCGCTGCGGCTAGCATTTGATTTGATTTCATTTCATTACCTGTAAACCTCAAAACATGACTAATAAATCAAACCGACTAGGCGTCTTAATATTGACAGTTTAAAATAACATTAATAACTACAATGTAAAGGTACTTAACTAAATCAAAACAAACCTATGCGCATAATGCGTGCACGCAAAACCTTCCCATAGACTTACGACGTAACTGTAAACGTAGAGGCGCACGGCGATAAATTCGAGCGCGGCCACAGATCGTCTTTCCCCGATCGCTAGATAACCGCGAAGTGACCCGCGTGCGAGCCGCCATTGTCTGCGCAGGAGACGGTTCAAACATTCATTTCTAAAGGTACTAAAGTTATAGAACTCTATTAGTACTTTAGGTTTGGAATTAGGTATTGTGTAATGAAAGCTTGTAAACATGGTTTCAACGCAATTGCTAAAATAGGTTCTAATTAAATTTATAAGACTGCGGTTCACTATATCACGTGACAAAGAAAATTACAACTCAATCAACAAAAATAATTAAGTTAAATGTCACCTAAACCTTGTCATTTAACTTAACTTCAATAAAAGTTAGTTTGTTGAAGTTAAGTTAAATGACAAGGTTTAGGTGGCAAATCTTTCCTTATATTGTCACTCCTGCGGTAGTAGGTCACGTACTAAAGTCAAATGTATAATCTAGGTAAAGTAATTGCAGCGCGTGCGACACAGATTACCTAAATCGCCGCGTGCGCTAAAATGCCAATGTATGGTGAAACCGTACAAATATAAACTTAGAACTAGTATATACAATTGAAACAATTAAGCTAACTGCAGACTGTTGCAATCTATCTACAGGTAGCTCAACTGATCCATATCAATACTAGTCAGAATAGTCCCCAAGACGCTGGCTGCATTGCCCCGCTGTATGGCAATGCTGACGCGCTGCGCCAGATACCCGCCAGCTCTCGGGTCACGCGTCGCATTGACCAGACGCTCAGATAACTTTTTAAAAACCCGGATAGCCCCAGTACCGCACGGACCTAGGGTCTCGACCCCAAAGGGAGCAAATGTGTAGGCTCTGTCGAGTCCTGCATATTTACGTCTTTTGAGATCCTCGGTCAAATCTGCCGCCGCACTCCCACGGATGTCATCAGAAGATGGAGAGGCGCAAGTGTGTCGACGCATGTAGCGTCCCACACAATAGGCATCCCCAACTCCCATGGGACCAAGTGTCCATACCATATTTTCTGTAAATTGCCACCTCTACTTATTTAATACTCTGTGACAGTGGCATAAACCATTAAACTGTGCGACTTAATTCACGCCACAGATAATTGGTTTCATCAACGTAGCACCGCGACAATCATAGTTTGATCTCTCACAGCTCAACTAGCCCTTGCAACGTTTAACAGTTCAGAGATCAAGATGTACTGGCTGATAGCATGGGCAAGAAATTATGGGAATAAGATCACAGGTAGTACTAGGTTTTTATAGACTATAGAAATCTTTCTATCGGCGATGTACTAAAGATAGGAAAAGAATGGGCATTCCATAGCTAGGCATTACCTGCCCATCATTAATTTATGTGGGTACTAGAATGCCATAGTAATTGTTTTACTTACCATAGGAATTGTCCAAGGTATAGTTTAAGAGAACCTTTAAAAAATTCTCACTCCGTTATACCTTCTTAGAATGCCTGATAGTTAATATAATGAAAATCTAAATTTTTGTCGTTTACCTTTTCTCGTAAATCTTCACGTTAAAATGTATTTTCGCACCAAATATCTTAGATTTTGATTCCACTCCCACGCTCTGTCATTTGTTTTTTTCGCGAAAGGTGATATTCGCAACCCTTTGGTCACAATCCCGCACAATGCACACAAAAGCACCACAATAGATGTCTTGACCAGAACCAGTGCACATTTGTGCGTACCATTCTCCTGAATTTTATGAATTGGGTCGGTCATGGTGCTACCAAATTACATTTTGGGACTTCCGGACAGGTTATGGGTTTTATACGGATGTTAGAAAATTAATTGCAGAAAAAATTTGGACCATGGTATGAACCATTCCGGTATAAAATTAGTTAGAATACAGGAAACAGGACTTTTTTAATACAAGAATTTTTTGGGGTTGCAATAAAATATATATGTATTTCTATATCTTAAATATTTCGACATATTAATAATCATTATAAAATCCAGAACCAAATTCTGGAAATCACTAAAACCAAAAAAACTGCTCTACCTATCAAAATCTCGAATTTCATTACAAAATCTTGCTAAGAACACGAAATAAGATCTCAGTTCACAAAACAGTCCGCAGATCAACTCCCGCGCACCACACATGCATTGTCCACCTATAATTACGGAGCCCACAACACCTGTTTCGTTTTCACACGCTCTGCTACAGGTAGGTAACAAAACGGATCTTGGACAACGGTATCCTTTTTGTTCCTGGGTCACGATTTTTTGTTTCGGACAAAACAAAACACTGCACAGAAAGCAAAATTTAAGTAAGCGGTCGAATTTAAGTACAACACTGTTATTTTCCAAATTTAAAAATTGTACCTACATATAACTTGTCGAATCGAAAAATAAAAGTGATTGGAAGGTTCATGAAACATACAAAATTATGTTAATGTATATTTATTCTATTCCAGCTTCGGGATATCGGAATAATAGGAAACTGTACTGGCAAAATAAAACATTTTGTATTTATGTCCAAGCCTGACGCAATTTGTCGGTGGATGTGAGTAAAAATCGAATTATAGTGTTTACCCCCGATTATTTGCGTCAGCCCAGATGTACACTCGATGTCAATCTTTCTGTTTGTTTACGCAGAAATAGCAAACATTTTGCTTTCAGGGGTCACTACGCTTATATTTTGGTCGTCAAATTTGATTGTCATAATTTTATTATGAGCAGTTTCCCGGCAAATCTCGGAGGCAATTCCGTAACTTAATCATAATGGTACTTACTCTTCTTGCGTTCGGCCGTTATATTAGGGCTATGCCAGTATAAAATAATCATAGTTTTTGATGAATATTAATTCCTTTTGTAATAATGATACGTTTATGATATTTGTGGAGTACTTTAGTGTCATGGTCCGATCCCAGCATCACGAATTTACGAGGGATAACGCACAAAAACCACGTCAAACCAATAATTCATGCTAAATATAACGCGGTACAATTATAAGTCATCCATTGAGATCTATGCAGAATCATATTCATCCACTAATACCATTTTCGCAGTGACATGCACTTTTTGCCATTCAAATAGGGGACAGTCACATTTTTTCTATAGAGACTCTTGGTCTGTCGCACCCATGCATTAGATCGCAGACTATTACGCATATTTTTGCTCACATTATTAGGGGTGCCGTGTGAGAAAAAAATATACTATTATAAATAAAAGGAGCCCAACAAAGGGATGGAAGAGCGATCGGGGTCACTAGGAAACGGCGGTTTTCATACGGGATTTTTTTACCTGAGTCTTGTGGGGGTCCCTTTTTTAATTCGGTCCCGAATTTTATCAAGGTAGCCAGTCAGTCTGTGTTCATCTGCGAAGATGTTCACATGCTTTGCCATCTTGCGAACTAGCCACTGGTCTTTTGGACTTGAAACATTCTAAGTCTCTTGGACTAGGACTACCAAAGCTCCAAGAATTATGACTTAGTAAATTTTCACTCAGTGCTGTTTGGGACGTAGAAACTCTTATGTAGTGAACCAAGTGCTTTCACAAGTTGGACTTATAGTGTTGTGAACTTGTGAAGGATGGATCTATCAACGCGTAGTAAGTCAAGATTTTTTGACTCCGGCATCTTCTTGCGACGTAAAGGTATCGGAAAATAATTTTATATTTGTTTATCTGTAGAAACATTTTGTGGTAATGGGTCGGCCAAGTCATAAACAGGGCAATAACCAATACTGTAGACAAATTGGAAAGTAATAAGGCAGTGAAAATGATATCTAGCCCCGAAGATATCTCTATAAGAATCTGAGGGTATATTTGCCGTTTGCATTAACATATAAATGAGTGAGTAAGTGGACGGAACGTTATAGTTTATTTATGCTTTTCTATAGATTGGCATGTGGTGTATTGTTGTCGTAAATTCATATTACGTAGGATGGTTGATTGATACAGCTGGAAAGGAGTTCCTCTCATATTGCTCTCGTATTTATATTTTAATCTGGAATCTGATATTATAATGAATGAACATTCGTCAGCCTTTTTTGTTTGTTTGTGACATTTCAAATACACTGTAGTTTAGTTTGGCATTTTTCTGAATGACAGAAAATAAAATCAAAATTATTAATTATTATAATTAAATTTTTTTGTATTTTTCAATAATATTTCTGTTTATCAAAATGTGTTTACTTGCATTTGAATTCGATAAAGCCATCTAAAATAATAACCAAACGTCAAACTCAGCTATACTTAAAATAATTTTTCAAATAAATCTACTCGCCATAGCTGAATTGACCGCAAATTCTCGCCGCAGAGGTTGTTTGTCAAAATAATGACCGCCGTAGTGGAGCTCTAGAATTTGTGGCTGTATGAGGGCATTTGCCTCTCTAGATGAAAAATAAATTGGCGAGTTTTTAAAATCAGAATCCTATTAGAATAAATCCTTTTTAACAACTGCACTTAGTTTTGTACAGACCTTTGCTAGGTTTTTGCTTGAAAATTGAGGTATTTTCCCCCGCCCGCTCGATTATAGTATATTGGACACTAACAATAGGTATATTGTTTTTTTTTTTCAAATGTAAGTGTGCCAATTTTATTTTGTGGCACCCCTTATATTCAGAAGGTTATACTATAATACATTGAATTAAATAAAAAAAAGTTTTTTTTTGCATTCAAACTAGCTATCACATACCTAAATGCAGGGTAAGCTGGCATCCATCCACACCGGACATGGGTTTATGACCTCTCTTTTATAGCTTCTGGAAAAACCATATCCTATATTTTCGTGTTCTGTGGAAAACAATGCTGGTTTTAAACATGTATGGAGTTTTAGAACGCTTTTGTTCGAGGTTTGAAAAGAAAGATCGTTTTTTGCTTTTCTTGACAAACTTTTTTGCGACGTTGTTACTTGTTTATTTTTAACGTTGATAGTAGTATTTTGTAGTTTTTCAGCTTTTTACAAACGGGAATGCGGTACCTACTCTAGTCGATAGTCGTTAGCAAATCATGTCAACAAATCCGAACAAAACTAAAATACACAGGCAGTCCAGATAAAAATATATAACAATAATTTTAATACCATATAATGAAGAAAAGATTTCATATCGACAAGTAGTTTACCTACTTTAAATTGGCTTGTTCCCTCTGGGAACAAGCAAATTTAGTTGTGTAAAAAAAAAACTCCAAACAAGTAAATTTTAGGTTAAGGTTAGGTTATGGGATTGAATATCTTTTTAGCAGATTATAAAAAAATCGAGTATAATTGAAATGTAATTGTTCGAATACATACACATACTTAGTTCAAAAGAAAAGTTTTTATGAAAAGTACTAATTAGGTTTAATTTGGCTATTATATCAATAAAACATAAGACATCCAAGCATCAAAGCACAGATGGTAGCCTTTTTATAGCAGCTAAGTAAAAATAAAAGGCACTGCCGGTAATAAATACAGCTCCTGGCGATAATTACACGCGGGCAGTTAACGGCAGCGCAGGAATTAAGATTTTTGCCATAAATGCTGGCACGAGACGAAACTGCCGCAAGGATTAGGGGTTAAGTGTCCGCTTTAACGGGTGTCTAGTGATGGGATGTGTCGATGAATGGGTGAATCATCGATATCGATTGGAGCTTGGCACGATTTATGAGAGAAAAACGATGTGGCAAACGGATCTCAATTGTGAACTGAGTCTGACTTGTAATGATTTATCGATTTGGTAATTGTGTAGGTATAGTAAGTTAAGTATACGATTAGATAACTTTACCATACGATACAATAATGTTTAGTTGTACACCATCAAAAATACATTACAAATAGACTTATGTACAATGGGCGTCCTTCGAAGCGAGCTCTTTCGGGCAATGCATATTTTCGTTATTAAATATAAGTTTATAATGCCTAAACGAATGTGAGTAACGAGACAAACCTCACAAGGTTTTTATGGTACTAAATTTACTGTATATTGTGATTGTTTTAGTAATAATAAATAAAAAAAAAATTAGAATAAATAAAATGAAGTAGTTAAATTCGACTTATTATGTATAATAAAATAAATTCGCAAATAACCGACTTACTAAATTCGGCTACCCGGCTACCGATACTTTGGTAGAGTACCTACCGAAGTATCGATAAAATCATTATTTTTCCCGTCACTAGATTCTGTAGTGTAGTGGCTGGCAGTCCGGTCTGGCACTTTTATTGACACTTGTATCGTGACAAATATCTTAAGGAAACGTCACTATTATATGAGGGTACCAGCTGTATAAATCTAGTGTATGTATCATTCAAGAGCCTATTGCCTCGGCATTGATATTGAACCCTCGGTGAAAGTAGGGTAAAAGATGAATCTTTGTGTCTTACACACACTACACACAAGGTTCAATTTTCACCATTATTTTGGTCCACTCTAACTTTCAACCGTTTTCATACTATTTACGTCAATATGAATGAACTAAGTACCTAATTACTTATTCCAACGTAATATTAGTTCGGTATTTGTTGACACAAATTTTCAATTTCTACTTAAAAAACAAAGCGAGGAAAAATCACCCTTACCCCGTCATATCTAGGGCTATTTTCACGGAGCCGATTGGAAAATTATAATCCCACAGTATAACCGATATCGACACCGCCCAAAAATTGACAATAATTTTCATTCTCGATTTTTATAACCAGTTTTTTTTCTATTAAGGGCTGTCCATTTCCCCAGATAGATATCGAGTTACCTAAAAAGATGGTAAAAAATTCAAATCTCCCTAACGAAGGCCTTTTCTATACACAAGAGGCCCGTGTTTTTGTACGCTTATTGCGAATTTCACCCAGTGTTGGGTATCGGTAACATGATTACTGACCTAGCCTTAATTTGATCAGTCAGTGTCGCGTCGTGGTCGATGTTTTTTGTTTTCTCGGGGGAAATTATATTTACCTGGTTTGCGCTTCCGGCAGCTTTTGCTTTTAAAAATTGATACTCTTTTATTTAGGCATGTGTTACTGATGGATAAGTGAGTAACGGGTAAAAATTAAGTGACGTTTTAATTTGAGGCTGAAGCCAATAAAAAAATATAGGCATTTAAATCGAATAGGTAGAGCTTTTAAGGCGGCGTGGTGCATAAAATAAAAGCTTTAGGGTCGTACCCATGACATAAGCTCTGCTTAGCTTGGGGCTAGGATGCTGTGTGATTTGTCGTGCAATATTTTATACATCCATAACTGTTTAAAGTTTAATTTATTCGAGGCTGCATTGGATTATAAAACACAATGCAATAATTAATAAAAGTCAATCAAACTAGAAATTTTAATATATAAAACAAATACTTCGGAACTTTCTAAGCAGACAAAATTATCCAACAATAACACGCTACCAGATGTAAAAATACAAATGAAAAAAAAAACACATTTCAGCATTAGACCCTTCTCTGCCTGGCGCGGCGAGCCAAAAAAACAAGTAGATAATCAGCCGTTTTTGTCACAAGGAATTACTCTGGATAATTTGATTAGCTATCGGTGGGCGAAAACGTCCCCTTAAGAGGTAATCCTGTTTTATAGGTATGCCCCTTAAGCTGAGGGATGCTGGTGTTATGCGTAAACCTATTGATTGGACAAAGTAGGTAGTAGTGTCACTGTAACTCTAATGAATATTGTAATCAATTTATATTTTGGTTTGTAAAAGTATTATTTTAAAAACGAAATTCCTAACTGACAAGTTTTAATTAAGTCGTGAAAAAAAACTATGGCATGCGTTATTTTAAGACGTAAAATTACACTTAGTTAAAAAATCTTTATGTTTATTTACATTTTATATCAAATTGCTTTTAGCAAAAGGGAACATAGACCCCATCCGCCATAGCATCGTCAACACATAACCCACTTTCGCGTTACATAAAACCTCTGAAAGTAATTATAAGTGTAAAAGGGTAGAAGGGTCGCGGAGTGGCCATGTCGAGAGAAGTATGACGTCATTAGCACAGTGTTTGCTCAGACCGCCTTCCAGCTGAATGCTGGGCGTGGTGCGCTTTGACCGGTTAAATGATGGACTTCTCTTTTTAGCTGGTGTTTTGGTCCGGAAGATGGAAGGTCTGAAAAAAGTTACCGATTTGGAATGCAAACTTGGGTGCTCAACGTAAAACCGCTTATGTACTTTAATTGCGATTTCAGCATCTTAAAAAGATTTTCGCAATATAAAAAAAAGTAAATAAAAAAAGTAATTTGAAGATCGATTAGTAGGTACCTATACCACATCCAAAATCGTCACAAATCACTAAACCTCACTTGCTTGGCGTCGAGTTTCAGATATAATTGTAAGCAATACCTATTTATTGAACAAAGGATCTCAAATAGTCTAGTAATGTAAATCGCGTTTAAAAAGACTCGGCAACAGAGTGAATTTTAAGTTAAGCATTGGGCGGTTTTTACAAAAATTATACATCAAGTTTGGCTAGTGTATACAATGGTTTTTTGACTCTAGCTGTTCCTTTCCTTCATATCTTTTGTTAAGCACCCGTTACCTAAAGAGATAACATTTTTTGTCATTAAAGTATTGATTTATCTAATTTTACAACGCAGGTATCAAAATCTACACTATTACAAAATTAAATCTTCAAAACACTTACAGTCATAGTCAGCTTAACACTTTAAATAAATAAATAATACTCGACAATCCACACAGCATCACCTAACCCAAGAAGAGCTACTAACTAACTAAGCAGACCTTGTGTTATGGGTACTAAATGACTGGTATACCTAATACAATACATTACATTGATAGATATTTATTATTATACATAGAAAATACACAGAACACCCACATATTTGCAGATCGTACAAACATTTGCCCCAATGCGGGAATCGAACCAGCAACCTCCTGCGTCGCAGGCGGACCTTCGCCCGCCGTGCCACGTTGGTCGTCGTAAAGTTTATAAAATCAAAATTCAAGGTGTTCCATACATTCTGGTATGCTAACCCACCATCTCTCAATTGAACTCTAAATGCGAATTCGTAATAGGACCAAATCGCAATTTGCCGACATAGCCGTGCTCAAAGGCTTTTGTGCCTGAGGTCCGTTTCCGACGACTCAAGTCTTTCACAGAGCTGTCCAAGACGCCGCTGTCAAAACTTGTCTTGTGTTTTGGTCATTCAACATTCAAACCTTATTTAAAAGCTTATGACATATTAAAAAAACCAAAATAACGAGTAAAAGCAGACCCTATCCACACACTCGCTTAGATCAAAATTTATTTAGTAACTTCTTAGTAAATAATTACTATTGGGTATATAAGAAAATCAAATAAGATTAAGTAAATACCTATTTAATTAAATCAGTTGAGTTACCTGCTGAATGATTTAAATAGTATCTTATTTATTTATTCTTATTTATGACGACCGATGTGGCGCGGCGGGCGAAGGTCCGCCTGCGACGCAGAAGGTTGCGGGTTCGATTCCCGCCTTGGGACAAATGTTTGTACGATCTGCAAATATTTGTTCCGGGTGTTCTGGGTATTTTCTATATATAATAAAAAATATCAATCTATGTTATGTATTGTATTAAGTTTATCAGTCATCTAGTACCCATAACACAAGCTCTGCTTACTTTGGGGCTAGATGATGCTGTGTGGATTGTCCAGCATTATTTATTTTATATTTATTTATTTATTCATTAGGATCAACTAGAGACGACACAAAAAGAAATGAATTATCAATGACAGGGTTCTAAGGTCTAGTTTTCTCTAATTTACTGGCGCATAAATCAAGGCAACTCAACTAATATACTAACTTACTGACATGCCCACAAAAATACCACAAAAATAAATCTGTAATTTTGAATGGATGGAAAATCAATAAAATAAAACGTTTTGCGTCAAAATTAGTGTTGCATCTCGATCCTCCCATCAAATAGAAAATTACAATAAATAAATAAATTCGTGCACAATACACACCCCCGCGCATTCGTTGGCAATTCTTATTATTTTTACTCTCGAAGCATTGTTGTGGAAAACGTTTGATTTCTATGACCACATTTGGGGTGAGACTGATCCCCTGCCAATTAATATTGGACACGGTGGTCAAAATCATGTCAGCCAGACATATTTTTTGTTACTAAATTCATCGGATTATTGATGTCGGTTACCTATCGATCATCCGCTAAAAATACAGACGAATTATACATTCCAACAACACAACTTTCCGTGCTTAACAAATTAGCACAGAACGTTGTGGCAGAACAAATCGTAATTATAAATTTATGCAACGGCCAAGTTGGAAGTTGGCGCTGATACAGAAGTTAGCTGGTGGTTCTAGTACGACCTTTCAGGGATGAAAAAAAAACAAAACTCTGAACTGACAAAACTCTGACACGTTACCGTGTGTAACGAGCTAATTTAAACTTTTCGGTCCTCTGTCCTTTAGGGCGGCACCCCTTACCTGAGGCGTCGAATGTTTGTGGCTATGCTTTCAACGCGGTTCTAAATCACACGTGTCTGTTATATTGATTTGCTACATGTGTCAAATGAGTCATGCTACAATAGATATGAGTCAAATATTTTTAAATCTCTACATACTAAGCATTTGATTAGAGAGATTATCGTGGCTTTCTTACAGGATCCAATTACAAAGTAAAAAAAAAAGTTCTACACCATTTATGTCTTAGTGTTACATAAGTAATTTGTAATTTCTAACGCTTAAAAGAATGTAAGGTCGAAAGGATAAAATGCACTTTGAATTTTTGAATGTATAAACCTAACAACACAACACAACGTGACTCATAAATATCTCTAAATCATACCTCAAAAACAATCCCTTCGTCAAACTTCCAACTTTCCACAATTGTGGAAAGCGTGGGTGTTCATTTACATCGCGCATGCCCGTTGACCAATGTCCAGCGGAGGTCCAGTAAACGGGCGAGGGTGTGGCTATTCGAGTTGAACCGATTCGTAAATATATTGGGTTCGATTATGTTTAGGTAAACGTGAGCGATTGGCCGTGACAAGGGCGGGTTAAGGTGGAGTGAAGCTGTGTTTATGGAATGGAAATATTTCAGGTAGGTAAATGTAATAGGATGTGGACTAACAGTTGAGGGTTAAATTGCGTGTTTGAAGATATTTATACTCTTCTTAGATATATATTATCCATCGTTTGCGATGGGTATTTTCTGAATTTGATTCATTATACATACATTCGGAGTAAGTAATACTTTTATTTATTCCGATCTTTGAAATCTATCGTTCGATTCTAAGACAAACAAAAAATTACAATCAACTTTTAGTAAAAATCAAAATGGTATTTCGTTCTCTATGTTAGTTAGCATAGTATAGTTCAGAATCAATTAAAATAAAGGGAAAAAGCCAATAAAGCAACAAACGCTCCCTCCACAAAAAACAAATCCATTTGCCACGAGCCATCATAGTTGACTGAACAAATCTGTAAAAAATGTCTACAACATTTACATAATATACCCTTACGCAAACTAGGTACGGCTTTGTAAACAAAACGACCGAATCGCGTAGTTTTTTGCTATATTAATTTAGTACTCAGGTTACAACGAACCCCTGTGTACATTGTAGAAGTACGGCCTACTTTCTTTACAAAGAAATTGAAGGAATAATAATAGCAAGAGCTATAAGGGCGTCTGCATAGTACTTATGTGAAATTAGCTCGCGAACCTCTTTGATGTGCGCGGGCAATTGTGCGAGTTTTCAATGTGAACACGGCTTTAATTCGAAGGCGACTATGCCCGTCGGTCCGACTTTTTACATACATCCGAACCTCATTTATAGTTTTACTTTAACATGTCATAGGTAATGTCTATTTCACGTTTTCTACTGACATAGTAAAGTCTAACAAAACTAACATTATCGGAGACCATTCATAGCTCGCTATTTTTTTTATTCTCGCCCACTTCGCTAACTAACATTTCGATAAACTCGCGAACTAAAATAAAATCCCACATTGACGATTTGGATAAAACTTGTATAATGCAAATACATTTCTTACTCTTTAACCTACTTTAAACTTTTTACAACAAAAGTAACGAGTACTTAAAGCAACAAATACGTCAAAAGGCGTTTCGCAAAAATTTCAATAACTACATTTCCATTACAGAAACATACAAAATATTAACCCATCTGTTCCAACAGAGAAAAAGAGCCAATTAACTTTCTTGTCTTCACAAAAGATAACCCTTTCAAGGTAGGACCGCAACAAGACGGTCAATTATACCCCTTAAGTGGACAATCCTACATCTGACACTTCAAACCGTGACTATACATCTATAATTATGTGCAATTTTACACTTAAGGGTTGAGTATCTTTGTACTTTACCTCGGTGTCCAAATGTTGTGATCCATTGACACTGTAATTAGCCAGAGAGATCAAGAAAAGGTGTCATAAGACAGATGTTTGCAATGTTGACATTCACTTACGATAAATAATACAAAAGCATAAAGCATGCAAAGTGCCCAAATGCGAACGAAGAAGTAGCTAATTAACTTTGCTAAAAAACTTGGCACCTTAGGCTATTTCCCAGCAACTGTGTTTTTGCCTGATTGTTGTTGGTTAAGAAAAAGTAATTTATGACGATGGAAATTTCTCCACAATCTCAAAATAAAAAGGATATTCGCTCGTACGTAACTGCCTAAACGAATAAAAAAATCGATTTAGAACGAAATACCATCTTAGAAGAGATCCGACGAAATAGAGTACGCATGTAATGCATTAGGTATGTTTTATTTACCTCAAAATATGTAAAGCCAGGTACTGACGGTGTTACGGGGCGTAATGTACCATTCGCAGCGAGCATGAAACGTTTCGCCGTGTGCTAAAATCCGTCTCATTGCTCGTTGCAAGCGTATTGACTGTACTGACTACACAGACGCTTGCTGTGCGCCTCGTAACACCGGTCATTACCCGCTTTAAAGTATGAGGAATGACTTTACCTGACTGTACAAAATTATGGATACAAACTATTTTAATCCCCCCTCCCTCCCCCAGCGGATGCGGACAGCGCGGCAGAAGGTGGCGGGTCCCCAACTCCTGGGGTTCCCGCAGACACCCTCACCTGCGGGGCTTGCAGACGAGCCTTCGCGCTGGCTGACATAGTCCGGTTCATCCAGCACAAGGTGTCCTCCTGTGATAAGGACCTGACTTCCTACCATTGCTATAGTACCGGTAAGTATAAAGTTTAAATGTTATGTGTGGAAGAAATATGTTGATGAACAGACAGCTATTTTGGGTAAAAACTGACATTACCTTATGATGCAGTAATTTTGTTGGCAGTAGTTTAATAGACGAGTTATTAAAATTGACGTGTATGATGGCAGTTTTGATACATATTAGCAATCGAGCCGTAAGGCTTACCCCGCACAGCGGAATCTCACCGCGCGTATGATCCGCGTACTCAATCGTAACTTTTGCGGATTTTTTTCCGCGAGTGCGGGCAGATTCATACAATTTCCATATGTAGCAGAATTCCATATTCCGCAGTGAGGGGTAAGCCTTAAATAAACGAAAATGTTGACGTGAAATAAAAAGGATTTTTTTTCGATTTGGCCACTGTCACTGCACCATAAAATATTGAAAGACTAGACTCTGTTCGCATCTTTACTGCCATGCTACCTTATTCCAAGTCAGCGTCTTGAGAACGATTCCGACTGGTATTAGTTTATATGGATTATTATTATTATATGGATCAGTTGAGCTACCTCTAGAGCCTTTAGAGCAACAGTCCTCAGTTAGCTCAACTGTTTCAATTGTAGATGCTGTTTCTAATTTGTTTCTATTCTTTAATTGTAATTGTCTCTGTACAGATGAGTTCAACATTTTATTTTCATGTAGGTCCAAATTCCGACCCAGAAGACGGGTCACGACCTGGTCAGGTATCCACCGGCAGTGCGCGAAGACCGTCCCTCCTTACGGCCAGAAGACCTCCCAGCAGTAGGATTCACACGCCGCCCCTCGCCAGTCCTTCGATAGCACCTCCCGACCTCTTGGAAGATGGAGGTGCTTCTAGCACGCCTAAGAGACTGCTGGATGGTATGTTGAACAAATTATTGTATTTTAAAATTAAAGCTACCTTTACCATACGATCTTCGCTATGCACCTCCCCTTTTTCGCTCATTCTATTCTATCAATCGGATATCATCTAATTTTGTCATTCGCCTCGCTAAAGTTTTGAACTCGCTCTCGGCTTTTATTTTTCCTGCCAATTACCTTTGTGTTAAGTACACATGACAACGAGGAAAGTAGAATTATAGATTTATGCGTTTTTTACTCGTTCTGAGACCATATAATTACTATTTTCAGTAGTAATTAGATCGATTTTTTCCTTTAATAGAAAGAGATAGAGAAACCATCACTCCAAAGAGAAGAGCGTCAAACTCCCCCATGTCGAGCTCGCCTGACGAGGACATCAAGCCCAAGATCAAGCAAGAGCATATGGACACGTCAAGCTCGCCTGATGACGTGAAGAAGAGGACATGTGCTGATGCTGAATCGAACACGATGCATAGTGGTGAGTGAATTATTTAATACTTTGACTCGTTCAGTATTTATCTGGTAGCTATAAAGCGCTATAAGTACCTACAGATGCATAGAATATTTACTACACTGAAAATGATATCTAGGTTACAGCTGCCAGGCGATAAATCATCATCATTGACTGTTAACGTTTACGAAAAATGGTAAAGGTGGCATCAGTTTGGTTGCGAATCAGCAACGCACGGACTGCTAGTTGATACATACCTACAGAAAAAATATTATTTTCAAAGATTAAAATTATAAAAACTATGTAACTCTGATAGTACCAAAGAACACCACCTGCCACGAAACTGAAATATCTCTAAAAATTACCAAATCAAACGAAATAGTTATCATTGATTTGGTAATTTTTTACCCTTTAGGGTAAAAAACAGCAGTGCAGTAAAAACTCTTCTGAAATTCCAAACTTTTATAAGTATGAGCAACATTCCAAATGATTCAACCGTTCTCGGAATATTTCTAATCGGTCACTGAAACACGTGCTTACAGTGTTTTCGTCACTCTTGAAACAAATTATATGAATTACATCACGTGTTGGCTGTCGTCATATTGGTGTTAAGTCAAAAAGTATTCACAAAACGTAACTTTGTGTTCCTAACGTGTAAGTTTTCCAAAATTGGCATCAAGTCTGTTAACTTTGCGTACGTTTTTGTGCTTATGCAATTCAAGAGTTATCCAGGCCGACTGGTGAACGCATTCACTACCCAGTCGCAGCTCCGCTAGGTGCTGTAGGCCATATGCGTCATGGGCAATGGAAGCGTTAGTATGTCGCATTCACTGCCCAGCCTCTGCGCAGCTGCGGTGCAACTGGAAGGTGTCGTTATTGGCAATGAAAGTGTTAAATATTTCATGAAAATTACGAAATAGAAGTAGCCATCCTAAGAATGGCTTGACACATGCCAGTATTTATCTCTTATTAATGACACGGTATGGGACATTTTTATCTTTCCCTTGTTGCTTTTGTGTCGTTGTTGCTGCAAGATGTTGTGCAACAATGACCGAATGTGCTGTGTCAGGGTACGTCCATACATTTGAGATTTGGACTTAATCCTGACAACGTGACAGTAGATACAGAGTGTCCGTTTCTGAGTTCACTCTGACAATGTTTGTTTTTACTGCTCCCTTTGTAGATAATTTTCGAACGATATTTTTAATGGTGTCGATTTCCGAACAATTAGAACAAAAGCTAGGTTTTTTAGATATTCATCTTAACGAAAACGCAATTCTTAGAGAAGCTAGTCTATTCAGTTTTTCGCCTACACAAAAACACAATTCAGAAAATTCTACTAAAGCTATGCCTTTATGTACCAATTTCTGTTTTAAATTCCATTGTTTTCATGCCAATATAAGATGTACATATATCTTTTAGTTTCGATAAACAATTAATGTTGTAAAATTTTCGAGAGTTTTACATAAGAAGCTGGACTTTTGTATCTCCATTAACACTGAAAAAAAATCACAAACTTAAAGACTAGGGTTCGTAGTTAACCCGCTAACATTAACAATGAACTTAAAAATCCTCAAACTCCCGAAACATCTGTATAACCAGAGCCCAGCAATCTTAACCACCCCCGTAGAAATAATTTATCGCAACCCTTTGCCAGCAGATGCGCTGTCATTCGACACTTTTGTATTACGCTTGCACAATGGTTCTTACCGAAAATGCTGCGCTTTCGGCCCGCATTGCTTTGTTCTCGAAACGTTTTCAAAATTGCTGCCGGACAGTTTTATTTATATGTTGAATTAAAAAAATTTGATGTCTTAACCAATTAAAAAAATAAATTACGGAGGTTTTGCTTTGAGGAAATAAAATAAGCAGGCACATTGAAAAACATACAACATACTAAAAACTTATGAATCATTAAGTACTACTTATTAAAATTAATTAAAGCAATAAAATTATATAAAGATAACTTAGACTTATATCTACTTCACAAATTGCTTTCTTTTAAACTATGTTGTTCACGGCTGGGCGAAAACAAAAAAAAATACAAAATCGTTTATTTTCAAAAGTACACAGATATAATACAGGATAATATTATTCACATGTTAAACGACCAAAATTAATAACTGCGGCGTAGTCTCTTCGCCAACTTCCTGAAATGTCATAAATAAATTGTTAAGCCATCCAAAAAATCTCATTTTCATAGGTAAGGTAACGGCGTTACAGCAAAGCCAAAAATATAGAGTCCAATAGTTTGAAAGCCTTCACACTGTTGCGCAATATCACCCCGTCAATAGCAGGTTTTGCCAACACAGTTGTTTCTGCTTATTGAGTTATCCAAAGCGTTAATATAACCCCTTCGAGCTGTCAAACCAATTCAATACCACCCCGATGCAATAAAATATCACATAAATTGATATTTATAAACAAAAGATGCTTATCCATAAATCTATTTAGCTTTATTTAGCAACCGCATTTTTTTCACGTTAAAACAGGGTCCAATAACTCTAATGGCGACAGTAGGTCGCGAACTCGTGCCTAAAACTGTAAAAAATCTCGATTTTAATTGTATTCTAAACGTAATAATTAACCCCATCTTTTTAAGATAGATAAAGGGGATGTTTTTGACGAAAAAAATTATTTGCATGAGCGCACGTTTGACGTGCGCGTATTGTTATCATCGGCTTTTGTGATGACCCTTATGTTAACCGACGTACACTGTGAAACGACCATGATTTTACAAACACACGAAATTCAACTCTACACTGTGGACTGTAAAGTATACATTTTATTTAATGTCTGGCGCTTATGACGTATTGTTATTGGACAAAGATATTATAATTGTCAAAGATGCTACCGATGCCCCATTGTACGGCGTCTTTTATAATTTTTGAGAGATAAAAAATGTTTAGCGTGTTCCTGGCACGTGGAGCGCTTGCATCGTGACCTGTGGAACTTCTTTGTCACAATGGAAGAGTATTTTTAGTTTTTGTAAGGAATGGCTAAGTAGCGAGTTCGTTTAAGTGGGATTTAATTTTAGCTATGACGTTAAAGGTGAGGGGAGATTGTCCCGTGCCCATCTCGTGTCCTTTGAATATTTATAGATACTCTGAACGTATTGTAATTGCTTGGAATTTCCTATTTTTATCACTGACATGGAAGGTCCTAGCGCTACATTACCATCACAAAAACCTTGTGAATCAATGGCCGTCATGTTTGTTTTAAAACTAATATTGGTACAAGTGTGCGATGCGTCCATTTGGTCTGCCTTGTTTATTTTACGAATTAATGAAGGATTGTCGCTCGGCGTTTCGTATTCAAATTTTACGTACCGTATAAGTGTGTCATATTATAAGTGTTTTCCCCTATTTGGATCATAAATTTACCTACTTATCCGAGTTTTAGTGATAAAGGGTTGGGTGGTCATTATATCGATTGCATCCAAACCCCAGATGGACTCAAAGAGCTTGCACGGTCCACCGATCTTCAAAAAGTTCGGTCAGATTACTAAATAATGGACATTTCTCTTCAGTCATGCCAGATAAACGTCAACCTGAAGAAATCTTTTCTATTTACAAGCTAATTATGCATTCACAGACCGTTTTCTTGATAAATGATCGCCCCCGCGAATGATTCCTCGATTAGGGCCGGGATATTTCCATATCAAGACATGTTTTCTTAAGGGTCGGCCACAAAAGGGCCATCTCCGCGCCCAATCTTTAATCCTATCTCCGAGACCTTTGCGGGCGAATTTAAATTTCTTTAGAAATATCGTCCTTATTATGTACGTGCGGGTTTCTATTCCTCGTGCGGAGATAACGTAAGTTAAGTCCGAGAAGAGATTGTTGAAAAACTACCGCTAACTTTGACATCCCATCTGTACGGTCGAACGCACTCGAACTTCGCCCTTACCCTTTGGTCTTAAGCTCCGTTATCAGTTGCGTTTTTCAGGATCAGAAGAATCTTATTTTGTATATGAGGTGATAAGTCTTTATGAGGGGTCAACCTTTTCTATAGTGAACCTCACCCTTTTAGTGAAAAGAGTTGATGGCTGATTTAGGAAGAGTGATAATGCGTTCTGTGTAAATACATCATGGGTTTATTTTGATGAAGCCTTGAGAAGCTGGACCCCTGGACAATGTGGTGAATTTATTGATTGTGTGTGTAGGTCAGGAATGTTCATACGTGACCCGTTCAATTGAATAGCTGTCGTGGTTGCTTTGAGGGGTACCTAACAAGGGGTTGGTTGACCGATCGGGGAATGCGTTGATTAAAGTTTAGGTTTTGATTGATCATAACTTGTGCAAAGATAACTGCATACCTTCATAAGTATATTCGGTAGGTACGGTTTTTGTGATGGGAATGGATGACCAAATTCGAAACTATGAGAAATCGAGGAAAGCCGTGGAGGGGGTAAAATATTGATCCTAATTCGTAACAGAATCCGTTGGTGCAAAAATACAGGATGGTTAAATGTTGAAAAATCAATAGGTTCGAATAGGTTTTTTCTTACTCCCATTACAAAAAGCCTACATGTATCTTTAGTTGTAGAAAAAGATAAAGAATATTATTAGTAGGGTGCAAAGTCGACAGCAAAACAAAATAACACGAGCTCAAGCATACCCAACCGAATCAAGCAAGATACTTGAAAGCATCGGACGGCAGAAATCAATTTTAAAACCGTACACCCCAAGCGTTTTATTGTTTTTCCTACATTTTTTGTAATATGTGATAATGGTCGACACATGTGTCGTTGGGTTATGAGTTTAAAATAGCCCCCACACATCTTGTGGACCAATTTTGAACATCACTTTGGTGTCTTGTTGGGACGCGTAATGCCATCCCCAACTTGAACACGTTTCGAGGTTTAACGAATTCATCTTTCATTTCTCATTTTTTCATTTCTGGGAGAGTAGAATTATTGCTCTACTATATTTTGAACTTAAACTAACAAAACTTAACTAACCAACCTAATTTTATCGAGTTAATTTTTATCCTATCCTAGTAGGGCTAAAACATGCATCAAGCGGTAAGTACTTATACATACCTATATATTTTTCTACATAGTCACAGAATAACATTCTACATAATATTAGATAGATAGATAGATAATACTTTATTCAGAGAAACTTATATCTAAAACAGTATGGTACAGAAGGTAACAGAATTGGCGGCCTTATCGCTTAAAGCGATTTCTTCCAGGCAACCAAAGCTTAAAAGAGACGACAAAGGATGGCGGAGCTAATTACGAATATAAAACTAATACAAACTATAACAAACCAAAATAATCCTAATACACATATACCTACCAAATAGAAATATACACTAATACATAACAACAAATACAATAGTGACTGTGAGAGACTACTAATTACTTACTTAAATAATATGCGTAAACTTTTCTTTTAAAAGTGTAAATATTAATTTGTCTTTAGTAACAACACATGCCAAGAAAATAACAAACTGTATCCACGTCCACGATAAATTCATGTACACATTAATACAAAATATAAGAACTTAACATGACTTATGCGTCGGGGTCACTTTTTGTACAATCGTATTTATTCCTTTTGTTAAGAACACATGTGTATGCCAAAGCGGTCAAATCGGTCAACTCTAGTAGTCAGACTTGCTTAACAATGGGAAATATTATTGTAATTATTTTTTCAGTTGCGTCTATAATGTAAGACAATATTGGCTGGCTGCGACATTGTGAATGGGTCAAAGTTACACTTAGTCGTCTGACTATTTGCTCTATGAGCAATTGAAAAGTCGGTACCTTATAAGAATTTTTACCAGAGAATCTGTATTATCGGTGACAATCAAGAAGCCAAATAGGTCGGTAGCAATATTTTGTTTCTACCTAATTAGCAGCGTAAATAAAACTACAACCTGTAGAGCTTAAAATATATTTAATTGTTTTTCCTCTAAGTCTAAGTTTATTATATATTCTGTATAAGTCTTATAACAAATAAACATATATATATATATATATATATATATAGGTATTCTATTCTTCTTCTTCTAAAATAAATTCCATTGTTTATCAAATCTGGCATTATCTTTTTGGTTCAATTCCAATATCACGTTGCTGGCCAGCTCGAATAGCGTTCTATTTTCAAATTTTATTTTTCTCTCCAGCCAGCAACATGTCTCGCAGTTATGGGTCACAATTTGCACCATTCGGGTTATAACTTCGCACCACTATAAACGGGGTCGTATGGTGTAATAAGATGTAGCGTTTTTTTAACAATAAATAAATTATTTATACTGAAATTATTTGTCATTGAAGTAACTCACTAGGAAACCACAAAAATGAACACGAAATTATTATTGTATATTTAATCTACGTTCAATACAAACCTACAATCAAACTGTTTAACTTGAATTAATTCTTTCATACTCAACAAATTTTAAAATTATATAAAATTTTAATATTTTTTTAATATTGAAACAAATTCATAAAGAAGTTGAACTACAACAGAACCGTACACGTCGTGCGTGTATAACATATTCTTAGTAGATTTATTTTCATAATGTTTCAGACAAAATATATCAAAACTGCTTCCACATCATCGTCCTAGTCTAGTTGGGGAACCGTACAACTTTACTTACTGTACCTACACGTTGTGTCTCACATACTTAAAGGTTTATTTTCATAATTTTCAAACAAATATCAAAACTTCATTTCCATTCACATTTCCCGCTAGTTCCTGTAACTATAACCTCAAACTAAGGGGTAAGCGCGGGCGGAAGGGGAAGGCGGTCATTCAGCGCAGCGGCGCGACGGACATCCGCCGCATAACAAGTCGATGGCGAGTCTGGAGCGTTCTTATTACGAATTTTCAATTTTGCATTAAAAAATAAAAACGTTTAATTGATTGGTTGTTGAAAAATGCGGCAAATACATTCCATTTTATGTCGATGACACTTTAAAATATGGATCTTTGTAAAATACTTAAATGAAGTAAACTGCGCTTCTTTCAAAAATGGTAAGTTACACAGCGTGATCATAAAACTTGACTATTTCTTCCAGTCAAGTGACGCATGGTCAAGAACGCTTTAATCACTCAAATGAAATGGTTTTACGATGATTTATATACATGATTGGTGCTAGTACCTAAAGTTTTTAATATTTTTATAAAATGTAAAAATATTGCATTCTATGCAAAACAGCACACTTGGCTTACTCCAGCGTCCGCAAGAGGCGCTGGGGTGCGAACAACTGTTGTCGTCGCCGGAAGCAGCGCCGTCGGCTTCCGGTCCACGAATGTTCTATATGAGCCGTGGCGTTTTCAGTTCTAAGTTTGAATTTTATTGTGGCTTTTGGCACAGGGATGGTCAAAATATTTTACTTTTTTTTTTTTACTTTCACTACGTATAATGTTTTCTGTTCTAAAACACGTTTACGTTCCATAGGTAGGTACATTCTCCAATTAGTACTCAGTTTCCCTTTGTGAAGGTGTACCAGTTCTTATAATTTTTATGAAAAGGACGTGTACTATAAAAACAATTGTTTCGGAAGAACTGCCTCTAACTGAAGCTGCTCCTCCATCAAAGACGACTAACAACGTTAAATAAAATTAATATATTTTAAACATATTCACACTATGATAAATTTTGAAAAGCTGGTGAGTTTCTGTCTGTTGTTTTTCGTGTACTGGAGGCCAGGATTTGTGACGAAAAGATAGTCGCGCCAGCTTTTAAATGTATCTATAATGTATAAAATTTAATATTTTACATATTCATGATCATTATACGGTGTTGTAGGCGTCTCTGAAAAAAAAAAACGCAGTCCACACCATAGAGGTAGACTATAAAAGTCTAAGCAAATACAACCGGATCACAATGCCCGCTCTAAGCGCCCCCCTAGAGGTAGGGGGAGACGTCTGGACCTCCCCCTACCCCTCCGTTTTAAAATTTCACCCCCACTGAGTTACAATGGACGGTAATCACCGATTGCCTTTTGAAATCGAAACGGTTATTAAGCATATTTTTATGGTTGGAATTTTCCGGGTGACTCTTACCCATGTGACTCTTACCTTTTACCTTTAAGTAGTATCTTTAGTAGTAACTTTAGTAGTATTTTTACAGAATTTTTTTATACAACCTGTGCACCATAAACTCTGTTTTGAACAAAATTGAGACCAAGTCAAAAGTCAAAGTGCTTTTTTTTCCTTTATATGACTCTTGGACACGTCAGAAATTCAAAATTAATAAGTAGTATAGGTAAAACTAGAAAATAAATTGGTCACCTTGTTTTTTTTTATTTATTCCAATCTTTTAAGGCAAAGTAAGCTCAGAGGTTTTCGGTGACTAGGTTAAATGTAGGTAAATAGATTATATTAAAAAAAAAACATTTTCAAATTCTTTACTATTTACACGGTTCTTTTATGTTTTGTGGGAAAAATACTTATTCCTCAGGAATAAGTATTTTTCCTGAATGACCATTCAGGAGAAATCGATGAACATACATAAAAAAACTCTACATAGATGAAACTTACATAGAAATTATAAGAAAAATATACAAAAACTGCAGAAGTAGAGTAAAACTTGAAAAGACGGGAACGTTTATTAAAATCGGAAGAGGCAAAGGGATCCACTTTCGACGACTCTATTTATTGCCATTCTGCACTAAATTATAAATGAGCTCTCCTGGAATAATGAAGGCATAAAAATTAACGACCAGGACCTAACATACCTAGCCTTCGCAGACGATATAGTACTTCTCGCAGAAGAAGCGCATAAACCAACACATGTTGACTACCCTGCCCCTAATAACTACCCCTAATAACGCTAGCAAAACAAGAGGACTGGAGATGAACCTACAAAAAACACAAGCACAATTGAATAACAATTGACAAACAACGAGAAGAAAGACTTACTGATTGAAGACACGATACTAGAATACGTTGAGGAATATATTTACCTAGGGAAACAGGCTTCATGTAAGCCATCAAACAACATCGTCGAAATGGACAGAAGAATAACAAAAACCTGGAAGAAATTATGGAGCATGAAGGAAATTTTAAAAGGTAAAACCTTTAAGATTAAAAAAGCAAGTATTCGACTCATGCCTACTACCAACGCTTACCTACGGCAACCAGACATGGACCTATACGCGAGAAGCAAAGGAAAAAGCAGCAAAATATCGAATTGCAATAGAACGGAATATTATGAAAATAAGGTTGAAAGACAAAGTACGACATTTATTTATTTATTTATAGAGTAACTAACACGATTAAAATAGTTAAACAATTACATTAGTTATTAGTTTTCAAAAGTTACAAATAGGTTAAAAATTAAATTAATTAAAATTATTGTAGAGGATACTTAGATAACAAAAAGAAACCAGATCTAAAACTAAATTTATAGACGCTCTACAACATGCTCTTAAAATGAAGTGGAGATGGGCTGGACACGTAGCCAGAATGCCAAAAGAAAGGTGGGCCACCTTAGTCACCTCATGGAAAGGCCCTAACGGCAAAAGAAGAATTGGCAGACCCCTAGCAAGATGGACAGACGAAATCAAAAATATCTGAAAGCACAAAATTGGACATGTGTCGCAGAAGACCGCAAAAATTGGACAGAACTGGAGGAGGCCTTTACCCGAGAGGGGTCCTAACTACTTACTAAATATTAATATGAAATCCAAGTGAAATTATTATCAAATTCAATAATAAGTAGCTACTTTGATTATTATTAAATCTATTTACTGACATGAATGCTAATATATTTGACATCAATTTTAAACAAGCATGATTGATTATGTTAATTAAGGTTATGGAATAAAAGGCTTTTTATTTATTTATTTATTTTCCCCCGTTAAGGAAACCTAACGGATTTGGTTTTCAAACTAGGCCTAGATCTCAGTACTCACCCGTGAGTCCCGTGGTAAAAAACTCGAATCAAATAAAATTCAAATTTGTTTCTTTGGTTCTTTGAATGTGAAAACAAGATTGAGAAAAAATACGATAAAAATAAATCATGAAAGTGCACTGTTTCGCACATAATTTGAACGAGATCTCAGGAACCCTGCGGTCTATTCAAATGGCTTATGTTTCGAATCGTAGGTTGTTACCAATTATTTAGTTCATTTAAACCAGTTTCTTCATAAGTTGTGTAGTTTTCTAGTAAATGAGTAAAAATAAGTTGTGTACAGTTTTCTTGTAAATGTGCAAAAATCAAGTTTTGGCTCTGGCCCACCCTATGAACGCAAAATCCTATGCCTATCCTTTTTACAAAATGGCACGCATTGCGCCCTCTTAAGGGATGAAACGTTGGTGTTCTTCGAACACACAAACAAGGTTCACAAATAAGGTTCGAAGTTAACCCATTCACTGCCCAGCCTCCGTCGTGGTGCGACCCGCAAGGGCGCACCGCCGGCGCTACACGAACGTGGAGAAGAACATCTGCGTCTTGGGCCATGAAAGTGCTCGTATATTTTAGTTTAACCCGCTAACATCCGTAATTAATATATACTCACTCATATTACATTTGGCAATAAGACGAAGACCACCCAACGCAATCCGTTCGGCCCATTATTAAATTAACACCAATACCAACGATCCGATTGACCAGATGCTATCTGTTGGTATTACTAAATCCGTAAGCTGTTCGATCGGGCTTTTTTTGTTGATGGTACTCAGGTGACTTTTGTACGGATGGCAGAAAAAATTAAGCCTAAGCACATTGTTAAATTTCCTTATGATTTTTCTTGCTTAAATATTCTGGTTCCGGTCTTTTAAGGCGCGTTTAAGGTAGGCCGGCCCAGCTGTGGGACAATAAAGATGAAGAAGATAAAATAAACCAGGCAAATATTATTAAAAATCCCCTACGTAATATATTTTTCAGTCTTTGTCTTATATTAATTTATACTAATTCTAAACTTTTGTATGTGCTGCTGGTTTTCCTTTAAATAATAAATAAATAAAAAAATAAATATTGATTCTACCAGTTTACCAACTGATTTTAAATTTTGTAAGTGTATCCCATGGAGCCTCTTCGTATACAAACATTAAAATTCTAATTATATTGGTTTGAACCTCTGCAAATCTTCTTAACTAATATTTTTCTACGTTCAGTACAAAATGATGACCAAAACGCAACACAATGAACAATAGCGTGGACAAAAAGGTCACAATATTTATATGAGGATAAATCTCTATACAGGGTGTTTAAAAGCTATCGAGTTTTTGTTCGATGATTTTTGATTGGTTGCAAAGTTTAGGTGCCTAAAAAAGATACGTGTACATTCTAGTACAGCCATAAAAATCAGAAAAATATTAGAAAAATAAGCGTATATTTGTTAGCTACTTATGTTTTGGCCGTGTAAAACGCGAACTTATGTAACGCTTGTGATGGAGGTACTAGACCATAATGTACGATTTTTGCAAAAATAACTATACACACCCTGTATACGACATCTTTCCGGTCGGTCACAATCTGACCGTTACATTTCAATAATCATCTTAACAGTCGAGATGTTTATCGAGCCGCGCCTTGCTAGTGATGTGACTCAGACGTCTGCTCTGTTGTCGATTGAGCAAGTTTTTCATTGATTATTTCTTTGATTTAACTATAATTTGATTTGAAAAGTTGGACGTATTTCGGGTCTTGCACGGTCTTCAAGAAATTAAGCAATTTGACTTTCGTATCAGCAACCATAACCAAGAAGTCATTAAAATCAATGTTTGATTATTGTTCAGCCATTAAATTTATTGGTTGCCTCAATACTAAGTTCTTATGAAATCAAGGTTAATTTAATTTTGTCTTGTAAGAAGGATCGATTCTTAGGAAAGCTTTGTCATTCATATCTACTTATTTATTTTACTTTCGATTTTATTTATTCTATCAAATACATAAATAAAATCTCTAAAACCAACTTTTACAACTCATCTATGAGTATGGTAGAATTTGTCGATACAAATTAAACGCATCCCTACAAGATCAGAGCAGCGACTGCTTCAATGAAATGTGTCTCGAGTTCACAATGAGCAATCAAATTACTGTCAAATCTGGCGGCTGCGCCTTGACCACGTGGCCTTATCTTGTATCATCCTGTGTACAAATTGATTCAGCTGATGCGATCTCATTCAATATAAGCCTATGTTCTTTACTCGCAAAAAATCCTACCTAATATTATAAATATTCACAACGGCACAAACTTATAATATTATGATTAATATTATAAGTTTGTGCCGTTGTGAATATGTTTGGCCGAAGACAACTCTAAAAATATTGAATGGATCGGGCTGAAATATTGCACAAAACGATCTGGCCCTGAAATAACATACCTGTGTTTTACGAGTAGGCTTTTTATTTTTTATTCCAAAAAACGCGTGCGGAGCGGCGAGCATATGCTAGTACTTTATAAACTTTCTAATGCCTTTGGGTTGTAATGAACATTTGGGTTCTTCTACGGGTAACGATACGAAACAAGAGATGGGTGTTGGCATTTCACCAGGTCCGTACGTGTTTACGTATAATCGAGATCCAACTCGAGTAAACGAAACCAACTTATTTTTAACCGCTATAATTTTTCTCTTACCGGTGTAACGTTACCTATAGATTTCAATATCAACAGTCTTAACCCGCGCGTGCGTACGTGATCCGGGCCCGCGTATATTTCATAAGATTTTCGAGGTACATGAATCACGCGGAACACGCAGAGGCGATCACTCACCGCGCCGCCCTGCCATCGGACCTTCTGCTTAGCATGCGCCCCGCGCGCGCACCCTAGACCCTACAACGATATGTGAGAGCTATTACTAGACACTTTGCTCCTGTTAATATTGCTTTTGAGAGCGATTGAACTCACGCACCGTCTTTTTGTCCGCAGAACCCAGCAACTACGTGTGTTCGACGTGCAAGGCACGCGTGCACTCCGCGTGGCGCTTGCTGCAGCACGTGCAACACGTGCACGGCGTCAAGATCTACCAGGAGACGCTCCCGCAGAACCATCAGAAGCAGAACCACTCGTCCTCCAGCTCTTCTTCGACGAGCTCGGGCTGCTCGTCGACCGGGGCGCCGCTCCCGCCGCCCTCGATGCGACACCACCCGCTCCTGCCCCCACCGGATATGCATTCCCCTTTTGGGGTTGGTGGCTTGCTCAGAATGCCGCTGCCTGGCAGCTTGCCACCGCTCGCTCATCCGTCGGTCGCCCCCGCGCCTCTATTCGCGCGACCAAATCATCACGACCACCGTTTTAGGATGGAACAGCTAGTGTCCGAGCAGTTCCGCCATCACGGTCTCAATCTGGCAGCGGCAGCGGCAGCTGTAGCGGCAAATTCCTTGCCACCTCACCAAGCATTCCCGTCTCCGGCTGACCGACCCCCGGTCGTGCCTACCTCGATGTCGGGTCGCGACAGACCCCCACCGGTATCTCAACCCCTCTCACTTGAACCCCAGCTGGATTTTTACTCGCAGCGCTTGCGGCAACTGGCCGGTACGACCAGTCCAGGGGCGGCCACAGGCAATTCCAGCTCTCTTAGCCCCAGGAAGCATTCTCCTCCGTTCGCTTCCCCGTCGCCCTCCCGAGTCGGCCTGACTTCTCCGGTGGGCGCCGGACCCGGGACGGTGGACGCGCCTCGCGACGCGTCTCGGCCACACAGTTCGACGTCGCCCGAGCGTCGCATTGAGCCTCGGGCGGCCGACGCGCCGCCTGCAGAGAGGACCTCGTGCACTCCTCCAGTGAAGCGCAACATCGATGATGCAATCCACTCCTGTGAGTTCTGCGGTAAGAAGTTCCGACTAGAAAGTAACTTGATCGTCCATCGCCGCTCTCATACAGGGGAGAAGCCTTTCAAGTGTTCTGAATGTGCTGAATCTTTTGAGAAAGCTTCCAAACTTAAAAAGCATATGAAAGTTCATCGGCCCGCAAACAATGAGGATGGTGAATCAGGTAATGATACCGCTGATGATGATACTGATGATGAGTTGGATGACGAGGAATTGGATGGTGAGGAGGAAGAGGAGAATGAAGATGGTGATGATGCAGAAGAAGCAGAGGACTTGACTGTTTCAAATAGTAGTGCACCTTCTGCACCCATTAGGAAACAAGCTCCTATCATGCCAGCTCACCCGCCGTCTGCATCGGTTGTCGGTGAGCTCATGGACAAATTCGGTCTCTCAAACATTGCTCAATATAGCGAAGCTTTCAAACAAGCTCTGCAAGAATCTGGTAAAAATATGAATTGGCAACTAGCCAAAGATCGCGACAACAACAATTGTCTTCCCGGTGAGAAGCCGAATGGCATGCCACCTGCTGCTCTACGACTAAAAGAGGAATTTGCAAAGATGCCTCCTCAACCACACCCCCTCTTCAATCCCTTTGAGAATCCCTTTGAAGCATCAAAGCGTATGAAGCTTGATATGGAACGTGGTGAGGGGTGGTGGCTCCCAACCTTGCACCCGCAGAGGCCTCCTGATAACATTTTCGATGGTCTCAAAAACAGTACAAACGGTCTGCTACAAAATCCTCTCCTAAAATCCAAGGAATCGAGACGGAATGATACTTGTGAATATTGCGGGAAAGTTTTCAAGAACTGCTCAAATTTGACTGTCCATCGTCGATCGCACACAGGAGAAAAGCCCTACAAATGTGAGCTGTGTTCCTACGCCTGTGCGCAGAGTTCCAAGCTCACGAGGCACATGAAAACGCACGGTCGGCTGGGAAAGGACGTGTACCGCTGTCGGTTTTGCGAGATGCCATTCTCAGTTCCGTCTACTCTCGAGAAACATATGCGCAAGTGTGTGGTGAATCAAAGTAACGGTGGTGCTCCTCTCGCTCTGTCCGACGACTCCAACGCGTGTCGGGAGGAGGCCTCGTGACTCTACCCGTGGGGTGGCCTGCGACTGCCACCGCCTGCGCCCCTCAGCCAGATCTTTTAAGACGTATCATGATACTCCAAGATCTTAGTTAAAACCACGACGCGCGTGATTTGTACATATTTGGACACTTTTCAATTTCTAGTCTTAAGAATTGAATTAGATCAGGCACTGCGTGCTGCCCAAAGCTATGTGGATGTACGGGCGTTACAGTAGGTAGTTTATCTTGTAAGTGACATATCTCAGTGAAGCAGCATTATGTTTATCGTTGTTGATGTTGTGAGTTTCGTTTCCCGATGCTGTCGCCTTTATGTTGTGCTATTCGATTGTTTCGTCATATTTTTATTTATGAAAAAGTGTGAAAACTAATGCCAAAGTTAGCTTTGTTGATTTTTACGTATGATTAAGTTAAGCTGTATAGTGTCAATTATAATAGATTTTTCCAGTATTTCCTAGGATTCGCATAATTTCGTAGATAAGTGTCACGGAGTTGTTTCGTATTTTAGTGTATCTTGTACAATAAGTAAAATGTTTCCTATCTTAGATAAAACTATGTAAATATTTATGTAGGTTTTAAGTGTATTGTGTTAATCGAGTACCTATTGATGTTCATATTTATAAAAGACGTTTTGAAAGTTAAACCAAGGTTCGGAGAAAACGGTCAGATTCCTGTAATCAATAAAGTTATTTAAGAATTGTAGAAACCGAAATTGGAATCGATTTAAGGCTAGATGTTACTCTAAACGCGATATGTTTAACTAGTGTTTAACTAGTGTTTAGGTATCTCGTTTTCTTACTTTCGAAATAAAGTTATGTTTCCTTTGGTCAAAAATATAACTTTTAGTACAAGATCTCTGATTAATTCGATATTGTTGTAAAAATATAGTTATTATTTCTTAAGACTGACCCACAATTCCACTTTTATTTCTTAAATTCGTTTCAGTAATGTGATTCGTGTATTTGAGCCTTTTTTTGGAATTCTCGTACCTAAAGTTAGTCCAAGCAAAATTTTTCAGTATACGTACTTAAATGTAAATTTAAATAGAATTTATATTAGATAATTTAAGTAAATTATAGATATATTTTGTGGTCTCAAAATCTTGTCTGTACAAAGCTTAGGGCCCCTCAAAGTAAAATTCCAATGAGACGTTTAAGGCTCAACTATTATGTAGTTTTACTTCGACAGGACCTATGCACTAAATTCATATTTTTTTTTAATTATTTTTCAATATAGATCTAGCTAATGATCATTTTATTATTTGATGAAAATATTGTAGTAAAAATGCAATACAAAAATAAAATAAAGCATAAAATTAAATTACGGCCATTGTTTTTCTAAATCAATAAAAAGTACAGACAGATAAAAAGACACAGAATTAATAAAAAACTAAGACAAATTTTATTGTGTATGTAAGTAAATATGTGAAAGATGAACTGTTTTTATTATTTTTCATTTTTATTATTTTTATTTCAATAAATATCCATGATTTGTTAAATAAACTAAGATGTTTAATTTTTTACCCTTATTATCATAATTTATAGGTATCATCGGTAGGTTGTCCATAAGCTTTTAAGATTCAAAAGAAATACATCAAAGAATTATTTGAATTAAAAAAAATACATTTCAAATTCTTTAAAATTCACACTGTTTTTTAAGTTTTGCGGGACAAATAATAAATAATCCCTTGGAATACTACTTTAAAGGACTACCTCGGGACCATTATTTGTAAAATATCCATAATTGACGGAGAAATCGACGAACATACATAAAAAAATAACATATACGTACAACCGAACATAGAACCTGCTCCTTTTTTGCTGTCGGTAAAAAAAGGATTTAGGCAAACATGCCAGTTATGAATAAAAGATTAAACAACATACATTAAAATGATTCCTACCAACACTATACTAAGTTCCTTATGATAGGTTCAAAAATATAGACGTTCTAAGGAACAAAATAACGACGTTGCGCGGCGGGCGAAAGTCCGCCTGCGACGCAGGAGATTGCGGGTTCGATTCCCGCCTTGGGCCATATTTGGCCATATTTGTAATATATATTAAGATAGAAAATACCCAGAACACCCGGAACAAATATGCTTGCTCTTGCGGCTTGTTCTTTTACATTATATAAAAGAACAAGCTATTTTCTGGGGACAACGCCCAGCCCAAACCGCTGAAGCTAGAAAGCTGAAATTTGAAAAGAAGGCACCGGTTTACTACACAAGCTCCCGCTATGAAGGGAATTTTGAAAATTTTGTGAAAATGGGGGTTAAAGTTTTTTTTTTGGTGTTTTTTGTAACTGTCTTTAACCATTAGCCCAATTAGCTTGAAACTTACAGCGAATACTAAAAATACAAAACTATTGAACGCGTGTTTCAGGATATTTCAAATTTTCTGCTTATATCAAAATGATAATAAATTAAAACACGGTACGTGTTTTAAATTAAATGAATTTCAGGAATTTCCAAAGAAACACATAAAAAGGGTAAAATGAGGGTTGTAGTTATTAAGGTTTTGTTTTGTAAGTCTTTAAGCATTGGCGCAATTAACTCGAAACAAACAGAGAAGAATACTTAAATATTGAAAATGTATTTCAGGAAGTTTCAAATTTTTCCTGAAAATTTACCCCAAATCGTTACTACCCCAAATTACCCCTAATTACCCCGATTTACCCCAAATCGGGTTGTTAAAGTTTGTGATTCTTAATAAACTATAAGTAAAATTAATCATACACGTATTTTTTTTTTACAAAACTAGCCCTAGAGAGTGTGCAGTGCAATCAATTTCCATACGGGCGAAGCCGCGGGGCGCAGCTAGTGTAGTATAATAAAAACATCTATCTAGTATAGTATTCTATAAAGTTTATCAGTCATTTAGAACCCATAACACAAGCTCTTCTTAGCTTGGGGCTAGGTGATTCTGTGTGGATTGTCCATTGCAGCATTATTTATTTATTATACCTTATATATTTATAAGCATAACATTTTTTATTATTTACACTGACATTATTGCTTCGCTGTAGGCTACGAAGTAACACAATTGAGCTTTGAATGATTGGATTTATATTTTTTAATATAATAATAAACTCAAACTATGCATGCATTTAGTTCCGAGTATTTAATAACGTAGGCTAACTTTTTACGCAAAAATCGCGTGCAAAACCATGGGCAAATACTTGTACCTAATGCATTCGATTCCTGATGCCTGCAAAAAGGTTAATGCCTTTTTGGAGGAAGTAGGTAGGTAGGTAAAGGGTATTGAAAAATTGAACTTCCCCTCTAATAAGGCATTATGAGATTGACACACAGTGCACCGAATTTATTCTGGTTATAATGATCTTAGGGGAAACTTAATAAAGTTTAAGTTTCCCCTAAGATCATTATAACCAGAATAAATAAATAAATTAATTAAATGTTCGTTAGAATTTATCATTTTAACAAGAAAGACAAAAATAATTGTTTCGAATCTACGAGAAGTCAAAGGCAAGCAGACAAAAGGCGTCTATCAAAATAACATCCTGTTATAAATAAATTAAAAGCACCTACAAAAGCGAAATCAGGCCTATACCCAGCAGTGGGTGATACCAGGCTACACATACGACACCAATGAGCAGACGGTTTCAGTAGGCTGTGATGATAATTAATGATGATGATGATAATCCAGATAAAATATGATTAGAACTGCAAATGAATCCATTGCAAACTTGTACAAGTTCTACTCACTCACAGGCACACACACCCTCGTATTCACAAACACACGCATAGCTCCTTCCTTTCCCACCCGTCGAACGCTACGAGTATGCTACGAAACGGCACGGCTACGAGCTTCGTGCAGCGCCATCTAGTAGTGAGTAGCAGAATTAACGCAAAGCTCCAAGTGTAAAAGTTTGTATTTGCTATTTGTTTTTTGTGATTACTGAATGAAATTAATTACCGATTATTTTAATAAATGTAAAAAATCTTATCTTTTGACAATGGTTAATATCCTTATTGAAAACATTGTAAATAAACGGCCAAGTGCACGTCGACTCGCACACGAAGGGTTCAGTACCGTAAAAATCAGGCAACTTTTTCAAAGAACATCATATTTTCACTTGTATAGCGACCCCTTTAAAAATTCAACTTTTTTTGTTTTTAGTATGTGTTATTATTACAGTTGAAGTGTTACCTAATTATAGAAAGTTTCATGTGTCTATCTATTGTAGTTCAAGAGATACAGTCTTGACAAATTACGTTTTGAAAAATCACGTTTGTTGTATGGGAACCCCCGTTAATTTTGATATTTATTTTATTTTAATTATTTGTTGTTATATCGGCAAGAGAAATACACATTCATTACGGTTGTAAGAGGAAGACAGTTGACATTTTCAGAGATTCATGAGATATAGCCCTGTGACAGACGGACGGACGGACGGACAGCGGAGGCTTAGTTAATAGGGCTCCGTTTTCACCCTTCGGGTACGGAACCCTAAAAGGAAGTAGGTCGTACTTGTTATTTTACTTTATTTCTATAAATACAATAAATGTACACCTAGAACAGGTCAAATACTTAATAATTAAACACTGACACGGAAATAAAGTAATATTTTTGATTTCAGTCGCTTCGGTATGTAGACTAAAGTAAAGAAGCGACGAAGAAACCTTTAGCCTGTTAGTTAGTTGTTATTTTTCGAGTTGGAGCAAATCCCGTTGCAAGCTTTTTTATTCTCTTGATAATCTGATATTTAATAGTAGGCCTTTTGACACAAGAAGGTTTTGACAATTTGTTTGAATTTATTTACTGATAATTTTTGCAACTCACTAAGAGTTTTGTTGTAGAAGCGTAAACATTACCCTTTAAAAGATACAATAATTTTTTGTCCGATTTAAAAGTGTTTTTTTATGTATTTTTAGAGCTCATCCAATCCAAACAAGCGTATTTAAAAATTAATACATTACAAACAATGCAGTACATTTTATTTCTATCGTTTGAATTTTGTACTTCGGTCATCGGTAGAAAAGGAATTTATACAAGGTCCCTATTAAAGTAGCCATTCTCGTTATAACGAGAAACCGTAATTAACTAAACCAAACAAAATAAATAAAACATAAGTTAAATTTCTCATTTCATTGATTTTTTTTTCTGGCTGTACGACTTTTACTACTCTAGTAGGAATATAAACGAAACCTCTCCAATAGGATTAGAGTGCTGAGATTTACGAAGCTATATTATTGTTAAGTTCTACCAGTCTATACGAGATGGCGCTTGCGACCAATAAATCGATGGATCCATAAGTCAAAGGATGGCGCTTGGATCGCAGTTAATATTCACATCCTTGGAAAATATTAGTTGAATCCTCATCAAATCCTACATTTTAAAAAGTACTTCCCTTCCTAACTTCAACAGATTTTCAACACATGAAAATAATGTTGTTGAGTTAGGTATAGGTACTCGTAAGAGGTGGGTAGGTTCAAATTTTTTATTAGCTGTTTCGCCGATTCGTTTACTGCAAAAACAATTTGACAGCACTGAAAATCTCGCAGTCTTTTTTATTTTAATCGCAAAAAAGGGACAACACCGGTTTTTTTTTTTCGCAAATTCACCGTTTTGTGCAAAAAAATATAGGATATAATATTTGTAAAAATAAACCGAATTCACAGGAAATATGAAATCATTTCCTGTTCCTGGCCAAAGGTCTAACTGCTAGCCACTGTACGGGGTACGGTTACAGCCGCTCTAATACCTGTCCAATTTACTCAACCAAATAAAAAAATACGATATTCGAAACCAGAATCCAATAGTCATTCATACAATATTCCACGTCATTAATTTCCACGTCGCTGTCCAACAAGAATTCTCCCAACTGGACCTTTTTTCCCCTTCACATATCCGATCCTTTCTAATTGGATTACCATGGACATATTGGGCAACATTTTATTTGACCAATGGGCAGTTTTGGTCATTTAAGCCACGCCCACAGGTGGACATTGGTCATGGAGGGGAATAAGGGTGTAAAGGGATAACTATGTTATTTTTATTAACCGGTGAAGCTAGAGCTGTTTAAGTGTGTGAAGTATTTCGATGCGTGAGCAGTGAGTCAGTTAGTAAGTAAGTCAGTAAGTTTTATAGTAGGTATTACAAGTTTTTTAACAGAGTCTAGTTTCAGCGTCGCTCAGGAGTTTCAGATTTCAAGGCAGACAGAATGGAGTACCTATGTATTTTTTATAGTCTTGGTTATAAGTTACTAGATCTTATTTTAGTTGTGCCTACACAGAACACCAAATAAACCAAATAAATTAAAAAAAATTAATAATGCTGAGCAATTCATACAAAATCATCTAGATCTAGAACTTGTGTTATGGGTACTGGATAAAAATATAGGTACAATATGGGTACAGGCAGAAACTAGTAAATTATAAAATTTCAGGTAAATTAAAGAGAGTAGTTGGGTTGGTTGTGGAAGTACGTTCAACAGTGGACGTACATATGTGTTTCATATTGAGGAAGATGCTGCATTCTATAAACACAGTTTTTAAAACTACCACAGAAAACAGAGCTACCCAGAATTATGTTCCATACTTGTTGTTCCAAAAAAAACATTTTAATTTTATTTGCATATTATATAAAATATTCTGTTATATAATAAAAGACGGCTGCTGTAGTGGGCGACCCTTTCCGCCATTTTTATTCTCTATTGATTTTGCTCGCCTTTATAATTTTGCCCATCTGCTTCGGACAATGCAACTTTTTGCCCGTTGCATTTTGCTAGCCAAGGGTCGTTACAGGAAAAACTGGTTTTAAGTTTGCAATAATAACAAGTATATTGGAATAGCAGTCACCAGAAACGGTTGCGAAAAAATGTACAAAAGTTTCTTTGGGGGTTCTATTTAATTCTTTATCTACGTAACTGCCCCGTCCATGAATTAATATTAGGTCCTTACATATGAAATTGGCGTTTTGTATGGGAGGAACAAAAAGTCGAATATTTTTTAATATAATATATTTAATTAATCAAAGTATGAACCATTATTTTCTATGCACTTTTGCCATCTTATAGGTAGTTCATTGATCCCTTTACTAAAAAAACCAGTCGGACGGGAATCAATAAAATCTTTGAAGGCGATTTGGACTGCCCCATCGGAGTTGAATTTTTTCCCTTGCAAGAAGTTATCCAAATTTCGAAAAAAATGGTAATCTGTTGGAGCAAGGTCCGGGGAGTACGGAGGATGTCTTAGACTTTCCAATTGAAGCTCTTCTAATTTAGTAGCCGTCTGTTGCGCAGTGTGTGGTCTAGCGTTGTCGTGAAGCAGCAGTGGCGTGGAGCGATTGACCAGCCTAGGTTGTTTAGCCGCTAGCTTTTCCATCATGGTTTGCAATTGCTGACAATAGACATCAGCCGTAATAGTCTGGCCAGATTTGAGAAAACTGTAATGAACAATACCGGCACTAGTCCACCAAACGCTTACAAGTAACTTTTTTGGGGTTAATTTTCGCTTGGTGCAGGATTTGGCTGGCTGGCCAGGATCCAACCATTGCGCTGAGCGCTTCCGATTATCGTAAAGAACCCATTTTTCATCACAGGTAATGATTCGGTTTAAAATACCTTCATTATTGTGCCGGTTTAGTAATGTAACGCAGCAGTCGACGCGCGTTTGCTGGTTTGCTTCAGTCAATTCGTGAGGTACCCACCTTTCAAGCTTTTTAATCTTCCCAATTTGCTTCAAGTGAATTAAAACAGTTTTATCACTAACATCGCAGCCTGCAGCTAACTCGGACGTGGTTTGCGATGGATCCGCTTCCACAATAGCCTTCAACTCTTCATTATCAACTTGAGTCTCAGGCCGTCCACGGGGCTTGTTCTGCAGGTCAAAATTTCCAGAACGTAAACGTTGGAACCAAAAACGAACTGTGTTTTCTTTTGCAACACGACCGCCATACACATCATTCACCCTTCGAGTTGTTTCCGCAGCACTAGTGCCACGGCGGAACTCGTACTCGTAAATAATGCGATATTTTAAGTTTTCCATTTTGTAAAATGAGTGACGCAAACAGAAAAAAACAGAAGAAAAAAAACAAATGAATGACGATCATCGAAGCACAAATACATGAGTCTATAGCTGTACAAATTTGAATTTGGAATTCCTTACCAAAGAGGAGAAATTTGTGATTAAAGTGGCCAGTACGAAAAACGCCAATTTCATATGTAAGGACCTAATATGTTGTTTGGTATTTCATATATAGTAACTGACTTTGACAGAAAGCGATGCGAATCTGTCGTCTCGAAAAATATGGGGTATTACGAAAGTTTAGATTTTTATCGAAACGACATATTACATATGTAACGAAGATTACTCTTGAACGTTTTGTCCATGAAAACGTATTGAAAATAGTATAAAAATTGTAGTTTACCACAGTAACTCAATCTGTCTTACTTTTTATCACGGAAAACAATAACAATAATAATATTATTTTATTCTATTGATTATTATGATTCCAAAAGTAAAGTTGTTTATACGCGTAAGGTCTGTAAAATATTACAAAATGATGATCAAAAATAACAGACTATTATAACTTCAAAATCGATTGTCATACAAAATTTAATCGGGAAAGCACGACTATTTGATTGTCAGTCGAAATAATTTGCTGTACGGTAGCATACAGCAAATTATTTAATGGAATTATTTCAAGTACGATGTTTTGTTATGAATATACAACATACTTGGTATCCTTTGATTTTAATAGTTCTAAGTAACAGAAACCTTTCTAAAAAAAAAAACGCATAATAAAGACGGTATTGTACCTACTTGTCTCTGAACTTTACCAAGTTCCCAAAACCCATAAATTACAATCCGTCAACACAACCAATATAATAGCCGAAGACATGTGTTTTAAAATAAATAATAAAACGAGTATTATCAGAAATTACATTTTTACCCCACAATGAGCACGCGTAGGGTTGTTTTTAACAAAAACGGGGAAAAGGTCGGCGAGGTCATTTTTACCCGTTGAAGGGTTAAAACGCCCAAATAACTGGCCACATGGATGTAATGAATTCTAGTTTTAGACGTTAAAAAACCGGTTGGTCATATTAAATTTTTAATATCGATCAAAAAGAAAGTGACGCGTGGAACTGTATAGCTTTTATGTAATCAAAAGCTCTACATACATTATATTATTTATCTAAACTTATTACTAGAACTCAACATCTCAAACTACCTAGTAATTGAGTGCGAGGTAATTCGATAGGAGGAAAATAATTCATTAAAAACATGTGTTTTTGGTTGGCAGGTAGAAAATGCCTCGGCATTAAGCCCGCTCTTTGTACCTTAGTGCAATAAAGTTTTAAATAAATAAAAAGAATAAGTGAGCTTCCGCAAATTATGTAACCTTATTCATAACAAAATAAGGTTGTAGAGCAACCAGACTTTTAAGACTATTAAGACTTTTTTGTGCCGTTGTCGGCACAAACTGTGTGTCAGCAAAATAAAAAATAAACTTATATATATTCCTAGACAAGATATTTTAATTCCTTTTGCAATAATTTCTAAGTAATACAAACCTACCCAATGAGACATACTTTAAAAATAACAATACCTGCTTAAGTCCCTAAACAGCCCAAACCACGCCTTCAACGTTCAAAATCTTCATTAAGACCATTCTGTAGAATGTAATCAAAGCAATAGGCAAAATAGGTATGCATAGTTACGAATGAACCAGCCCACCTAGACCTCCTACTCCCCTCTTTCGGACAACAATTGGAACTACAGTCAGGAGGGCCCATAATCCGTGAGAGGTCTAATTTAAACGGCCAAGTTGAACGCTACAATCCGAATCAAAATTCAAAACCGCGCTCTCTCTTAATCCGTGTTGAGGATCACAATAAAAGGTAATACATTTTAACTCCGGCACAGCAGCTAAGCAATTTTAAACCTTATTTGAAGGTGCAATGTATTAGAACGCCTTGGCTAAGGCAAAAATAAGATTATCCAAGCGAAAGTAGAAGGTGAAAGGGAGACATTTTGTTATAAGAGTCGACGTACATTTGAAGTTTGCCAGACAGGTCGAATTCTGGTTTGGACGTTTTGTGTTTGTGTTATTGCCTATCTGAGGTTGTTTTCAGTGTTTCTGTTTTTAGGGATTTATATTTCATGTATGACTTAGCGTTTTTTATTGCGTCAGAGATTTAGGGAATTTTATGGAAATAATAACTTGTTGTTATACCTAACCCTATATATTCTATGCTCATTGCTTTACAGCTCTACCTATTAGGGGATACCCGATTAAGTTTCGTGTTATAAACCGACAAGTACCTATTGGTAGTACCTTGGTTGTGAAGGACACCAGAAATAAGTAACATGATATTTATTTTAGCTTGTAATTTTTTATAGCGGTCGCGAAACAATAGTTCGGTAAAAATTTTAAAATGCGTTAGGGCGCATTTTATACTATAAAAAGAAACAAAAATTATAGTATAAATAAACATTTAAGGATTTATAGGGATAATTTCCAAAAAAATTCAGGGTAAATCCAAAATCTTAAGTTTTTAGAATATTCATGTTATGATCAGCTAATGCTTGTCTACTGCTAGACATAGTCCGCAAGGCCTAAAGAGCGCCATAGCGCCCTGTATACACCTTGCCGGATGCAGCATCTGCCAGCTGTCTATATCAGATTGTCATTCTGACCAGCCACTTAGGGCGTCCTACATTAGGTACGGAGACGCAATCGAGTCGAGCCTCCACCACTATGTACCCAACGATTGTTAGTTCTTCGGGAGATACAGTCAGCCTCATTTTAGATTGCTCAATCTTTCAGCATGTCGGCTATATGTATCATTCGCAGCAGGATCTTACTCACTGCTGTGTCCGGTACGAATATTATAAAACTGATACAGTGCGTTTAATTCTTCTTCAGGGTTTCAATTTTCTCGTTACAGTTTTTGTCATAGATAATATTAGGTTAACCAACTTTATCTTTGTCTAAGCAACATTCAGCAACTGCAAATTCCCTAGTCCTAAAACCCTAGTCAGGCCCTTATTGAGCAATTAACCAGCTCAATAAGGGCTTGTTAGCTGCCTCACCGAGTATCGGCTTTTATTTCGATACGTTTACGGTCTTGTATGCAAGTGTTGCCAGATTTGTTGGGACAATTTGTGCGACAAAATCTAGTTTTTTTTAATATGTACATTCTAGAGGTACTTTAGCTAGATGTACCTTATACCACTGGATTTTCAACATACCGCATCCAGCATCTGCCAGCTTCTGCCTTGCCTATGTTATGATGGTATCGATAGCCGCAAATTCTTACCCTTGTCCAAGTATACGCTCACCATTACCTCAGGTGTCGGTCGGCCGGCAATAACCGGGGTAACTCGCTCATTTGTGCTTAGCAATTAACCAGCAGGATTCGTGAGCTGCCTCGCCGAGTATCGGCGTTTATTGCGATACGTTTCAGGGTCTTTTATTCCAGTGTTGCCAGTTTTGATATGCCAAATGCGTGTGAAAAAGTCTAGTTTTGTTGGCATGTGTTAGATTCTACCTTATGTAGATAGGTTGTGGTAAATAGTTCATTAATTTATTTTTTATCTTATCTGTGCCTACCCACTTTATTTTAATCCTATTTATGTACTTACCTTTTGTTGGATCACTAACTTGTTACCTACGTGATTGTGACCTTTGTTGTTTAGATTGTTAAACGCCGTAGATCTACCGTAACTTTACCTAAGTAATATTTATTTTTAGATACCAATGTATACTCATTCTAAGTGGAGTTGTTTGTTCTTTTTGAGTAAACAAAGATCATTAAACCGAAAATGAGCCTCATCCACAGTATTATTACTAAGTATATCGTATTGTACACACTGCAGGGTATAAATCTTCCAAAGATTACTATCTTTGGAAGATTCATCCAACACGGTCCGATAATATTAATTTAGAAAAAAAATATAATATGGTATCTGAATCTTTTAAAGAATTTCTTAAATATTTTCTTTCTCTCATCATCTTAAAGATAAGTTGATACTAATAATTAAACTTTGTTACTAAAAAAACGGCGGTTCAAATAAATCCTACCTATATAGAAAAACTAGTTTTTTATATGTGCCCGAACTGCAAGCAGCTCGCGAGAGTTGTTTTTATTATACTTTTTTTTATTTAATTTCTCTTTTCGTAACCTACACCCTCGGTTTGGTCGAAATCGATATCCAGGAGCGAAAACTGCGATATAAAAATGTCAGCCCTCTTGGATTTTGAAATGGACATCTTTTTCGTAATCTACGAGTTCGAGTTAGTCGAAAACGATACCCATATTAGTGGGTGTGCTCTCACACAGCAAGGCTCGCTTTGCTCGCCTTACTATGTACTCCTGTACATGTAATTTCGACATTATCATGATGGATAGAGGCAATCCTAAACTATTTCACACAAAATCTTCTAAATAGGTACCTACTTCATTTTACTCATGGTAGATAAGTAATGACACCTCTGCACTCTCAGTGCCTTACACCAGGATAACAAAGGACACCATCCACTCGTACATCCATTAGCAAAGAGTTTCAAAACATAAAAAGTCAGGTAGGTATCCCACGCCACAACGCCCGGGGTAAATAACAAAGAAATATATAACACAAAAGCAGGGAGGGAATGTGGGCGATTTTACACGAGTATTTACAACCTCGCTGTCCAACGGTCTAGGGAAATTGCCGCCATTAGGGACGTGCAAGGAAATAATAATATCGATGTCGATGAAAATTATAATTAAAGAATAGAATCAAATACGAACTAGTATTTACAGTTGAAACAGTTGAGCCTATTGCAGACTGTTGCGAACAAGCTAGAGTAAGCTCAAGTGATCAATATCAATACAATATCTATTACGAGTCGGAACCGTCCTTATGATGCTGGCTGCAATGTCCCGCTGTATGGCAATGCTGATGCGCTGCGCCAGATACTCACCATGTCGATTTATCAGTAGGTACCTATTGTTTCTTAGAAAATATGTTTATTAGCCTCAATGGATAGGTATATAAATAGCTAGTTTATCTTTTGTTTTTTCTAATGTTGTTTGTTATTTTCAATCTCAATTCAACCTGAGTCCTACTAAATTATAAATGCAAAATTTCGTGAGTGAAGATGAGAACATGTTTGTAATGTTACATACTAAGATCTTGGAACTACATAACAAATCAATATGAAATTTTGCTCATATAATACTTAGGCTGTTTTTTATCCGGTAAAAGTGCGTGTGAAACAGTGGGCTAAAAAATAATAACTTAATTGTTACTTATTCTACGAAGGTAAGTTTAATTTGTTTCATATACAAGTCAATATCTATCTGGAGAACAGATAAAATAAAAACAAGAATTTAGAAGGCATTTATTTACTATTATTTTTGCGTTTCCACTTGTATTTCTAGAAAGGCAGACCTTGCAGCATCTGAAACAAAAAAGTGGTCTTCTAACAAAATCATTAAAATCATGAATTTTAATTTATATATATCGTGGCAGTCGCGTTGTAGATCGCCTCAGCTCGTTTCGTCACAGCCGACTAAAGTCAATCAGAATCAAAAATCTACCAGAGGATGGGCAGCAGCGTCCTTCTAGTTATTTTAACACCAAGCGGATTCTTTATTGCAATGGGCAATAAAGAATCCGCTTGCCCAGCGTAACATTATCAATCATTTTCATGGCAAAATCAAAGGAGGCTTTGTTTGGGGGAGGCATGTATGCTGTTGAGAAAGGGCTAAAAATGACGAAAAAGTGAATAATTGTAAAGAAGACAATACTTTGTTGTCCACTTTATGACTACAATTTATCAAATCAAAAACTTTTCATCGATAAATCTACACTTAACCCCGCAATCCCTACCGAGCCGTCATCAACACCGCATTCGGAAAATCTACACTTAACCAGAAGAGCCAGCCCTCCCATTTATCCTTACACTTGCTGTCCTGTGGGGGCGCCCCACGGGGAAGAGCGGGCGCTAATTTGGGGGACATAGGGTAAAGCGCGCGCGCTTCTAAAGTGACGGTTTTTAGTGCTGGACATACCTACTAAATCGTGTAGTTTAGTTCATTCTCATTATTGTGAAATTAATCGTGGACCTGCTTAATCGTTGATAACAAATGGTACCTATAACTTATAAGTTAGTTAACAAAATAATTGCGTAATTAGTACACACAACAAGAAAATCAATAACACCTTATTTCGTATAAAATTTGATTAGGCTGAGTGATTATTTTGTAAGTCTAAAGAAATACTGTTATTGAAATCTGAAATAATCAAAATCCTTTATAAATATTTGTCGTCTAGCCAAAAACCTAGCTAGGAAATTAGTAAATGCAAGCTGCCTCAAATAAGTTACTGTGCTAAGAAATCTGAATTCTCTGAAAATGATAGATAAGAGGTTAATATTCATGTCAGTGGTAGAGTAACGTTTGGTCTATGGATTAAAAGCGATAATAAGTCTACATTTTGGAAATGTATTCAAAATCTTCACACCTCAAAGCCATCAAAAACATCGCATAATTAAAACCCCATACGTAACGGCTGGGAAAGTTAACCCCCCCAAGAGGAGGTGGGGGCGTTCCGGGCCATCAGTCTGGCCACAGCAATTCAGATGATGAATTAATCCAACAAATGTGACGGTATCACTTAGCCCTAATGTACGGGTATAATGTTACCCGAAATGCCCCGAATTTTGTGAAAACTCAGTTTCAAAATCTCTCGGGTTAATGCGAAAGAGTCTTTTGTTTAAGGATTATATTTTGTCTGGGGTTAACGCGCGGTTTTTGTTTCCAGTGTTTAAATTCTTCTTTGTGAAAGGTGAATGGTTTTCTTTTTTTGATGTCATGAAACAGCCATTGCATTGCTTACATATTCTCACTTTATTTTCACGAATGTATGTTTAACCACAAACCAAACATGAATTATTTTTAATTTTATGCTATTATAAGTTTGACTATTTGGTCCAAATCAACCCCTAAAATGACGTTATCGTATTTTCATACCACGCTAAAATAAACGACTATATTGAGAAAATTATATTGGTCAATTATCTAACAACTTAGGTAAGCCTTCGCGTGTTATCTTATTTGAAAATGAGGTTCCTTGGTAAAATTCAAATTAGCTGAACACGTTCCACTGAACTAAAACTCCGTCCCGAGAATAAAGGTGTTGTTTTAATTACATTATCAGAGTCGCACACGCGTCCGGGGTGTTTTAGACCCTTCTCACGGGTTGAAAGACATTCAAATAATGGTCTTTGGGAGAAAAGTGGGCCGCGGGGGTACATTGTACCCACGGAGGGAAGTTTTGATTGCGATTCCCGTGTCGCGGTTGACGGGTTCGATGAATTGTCTTCGAGTTTTGGACTGTTTGTTTTTATGATAGAAGTTACTAGTTTGGACTAGTTTGTCTCATTTGGAGGTAACGGAGTTAGATTCGGAATATTGGTTTAGTGATGATTGGTTTGAGGCTATTCTACTTTAATTTCATTGGATAGCTACCTACTCTTCGGCTATCCGCCATACTTATCGGCAGGACAATTCATTAAAACATAACTCAAAGTTAAACAAAATCATTTAAGTACATAATGTCGATTTCCTAGTGATAAAATCATAATTATTATTGCTCAGTAATAAACATGAACCTCCTCCAACTAAAAATATCGACCAAAAATTCTAACAAAAAGCACCCAACTTTATTCGTACAAATAAGCCATTAACGCCAAAATTGTAACCCACACAAGCCCAGCCACCAGGGAGGGTACAGTTGACCAATAGCATGCATTTAACCCTTCTCAGGATTAGAGAGCATTGTTTCAAATCGTGGAGTTTCCCTTTTATGTTTGAATTCGGAACGGGCGCCATTTTGTTCATTTAAAATGGACGGTGGTAACAATGGTGACCTATTGTTCAGTGCTAGACGGACTCGAGAGCTGCAATGCGAAAGCGTGCTTTTGTTTCGGAGGCCTTCTAAGTTTTTTTGGTTGAATACTATATTTTATGGGCGCTTTTAAGTATGGGACATGCCAGATTTTCGCTACCTACAAATTTTTACGGTGGACGTTTTTCGTATAATATTATAATCAAAAAATATTTTGTGTGACCATGCCCACACGCCAAGCCCTATCATAATAATTTAAATAATATAACAACGGCGTAAATCCAAAAACCAGTATATCAAGTTCCATTGTCACCTTTCTAAGCAGCATTTTGGGGTCACAAAACTAGATCGGTCTATTGAATGGTTCGGGCCAACAGCGGTGTGTAACAAAAACTTATTGCCCGTTTTGGGGTAATATTGTCCATTCGGTAATAAAGTTTTGTCAACAGTAGGCGCGATGGACCGATGGGTTGTAGAGGGTTAATATTGACAAATTATCATTGAAGTGTTGACAAATGTGTTGAGTTTTTAATAGTTTCAAGGGATTTAGTAATTTATAGATGTTGAGGTGGGCTTTACCTGTGCAAGTTTAAAGTTCATACAGTATTTTGTTTATTTTCTTTTGAATACAAATCCTGGCTTTACATACCTACATACTACTATTTTTAAAATCATAAATCGATACCACATTTGTATTTATATCCAACTAGCTGCTGCCCGCGGCTTCGCACGCTTTTTTCCGGAATAAAAGGTAGCCTATGTCCGGCCCCGGGATAACATCTACCTCGCTGCCAAATTTCACCGAGATCCTTTCAGCCGTTCTTGAGTTATAAATAGTGTAACTAACACGACTTTCTTTTATATATATAGATTGATAAGGGCTTTTACGCTTCAAAGCGAAAACTACTGTTAGTAACAGCATAGTTCTATGAAATCGTACACAGGTAAGGACCTATCCTAACCTGTGTACGATTTCAGCGTACCTATATTTAACTGTTCCCTCAGAGTTTTATAACTTTCACCATACATTTACTGAAATAAAAATATAGGTACAATTTATTGGTAAATAAAATTACATGTAAGATTTTCTTCAAAATACTAACCAAGTAATAGGTTACTGGTTAGTATTTTGAAGAAAATCTGGAATTGCAGAAGCAGTTAGCAGTACCAACATACCCAACAGGGTGTATGTACTAACTTTAGTTTGAATTAGAACTTAAATTACCTATCTATGTACATACGCTATTCTCATATCTCTTGAGAGTAAGCATCCACCAGCAGGGGCCAATATGCAACTCCCCGATCCACCAGAAGAAAGTAATGTCGCTGTGAACACAACCAGCCAGGACGTGCTTTAAGCTGTCATGTCTTTCCAGAGTGGCTCTGCTGGCGGCCTGGATGTTGTGACTCCACAACATCTAAAAGATCTTCTGTCTGGCGGGTCAGGCCATGCAGGTGAAGTCCTTCTGGAGGATTTGACAGTTCTAATCAATCTGATGTTGTCAGACTGAGTTAACAGCGAGATCGCAGATACAGTGCGAACCTTTGCGCCCTAAAAAAGAAGGATGGCGATATAACACCCATAGCCGTAAACATCACATACCGCCGCCTTTCGGCTAATGTCTGCTGTCGGAAAGAAGCCGCTATCTAGGCGAGTATTTTCGACCATTTCAGCTAGGCTTTGGTTCGCGAGGCGGATGTGAGGCCGCAGTATTCCCTTCGTACATTTTTATACCAAAATTATGGGGAGGTAATTCTGAAGGTAGACGTCAAAAACCCTTCAATTCCGTAGACCGGGGCGCCTTGCTAAAAGAAATGAGAGACAAAATTCCAGAAATTTACCCTTTTCTCTGGCTATGTTACGGTTCACCGTTAAAATTAATTTACAGGAACAAAGTAATTTTGTCCGCTGTTGGATGTCAGCAGGGCGACCCTCTTGGTCCGGCCATATTTAGCCTTGCCATCCAACCAATAATTTAACGTCTCCGATCCAAGCTCAATGTTTGAAATTTGGATGACGAAAAATGTTCCGTCATCTAATGAGGTGCAGAGGTAAACACAGTTTTTGATGATCTAAAAATCATCACAGATGAATTTCGAAAAATAGGTTTGGAATTAAATGTTTCAAAGTGCGAGCTTTTTACTAAATGTTCACTTCGCCTCCTTGGTTCACCAGTTCTTGACCAGTTCAGTCCCTTGTAGACGAGAAAATTCAAAGTTTCAACAAAAACAGAACAGACTCGGACAGACTGCTCAAAATTAATAGCCATATGGCTTTTACAATAATTCGGTTTTGTCTTTTTGTACCTAAAGTTACGTATTCTTTGAGATGTAGTCAACTGTGGAAACACAGCGAGCTCTTGGAAGGCTTTTTTAGACAACATATAAGGAATACTCTATCATCGGTTTTGAATATCGATTTAGATGACAAGGCATGGTCGCAGGCCTCCCTGCCTGTCCAATTGGGAGACTTAGGTATACGCAAAATTTCAAGTGTAGCCCTTCCAGCGTTCCTGTCTTCCGTCTACAGCACTAGCTCTTTAGTTGAAAAAGTCATCTTGTTGGTCCCACCTGAAATTACATTCAAAATTTAATTTTTAGACGAAGCTCGAACGGCTTGGCTTTGTGCTTTCCCCGATGCTGCTCCCCAATATCTCATTTGTCCCAACGGCAATGGGACGGGCCTCTGTGTGAGTTCATACGGAATTGTTTGGTACAAACGTGCTCCAGCTCTGCGGATTGTGCCCGTCTCCTGGCCGTTTATAAATGGAAGTCGGGACATTGATTTCAAGCATTTCCTTCATTTAACACTGGCACTTTATTGGATCCCGTAACTTTCCGTATCGCAACATGTCTTCGGTTGGATGCAAGGTGTTGCGCGCCTCATCAATGCCAGTGCAGTACTGCTGTCGAACAGCTTACAGCAGCCGGTCGGATATCTCGTCATGCCAGCCTTAACGAAATCATCCGGCGGGCCTATGTCACCGCTAACGTACCAGCTATTCTCGAACCGAATGATCTGCTGCACATCCGTGAGGGCTGGTGCGGCTGCAGATTTGGCCGAGGATCTCAAGAGACGATATGAAGGTCTCGACAGAGTCTACACATTTGCTCCCTTTGGGGTCGAGACTCTACGTCCATGGGGTACCGAGGCTCTCCGGGTTTTTAAAAAGTTGTCTGAGGGTCTGGTCGACGCGACGGGTCTGGTTGACCCGAGAGCTGGTGGGTATCTGGCATACAGCGGGGCCAGCGTCTTGGGGACGCTTCCGACTGGGATTGTTATGGATCAGTTGAGGTACCTGTAGATTGTTTGCAACAGTCTGCAGTTAGCTTAATTGCTTCAATTGTAAATACTAGTTCAAATTGTTTTTATTATTGAATTGTAATTTTCTTTGTCAATTAAGTTAAAAAAAACTTAACATATGTATTTGCAATTAATAAATGGATCTGAATCTGTTAAATTTAGGAAAGACCTTTTTAACTCAAAGGGACGACAAAGTGATCAATCTCCAACTACCATTCGCCAAATTAAATTGCATGGTAATTTATCTGATTTGATAGACCTTTGTCCGTTTGAGGCTCGCACTAATGCCCGCACCTGGTACTGATTTGTCTAACGCATTCACTGCCCAGCCTCGGCGGTGCGATCCACAGAGACGCGCCCGCCGCCGCCGCGCCGCCGCCACGTGGCATGGTGGCGCTGAACAACATGTGCATCTTGGGCCGTGAAAGTGCTAAGGAGTAGATAGTCTAGTAGTCAGTTGAGCTACCTCTAGATTGCTTGCAACAGTCTGCAGATAGCTGAACTGTTTCAAGTGTATTCTTTAAATAGTTATGATACTTTCTATGTTAGTAAATTATACGAATTTCTAGTAGGACTCCACATCAATTTTAGCAGAGGAGCCATAGTAGATTAAGATTTTGGTAGTTGTATTATTTAGCGTTTATTTATTTAGGCCTAGGCTATATTATTTTGCCCTGTGCTCGTTCTTTTCCACCAAAACGGTGGTATAACCTCTAGAACTAACCAATAAAATCGAATAGGTTTAACGAATATATACTTATTCGATATTTTCCTATTTTATTTTTAGAGATTGTGTGGATATATGTTTGTTACCTCTGCACGCCAAAACAACTAAACGGATCCGAAATTTTGCATACAAATAGGTATACTAGGTTTGCAGACAATTTAAGGCCTGAAATAAAAGATGTGCTACATTTTATCCCGTTAATCACTGCCCATTGAATAGAATTAACCATAAAACGTTTCAATAGAAACAACGCGTGCGAAGCCGCGGGCAGAAAATAGTTAAAATAAACAATCAATACAGCCTCTTGTGTTACTATTTTGACACTATTACACCGACTACTTACGTTTTGCTTTGGTGAAATCGGCCATAAGACCAGAGATTCAGTTTTTCAAATAAATAGCAAAGTTTTCAGCACAGACGATCCTAGAGAAGGACATAGGCTACCTTTAATCCCATAGAAGAATCTTGAAGGATATGAAAAATGTGTGGAAGTTATCTGCAAAGCCGTGGGCAGACTAGTAAAACTGTAAAAGCAATTATTTATTTTACTGACTATTGTGTAATGTGAACAGTAGTGCAGAATGGACATTAACATACAAACGACCATTTGCCTCGCTATTGGCCGACGGACGCAGATACTTAGATACGAGCTTAGCTTAACATTTACAGTTGGTTTAAGAGCCCATGGTAATGTTTTTATCTTACTAGAACACTACAAAAACGTAACCTCTAAATGAAAAGGGGCCACGAAAATGACGGTTCGACCGATTTTCAATTTTCTAACTGTGAAAAGTCTTTAGGCTGCAAAAAAAATCGGTAATGTTATAATTAATATATTTTCCCGTGTTCCAATTCCAAATATTGTTCGGGTAAGTTTTTTTTTCTATTTAAGTCTAAATCAGTTTATGCGAAGATACAAGCGACCCTAACAGCGTAAAACAAAGGAATTTGCAAGAATTGTCACCGCCTTGCCGTGATACCTAGAAGATATAAGTAGGTTATCACCAGGCAAGGCCAGTTATTTAAAAAAAAAATGTTTATTACGAATTATTATAAAAGAAATTATTAAGCGATTAGTTTCATCCAAATCTTCTCCTACTAAACCTAATTTATAACCATTTAACATAAATCTCTTGAATCCATCATGGTTATTAACACTAAAGTAATTTACAACGTGATATTTACCATGATTTTAGCTTTGAGTTTTCCAATATTTCGTTATATATTTAAATATATTTAAATATATTAATTTTTTTTATTAAATATCCTTTTGATATAGTAAATCGGCACCCTATCTCCGGCGCTATTCCGTGGGATTTGAGTTAAAACATTTGGCAAAGACGTTGCTCTTGTAATCTAAATTTGTACTTAATGCTCAACAGACTGTTTCTAGATAGTGTTTTTGAATATTTGGATCAAGAAGAGGCATGAGAGCCTTGTTGGTCTAGTGAATAAAACGTTATTTGCCCGTGGTCTGACCGCGAAGTCCTTCTGGTAGGATAATTCTTTTTTGTCGTAGTTTTACCAATAGGACAATCTCAAGAAAATTATAAAATTTTCCCTTGATCCTACTGGCAGAATAGGACCAAGCGCATTAATTTTGCTAATAGTCTTACCCTTTGTTTTCTAACTTGACTTGACAGCCCTTAATGACATAAATGACAGTTAATTGTCAAAAATTATGCGTCTAGCTTGTTAGCTAGAAGGTTCATCTAGCTATTATTAATAGATGTTATTATCATACAGTATTTGTGGGCGGATTCAATACAACGAATAATATTTTGATTAAAAACTACACGAGGTAATGTCTCAAATGTAAAAAATGTGTGGTAATGTGGGTGGGGACAAGCAAAATACTTCACAAAAATAAAGGTTTTGCTAAATCATATAAAATGGTACTAATATTATAAATTTGAAAGTAGCTCTTTCTGTCTGTCTGTCTGTACCTTTTCACGTCTAAACGGCTGAACGGATAACAGTAAAATTGGCAGGGAGGTAGATGGTATGCCTGGGACGGACATAGGCTACTTTTATCCCGGAAAAAAGCGTGCGAAGCCACGGGCAGCAGCTAGTGTAATTTTTTGTTTTTTCAAAAATTTCTTAAATGTATACCTACATTTTTTGATTAAATAAACCACCAAGTGCGAGTCGACACGCACACGAAGAGTTCCGTACCGTAAAAATCAGCAACTTTTTCAAAGATCATTAAATTTTCACTTGTTTGGATACCCTTTTCAATATTGAACTTTATTATATTTTAAGTATTTGTTGTTATTACAATTGAAATTTTACTTATTTATAAAAATTTTAATGTTTCTTCCTATTGTGTTTCAAGAGATACAGCCTTGACTAACAAAGACCAAAAATAGCCCAAAAATTCACTTTATTAAAATCACTTATTGTATGGAAGCCCTGTTTTATTTCGATATTTATTTAATTTTTATTATTTGTTGTTATAGCGGCAAGAGAAATACACATACTATGAAAATTTCAACTGTCTACCTCTTACGGTTCATGAGATAGAGCCCTGTGTCAGACGGACGGACGGACGGATGGACGGACAGCGGAGGCTTAGTAATAGGGTTCCGTTTTTACCCTTCGCGTACGGAACCCTTAAAAGAATACTTTTAATCGAAGTATTGAAGAATTATAGAAATATTGTCGGAGGTCCGCAAATATTTTCGACAAGTAGGTAATAGGTATCTGTAAAAATTCTGGAAAGTGGAAAAATCTTATTCTAATAAAAAAAAACACATACATATATACTACATAACTAGTTAACTTGCCTAGACGAGTAGTTGCAGTGACAACGTCAAAGTTATAATTGGCAGTACAGCAACACCTTAATTAGCGCTGGCAACATCAAGTGGCTTCAAGTTGCCACTTTTAGCCGATTGTAAGTTTTTATTGCATTCCCCTCAATTGTAGAATCACACCAATGCCAATTACGGGTCTCTGACGTCACTATTTTTGCCATACAGGAATATGAACCCACGGCATCAAACTTAGAGTCGATTTTAATATGTCTATTTATTCACCTACAATCTACATGATAACGCATACTCATGTAAACGTGCGCAATCATAATATCATTTTCATTTTAAAATGAATGTGTCAAATTTACCGACGCCATCTTAATTTGTGAAACGAAATAATAGATCTTTTGAATAAAACTTTAATTAGTTCAATGAAGTTCGCAAGAGATTAAAAAAAATCAGACCGGATATTAAAAAAAGTCAAAACTTATATTCTCCAAAGAAAAAACTTGAAAGTATTACATGACATCACAATTAGAATGTATGAAGTGAAAGTTTCAGAGGAAAACTAGTTTGCTGTCTATGCCACTAGGTGCGCTAGTGTCGCATTGTTCAACAGCCTTTTGATAGGTTAAAGAGGAAGTAATTACCACTCAGGTCTGCGAGGATAGTGGGAATTGTTGATTTTTTTCTGTTTGATCAGCTTCGATGTTTTTACAGATTTTTGTAAAAGATTTAGTTTACCTACTTGTCTGTCTTTATCTACTAGGTAGGTATTTAATAAGCCTGTAAAATAAAAAGTGCTTGTACTACATTTTTATATTTATAAATATTATATTTTTTTTTGGCTACGAAACATCTCACGAAACAAATTTATATTCAAATATACTCTATTTCTACTATAGGTACTACAAAAAGTTTACTCTATTCTCAGCTCAAAACATTAAAGACATATTATTATGAATTGTACCGATATGATAAGGTTGGCAAACACAATATGAACATAGAACCAAGAGGTACATTATATTGATGTATTTATTTTCCTTATTCAAACATGTATTTTCTGTGCACGCTCCACGTTTGAATATTTAAAAACAGTCATCGGAAAGTGTTCCATTCTGTGCGGTTGAACGCTTGTCGTCGATAAAACCACGTATGGTTTTAAGAACAGCACTTAAAGGGGATGGTGATAGCCAAGACTGAACCAAAATATTTTATAAGGTCGGTAGAAAAAAAATAACGAGTAAGTGGTATGTTTTTTATAATAGTCATATAGGTTAGTAGTAGGTTAGTAGTATAATAAAATATTAAATGTTTTTTATAATAGTCATATTTATAATAGTAATCTCTCGTTTGCTTAGCTCGGCTTTATAAGATTTTCTATATTTTATTAGAAAATAGCATACAATAACAAATAAAAAGAATTAACAAATAATGATGCCAACAATGTACATATTTGTAAATCCTTAGAAAATTGGATTTAAATCATTACCTAATCATCAATACTTCAGTTAATATTAGGTCCTTACATATGAAATTGGCGTTTTGTATGGGAGGAACAAAAAGTCGAATATTTTTTAATATAATATATTTAATTGATCAAAGTATGAACCATTATTTTCTATGCACTTTTGCCATCTTATAGGTAGTTCATTGATCCCTTTACTAAAAAAACCAGTCGGACGGGAATCAATTAAATCTTTGAAGGCGATTTGGACTGCCCCATCGGAGTTGAATTTTTTCCCTTGCAAGAAGTTATCCAAATTTCGAAAAAAATGGTAATCTGTTGGAGCAAGGTCCGGGGAGTACGGAGGATGTCTTAGACTTTCCAATTGAAGCTCTTCTAATTTAGTAGCCGTCTGTTGCGCAGTGTGTGGTCTAGCGTTGTCGTGAAGCAGCAGTGGCGTGGAGCGATTGACCAGCCTAGGTTGTTTAGCCGCTAGCTTTTCCATCATGGTTTGCAATTGCTGACAATAGACATCAGCCGTAATAGTCTGGCCAGATTTGAGAAAACTGTAATGAACAATACCGGCACTAGTCCACCAAACGCTTACAAGTAACTTTTTTGGGGTTAATTTTCGCTTGGGGCAGGATTTGGCTGGCTGGCCAGGATCCAACCATTGCGCTGAGCGCTTCCGATTATCGTAAAGAACCCATTTTTCATCACAGGTAATGATTCGGTTTAAAATACCTTCATTATTGTGCCGGTTTAGTAATGTAACGCAGCAGTCGACGCGCGTTTGCCGGTTTGCTTCAGTCAATTCGTGAGGTACCCACTTTTCAAGCTTTTTAATCTTCCCAATTTGCTTCAAGTGAATTAAAACAGTTTTATCACTAACATCGCAGCCTGCAGCTAACTCGGACGTGGTTTGCGATGGATCCGCTTCCACAATAGCCTTCAACTCTTCATTATCAACTTGAGTCTCAGGCCGTCCACGGGGCTTGTTCTGCAGGTCAAAATTTCCAGAACGAAAACGTTGGAACCAAAAACGAACTGTGTTTTCTTTTGCAACACGACCGCCATACACATCATTCACCCTTCGAGTTGTTTCCGCAGCACTAGTGCCACGGCGGAACTCGTACTCGTAAATAATGCGATATTTTAAGTTTTCCATTTTGTAAAATGAGTGACGCAAACAGAATAAAACAGAAGAAAAAAAACAAATGAATGACGATCATCGAAGCACAAATACATGAGTCTATAGCTGTACAAATTTGAATTTGGAATTCCTTACCAAAGAGGAGAAATTTGTGATTAAAGTGGCCAGTACGAAAAACGCCAATTTCATATGTAAGGACCTAATATTTTAACACACCTCTCTCAAACATAATTATTGGGACTTAAGGTAAGATAAATCGTATTAGTTGCTCAATAAGTAAATAAATACAAATTAAATAAGTTAGTCACTTATTTGACTATTAGCAACAATTTCGTAAAACAGTAAATACATACAATCTGTATTTTTTTTTGGAATGTTTCTTTATTGACAAAGAATATTACAATTCAATAATAAAAACAAATAAGAACTACTATTTACAATTGAAACAATTAAGCTAACTGCAGACTGTTGCAAACAATCTACAGGTAGCTCAACTGATCCATATATATATAGATATATACAATCTGTATACATCTATATATATGTATGTTTGTTAAGTAGGTGAAACTCGTGGAATACTTTTTCCAGGAAAATAACTTGAAGGTTAGGAACTTTAAAATTTGCACCTGACCTCTCACTGGTCGTGTCGGTCTGGCGTCCCATCGTATTAAGAGACAGAGGGAACAGCGAGTGCACCTGTGTTTACGTACACACTTGTGCACTATAATATGTCCTGCGCACATGGCTTATCTCCGTGGAGACTGACCGCCGTGGCCGAAAATCGGCTAGGAAAACATCATCATCATCAATTTAGAAATTAATTTGAAAGAAAAACATGAGAATACGAACATGTTTCTAAATTTCGAGGTCGTTCCAAGTGAATAACCAAGTGGTAGTGTGACCGGTACTTAAACTGTGTACTGTGGTGCTTTGGTTTATAGCTGTAGGTATTGATAATATGTGTTTTAATCGCTAACAATGTTAGGTAGGCACTAAGACTTGTTTATGACAATAATTGTTTATCTAGAACTTAATGCCAAATGTGTGGCGACACGCTGTAACTGTCGACACTAGACAGAGCTTCTATGGTTTAAAGTGTTATAAATTAGAATAGAATAAGTTTTGATTATTAAATAAAATACAACTACAAATATTTTTTTCTTGCCTCCACAACGCTGAACACCATCCTAAGTCGAAGGCACGGCTCGTTCGCCGTCATTAAAAGCCTTTTAATTCTTGATACTGCTCACATTCACTTGTACGTGGACCTGGAACAATCGTAAAGAGTATTTTAGTACTTCTTAAGACTTTAACTTTTAGGTAAAGTATACGTACTGTAAAACGAGGCAACATTGCCATAATTTGGACAAAAATCTCAATATTTCCCTTATGTTAACAGATGCATTATAATATTTGTTTACGCATGACACATAACATAATAGAAATTTGGCTAACATTGTATGCATGTGTCATTCTAAAAAACCTATACAATAAGAGCCTACAGAGTATTAAAAAAATAGGCTTAGTTGCCAAAATTTTGGCACCAAAGTTGGTAATAAGATAAACCTTTTTTCGTAGATAGTAAACATTTTGGTAGTTATTTTTTAAAGTAGATTGCATTACAATGCTAATAAAAAATAAGACGGCCAAAAGATGAAATAAATATTGCTCTACCGTTTCGTTTCAAATATTTTGATCAGTTCCAAAAATTTATTGCAAAAGAAAAATCATTGTTCCTCGAAGAACATTTTAAAATAAGAACGACTATTACCAACTTTGATTTGGCTCTGATGAAATCTAATAAAGAAGCTTTAAAAAAGACATCACAAAAGAAAAAAATTAAAAGCAGCCAGTATTTTAAAAAGACAACTATTTAAAATTAGAACGCCTCTCAACTTTTTAACTAAAGAGGTACTACGCTCCTACGCTCCGTTTTTCCTTTGAAAAACCATAATGTAAAGGCTTTGTTGCTGCTAGCATTGACATGAGCCTTTCAATGCACTCGAATCAGCTCATTATGGACTTCCTTGCATCATTTCCTTCAGACTCGGTGTTTTATCAAGTCTAGTTTATTTATATATGGAGTTGTTTACGTCAAAGCATTAAGTTAGAATAGAATGAAGGAAAAAGCTGAAAATGTTAATAAAATGTTTAGTTTTCATCAACAGGTGAAGAAATTTGTTTTAGGCAGTCAGTTTAGTTTAACTTTGTTATTGAAAACTACTTTAATTTTTTGACTAGGTATGTTTGGAAATAATATTAAAAATAATAATGGTCAGACCTCTTGTTTTGAAAAGGCAAACCAGACAAAAATTACCTTTATCTAAGAATCAAATAAAAAATCTTGATAATGGAGTATTGACTTCGGTTTTGGATCGGACTGAAAGTCAAGCCTTTTTTATGTTTGTAGAGTTTAATACTGTTATTTCCAGCTATTGTTGACTTCGCGAAATATGAACAATTTGTATTTGTATTTTCTTTATTATTCAAAACTTATTCTATTCATATTTATAAGACAATTTATAAGACAATTAATAGGTATGGTACTAGTTACAAAATAAACCAAAAGGGTGTGTGAGTCACTCTAGGCACCTCTTATTATTTTTGGACAAAATTACGTTTTTTTATGAAATCGTAGGCATGCGTAAATAAAAAATGTTTACATCGATAAATATCATTAAAAAAAAACCATCAAATTACACACACAAAACGTCATTGTCGGCACATCTCTAACTCCGAACGAAAAGCACAAAGCGCGCCCGCGTTCCGCGACACTTTGTGACGAGTCAGGTTTTAATTAGCGTATTTTTCTTTGTACCGTCAGAATAAGCGTATTTTTCTTTGTAGCGTCTGACGCGAAGTCGCGTAAATTAGCCGCAGATGTGAAGTGCAGCCTTACAATAGTTGTGTGGGCAACTGTACAATCTCGGAGTGGATGCCCTTTGATGGTGACTTTTGTTGACGACTGTTTGTTAAGTAGGTGAAACTCGTGGAATACTTTTTCCAGGAAAATAACTTGAAGGTTAGGTAACTTTAAAATTTGCACCTGACCTCTCACTGGTCGTGTCGGTCTGCCGTCCCATCGTATTATGAGACAGAGGGAACAGCGAGTGCACCGGTGTTTACGTACACACTTGTGCACTATAATATGTCCTGCGCACATGGCTTATCTCCGTGGAGACTGACCGCCGTGGCCGAAAATCGGCTAGGAAAACATCATCATCATCAATTAAGAAATTAATTTAAAAGAACCAATAGACGGGTCAAAATATCGTTATACTTTTGGCGTTTTATGTGTCATCTTTTGGGGATTTAAACAATTAAAGCATGGTCAAATGATAATGGCGATGATTAATGACATTGTCAAAAGATAACATTATAAAGGAAGCAACAACAGTAAAACAAGAAAAATCTGAATGGTGGTTGCACCACAACATACGACAACAAACGAACAAAATTCTAAAATTCTGTTTATAATGAGATTTCATACAGCCTAAGTCGTTCCTTGTGTATTTTTATTTGTATACATATAAAAAAATAAACAATTTGTTCAATTTCAACCGTAGGCATAGCTACGTGTCCTACGTAGGTGCTACGGGCTACGAAAACCGTAGGCATTACTACGAGTCCTACGCGAGCAATAAGGAATCTTTTAAACTTTTGATTATTTTACCAATTTTGCAAGCAACTTTTTGGAAGCCTGGAAGAGATCGCTTCTAAGCGATAATACTGCTTATTGTATTTATTTAAGTTAAGGAATCAAAAAGCTTTAGAACTAGAAAATTAAACACTTAACATTAGAAAAATTAAGCTAAGCCAAATTTTTCACACCCAAATTCACACCCAAATTTTTTGAACATTGCCCTAAGCACTTGAGAAGTTCTTAGGCAATGTTCAAAAAATTCTTCAAGGCTTAATGTTAAGAAGCTATACGGCCCAACAAAGCAGTCCCAACAAACAACGTAAATTATCTCCCAGTCGTTATTCCGAACATTAAACGCACAAAGCTCTATATACATCTTTATGAAACTATGAAATCGTAATGACCATACGTCACGCTGTAAATACCTAACAAAACAATGGAAGCCTGCGACAGAAATTAATATATCATTATGTCAGACCCATGTAGGCTACCCCCACTTGTATACACCCTTCTTGTTCACTCTAGGGGTGTGATTGTATGTTTTGTCCTGGTCTTGGGCGAAAAACTTTGGTATGAGTGTGCGAATCTCACGTGATTGGGATTTGTTAATCTACCCGCAATGCTGGAATGGCTGGAGTTAAAATTCTCTCCTCTGATTTTTAAACTTCAATCTACTAAAAGAACTTTTTTTAGTACTTGTAGTTACTAAAAAGAGCGTAGTGTCTTTCTATAATAGTAAGTGATGTATTTTCGTAATTATGACGTACTTATTAATATGATTTACTATATAACAAGCTTCTGCCCGCGTCTTTGCACGCACTTCACCGGGATAAAAAGTAGTCTGTGTCCGTCCCTGGGATACCGTTTACCTCTCTGCCAAATTTCAGTAAGATCCGTTTAGGCGTGAAAAGGTAACAGACAGACAGAGTAGCTTTCCAGTTTATAATATAAAGCATGGATTTACGTGCGTCCCTATAAACCACATTTCGCATGCACGCTTTGAAGATTTTCTTTTAATTTATTGCTATATCAATACAAATCGACCAAAAATTCATCAAAATTAGTTAATGATTACTTAATTATAAGGATTTTGAATTTGTACGACCATAATATTTCGTCTTCATAAAATGAGACAAGGCTATCAGTTTCCAGTGAGTCATTAGCAAATATTGTACATTATTTTCATACATTAACACTACGAGTTACCATAGTTGATTAAAGAACCTGCCCATAACACTCATTTCCTATTTTTAAACTGCGCAAGAACATGGAAAATATAGCGAGGTACCTATTTACTTAGTTTATTTGGACTTTATAATTTACAATTATTTTACATTCACACTAATATTATATATAAGAAATTTTGAATGAATGATTACTTCTGCACGCCGAAAATACTGAACATATTGAGTTGAAGTTTTGCATAGCTCTAAAACTGATTTAAATCATAGGCTATTTTATCCCATTAATCAGTTCCCATGGTATATAAGTAACCTTTAAAAGTTTCCATAGATACAACGCGAGCGAAGCCGTGGAACGTTTGGCCAGAAACTTGTTGTAGATAAATTAGTAAAATTTGAAGTAGGTATTATGAAAGGTCCATTTTGATGATAGACTATTATTAAGGTTTTATGTAGCCAGATTTTACTAAGCCTAGACTTGCCATGGCTACCATCACGTGGATGGACTATAAGAAATAACACCAACTGTACAGAAGACACCATAAAACATAGCCCTTTCGGTCTCATGTTTCATATTATAAAACACTAACAAGTCATTAGTAAAACTTACATAATAATCAAAGGGCTGATAGAATAGGGATGGGATGAGCCTTCGGTCGGTATTCTGATGCCGAAGAATTAGGTCCTAGAAATTATGCATACGATTAACGAATAACAGCTCCGGATCTGTGGCTTAGTTAAGTTTAATGACAAAGAAAATTACAATTCAATAATAAGAACAAATTAGAACTAGTATTTACAATTGAAACAATTAAGCTAACTGCAGACTGTTGCAAACAATCTACAGGTAGCTCAACTGATCCATATCAATACAGTTTAATTGCTTATTGAATACCAAAATGGAAATATCTTTAAAATCCAGGTATAATTTTTTTTAAATATAACGGTGAAAATATCGATGCCTCACATTCTACACTCATCATTCTACTCTTCTACATTCACTCTAAACCTTTTTAGAATTTTAAAAGCTGTTTAATTACTTCCAGCATATTAAAGAGTAGTTACTACCTATTTGTAAATTGGTTCTTGCTCACAAAAGTATAGGTTTTATATTTAGATTTAATTTCTTGTAAGCTGATTCAGCGATCAAGCACATACATAAAAAGCTAAAGTAAATTTTTGTCTCTTCAAGTTAACAGTGAATAGGTATCTTCTAGATCACCTTCGTGATACATAGTCGTTCACATCGTCGCTTTCCATCAGATAAGATTGTGGTCGAACGAAGGTCTATTGATTATAAAAAATACTCAAAATCGAAAATAGAATTTCTACTGCACTTTTTTGGAGTCCGAACCCACCCCGACCCTAGCAGAGATAATTAGCGTCTCTAATCCGCACCCTTAGCACATGGCGTGATACGCTGCAAGTCATCGCACTGATGGGGGTGAGGTGAATAATTTATTCTTCATGCTGATGACTCGAGTTTGTGATGAAACTTGATGACATATAGGTAGATTTGCAATTTATGCAATCTATGGTGTCAATTCGGCGGCAATATTAAACCGAATTATTTGGACATCACTTAAAATAAATAAATAATGCTGGGCAATCCACACAGCATCATCTAGCCCCAAGCTAAGCAGAGCTTGTGTTATCGATGACTGATATACATACATAATACAATACATAGATAGATAGTTTTTATTATACACAGAAAATACCCAGAACAAATGTTGCCATCGTTTCCTGTAAAATTAAACACAAAGGACACCGACATTTTTTTATGCCGTGAATAGAACTTTATTTGATCACAAACTCGCATGATTGTAAATGACGATATGGCCGATGTATCACGAAGGTCTAGAATACATTTATTCACTATTGTCTTTACTTTTTAGTTTAGTTAAGTAATTGCACCAACAGAACCTGTATTCAATTATTATATGCGATAGCTCATGGCTATCGCATATAATAATTGAATGTCCAACTCGATTTGTCACAAGTGGTGTATTTTGTTGTAGTTCTAGCAAGCTTTAGTTATTTTTAGAGCTGGATATCTATAATTTTTTAGTGTTTTAGTTTCAGTTCTAGCTAGCCGTAAGTTAATTGGCCGAAACGGAATAAACTACTCCGATTAGTACTTTTTTTTTTGTTTAATATATTCTTTATTGACAAAGAGAATAACAATTCAATAATAAAAACAAATTAGAACTAGTATTTACAATTGAAACAATTAAGCTAACTGCAGACTGTTGCAAACAATCTACAGGTAGCTCAACTGATCTATATCAATACCAGTCGGAAGCGAGATAAGTAAGTAAGTATGTAAGTAAGTACTTTATTGTATACGGAATAAAGTACTCAGATATAATACTTTGTTCCGTTTCGGCCCCGACATCTTAAACATCATATAAAAGATATGATGTTTAAGATGTCGAGGTTTTTCTGTTTTCAAGTTACTTTTAGGACATATTACAATTACCAGCTATTTCTCCATAAATAATCCCAAATGATTCACTAGAGTGCCATACCGAAGATTACTTAAAGCACTAAACTATACTAAGCAGTAACTCATAATCACTAATCGAAACGGTCTCAGTCCGCCCATACAAACTTTAATTACACATAATCACCATAAACAAACAAACTAAAGCGAAATATTTCACTAGATATCCGACATTTCTTATCCAACCCACTTTAAACCTTCGAAGGGCAATGGGCCCTCGGAGTGTCATTCATCAGCCAACTTTGTATGTTCGGTCCTCTTATTATTTCCCACCCCAGACTATAAAATTGGACCAAACGTGACAGAGAAATAACGAACAATTTGACTCCTAGTAAACTCCCCCTAAAGTCTAAATTTGTTTGTCGGTATGGATGAAAGTACAGTCGTTTTAAGACATTAATTATCGCCTCGATCCCGTTATAGGGTAAACCCTTTTGGAAATGTTCGTCTCTTGCTGGACACCCTCGGCCAAGGCGCGCAGTCATTAGGAAGCTATATAAATAGTAGGTATGTTGAAAGGTTCGGTTTAATTACGGATTGGATGTTTATATGTTAATCTCCTTTATGTTGCGTCTCACTATAACTACGGATTTTGTATAGTTACAGTAGATAAAATATAAGTGTTATTTGAAACGGTTTGTTCCACGTCCGCCTCGCAGAGTTTTGTCCCACATGCAAAATTCCACGTTCGCCCTACATTATATTCCTTGTATGCCTTGAAATTAGGTTATGGATATTCTCATAATTTTATTCCATGTTCGCCCCATTTTGAGTTCTTGTTTTGCCACGCATGTTTTTGTAATGAATTTTAGTACAGTCAGAATAAACAATTCTTCAAGCATTTAAACATTCTGATGGTCAAGTAATTAAATAATATTTTGGTATTTATGTGTTTCTAATCAGACAGTATAACGAATCTGGTAGAACAAGAAACGAAAGAGATGTTGGCTTCGTACGTATTTTACTAAAATTGCACACCTCGTCAAAAATTCTAACGCATGTGTCCAATAGGAATACTTACAACTCTTTTTACAATAATCTGTAATTCTTTAATTATGTGTTTTAATATACGCACAAAATTTTACTACCAAAAAATCTTCCTATTATAAATATTAGGAATCATGATTATACCCGAAAGATTGGTAGGTACAAGTAATCGAATACAGGTATAATACGCCAACACTTCGTTGCCAGCAGATATCGAAAACTACATTTTCAGTTTTATGGGTATGATGGAGTAGTGCAAATCTAGCGAGCTGTAGACCTAGAGGTCTGCAGCCACCACTAGAGTGGTATCTTCAAATTTCAATACGCTAACACTTCGTTGCCAGATATCGAAAACTACATTTTCAGTTTTATGGCTATGACGGAGTAGTGCAGATCTAGTGAGCTGCAGACCTAGAGGTCTGCAGGCACCACTAGAGTGGTATCTTCACATTTCAATACGCCAACACTTCGTTGCCAGATATCGAAAACTACATTTTCAGTTTTATGACTGTGAAAGAGTAGTACAGATCTCGTGAGCTGTAGACCTAGAGGTCTGCAACCATCACTAGAGTGGTATCTTCAAATTTCAATACGCCAACATTTCGTTGCCAGAAACCGAAAACTACATTTTCAGTTTTATGGCTATGATGGAGTAGTGCAGATCTAGTGAGCTGCAGACCTAGAGTTCTACAGCCAACACTAGAGTGGTATCTTCAAATTTTAGCTAAAAGTGCAGATTCTCAGGTTTATTGAATTTAATATTGAGAATTGTTTATTTGTATAAAATATGTTACTCTACATACTAACAGTTGTTAGGACATCCTTATAAGTACGTAAATATACTTGTGCCAGGATGTCCTGCTCTTCCATACAAATACATGGATTTAATAAATAAACTAAATTGATTATTAATGATTAAGTATTTAAATGCAAATAACAAATAAACTTAATTTATTATGAATTCACAAAAATCAGATATCATAGGTAAAACTAGGAATAATCGTTTTAAGGTAAATTAAAGAAGCGAACAAAAAACCTTTACCCTGTTAGGTTGTTAGTTTTATACCTATTTATTAGAATTACATAATAAATATTATGAGTTACTGACATCATAATAATAATAATTTGAACAAAATTTATCTGTGCAATTATGGATGAGGTGGTACAGACGAACAATTACCGAAAGTATATATAATGAAAGATGGCACGATCGATATTTGTCGAGCGTGTCATCTTCCTGGGGAGACCCTCCGTCATATACTTTCGGGTTGTTCGCACCTTGCTCACTGGCCCTGAAGTTCCGTACTATAAGTACACACCGGCGCCAGTTCTCGAAAATGGCCGTGCAACGCTCTATTGGGACCGATCTATCATTACAGACAGGACTATTCTTGCAAATGAGCCTGATATTCTACTGATAGATCGGTTAGAACGGAGGGCGATGCTCGCTGATGTCACTATACCACATGATGTTAACCTCGTTAAAGCTGAGATAGATAAACTTAGCAAAATCTTGACTTGGCTAGCGAGGTTGTCAGCATGTGGGATGTTAATTCAGCGATCGTCGTCCCGATAGTCGTTTCGGTTAACGGCGTACTAGAGAAGAGCCTCGATCAACATCTCAAGAGACTCTCGCTAGGAAGTTGGATCAAAGGTCAGATCCAAAAGGTGGTACTCCTGGACTCGGCGCGTATCGTCAGGTAGTTCCTCTCTCTGCAGCCCTAGGCACCGGCCACTTAAGGCTAGCTTCGCGGCCGGTGTTTCACCGTTGTGATATATTTTTTACTGTAGAATAGTTTGATAATATTTTATTTTCTATAGTAAAAAATGTATATAATAGATTCAGGCGTTACTTTGCGGAAATCCATTGTAAATATAAGGACGAAAGATATTTAGTAACAATTCTAGTTCAGTTCAGTTTTCAGTTTTCGCGGAATTGTTACTAAATATCTTTCATCCTTATAAGTAAAAAAATATTATATAACGAGATTTTAATTTAAATGATGCGACTTATAATAATAATATTTATTTCTGTAACAAGTTTACAATAAGTTATTCGATGGTTGAGCACCTCATTTAAGTATATAAAACTTGTGTTACAGGATCTCGCTCTTCTATATCAAACAGTTACAGATGACATAAATAACATAGGTAACAAAGAAACATAAAGAAAAAGTTAATTTTGAATCTACATAGTTATATCTAAAGTAATAAAATCTAACATCTATTCTAAGTTAGTCTAATTTGTTTAATAACAAAAAGGTAAAATGTGCGATTAGTGTAAGATGATTGTGAGCGATGTCTTAGGTGGACCTGAGGACACCAGTCTCATAAGAGTCTGGGCAACATGGTACCCAGACTTATTATTATGTTACATATTATATATAATTATTATGTAATATTTATAGCTATAGTAAATATGTGCGTTTGTGTACAATAATACAATGTGAAAACAAGTGTGTTGATGCATAAATTAATTTTTAAATTTAATGTTTAATGTACCATACTTAGGCATAGGATTTGGAGGACTAATATGACAGCTATGTCAGTCTATAATAGGTGCAGACTGAAGAAACTGTACGCTTTGATGAAGGAGAACTCTTATTTTAATCCTAAGCTGCCCTTTGATATGCCTTTTCTAGATTTGACAATTCCTGTGTGAATATTCTAAGTAAAATAATTCAGAACTTACTTTCAAAACTTTCTTGGTTTCTTGACCTTTATAATGCAGACAAATCAAAGAGTTTTATTTATCCACTATCTGCTGCCCGCAGCTTCGCACGCTGTTTTCCAGGATAAAAAGTAGTCTATGTCCGTCCTCGGGATACCATTTAACTCCCTGCCAAATTTCATTAAGATCCGTTCAGCCGTTTAGGCGTGAAAAGATAATAGACAGACGGACAGACAGACAGATAGTCTACATACCGAACTACACACTTTACTTTAGTCTACATACCGAACTACACACTTTACTTTAGTCTACATACCGAAGCGACTGAAATCAAAAATATCACTTTATTTCCGAGTCAGTGTTTAATTATTAAGAATTTGACCTTTTCTAAGTATACATTTATTGTATTTATGGAAATAAAGAGTTTTTGACTTTGACTTTATAGAGTTAATTTTGAATTTATAATATTAGTATGGATTTTCCTCTATCCCCGCTGATTACGTCAAAACCAGTTTTCGATTCTTGCACCATGCAACGATGCATGGAGAGTACTTCAGATATTCGTCAAATAGATCTTTTACGCATACATTCCCCTCCCTAAATTCATAATACAATCATATAGGTATGTATGTAAATTCTATCATCACTCCATCAAAACGAGACATTCTACCTGAATTAACGTGCACTCAAGTGTACTCAAACAAGGGCTATGTAGTGTACTTCAGTATGCAAAATTAGTTCGCCAATGCAAACCCCTGCTAAACCCGTATTAGCTTATCTTTCCGCTTGGCACGCTATAAATTGGTCAAAATCTCGTTGGCTGCTCGACTTTGCCGCGTATACGTTGTAGGGTAGCTGTAAATACAAATTAATGTGTACCCACAGTGTTAAAAAGACAAAACAAATAAACACAAAATGGTAAAATTATACAAAAAGGAGTTCCCGACTACTAATTCTATTGAAAGCAAAAAATACTTGCAAATTTTTCTTCATCTAATTCTTCGTAATACACCCGTAGGTCATTTTGGTTTAACGTAGATATTAGGTCCTTACATATGAAATTGGCGTTTTGTATGGGAGGAACAAAAAGTCGAATATTTTTTAATATAATATATTTAATTAATCAAAGTATGAACCATTATTTTCTATGCACTTTTGCCATCTTATAGGTAGTTCATTGATCCCTTTACTAAAAAAACCAGTCGGACGGGAATCAATAAAATCTTTGAAGGCGATTTGGACTGCCCCATCGGAGTTGAATTTTTTCCCTTGCAAGAAGTTATCCAAATTTCGAAAAAAATGGTAATCTGTTGGAGCAAGGTCCGGGGAGTACGGAGGATGTCTTAGACTTTCCAATTGAAGCTCTTCTAATTTAGTAGCCGTCTGTTGCGCAGTGTGTGGTCTAGCGTTGTCGTGAAGCAGCAGTGGCGTGGAGCGATTGACCAGCCTAGGTTGTTTAGCCGCTAGCTTTTCCATCATGGTTTGCAATTGCTGACAATAGACATCAGCCGTAATAGTCTGGCCAGATTTGAGAAAACTGTAATGAACAATACCGGCACTAGTCCACCAAACGCTTACAAGTAACTTTTTTGGGGTTAATTTTCGCTTGGGGCAGGATTTGGCTGGCTGGGCAGGATCCAACCATTGCGCTGAGCGCTTCCGATTATCGTAAAGAACCCATTTTTCATGACAGGTAATGATTCGGTTTAAAATACCTTCATTATTGTGCCGGTTTAGTAATGTAACGCAGCAGTCGACGCGCGTTTGCCGGTTTGCTTCAGTCAATTCGTGAGGTACCCACCTTTCAAGCTTTTTAATCTTCCCAATTTGCTTCAAGTGAATTAAAACAGTTTTATCACTAACATCGCAGCCTGCAGCTAACTCGGACGTGGTTTGCGATGGATCCGCTTCCACAATAGCCTTCAACTCTTCATTATCAACTTGAGTCTCAGGCCGTCCACGGGGCTTGTTCTGCAGGTCAAAATTTCCAGAACGAAAACGTTGGAACCAAAAACGAACTGTGTTTTCTTTTGCAACACGACCGCCATACACATCATTCACCCTTCGAGTTGTTTCCGCAGCACTAGTGCCACGGCGGAACTCGTACTCGTAAATAATGCGATATTTTAAGTTTTCCATTTTGTAAAATGAGTGACGCAAACAGAAAAAAACAGAAGAAAACAAAACAAATGAATGACGATCATCGAAGCACAAATACATGAGTCTATAGCTGTACAAATTTGAATTTGGAATTCCTTACCAAAGAGGAGAAATTTGTGATTAAAGTGGCCAGTACGAAAAACGCCAATTTCATATGTAAGGACCTAATATATTATGGTAAGATCTGGACTAATTAATGCTTCCGTTTCCTGTATGGTGCCGGCTTAGAATTTGCACCACCCCAACTCTTCCCGTGGGTGTTGTAAGAGGCGACTAAGGGATATCCATCGGGGGTGGGCAGCAGCGCCTTCTGCAGAACAATTCTACTGCGATCCCCCACTCGCATGCCCAGCGTGGGGATTATGGACCATTACCCCCATAAGATAAAAGCGGGCAGCAATGGGGCGCTTATCAGGAGGAGGCCTGCGTCCAGCAGTGGACCAATATAGGATGTAGAAGTTGAGGATGCTTTCAAAAGACTTTTAGTTTTGAGAATGAACTACTCCGTGTTGCACATAGTTTAATTCAGTAATAGATTTATTCGACATACAAAAAATTCACGAATAAACAAATTAACTTTGAATTAATTTTGTTTACCATCAAATGAGATTATGACCAAACGATAGCCTGTACTTACCTATGCATAAAATGTGTTAAGTACCCTGTCCAAAGTTTTTTTATTACAGCTTCAAACACAAGACTCATTGTCACCCTACCACTAAACAGCAACACACCCGTTCATGTTAAGCCAGCAGAAAGATAATAATCGTAACTAACAATATGTCGAACCAGATTACACCTATTTGTTTATGTGTGTGACTGTACTGATTTATCACTTTTGACTAGATTTGACGTCGAGGGTAGTCATTATTGGTTGTTCAGATGTAAATCATCATCATTATTGGAATTTGATTCCATAAAGGATGGTTTGTTCGTATGTCGGCACTTACGTAGATGACTTGAAAGGCCTATCTGGAACGACGTATATTTTGAATTATCAAGACGTGATAGAGACTTAAATTTGAGAGTTAAATTTTGTATTGGATTCCTCTAGCTAGAGGCTAGAAGCGCAAATCCATAAATGCAAAAGTAACTGTGTCTGTCTGTTTGTCTGTCTGTCTGCATGCCTGCCTACCTGCCTGTCTGTCTATCTGTCTGTCTGTAGGCCGCGGACAGAAGCTAGTTCCATATAACCGAACTAAAGACTCTGATTTATAATTTTTGACGTCGAATATACTCCTAGGGTAGTCAATATTGTTGTTTATATAACTATTGAATTATTTATCTAAGATAGTTTGATTTGATTGAGTACTTCGGTAAACAGAAAGTTCGTTTCGATATTATTCATAAGGTTTCTTGGTTATTGGAGTTATATTATTGCCATTTACTTAGTAAACGGTCCTAAATCCAACGCCAACGTCTTAAAAATATTGTCTATAAAGACATTTATTATTTATATAAGGTTGATATTATGCGTATGTACCATTCGGAGCGAGCATGATACGTTACGCCGTGTGCTAAAATACGTCTCGCTGCTCGTCGGGTGCTTCTTTGCCAACTTTCTTTGGTACTGACTGCACGAACACTATATGACGCCCAGTAACACAGGTCAGTACCCGGCTTTAGGGAGTCAAAAATGTCTTAATCCCTCATACCACCCACTTAAAGTGGCCCTAGTCAATGTTACTTCGTTATTCGGATAAATTGGTTATAAAATTAATAAAATTAAAATAATCAAACGCCTTCTACCTTCCTTCTACCTTATTTATTTTTTAAAAATTATAGAAAATAAAAGAAAACATTTTATAATAATCCAAACTAATATTCTAAATTCGAAAGTAAATCTGTCTATCTGTTACCTTTTGACGCCTGAACGACTGGACGGATCTCAATGAAATTCGGCAGGAAGGTATATATATCCCGGGGACAGACATAGGGTACTTTTTATCCCGGAGAAGAGCGTGCGAAGCCGCGGGCAGCAGCTAGTAATAATATATAATATTATTATGAAGATAGAAACAACATTGTACTACTATTCAAAAACCAAACAACGTTCTTACAACCATGAAAAGTTGAAAACATCCCCAAGTGCGCCATGAAGCCAAATTAACCTACAGATTTTGGACAACAGTAACACCATTTATTATCAAAAAGTACAAACTAACAAACTTAAGATAAGGCCCACCCCATCCTTACAAAGTAATCTTTACCCTGCCCCCTGAGGAACTTGCGAGCAAGTTGGAATAACTTTAGAAGACCAAGGGCTGTTTAGAAAGGACCCCAAGTTTCACCCGACTCTGAAATATTAATTTAGTTTCGTAGAATTGTGTATGAGGTGTGCTTTCTAGATATTTGCTAATGGCCCGGATTGGGACGCGTTATTGGGAACTTTGTATCGGGAATGAAATTGTAGCTTAGCGAGTTCCGACCAATGGGTAATTTTTCATAAATGCATATAAGTTTGTGACACACAATAAAATTTATAGTCACAGAATTACAGAGACGTTAATAATCAAATTTAAATGCACTTTGATCTGCCACTATAGACGTATCTTTATATAATTATATTACCAGTTACCATGCTGGTATGTTACTTTTATACATGACTAGCTGCTGCCCGCGGCTTCGCACGCTTTTTTCCGGAACAAATGGTAGCCTATATCCGGTCCCGGAATACCATCTACCTCGCTGCCAAATTTCACCGAGATCCGTACAGCCGTTCTTGAGTTATAAATAGTGTAACTAACACGACTTTCTTTTGTATATATAGATAGATTAGTTCCAGGTCCAACTTATAATAATCTCATTGTATTGTGATCCGTGGAGTGGTGGCCCTGGAGACTTGCAGTTACAGGTTTTTCTAAAACCTATAGCAAGCTCCAGCCTCTCACAATACAGGTTTAAATATAGGTCTCTGTGCTTATAATACCTAAATTTTAAGTAAGTAAACCTATTGTGTAAAGAGGAATTAAATAAATTGGTATTATTATTATAGTTATGTAAAGTGTCTAGTAAGTCCTACGATGTCTATCTACTAGAAGCTATAAGATATTATCAAGTAAATTATATTTTTATACATCAAGTTAACCTAGTTAGAATAGTGATTAATATAGTTTTACTCAATTTAAGTACCTACATATTATTATAAACAATTTTTTTGTAACTTAAACAACATTGTTAAAGTAAATACCTTTATCGTATACTTCGGCCGTTCAGAGAATGCGTTCCTGACACGTCGCGAGTAGTCGCTAAAATATAAATTTTAAATGATTCCGCCAATTTAAAACGAAAATAATCTTAAAAATAACGCGGCTTCATCTTGGAGGAACGGTAACGAACTCAGTGTTATGTTGTGCCCATCACTATTTTTTTTTTAGTCGTGACTAACTGATAGGTGTCGAACGCATTCTCTGAACGGCCGAAGTATAATAGTAAGTGACTGTTTTGTTTAATCACTATAAGTACCTATAGATAAGCACTACTGTCACCTGAAACACAGGATTAGGTATTCCTCCTTCAGGCTAAATTGTTATACTTAGCTATATTTATTCGTTTAGTGCACTAATGCGATGATGATGATGCTGTGTGGATTGTCCAGCATTATTATTATTATTATTATTATTATTATAATGTATTGTCTATTTACGCTTCTATGAATACATTTTATTTTATTATGATTATAGTGAAAATCATTCAAGCAGTCGTTTCTACTCGAAAATTTGAAGTGAAATCCTGGAATGACCATTGTCCTACCGCGTAGTCCAATCAAGCGCAATTAAACGATCTTAAAAGGGGTTAAAATGTGATATATATGTTATTCCAGGTCTAGAAAAACAAAAGAAGAAGAAGAGAGAAGTAGATCTATGCAAAATTTCAGCTAGACCTGTTCAGTAGATTTGGCGTGAAGCGGTAATTAACATCCAAACCTTCGCATTTATAATATTAACTTGTTTCTGCGGGCAGGCTTCGCACGCTCTGTTTCTATGGAAACGTTTAAAAGTTATTTCTATTCCATGGGATTTTTTTATGGGATAAAACGTAGCTTATGTTTTATTCTAACTACATCTATGCAAAATTTCAGTCCGATCCGTTCAGTAGTTTTGGCGTGAAGAAGTAACAAACATCCATCCATCCATCCAAACATACAAACTTTCGTATTCATAATATTAGTGTGAGTGTGTGTGTGATGTAAATGTGACTTTACCATTTTTCATCCGCTCTTTCTTAGATCATTTAAACTATTAATTAATTATTTTAACATTTTTATTGACGACCGATGTGGCGCGACGGGCGAAGGTCCGCCTGCGACGCAGGAGGATGCGCGTTCGATTCCCACCTTGGAACAACTGTTTGTACGATCTGCAAATATTTGTTCCGGGTGTTCTGGGTATTTTCTATGTATAGTAAAATATCGGTCTATGATAGATTAGATAGATTATTGCTTTATTGCACCATCAATACATAAAAGATTTAACAAGAACTTAGTACTAACTATACCTAGTGTGGTACAATCAGCGGCCTTATCGCTAATAGCGAATTCTTCCAGGCAAAAAAAAATATCTATCCATGTAAATGAATCAGTATCAGTCATCTAGTACCCATAACACAAGCTCTGCTTAGCTTGGGGCTAGGTGATGCTGTGTGGATTGCCCAGCATTATTTATTTATTTTAAGTGATGCCGACAAAACCTAGTCCCCCCAAGTATGATAGTTCACTACCAAACACTAAGCGAGCGCCATTGCGTAGGTACAAACTACCCTACGCACACATACACAGACACTCGGCAAATTTTCAACATGGCTCGCAAAGTTAAGGGGTGGACACACTACTACACTCGTGTCCTTCCTTTTGATTGCAATTAATTCGGGAGAGGGGGTGGGGTGACTCCGTTCGGCCAATGCGCAGGGTCGAACTTAGTTGGCAACTTCGGTTTGGTGGTCGTTAGTGTTTTGAAGTTTTGTTTCGGATGTTCTGTAGTTTGAACAAAGGAGGGAAAGATGATTATGATCGTGCTTGTAACATTTTGATGCAAAAGGGATAGTTTTCTTTTTTTTTTCATCATTTGCGAATTTACTTACCTCCACTTTCTAGTGCCAATGAAATAAAAATTCTTGCGCTATTTTAACAAATTTTCTTCTGTGCGGTTATTTAACAATGAATTGTATTTACTACAGGCATAATTCTCCAAGAGATCTAATTTGTTCTCTAGGCTAGGCAGTGAATGCCTAAACCAGCGCTATGAATTGCTTACAACTACGGTTGAACAACTGGATATATTGGCACAACAACATATTAAAAACATTGGCAAAGGACAAGTTATCAGAATAATCCAAAGTTCGTCTCTGGACAGCCGCTGTTACGTCGTGAAAAATACGCAGACATTTTTAATCTTTGCTATAACCTGTTGTAGGATATTTGCTAGCTCGTAGAATAACAGTAAACAAGAATTTGTGAAGGAATATCTGAGTTTTAGATAAATTTGAGTTCAAAAGGACCATTGGTTTGGTATATTGTAAATTAATATTATTATTATTAATATTATTTGTAAATTAAGTAGGTACACAGTACCTACTTAATTTGTACCTAAACATTTCCCAAGCCCACAAATTAAAAAAAAAAACACGAGTTCTTTAAGACAACAGTTGGTCGATTCAGATACAATGTATTCGTGAGTGTATCACCCATACTATATTCGTTGCTCATTGGTTCATTCCCTTTTATTTTTTTTTTTCTTTAATTATTTTTTATCCTTCATCTAAATACACTCACGAATATATCTGCATCTCTGACCTCCACTATACAAGAAGATACTTGTTTAAAAGAAGTCAATGATCGGAAAATCTGTACAGATATTTTCAAATCTAATCCTATTAAAAATATTCAATAAACGAAATGTATATAATAAATAATATTAATTGTTAAGCTATAATGTAAGTAAATAATACTATTTCTGTTCTGACCTGTAAATAAGTTGTTAAATTAATGTTTCTCTTTAACTCTATCTCAATCTATTTCTCAATTATTCAGACAAAAATATTATTAATCTCAACCCTTCCATTAAAGTTGACATGACACTAATATTCTGACCTGCAAATAAACATTTACCTTCACAATGCAGCATCCCTAACCCGACCTTTCATGCACCTGACCACAGAGACCAGATCAAACTGGTTTCAGGTTCATCTCAGTGAGATGTCATGACCTCATCTCGGTACAGTTGGGGTACATACATAATCGTTGAAGGGTCAACGTACCTAATTGGAAGGGTAGGTACGGTATGGTTTAGTTGGTAGATAACCTTTATTAACGGGTACTTAACGCGTATCGTGCCCACGATCGCTGCTACGCGAAGGTAAAATACAAAACTAGACACGCGTTACGATAATAATCATGAGTAGCAAAACTTAAAAAAAATTCTTGGCTCCGCTTGCATAAGGACTGTTAGGCTAATCCATGATGATGATGTCTTCCTAACCGAATTTTGACTAGGGCGGCCAGTCTTAAGGGGCGAACCTATAACTGGTTTGGCTATCAAACAAGGCATAGATCTCAGTACTTAAGGAATCCCCGTGGTAAAAAACTTGAATCACATAAAATTCAACATTTTTTCTTTGGTTCCTAGAATGTGAAAACACAATTGAGAAAAAATACGATAAAAAACATGAAAGTGCACTGTTTCGCACATAATTTTGTCGAGATTTCAGGAAGACTGTGTATTCAAATGACTTATGTTTTAATTCGTAGATTATTACTTATTATATGGTTCCTTGAACCAGTTTCCTAATTAGTTGTGTAGTTTTCTTGTAAATAAGCAAAAACTTGATGTTTGCGCCTACGCCGTTCCAAAAACGTATGCTCTGTCCCGTTCCTATGAACGCAAAATCCTATGCCTATCCTTTTCACAAAATGGCGCGCATTGCGCCTTCTTATCGGAGACTAGATAAGTGCGTGGGACATGCTATAGCCAATCCCTACTATCATAAAAGCGAAAGCAGTTCTGTCTGTGTAACTGTTCCACACACACCATAACGGCTGAACGTATCCAAATGAAATTTGGCAGGGAGGTAGACATTTTTAGTTTACTCCGGAAAAGCGCATGCTAATGTACGGGCATAACCTAGTCGTATTTAAATTCGACGTATTTGTGTGGTTTGGCAACTCTCTAAAACTTATTTAGCTGCAAGAATCTTTTGAATGGTTCTATACTTATCATCGTCATACACCCGTCCAGGGTTGCACGAACACTAATTAAAAAAAACAATTGAATTAAACCCAAGCTCAAATATCAGCCATTGTTTGAGAGGAACAGAAAAACTAAACTTATTTTTACATCAACCAACTTGAAGATGGAACAAACGGGGTCCTGTTGATATTTTTGTTTAAAATATTTTTATATATATAATAAAATATATAATATAAAATATATATAAAATATAATATATTTACATAATATATTTTATACAAAATATAATATAAAATATATTTATAAATATTTTGTTTAAAATATTTAGTAATACTTATTTAAGACTATAACATTTTTGCGTTAGGAAAAATAAATTGGTATTCAACTTTCAGTCTTCGTAATAAGAATCATGCGCTATGAATCATTCATCGTATGGCACACGTACGTTGGTTTGACTGCATACCCTAAGGCAGCTTCCAAGTTCCAACTGTCTGGCTGGGATATTAATGCCTCGGACTATAGTGATCAATGTGTACTATCTCTGTACGTGCTTTTTGGACAGGCTAAAATACCTATCTTACTTATAAAGAGCTTATATGTTGAAAACAGTTTCGGCTTGTTTAATCTTTGCAGTTCTGAAGCAAGAAAATGGCAGGTAATTGAATTCCCGTAACAAATTAATTCATAATTGCCACGATTTTGACTAGATGTAGATAACTAGCTTTTGTCCGCAGCTTCGCACGCAGTTTACTGGGATAAAAAGTAGCGTATGTCTGTCCCTGGGATACCGTCTTTCTCCCTGCCGAATTTCATTAAGATCCGTTCAGCCGTTTAGGCGTGAAAAGGTAACAGACAGACTGACAGACTGAATTACTTTCGAGTTTATAATATTAGTATGGAGGTTTGGATATATTTAATAACTTCAACAAGTCTTACTTCGAGAATTTTTCATAATATAGTGTTTATTTGTGGATAGGTAGATAATTTTATGATATTGAGCAAGATTTGGTGATTTTTCCATGATGAAAAATATCCCATCTTATGTGCTATTGACCAAATAATTGTTTAAAAAAAAAGTAAAAACCCTTTCGAATTACTTTATAATATTTTAAACTGATTTTTAAGTTTTGTGGGACCAATAGTAATTCCAAGGAATAAAATGGGATCATTGTCTATTTATAACCAAAAGAATACCAACTTATCAAAATGGATCTTCAAATAGCGGAGAAATCGGTTTAAAAAAGGTGTATTAAAACATAGATACATATTTACAGCCGAACATAGAACTTTTGAAGGCGGTTGAAAGCCCTGATGGTGTCATTTTAATTTTGACTAGCTGATCCGACAGAAGTCCTGTCTTAACTATGTTAATTGATATTTTCTAATTTGCAACTTTCTTATTTTTTAGGGGTTCCGTACCCGAAAGGTCAAAACGGAACCCTCTGTCACGTGGCTATATCTCATGAACCGTAAGAGGTAGACAGTTGAAATTTTCAGTTAATATGTATTTCTCTTGCCGCTATAACAACAAATAATAAAAATAAAATAAATATTAAAATTAAAGGGACCCCAATACAACAAACGTGATTTTTTTGGCTATTTTTGCTCTTAATTTGTACTCTTGAACTACAATAGGTAGACACATAAAACTTTCTATAACTAAGTATCACTTCAACTGTAATAAAAACAAATAATAAAATAAAATTACTTAAAAAAAGGTTTAAAAATTTTGTATGTACTTTGTGAACGAAATAAAAAAACATTTGTACTTGTTGTTGTATTGTTAAAAATAAAATTTAAAATTTAAAGGGGTCTCCGAACATGCACTTGGCGGTTTACTTCTTTTAAAAGAAGAAGGTTCTTTTTTTTTGGTTCTTTGTTTCCAGACAATAACAAACACAACAAAAAAAAACATCGAATTCGGTCCAGCCGTTCACGCGCGATGAATTAACCAAGGGAAATAGGGAATTATTTTTATATATAAAAGAAGATAGATATTCAAATGTTGTATTTGGAAGAGCTCTGCTCCAGTCAAGCCTACGTTCACAGAGCTTGCTCAAAATGCACATTGACCGTTATGTACAAGACCCCAACAACAGCGAGCCACCATGAATACCGTACCCTTCAGGACCATGCAGCAATTATTCAAACAGAATAGTTTAGCAGAAAGGATTGTGAGCACCCACCCCAAACCAAAACATCGTATAACAAAACTCGAGCATACCAAAAAGACCCGTATTGCTAACAAAATTTGGCGAAATTTGCCGTGAATTTCGCGCGGTGGTTGTGGTGAGTTTTGCGCGAAATTTCAGTATATTTAGAATATTTATACATTTGTAGGTGAGGATGAGGCCTCGGTAGGTAATAGGTACAGTGATTTAGTGCGAGTGTCGGTGATTTTAATGTAATTAGTCTGGACGGATGTTCCTGCTGCTTCCGGTAATTTGGCAAAACGATATGAATTGGCGGAAGAGAAGAGTTTGACATTTTGGAACAGAATGGAAATGTGCAATTCGTACGCCTTAGGTTTAATAGGTGAAGACTTGGTATATATTTCTGTCGTATTATATCGACAAAGCCTAGAATATGAACTCGTACTCAGGTATAAAAATGTGTTGCTGCGCTCCTTATAAATTCTACATAAAAGAATGTTGTTATTGCCAAAACTGATAAATGAGTAAATAATGCTGGACAATCTACACAGCATCATCTAGGCCTAAGCTAAGCAGAGCTTGTGTTATGGGTACTAGATGACTGAGAAACCAATGATGAATGACTCAAATGGCGTATTTTTATTTACACTTCGTCGCATACCTACAAAGCTGCTAGAATAAACTAGTTGTTGAATAAAATAGAGTGTAACTTCCCCGTATGTTAGCAAACTTACACAATAACATTGCTTAATTATTCATTTTAGTGTTAGTGCCTATTAAAACGAGTTGCGTAAAATATCAAGAGCAGACCCAAATTCTGCAAATACCTTTATTTGGAAGTATGGAGGTGACTTTCCCAACGCAGACATTATTTGGGGTTTGCCCGCAAAAACGATTTTAGAAACTTAGACAATGTATTTTTTTTTATTAAGTTATTAAAAATTGAAATTGTTTTTATTAATTTATTATTATTTCATTTTAATTTTACATATCATTTATTTAAAATATCGTTATAACCTACATCTTTTTACTATAGAAAACTAAATACTATTTTAAAACTATTCTACAGTAAAAAATGTATCAAAACGGTGAATCACCGGCCGCGAAGTTAGCCTCAAGGGGCCGGTGACTAGGGCTGCAGAGAGAGGAACTATTATTTTAATTATTATTACTTACATTTTTACGGGATCATCATGCTATGGCAGCTTGTCAACTCTATTTGTGAGTAAAAACAAGGTATCCCTAGCAGCCCAACCAATAACCCATACCTATAAGAAATTACAAAAATTAACAAAGGTACAAAATTTGTTTTAAAAGTACCTTACACATTCCTGTTTGTTTGGATACATACGATACAAAGCACCAATAAGACAAGAAAGACCTCCATTAATACTTTATAAATATATATTTTAGTGAACATTTTTTTGTTTTTGTTTTGGATCAGTTGAGCTCCCTGTAAATTGTTTGCACCAGTCTGCAGTAAGCTAAATTGTTTCAATTGTAAATACTAGTTGAAATTGTTTGTGTTATTTGATTGTAAGTTTCTTTGTTATTAAAGGTAATTCTAAGCATCATATTATGACTAATAAGTATATCATTTATTTATTTCTTACTCACAACACAAGCTCTGCATAGTTTGAGATGATGCTATGTGAATTGTACATAGCTTTTTGTTATCTACCGATAAGCTAGCTGCAAAAGTATTTTATATAACACAATCTGATCATATAAAAGCTCAAACTATGTTGAAAGCCTACTCCACACAACAAAGCCTAGCTTTTGCTTGTACGAGTGAAATTGTGAAAACGGGCAATGACCATGCGGAATAGTGAACATCAAAATTCCGAGCGAATTGTAACCATTAGAAGGTTCGCTACATAACACTGACTCATGGAGGAAGGAATTCTTATTGGTCAATGTTTTAATTAGAAATGTTGCTTTCTTATTAGATTATTATTTAAACCAGCTTCTGCCCGCGGCTTCGTTTCAACCTATAGCTATAATAACTTATGCTGAGTCGAACGCCATTTTGTAGCTTTAAGGTATTTTATATGTGGGTAATATTATTATATAGTTATATGGTGTTGGTTATTTAATTAGTTTCAGTACATATTATAGTTCTCAGCTACAAATAACGTATATCTTTCTTTATTTTATTTTACCGGGATGAAAAGTAGCCTATGGCCCTGGGATACCGTCCCTGGGACACAGAGGTAGATCTCCCTGCCAAATTTCATTAAGATCCGTTCAGCCGTTTAGGCGTGAAAAGGTAACAGTCAGCGTTTCTTTCGAATTTATAATGTTATGGATTGATAGATGTGATTTGAGGTTAAGGTTAGCCTTTACTATAAAAGCCGAAGGAACGTAGACGGTAGCGCATTCATTTCCGGTAACGCTGTCATGGCCATCTGCGGTCAACAGATTAATAGTCATTCTTTTACAAGTCGTTGTGCTGTTCGGACGTCCACTCTCGTGTTTTGTTGTCGTTGCAATAAGGACCTTGGTGTAGTTGAATTATTGAATTTCTAATCGTTTTGGTTAATTGATTTTCCTTTGTATGAGTAAAATCTTTTAGGTTATGTAAATTGTGTTTTTTTAAGTAAATTGGTTTCTGAATGCTAACAATATATGTATATTAAAAATATTTATTTTATAAAACAACCTTTCGACTCAGGGAATCTATAAACTCACTTATACACTTGTACACATACCTACATGTTAGTATATACATAGTTACCATTTTCCGAGTTTTGTTTAAGGCCATGTTACTAAAAATACTTTGACGATCTTGAAAAAAAAATATTACCTAGTATTAAGTACTTAATATTTTTCTAGTTAAAATGGTATTTTCTGAAACTCTTCGAGTCGGCTCTATGAATCGATGGAAATGAGTACCTAGGTACCTATTTTAAAAACATGTTTGGGTAAAAGTTATCAGTACCCAAATAACTAAACGTTACTGTGATGCCCATAAATCATCATCATGGCAATATTTCATAACAATTACCATAAACTTTCTGCATACTATTATCAGTGTAAGTTTAACACTTAACACCACCAGAAACTCAAAAAACGGTTTCACATACCGCGTCATGTACCAGAAATTATGAGCGAGAATGACCAGGCGGAATGTCAACCGCCAAAATTCCCGAGGGGGTTTCTCCGCCCCACACCCCGGGAGAAAGGTATGTACGAATTAGAAATGCAATCGTAGTGGGATGTTTCGTCGAGGTACTCGTAGTTTAGGGTTAAAATTGTATTGTGCTCCTACAGAAATTGTTCTTTCTGTGTTTAAAAACTAAATGTTGAACAAAAAATTAATTTGGATATGCTAACACGTTTTGTAGCTATTCTCGGCACTTTGGCTGGCACAAATTTTATTAGATGGAATTTAAAAGTACTAAATAGTACAGAAACACTCATTCCTTATAGTTGTGTGGTAGAATAAACTATTGTTTAGACTTTTTTGAGGTTGACAAATGTTAATTGTATTTTTGTTTATTTTTGTTTTAGAGGCCTAGTGATATTATAAATGTGAAAATCAGTGTTTCCATCTCTTACCCTCACGACAAAACGGCTCAACGGATCTCAACTAAACTTGGCATGTAGATAGACTATCCCATATCCCGGAAAAGGACAAAAGTTACTTCTTATTCCGGAAAAAATCGTGCAAAGCCGCGTACGGAAGCTTGTATAAGATTTACAAACTTATTGTGCTCAAAACTTACCTTAGTCACAGATTTTATAATACTACACTAGCCTTAGTTAAAGAATAGTTTAATATTTAATTTTACTGTCGTCTACCTTCAAAGCTTGTTCGATTATGTACTATTTGTGTACTAATAGTACATAACCATCACATAAACACACATAGATTAATTAACAAAAAGGGCTGGTACACACGCCGCGTTCAGATTGCGGCGGGCGGACCGCCATGATTAACGACCGACCGTTCCTGTATCGCATGATTAATACGTCGCATTGTGCGTGCTGTTTGTATGTATACAGCCTTACAATACTAGTGTGTGCTCGTGATTCTATCCGTGGAGATTTTTCCTTTAAGAGGGCGCATTGCACGCCATTTTGTGAAAAGGATAGGCTAGGCATAGGATTTCGCGTTCTTAGGAGCGGGACAGTGCATACGTTTTTGGAACGACGTAAGCGTAAGAATCAAGTTTTTCTTGTTTACAAGAAAACTACACAACTTATTAAGAAACTGGATCAAGGAGCCATATAATTAGTAGGTACCTACGAATCAAATTATAAATCATTTCAATAGACCGCTTAGTTATTCAAATAACAATAAAACATGGAGCAGATCTAACCTGTTTTATATAAGGGCTGAATCAGAGTCAGTCAGTAGCAGAGCTTTCTGTATTCATATTAGTGTATATACGCATATGAACATGACAAAAATTAATAGCTAGATGTATGGTGTAATCGTGTGTGAGCTCTGCATTTGAATGGCCTTCCTGCTCCACAATTACCTCAGCGCTGGGCGAATGGTAAACAATAGGATTAACGGAAAGCAATAGTTTTGGATTATTTATTTATTTGTGACGTCAGCATATTTGGTCATTTACACTTTAGGTTACGATACATTTTAATGAATGAAAGTAAGGAACTACATTGATTTTGCGATAAAATTTTGAAAATAACACTATCGACGGAAATGTGTACAAAAAATCACTCAAACTTTTTTAATTATAAGGTCCTTGGCTACCTTAACTAATTCTAGTTATGGACTTTGATTGATCCATTTTGTGTATTGTAAAAGATTTAGCGTTATATACATATTTATTCACCATACCAACCGAAAATTACATTTCCGTTTTACAGCGGCTACGAAACGAAATCAAAACTAAAAGTCGAAAAAAATTATTCACATACAGATCCTGGAGTAATTAATGTAGTTCTTCAAACTTGTTCATAAACACATATTATTATTTTTATGTCCCACAAAAGCGGACAAAGGTTCATCAGTCAAGTTTTGTTACGGAAATAAAATCATGTAGACTCAACACCTCCATCATGTGAGTTACATTAATCATTCCCGCGCTACTATTTGTATCGCGTCTGTGGAGACATGCCTTTATTATGAGGCCAAATAAAATAATATGTATTGAGTAAAAAAAATAAATACTTGTCAGTATTTCTTTAGTTCGGTGATGAGTTAGTTTTAGATTCAAAGATTTTTTTATTGAATTTCATCTAGTGGTTTATTGGAAATTAATTTTTGGATAGAACCTGCCCAACAGCTAGCTAAGCTAGCTATGCTCAAGCGCAGCGTAGTCACTCACTGGTCGCTGGCGTGATCGGTGACTCACTTGTATACAACTTCACACCGCGCCTTACAGCTACACGAAAACAGGACGTACGGCGCCACCGCTGTGTTTTGTGCGTAACTGCCTACCGTATTTACAAATATATCTATACTTATTGCTATTTTTAGAGAACCCTAGTGTAATAATAACTAATAACTTAGGATGTAAGACACTATTAACCAAAAATATGTAATCTCTTTGATAATAAACGATATCTATCTATCTATCAAAAACAACTCAAAAAATTTAAAAGTTGCTAAAATAAACAATGAAGCATTTGTAAGTCCTTAAGCTGTGTGCAGTCCCTATGGCCTTCCAGGCCCCTACATTTCTATCTTAGTTCTCCACTAGGTATTATAGTTTTAACAATGGTCGTGTGACGCCATTAGTTCGTCCAAGGTGTCCATCCATTAGCATCTCCCATCTCTTTCATATCTACCTCTCTCGCTCACACCACCCACACCCTATGGGGGTCGAAAAAGGGCTATTATTATTTGCATTAGGTGTCTACGGTATGAATTTTAGAACCCTCTTATTATTTCGGGGTGTGATTTAGCGAGTGAGATTTCTTGTTTCATTACCAAAAAGTAGATGCCATTTTGAAAATTGTTGGGTAAATTTTCGGCCATTGAAAATCTTATATCATTTTTGCTGAGTTAATCAGAAATGGACTTATAACAACACTTAGGCCCGCTTCCATAATACAAGCCTTAAATTTTAATTTCAATAACAACTTTTTTTAGTGTAAATTATTAAAACTTAAATTCTATTTTCCTTCGGTAAAAAACCGGTAGGTACCTAGGAATTTCTTGTAGAGGCAAGAAATTGCTTCCGCTAAAAAACAAGGTATAAAAGGTGAGAAAACACAAAACAACACAAAATCCAGGGGCTATGTCCAGAAGGTCCTTTGAAAGTAGTTTGCTCATTATTGCTGCGCCCTCGTGTGTAAGGAATTCCACTTTCAAGTTATCTGTTCGCAGAGAAAATTCTGGAAACTTTTGTAGTTTATTTATAATGATAGTTGGCAATTTGTATTGCGCTGGGCTTTACCTTTCTTTTAGAATTGGGCCCAAATTGTTCAAGGCAGTTTATTTTTCTAACTGGATTAATATACTATTCTTAGCTTATGATTAAAAAAAATAGTACCTACTTTCACTTTACTGAAGTAAAGGGAAGGTAGGCACGAGAACAATTATTGTTCTCTTGATAACTAACATTGGATATTTATTTGTTTTATTGATCTACATTTTGATCATCATATTAATTTCCGGCTTCCAAAATAGATTAACATCTGAAGTCATTCTAGAGGGTAGAGGAAGTTATTATAGAAAGTTCAGCCTTCGTTACGTTCGTTAGATTCGATGTACGCGTATGTGGGCGGTAATATTGAGATTTCAGTTAATTTTTTATTTTGAACAACCTGACTACTATAATAGACTAGACAACTAGTCTAGTAGTAACTAGTGTAATACCTAGTACCTAGTAGTTGTTAGTGTTTAAACCTAACCTTCGTTCTTGAACGAGCTACCATTGTCTACGAAATCAGGGTTTAACCTAAATTCGTTCGTACCTATTTAATACTTAGCCTTTAAGTGATTTTTTAAGACCTTTCACATTGTATTAGGATAGCAAAATAAATACTCGAATACACTTTAATTTGCAACCAAAAATAGACAAAAAAAAATTATACTATGACGCAAGATAAACATGGATAATAAAAATACAGAACATGAAGACAATGAAGTTATTTTATATAGATAATAGTTACTAAATCATGAAGAAGCTGGTGCCAGTGAAAGGAGGTCTAACGTGTGATCCAAGGCTAATTATGATGACGTTGATGATTCCAAATATTATTCAGTAAATATTAATCTAACAAATACCTATAAGATAGTAAGATCATGTGTTTGACTACTCTATTCGACTTATAAGATTAAACTCAACTAATAAGAGTGTGAAATCTTACAAGATGTCAGTCTACCTTTTCTATTACATGTTGGTATATGAACGAGATAACATAGTACAAAAAAAATGCTGAACATTAAACACAACATCATCTAGCCCCAACCTAAGCAGAGCTTGTGTTGTGAGTACTAGATGACTGATATGCTTTATACAATTAATTACATAGATAGTATTTTTTGTTATACCTATATAGAAACACCAAGAACACCCGGAACAAATATCTGCAGATCATACAAACATTTGTCCCCTGCGTCACAGGCGGTCCTACACGCGCTGCGCCACAGAGGTCTTTAAAGATCGTCAAAGAGATTTAAAAAGGCTTACATAACATATTGGAACAATCTAGTTGTCCAAATCACAAACTCGAATGCCCCTAACTCTTGCTTGACTTTACAGATTGCCGACCAAACTTAGTTCCGTCGTACTAACATCATAACACACTCAATCCGATTTCATAACACACTCAATCAACCTGATTGATCAATCAATCGGGAGCGGATATGGCCGTCGCCGCAGCCGCCCATTTTAACTAGGGGTTAATCGGGTTTTTAGAGGAAATTGGACAGTCGGAGTGTTAGGTAGGGAGCTGCATAGAAGAGATTTCTTAAGCTCGGTAGTGTTTAGACAGAAGGTATTTTATTGATGTAGGCACGGTGCGACTGAAAAGTAAATACTTAACAGGATATACGATTTTATTATTTGCAATGGTTGTATTTTCTTTAACTAAAAATATAAATAAATAAGGCTGGACAACTCTCACAGCATCATCTAGCCCTAAGCTAAGCTGAGCTTGTGTTATGGGTACTAGTGAAGTAATAGGTACACATAATACATTATTATTATTGGATAGATGTACACATAAAGATATATCAAATCTTATTGGCCCGATAAGTCCCAATAAGTCAACGTACAAAAATTTGTAATGGAAAATCGACGAGTACATTTTCTGAAAAGTATTACTTTTATTCCTTACAGGTAATGCCTTGGCTGCATGCCCTGACTGCCCTGACTCATCGATTGCATACAATTGCGAGCCCACGCGGGCCGTACGCGAATGAAGATTCAAAGTCAAAGTTTAATAGTGGACCGACAGAAAATAATGGGGGCATACTCCTTGAGTGATTCAGTGCTATGTTACGTTTCATCGAAATACCACATAAGCAAAGCCGCGGGCACAAACTAGTTTTTTTATGCATAGCTCGCTAGTTAGAAAACTAATTAGCATATTTTTATGTATCTTTTGTGCATTTCTATTTACATTTCTGTTCGTTCTGTGATATGAAAACCTTAATTTTTGTATGTACCTGAAAATAAAATAAGCGAATGTTATTTATTTAACTTAAGTGTCTAAAAAACCAACAACAAACTTAACGCTACAAAACAACTTTGTTTTAAACTTCAACCCTATTAACTTCGAAGCATTTTAAAAGTGCAGCTCAGCTTTCACTCTTTCCAAGAAGTTTGCATTTTTCCTTCGCCTGTCACTTTCACTGAGAACTTTCAGGAAGTTGAAGCTTGCTGTAATATTATGTTTAAGTTGCGAGAGTTGATGAGGTGAAAAATTGTGTTCAACTGCCTCTTTCAATCCCTAAAAAAACTCGTTCAATAACTTCATTTACGTATCTACGGCCCGCATAGGCTCGCTATTATATGCAATTAATATTTTTGTGTATTTTCAAGCGGACTATACCAACATTACTACGATAGTATTATCACTTTACAGCACATTGCAGCGTTTGTAACACACTAGCGTTACTGCGGTGGAAATGTGCAACAAAGTTTTCCTACAACACGTATACACGCTACTCAACGATAGATGGCGCTTGACATAGACCCGTTAATCTTATTGGAACCAATGTGAATAAAACGAATCATGTTGAACTTTTTCCAATGAAACTTACAAGATTTTTTTTTTACATTTGTAGTTTTATGATTTGTATAGAAGAAGAAAATTTCCTACAATAAAATTTATCAGATAATAACAAACGCTCATTAAACATACATCATTTTTCCTTTTAGAATCTTTATTATGTTAAATTCTATTCTACTTTGTAACAGTCGAACCAGTTTAAATAGACAAAAATGACTACCAAAAGGAGCCAAAAAAATAACATTGGCTACAAAAAAGCCACACGTCATGTTAGTAAATGAGCTAGCAAATGTCTGGAAGTAGGCGACAGGGTGCGATATGTATTTCGGACCGCGACGGCCGGACCCGCGTCAGCTTGTCACGAGCCAACGGGTGGTTAAAGTTATAAGTGGTAGCAGTTTATTTATTCAACTGAAAATCTTATCTCGAAAGACAAAAAGAGAAAATCATGTTATCTTTGGCGATCCTTGGTAAATATCTAACTTTGCCATAGTTTAAAACAAACAAAGAGTGAAAAGCCGCCATGCACTTGAACAATTTTGAAACATATTATTAGTGTAAACCAGTCTGTGAAATCAAATACATATCGTCAATGATCCGAGACTCAAGCTCAAAGATAGATTTTCGCTCTGCATTTGACACGGACTAATAGTTCAACGTTAAACGGTCACTTATTTTTTGTTCCCTTATTAAGAAGCACCCCGCAGAATCGTGTAAAGACAAATCTGAGCATATTGTCTAAGCTAAACATGAAATGCGTTTGAAAAAAAAATGGCAATTCTCCGGGTTCATTACCACTCGTTGGGTAAGTACAGCATAATTATCCTGGATGCAGCAAACTGAAGACAGGGCGCTATGACGCTCATTAGGGGAGGCCTATCTCCAGCCGTGGACTAATATTGGCTTATGATGATGGGTAAGTACCTACTGTGTTTTATTATGTTCCGCCCGATCATCAAATAAATAATGCTGGACAATCCAGACAGCATCATCTAGTCCCAAGCTAAGCAGAGCTTATGTTATGGGTACTAGATGACTGATATAACACAATATATTACATAGATAATTTTATTATAGATAGAAAACACCCATAAAACCCGAAACAAATATTTTCAGATTGTACAATCATATATCCCAAGGCGGGAATCGAACCCGCAACCTCCTGTGTCGCAGGCGGACCTACGCCCTTCACGCCGTCACGTCATCATCACGATAGACTCCTCGTATGTCGCAGACTTTTCAGCCAATTCTTGTGACTTGCTACAAAGTTTATTAACAAAGAAAATTACAATCAAATAATAAAAACAAGTTAGAACTAGTATTTACAATTGAAACAATTAAGCTAACTGCAGACTGTTGCAAACAATCTACAGGTAGCTCAACTGATCCATATCAATACCAGTCGGAAGCGTCCCCAAGACGCTGGCTGCATTGCCCCGCTGTATGGCAATGCTGATGCGCTGCGCCAGATACCGATGCTATAAAGTTGATTCTAAAGCTGTCAATATTTATTTATACCTTGCACCACACATGGCAACGTAGCCAAAGTTAACGTCTCCACATGGGGGTATTTCTTCGAGACGTTGGGGTAGCGTGTAAACACTGCCAATGTCATGTTTAGAAAACCGGGCATCGCAATTTCAACTTTCTTTTGCTTAATTTGTTTCTATGTTTGTTGAAAAGCATTTGGGTTGAAATTTTGAGAATCTTTGTAGACAATTTGTAACTTTTTTTTAGTAAAGTTAGACATTATCTACCTAAATATATGCAATGAGTTGCTCGTAATAAGTACCTATAGGTATTTAGGATTCATAGATAAGAAACATGTTCTTAAAGATCTGTGAATTTGAAAGAAGTTCCATCGGTACCAACCCTTTTTTCTAAATTTTGTTATTAACCGTGAAACCTACAACCATAATTTTTATGAAATACTTTATTTTATCTTTATGTGAAGCTCTGAAAATGTATTTTCAGAGTTAAGCTACTACAGTTTCGGAGTAGGTATAGTATTATAAAATCTGTGGTTTCGGTATGAAAAACCCATCAAAACTCCCCGTTCAAAGCCGAAAGTCATCCAATCCCTATCGCAAAACCCACTGAATTGCAAATACATTTTATCATAACTGAGCCAATACTGAAATCAAAACTACACAATACTAGCCATGGGTCGATCCTCGACCGTCCTCCCTTACTGCCCACAGTTATCACTCCACAGAACTTTCAACCTTATATGGTCGTTGAGAGAGTTGTTTTTGGATTGTGTTGTTTTGGTTGTTGTATTGTTTTTTGTTAGGGTAGGGTGTAGGGAGGGTGTAGTGGTCGCGTAGGGAGAACTGCCCGCAAAGGGTCGGCTGGTCTGTGCTTCGTTTGGACGGGTTTAGTGGATGAGGTAAGTTTTTTTTGCAGTTGGTTAGTATGAGCATATTGAAGTTTGCGCTTAAACAGAAATAGTAGTTTCTTGTCACTTAACACGAGCTTTATTACGAGTTCTAGTTTTAATATTATGTAAAATTATGAAAAGTTTAAAATGTTCAGTGTATATAAATATTATGCAAAATTAGTGCGTAACACTGAAATCTGAGTCGCAAATATTTTAATTCGTTATTATAAATGAATGTGTTTTGTAATAATATAATATTGGATTTCATTCAGGATGCTCAACCGCTTTTAAATTAATTCGTTTGGTAAGGTAGGTAACAATTTTAATTTTAATTTTAATTTGCATGTAAGTATTTAAAGTGGATATACAATTTATTACTCTAAATAACAGTTTAACCAATCAAGCAGTCGATTTAAACTTAACTTAACTTATATAATGTTTAAATTAAAATTTAAAACATTATATTTTTTTTTTGTTACTTTACTTAAACAAAGTCGTAAACAATGAGTGTAAACAAAGGTATAACAATGTGTGTAAACAAAGCATAAAGGGTATATCCGGTGTGCTTACATTAGGCACAGATATCGTTAAGCTTTTCGGTAGGATTAAATTAGTTAAGTTAGGTAGGCCTGCCCCGGCCCAAACTCTTGAGTCAGATCAAAATGTATTAACATTTATTCCGTTTAAATTATTCTTTGATTCCTAAAAATATTCTTAGTATATTTTTTTTCTTCATAAATCAAAGGGTTTATTTCGTTACATTAGAACCGTACAGGATAACGGCATTTGAATACGTCAAACATTTCAAATTATAGCATATACGATTATTTTGTCGGGCATAGACATTCGTTTGTCCACAATCTCACGCCACGGTAAGTGACGATGTGGCCAACAAAGTAGATATCACGATGGTCTAGAAGACATATATTCACTCTTGTCTTGAAGAGGTCTCTTTCACCTGCCGGGCTACTTCAACCTGGGTCCAGGTTGAAGTTGGCCGGGAAAACAAAAGCAGGTGACGTGTTCAAATTCAAAAATGATTGTTACTGTTAGCCAGAATAACCAATAATATCTACTATTGGTTATTCTATGATATTACTAGGAAATAAAATAGATCAATTTAAATCAGAGTGGAAAGAAACATATGGTTTGTTTTGTTTTCATTTGAGTATCCAAATACATTCTCAGACGAAACCAGTGACCGTCTAATAAAAACCACATGTTTTGTGCAACCTTCCTTTTAAAGGTGCTTTTCAACTGCGGCCGCACAAAACACTACAGACAAGTTTACTCGACATTTTAATAACTTCAACAATCGAATATTCATTATTTCCCCCTTATTAATAATGGTCCGCTACCTTAAAACAGTTGCTAAGCAGCGTGATTTCTCATTCTAACTTTTGTCAATAGAAGATGACAGAGTGAGAGATAGCAATTACTCTTCCTACATTTATGATTATTGTAAGTAGCTTTTAAATATTTTCCATCATTATTTATGTACCATAATTAATTTCTTACCAATAACTCTCTGTTTTTGCAATAAGTTCTAGTTGCCGACCAGAACATTCTAACTGCATCAATTATATGAGAAAAAGAAATAAAGTTCAGGTTAATGCATAATAAATACATTCCCTGGGTCACGAATAACTGCACTCGCGCTCATTAAAATATCTCTTCAACAATGTTTATCATAAGCAATATATATAAGTGTTTCTCGATTTTTATGGATCTTGGTTAGTTGCCTCTACTATCGCTTTATGTTTTTGAAACCTCAAATTTTGTATGGAATCATGGATATTTGTTCCACTAAGCATGTGACAAAAATCCAGTCAATGTAAAGACATGAATAGGCTTATTCTAAAATAAACTTCAAAATCAGCAAGACTTCAAAAAAACTGCTTGTTTAAAAATTTAATTTTAATTTGTTTTGTAAAAATTTATAATAAGGTAGGTACCTAATGAACTTTAATTATTGAATGACTTTATTTATATAAAAAAAAAATTATTTAACTGGCTAAATTAACGTAATTTTATGATATTAATGAATTTATTAATTTTAAGCCTTAGACATAAGATAATTAATTGCAGGCTATAGAATAGCTAAACATGAGCTCATACCTAAACTTAATCAACTTGTATACCATGCAATAAAAATATAATTTATCATTACATTTTCCGTGAACTGCAGTAGGTTAGCGGCCTTATTCTGTAGAATTATATTGTTCCGAACTACCGAATAGTGAATAGGAACCAGACGCAGCAGTTTTTATTGCATATGGAGGAGTGATGTACCAATATTGCTTCTTGTATGGACATTGCTTGTGTTAGACACAAGTATGATTTTTCTAGAAAACTTTAGCATGATTTTTTTACAATAATTAATTCGTACTAAAGTTTTGCTTCTGGATAAGAGTAAAAAGTCACCATGCACCATCAAAAACAGTTTAGTTTTTAATTTCTACCTTATTTTACAAACTTTCACCACGATTTTACCAATCCTCTTAATTTACATAGTTCTCATTTAAATATTTTTATTCAACTACATAATGTTTACTTGCTAATTTGTAGGAAATTTTATGGAGAATCTAGATATTTCTAGGTATTCTTACAAGAAGATCAAGAAATCGGCGAAAAATGTTGCTTATGCATGGTGTGTGCAGAAGCGCAAGCGGAATCTGCCAGATGAGCGGTAACAGCGGGTCCCGCTAGGTGAGAGGTTAAGTTTATGAATTTAAAATAAACCGTCTACACATATTAAGTAGGTATGGAAAAATACAAACTAACGTAATTGGAGACTCTTCCGAATGGTATTGATTGGGATCAGTTGAGCTACCTCTAGATTGTTTGCAGCAGTCTGCAAATAACTCAACTGTTTCAATTATTGTAAATACTAGAAGTATTTAATTCGTGGTTTAGTTATTACTACTTTGTTAATGAGTATAATTTATTTTGTCAGAAATTAATCGTTTTAAGTACCTACCTGCATTGGTGTCAATTCAGATGTGGCCAAAACTAAACTAAACTAATTTGACAGGACTGAAAATTATACCATCCTTGTTATTTCGATCGTTATGAAAGGGACGCGACGACACCACCATTTTAGTGCTGGCAAATTTAGTCTAGTTTTGTCACTTTAATTTATCATTATATGTTAAATTATTCAACTACAAGTAATAAGGTCAGCTCAAGTGAGTACACCCAAACCATGCAGGTAATATCGACGTCATATGAGAATTCCGCACATCGTACACCGTCAAGAAAATATGCTGATATGAATATTTTGCTGGAATACCTACCCACTAGATCTCTCCTATGCTTAAATATTTTATATATTGAATTTTTAAAATACTTAGATGTGTGTTGAATTTAATACACACTAGAGCGTGGCTTCACATAAAAAATACTTAGAAGCAACATGGCCCTCTAAGATAAGGCCCGTAAAGCTTGCTTATTCATCGATCCATGCTTGAGTAACGCTTTTCTATGGCATAAACATCACTCAAGCACAGATCTATGACCGTATAAGCTTTCATAATACGGGCCCTACGGCCCGTCGCTCGGCGTGTCGTTGTCAATAAAAATATTTGTAGAATTGCACCAGGAAGGAGCTCTGGAGCTTACCTTCTCTACTCATAAAAACTTAAAAAATTTACCACGTTATGATATTAGTAAGGAGTAATTCAAAGAAAGATACCTCAGGATCCACAAGAAGACCAAGTTAAACAGGGTTCAAGACGAAACAACGATATCATCAGAATAATTATCTGAATCGTCACTATAGTTGTATCTGAAACAAAAAACAGATATACATAAATATAATGCTGCATGCCGCAATTTAACGCAGCAGGTTTTCAGGCACAGGGTTAGGGCTACAATCTAGATTCTACCCCAAAACCAAGCTTGTGCAATAGATGACTGATATACAAGTCAAGTACAGTCATCTAGCCAACCATAAAAAACCAGCACAGCGTACTCAAAACAAATACCAATATGTCCGTTGTACAAACACAGTTTTGGCATCGGACACCGCAATTTATAAGCGGAGCGGGTAGAAGAAAGGGTTGCGGAGGTACTGTTATTGTATCGGAAGGTGGCCGGGCTTAGCGGGCGGACTCTAGGGTGAATAGCGAATGTGTAGACAGGACAGAAATTGACCGAAGCTAATTATTTTTAGTGTTGTTTAGTCCGGTCGTCCAGGTTAACTCATGAATTTGCATACAAAACGGTTACGGCCAACAATTGATATTGCTACGCCGCAGCGCCGTAGCTAAGCTACGGTGTAGCAAGCAACACATACTTATTGTTAATATGAAAGTAAAAATGCTAACCAACTACAACCAACGTGGATAGCATTTTTCCCGGATTCATTTAGTCCTTTTTAAAAGACGTCCGGTTTCTAAATTAACCAATTCTATTCTTAAATAGACTTATTATAACAGTTTCGACAGATTGTATTTACAAACAAACTCTAGCTCGAATATGGAGTTTCAGAGAAAGCTAAAACGGTTCCTTCAATTAAATGTTATTATGCCGTAAATGATTTTTTTACCGACAAAGATTTTTCTGCTTCATGACATTCTTTATTTTTATGTTGTTTTTATCCAACATTAGCTTCAAGTTCAGTTTTATTTTATTTTATTGTTAGCTTAATATAAATTTAATTTAATTGTTACTATTTGTAGACAGACATTGCACACCGTAAAGGAATACATTGACTCACATGGACATAAAAACACCTGTACCTTCATACATATATTTCATGCAATAAACGATACTTTACTTTACTCGCCATGACTTTGGCAACATCTGGATACAACATTCGATAATTTCGATACTCGTGTCTACATAAAAACTAACGTTAAAGACATAATTTTATCTGCGAAAATGCCACTTCCTCTACATTCCTATACCTACAAAGGGACATTTGCAAATACAACAAGCTGGAAGTGTTAGTGCGTGCGTACAGCTGTCCCTTACACACACATGCGCAAAGGGACAAAGGTCACCGGCCATAGCCTTCTTATATTTATTTAAGACGTGTATTGTACCCGATATACCCCTGTTTTACTGCACATTTGGATATTGGATAACAGGACAGTTGCCTTCCGGTATCGCTCTTTGTTTGGGTTATACCTTTGGCTATGTTAGAAAGTACACAGGCTTTTTTATTAAGAAATAAAAAAAATCGAAATATTTAATATAATAATAATAATGCTGGACAGTTCACACAGCATCATCTACCCCAAGCTAAGATATACATAATACATTACACTACATAGATATTTTTATAGATAGATAGATAGAAAATGCTTTATTACACTCTACGAAATATAACAATAACAAATAAAATAAAAGTTACAAATAATGTACAATTAGCGGCATTATCGCTCAAGAGCGATCTCAGATAGCAGATATTTTTTATTCGTTCATTATTTACTGCTCACGTGTTAAATCATACATAAACGTTAACAAATAATCAACATGTAGGTACAAAGGCGAGCCTAAAAGAGTTTACTTACAGCAAACCTACGTATATAAAGAGGATTTATGAAACGAGTGTGGATAGATAATGGAGTTTGTTTCAAGACAGAAAAAAATATTCAAATAATATTTTTTTAAAAACCTATAAACAAAACTAACATAAAAGAAAACTAACTAAAAGAAAATAAATACGATAAATACCTAAAAAAACTAAACAAATATAAATATCTTCATTAGACATATTTAAATATCTGACGCAACCTGCAGCCATTTAAAAAGACATTTGTCAGATTGTACTGGCCACCGCTCCGCCACACAGCTGGTCAATTTTGATGAATTTATGATTGTATTGCCTACTCATACAATTTCCGCCGCTCAGAGGTGAAATTTCTTTGTTTTTTATTCGTATTCATAATGCAGCCAATGGGCGGAGTAAATATCATGAGCATTGACCTGCAGGCCGCGTCAATTTAGGAGACCCTTTGACGTTCTTATTTATAAATTATTATAGCATAGATAAAAATCTCAGTAATTATGTCACCAGGCACATATTTGCAGGATTACCTATTTTGACCCGCTGCAGAAATCTAGCCTGCACCCTTCTATACGAGTAGACATTTACCTACTGTGCCACAGAAGTCGTCAAAAGGTATAAAGTATAATAACTAAACTCAAAAAACAGGCGTTATCTTCTAAAAAAAAAATATAGGAAAAATAGTTCGATCAGACTGAGCAGGACACGCTGTCTTTGGGCCTATCAAATTAAAAATGCTCACCTGCATAGACTGTGCATAAATGCAATATGCACAGTCATCAAAAAGTTTGTTAATTCAGACGTTGTCCATGAATTACACAATTTACACAGTAAGTAGGTACTAAATTAAATATTATAATAATTAACAGCAATGGCCTTTATTAACAAAGAAAATTACAATCAAATTATAACTAGTATTTACAATTGAAACAATTAAGCTAACTACAGACTGTTGCAAACAATCTACAGGTAGCTCAACTGATCCATAATAATTAACAATAATTATAATAATAAATATTGTTCCAAAATAAATTTGTGTTTAGTACATTACAGAAAATCAATTACAAAATAAAATAAAAGTTAAAGTACATGTCACAATTAGGAGTTCAGCAGCCATTCAACAGAATCCCAACCCAAGGAGTCTAATGCGCTAGGACCATGTTAAAGGACTGCATGATGGGTAAGCAAACTTGCTGCTTACAATGACCACCAATGAACCAATGACATCCTCTATTCTTCTGCAAAAATCCACGCCATCTATAGAGTTGCAAAAGGTTATTTGGGTTTTTAAACGCCTTTTTTTTAATATAAGGTTGAAAGATATTTAGTAACAATTCCGCGAAAATAACATTCTCCAATAAGATCTAACAAAAAGTAGTCCGTGTAAATGAGCACACTAACCACAAAATGAAAGAACATCTAACAAAGCAAGTCGTCAACTAGTTTCGTCCCTCCACGAGACATCATCAGGACACTACAATACTCGACCTTGACATTGAGAGCACCAACCAACACCGGAAAAGTCCCACCAGAGATGTTGTCACTCCGAGCTCCGCGCGCCAAGTACATTATATATTAAGTAGTATATACATATTTACAATGGATTTCCGCAAAGTAAAGCCTGGATCTATTATATGCCTTTTTTTAACATAATCAATACCTATTCTACAAAACTTTAGCCAAGTCTATCCTCAACGTGCCAGGTAAATAGCGGTACGTAATACAGCCTCCAGAGGCTCTCAAACGTTCAATCAAAATGATAGGTAATTCAGTTACGTAACCACTGGACTCCCTCCTGTCTGGGACTGTTGCAGACAAAAGTGTTTTCTTAGTTAAAATGGGTCCATTTTTGGAATCTTTGCATTGATTGTGATAGAGACCTTTAGGTACTTTATTTTTTAATACTCATTCTGAGACTATTGTAAAGGCTCCAAGCAGTTTAGAATTTTGGTCTGAACCTTTTCTGAGCTCTAAGGAATATGAGAGAGAGAATTCGAAAAATATGATATCTAACTAGTTTCTACACGCGGCTTCGCTATGGAAACGTTAAAAAGTTATTTCTATCTCCGGGAATTGATTTAAGGGATGAAAAGTATTGTTTGATTCCAGGCTTAGAACTACGTCTATCTTCTGAATTGTTGATTGGACTCCATGAGCTCTCTTTCACAAATACCCCATCTGTTGACTGGACTCCTGGAGTCCAATTTAGGTTGTGACGTATTTAGTGACCGTTTGTCGTCGTTTTCATTTTCCTATACTGCTCTAACTTGCACAAAGTGTACGAGCCAAGATAAGGATGGCAATCGGACCAAAGCCCATTCACTGAACCGCACCTTCATCAATTGGTGGATTTTTCAAAAATCGCCTTTCATTCTCGCAAGCGCGCCCGTGCCTTGTTTCGTGAAAAAAATGTATGGGAAGGTGTGTTTTTTTATTGTTTGTGAATGTGTATATATTATTTTAAGTGAAATAAAAACTTTTTGTACGAATAATTGGTTTTTTAAATTAAATACCACGACTTTTGTACAACAAACTGGAATAAATTCGCTGATTCTGATTTCAAGTTAGAATTTTTAATAAATTGCAAGGTAATACAGGACTCAAAGAGTTTTAATGTAATAGCTTATTTCATAGCAATTCCGATGATATAAGATAAACATACTAGCTTCCTACAAAAATGTAGAGATATCGTCGTTTGAATCACACGCGGCGTTCTCGCGTGGGACCTCCCAGAATTGCCTCCACAGACGTGCGAAATTTTGAGAATTGCAAAATGGCCGCCACAGTTGACGGGCTATACAAAATTTCAGCCCGATCAGTTTAGTAGTTTGGGCGTGAAGAGGTAACAAACATCCATCCAAACATCCTTATATCCAAACATCCAAAGTTTCGCATTTTGTGTGACTTATATCACGAACCTATCAAAAGTACCAAAATTAATCAAGATTTATAGAAATTTAGATCTGTTATAAGTTTAAAATTTCTATAAATTTCTAATAATTCTGGCGCATCTAACATTAAGCTCCATAATACTTCTAAACTCGCCTGTACCCCAGCGCCGACCACCCCGTCCCTAATTAATCCTGTATCGCGCGGAATCTCCAGAGTTTTGCTCCGGATGACCTCGCCTTAACTCGTTTATCTCAACTCTGTTTACTTTAACTGACAGATCAAAGTAGTTGACGGTAATTTGTCAATGACTGTGCCAGAGGGTACATTTGCTGAAGCCCGCTGAAGCTAAAGACGTACCTAAGTTAGTAAATAAGTGCAAATAATTATTAGGATTAACTTTTATTTATTAGTGCCTACATATGTATTTGGCTGGACGGAAAGGAGTGGCGAGAAATGGAAGATGATTTTGTGCAGAAGGGAGAAAATAGGTGATAAAATAGGCTTTTAAATTTAAGTTGCGTAATTAGGAGTTAGGATTCGCTTCTCAATGTTTATTGATTTCATCGATTTTCGCAACCACGTATTGACATGATTAATATTCCGTTGCTATACCGTTCAGCCATACTCAAAGTTTGCTCCGCGAAGCCCGCGGAGCTCCGTGAAAATACTGGTAATCATAAAAAATATACTATAGAAAAATAAGGAAGCAACAAAACAGGCGTGGCGCAACTTCTTTTTGATTATTAGCCGTAAAATGGCTGTTTGCTCCATTAGCCGTAACTACTGCTTGATTAAAAACGGGGTAAACGTGTTCTTGAGTGGAGATCGTGACTGGGGTAAAAGTGTTCTCGAGTGGAGACCGCGACTCGGCAAATGTAGTATGTCCTCCGGCCAGGTGGGATGACGATCTGCGAAAGACTACAGGCAGATGCTGGATAAGGCAAGCTGAAGACAAGGCGCTATGGCGCTCATCAGGGGATAAAAAAAACCGCTGCTCCGATAATCGCTTCCTATCTATGCCTGTGAATAACACGTCCTTTGGAAACTCTGTCTCTATAGAGGCAGGGCGGTTGTGGAATGACTTGCCTCTGGACATTAGAGATGCTATTAAGCAAATGGTGCGCAGGCTTTTTCTTAACCAATAGTTAGTTTATTTCATAAAATGTGTTGTTTCTTGTTTCAAATTAATGCTTTAGTAGGTATTTAGGTATATATTATATATTTATATTACAGACATCTATATTTTTAAAATGTATATTAGCACGCCAACCCCCTGTAAAATATATGATTTTGGTCGGCAGGTAGAAAATGCCTCGGCATTAAGCTCACCCTTTGTCTCTTAGTGCAATAAAGTGTTAAACAAATAAATAAAAATCCATAACGAATCCACATAAAAAGTTCCGTTCTGCAAGATCTTTGGATTGTAAAGTGATGTAGGTACAATATGGTGGCAATATAGTGGCAAAATATTCCAGCCTTGGAAAATGAGTAAATCCGTCACTGGGGCTCTCCGTCAAATATTTTGATTCCCAAAAGGGATCCGTCACTAAAAAAGTTTGAGAGCCGCTGCAAAGTCTGTCACGAAGAATGATTTGAAGTTTAGTTGCTAAGTATACATATATGCACCTTTGTTGCTAGCTGTACTTATCCAAATGCTACGAGTATTTAACAAAACAGGCCTTTTTAGATAAAAAGGCCTGTTTTGTTAAATACTCTTTTGTTAAGTACTCGTTTTTACTTTCCTGTAGATACAGGAAAGTAAAAATCACCCTACAGGACACTTTCATCATAGAAAAAAAACCAACAACCCTCTACGGAATAGTGGACATAAAATGAAAAGGAGAGCAAAAAGAAAAAAGTAAAATCAAAAGTTTGAAATATTAAGGCCTAGTGAACTATCGACGAACAGAACACTATCAATAAACTTCGAGCCGATGGGCAAAGGGCGGTGATCGATGGTACTCCTAATTTATACTCAAAGCCCTAAGGCCGTATCGATTACAAAGTTCGGGAGTTTGCTTTTTGCAAAATTTCATATCTCAAGGGAAATGTTGATATTAAATTTTAATGCGTGGGAATAGTTGTGGGAGTCTTGTACTCAAGTTGCTTATTACAAAGCTGACAAACTCTAGGTGTTATGATTTCCTAAAAGCTTTTGAATACTAGGTATTCAAGTATGATCCATGCTACTTATTTAGTAACTACCACTAGCGATAAGGCCGCCCAACGTACTGTCTTATGTAATGTGTTTAGTATTGTGTTTTTGTTGGTGTACAATAAAGTATTTTTGTATTGTATTGTATTGTAAATAGCTTCTGACCGCCGCTTCGCATGCATTATTGGGAAAAAACCAGCTAATATGATGTGATCGATTTGTGTGCAAAATTAAAGCTCGACCCATTCAGAAGTTTTAGTGTTATCTTCGGTCAAACATTTTCACAACTGCACAAACTTTTGCCTTTGTGATTTTTGTAGTATTACAAAACATTACAAAAAAGTTAAAAGCCTTAAGCTTTTTAAAATATGTAAACCGTTATTTTTATATCTAAATAGAATTATAGAAGTTATGAATTATTTTAATTGTTTAGGGTGTCTGTTGGGTTGGTGTAGATGACGGAAACACTTAGATATACTAGGTAGTATATTAACTTAACACAGACAGAAGATATATGTATACAGAAGGAGAAAGAAGTCAAGCAATAGAAGAAAGGTTCACAGGCAGTTAATAACAAACAACAACGCGACGAATAAAATACAAGCGGTAAGTGCAAGGTTGTGACTGTCGAGCGCGGCGCGGCGCAGTGCAGCTCCAGCGTGTGAGCAAAACCAGTTTTCAGACGGCCACGCCCGGGTGCTTCGTACCTATAATATTTTACCCGATGATGCATCGAAAGGAGTGTTATGTTTTAGTGTAGGAATACTGTGCAGTGATATTATATACATAAATATAAATACATAAAATAGTAGGGTCACCTACAATTGCATAATTCAATTTTACATCGACTAACATATTGCTAGATTTCTCTACAGGGTTATTGGTATTTCACTGACACTGCGTGAACTGCAGGTTCTGCCCACCATCACGAACACGTTCGTGAAGACTTTTATTTAAGATTTATTTATTAAAAAAATTACAAGGTAAACCACTTAGGTCTAGACATGTCATCACATTATGGGTAAGTCCCTGGTTGAATAAAATATGAAAAAAAAGATAAATAGTTACCTAAGCTTAATACTTAAACTTAATAATTAACAGTGTCGATATGAACTTGAAAGATTACATAGCTAAGACAGAATAGAAGATTATTTATGAGGGTTCTATCTAGTAGGTATAATATTTATATTATAAATTTTGAAAATAATTTACAAATAGGTGCTATGGACAGACAGTGGTTTGAATTGGGTTGCCTGCCTACCGAACTAGTTGAGCACTGTATCTCTGCAGGTAGTGCGCCTCCTCACTCCTCAAAAGCCTCTCTAAAGAATGGTGATTGAATGGAGGGGGTATCTACTACAAATATAAATTTTAGCGTCCTTACGAACATGTTCGTGATGATGGCCAGAACCTACAGTTCGCGTAGTGTCAGTGATTTTCCAATAACCCTGTATATTTCCTGCTAAATAATCACTAAACTATATATAAACACTCTTACACTCTTATTCATAAACCTCTCCTATATTTACACAATAACTAAAAGTCGTTTGTTTTCTTCTATTGGCATACGTCAGAGTGAGAAAAATACTGCTTAGCAACTGTTTTAAGTAATCAGATTATGTGAATAAGAGTAAGAGTCCGCTAAAACTCTTACAACTTCCTATTTTGCATTATAATCAACCAGAATAGATAATCTTTACGGAAATATTATAAAATATATACCTAAATATTATATACCTCTAATGTAGAGTTGCACTATGAAAAGGAATACGCCATGTTATTATCAATTTTGGCAAACATTTCTAAATTAATTATGAACGTGAAGATTTGCTCTCACGTAATAACTATATCCTTTTTTTTATGAACGTATGTGTTATTTACACATAAACGAACACTGAAAAGAGCCTTAACTACATAGTTTGTTCCTATGGTAAGAGAATTGTCCTACTCCTATCCAAAAGCGGACTTTTACTAAAAAGTGACTGGATATAATAACAACATATGGATCAGTTGAGCTACCTGTAGATTGTTTGAAACAGTCTGCAGTTAGCTCAATTGTTTCAATTGTAAATACTAGTTTTAATTGGTTTCTAATATTTCATTGTAATTTTCTTTGTTATAACAACATGAAATAAAATTATTAAAGAATGAAATTGGGAATGACGTCATTTCTCATGCTGTGCTACTAAAACACACACACACACATTCTAGGTATAACATGAAAAGTAAAGCAAGAAATAAAAAGCCTGCTAAAAAAACTGTAAAAGCTGACGAACACCTGTCGTGTAGGGGTAAACTGAAATACAGCGCCGAACTTGCTATTTTAGCTTTTCGGTATTATACTGAGCTTACTCCAATTGCCTGAAAATGTTCTTAGTTATTTTATTAAATTGTATTAGGAAACTATTTATTAGGGGTTTTAATTACAATAACAGAATAAAACAATTACAACTAGTATATACACTTATATCTATTTCTTAAAAATCTAAGCCGTCACCAGAAGGCAGAGTTCCCAGAATGCTGGCAGCATTGCCACGTTGAATGGCAATGCTAATTCGTTGACCGAAATAAAAGCCAGCATTCCGAAATTATAAATTGTATTTATAAATTCTAATTAGTATGTACCTACTTATTAATTTGTAAGTTGCTTTATGGATAATGATATAATTTATAAGATATAAGTTATGTTTTCGTATATTAATAATCTAGTATATTGTATGAATATGTATATTCTAATCTACAGTTTTAAGTCCAGGCAATAAATAATTATTCTATTTTATTCTATCCTATTCACTAAGATCGGATTTGAGCTGAGCACACAGCATGAGAGATGACGTCATTCATAATCCCATTCTATAAGAGTGACCATTCTGTAAGTTCATGTACATGCAAAAGGAAATACTGGCTTGAACTCACACATGAGTGATATTTAAACGTGCTACAGTTTTTCTTTTTTTTATTCCGCTTATGTACTTTAAATTTAAATGAATAGAGTCACACTTTATCTTCAATTTGCATTTAGTGTAAGATTCGACTTGTCAATGTGGCATAAAGAAATAAACATTAGGTATTCTGATTCTGATGCTGATGCATTGGCCAACAGTACTAAATAAGGCTGTCATGTTGAATATCATTTTATTTCCGTGTCAGTGTTTAATTATTAAGAATTTGACCTTTTCTAAGTGTACATTTATTGTATTTATGGAAATAAAGAGTTTTTGACTTTGACTTTAATGGTTCTTCTTCACAGTGCGGGTAGCAAGTTATATTTAAAGATATCCATTACCGTAGAACTTACAGTTGGTTAAGCAAGGGTCATCCCACCGGGCCCTTACTACGGATTAGGAAGTATTAATTGCTTATCTACGAACTATGTTTCTGAGTTACTCTGATGAGAGAAGTCTTGTAGGTGTGGCATGGATCTTGGTCCCTGAGCTGGATTTGTGCCTCATCAGCACATCCCAAGGGGGCATTCAATGGGGGTTTTGCGATAATCACCAAGCTTGGCAGTCGAATTGGTGATCGTAGTAGATGCTTTAAAAATAGAATAGAAGAATAATTTATTATCATACACACAAAAAACTGAGGGAAAGTAAAAACAAGAAACTTACACTAAAACATCACATTCAAGGCTGCAAAGAAACAGTAATATTTAAAATAAATTCTTTAAAATGACGTGAATGAAAAAATCTCTACGTGTAGAGTGGAATGAATGAAATTGGTCTTTCCCTAGTGCGCGGTTAAACAGGTCCACCCTCAGCTTAATGCCGCTACCGCCAGAGGACGGTAACAACGCTGGTTTTCAGTCTGAACCTCTGGGTGACGTCACATTACGAGTCTATAGATTACAAAAAACAAAGTGAAACAAACGGGAGTTTAGGTAGGTACCACAAATAAATACAAAGCAAAGTTAGTAAAGTAGTTATTGCAAGAATGATGTAAACACATTATACACAAGCTAACTGCTATCTTTTCTATTGTGGGTTTCTCTTAGTCAGTGCCAAAAACTTTTTTATTTTTTCTCTAAGGTATAATAACATAATGGGTTTGATGATAAAAAGTGAGAAGTAGTAAATACCTATATTATTATATATAATATATATAATAATATAGATATTTACTACTATATACATATATCCCTAGGTCCCTGGGGTACCGAGGCTCTCCGATTTTAAAAAGTTATCTGAGCGTCTGGTCGACGCGACGCTAGACCCGAGAGCTGGTGGGCAGCGCATCAGCATTGCCATACAGCGGGGCAATGCAGCCAGCGTCTTGGGAACGCTTCCGACTGGTATTGATATGAATCAGTTGAGCTACCTGTAGATTGTTTGCAACAGTCTGCAGTTAGCTTAATTGTTTCAATTGTAAATACTAGTTCTAATTTGTTTTTATTATTGAATTGTAATTTTCTTAGTCAATAAAATAAATATTATTATTATGCACACAGATATTACCCCCTGTACAATCCAACGATCCTATCCATTCAAGGTTGTCTGGGAGAGATCGTTCTTGAGCGGTAAGCCCGCCAATTGTCGCTTATTCCATAATTATTCTTTTGCAAATGATTTCTAAGTTAAGTGTGCAATAAAGTATTAACTATCTATCTATCTACTTTACTTGTGATGCCTGAAATAAATTATTATTATTATTATTAGTCGACTCTTATCACATCCACGGGGTATGTTGGAGGGGTTAATTCACTGTAGAGTACTCAGTTAAAATTTAAGTAATTCTTCGATTTTTTACTTATCGAAACGTTTATTTAATTTTGGTTTTAAATAATTTTCTATATCATTTTTACCAACAACCATATAAAATATACATGCATACATAGATAAAATTAAAGAGCACTTAACGTTATTTCGGTCGGCATACATTATTGAGGGATCTAAAAACAACATTTTTACGTCCCGCCGTCCGACGCGCATATTTTATTGCTGACTGTACGGATGACCCTTGGATCGCGTAGAGTTACGAAAATGCAGAAAAGCATGGTGGAAGTTTTGAAAAATATAAAACAATTCAAAATGTTAAGAGACAAAATGACTCATTGCAGAAACTTAATACCTAATAAGCATGCTATCGCTAACTTTATCAAACTGTGTACAGGCCTATCTACCCTGTACCTTGATACCTGTTGTTGTTAAAGGTTGATACTGATAAACTAAAGATGGGAGTTAAAATGACCGAACGACACGGAGGTTGTTTGCAGACTGAATTTATTGATATAAGTAGGTACATAAAAATGCTGATCTTTGCTTATTACTAACGCTCATGGCGCACACAGCTTAGTACCAAGTTATTACGTACCTAACCTGGCCTACGTGTGTAAGTATCTAAATACAATAATATGCGGGTTGGCCCGTACAAACTGATCACACGTAAACTGAAACTTTTAAAATAGGTTCTTACGGACTAGAAACGCATCACCATTTCTCATATAAGAACTTAGCTTATATGACATTTTGCAAACCAAAAAGTCGTTTTATTTTTACCTTTTCAAGGGACATCCAGCCAACTGAAAATTTTAGTCAGTGTTTTATATTGCGCTTGTGTATTATCTGAAACAAGAAAAAAATGTTAGGTAAATATTACACGCCAAAACCAAGGAACGCTGTGCCATATAATCTTATTCAAATACAAAATCAAAACACATTCCAAATCATTTCTGGACATGCTTATTTCTCTTGCTTTCGTGACTTCTCAAAACAATAATTTATGTAAGAAATCAAATAATATCCCAAAAACCTTACCCCAAGTGCGAGGGCTTACGCACTATAATAACAACCTCAATAATTTATTTATATGGTTCATATTTTCATTGGATAGTAATTTAAATATTCTCAGGTACAAAATATATTAACAAACATACACTCAGCGGCACAATTTACCGCCCACTCAATTTGAGAGGCCAATTTTGATGTTATTGCAGTTGTACCTCTAGGTTATTGGACATAAATTAGTCAAACGTGAGTGTGTGAGCGGTTAATAATTAACTGCACAGGCACAATTATTGTGCCTGTGCGTGTAGTTTAATTCAGAAAACCAAACCAATTATTATTTAATTATTTATTTTTTAGCCAATTCTAAAAATTTCCAGGTCTATTAGTACCTGGCCTGGCCTGCGGGTCCCACGAGGCCTCAGGGTCTGATGGACAGACTCCGGCAAGGGTTAACCTAAGTCAATATAAATATTTGAATAGCTCCAACTTTGCCTCCACCTGTAGTTTTAATGTCCTTAAGTTTTAGTGCTTTTTGAATAGGTAATGTGACTAAAATTACTATATGGAAAAGCTAAAGAAACTAGATGGAAACTTATGCTGTACTACTGCCTTAAGCCGAAAAACTTTAGATATGGCTGCCAATTATGTTACATTTTACCAAACGGTTCTATTTGTTCTCTGAATTAAGCTCTATCTAATTTGAACTAATCGACTTCAAATAGTATTTGGAGTTTCTGAAAAATATAACAAAAGTAACTGCTTCTGTCCATATGCAGTTTAACAATTAAGTTAACTTAGAACCTACTCGTATTGCTAAATAATTAACAAATATTTTAAGTTACCTACATATTAGCCGAGGTTGGCCGAGTAGTGATGGTGAGCCTTGACTAGGTTAGCCTGGTGCCGACGTTCGAATACACAAAACAGTTTCGTGATCATGACGAACATGACTTAGTCAATCTTTGTACATTTCGAACAACGAAACTACGAGTTTTAATGATTATATTCATTTATCATTCATTTATATTTGTGGCTATGTCTATGGCTATAGCAGTTTTTTTCTGAAATGAATCTGTAGTATTGCACCATTTTCTGCACCATTCTACTCGAAGGGCACAATTATAACTATCCGATAATACAGGCATCATGTTTTCTTTTTGCAGTCATATATAATACCAATTCTAAACCAGCAAAACAAATAATATATTTGAATAAACAGGGAGGGGTTCAACTGACAAATGCGGGGTACTACGTGAGAATTACCCGGAGTTTTATCCAGGGTTCGAACCCGGGGCGTCCCCTGGGCTACCACCGTCCGAAAACTTTACCTCTGACCCTGTTAAATAGAGGATATAGAGAGGATGATACCGCTGAATAGGTAAAGCCTTTTTCATTTTCCTGCTGTTGTCTATTATGGGTGAAGCTTAGGAGATCGTTAATTAAACATATAGATTAAGGCAGACTTCAGACATATCTTAGAAAATATCTAGTGTGATCAATGCCAACCAATCAAAAGCTCACAAAATGGTTCTAGTTTGATCAAGCTGGACGAGTTTGATCAAATCCCCTTTCTTATTGACCTACTTATTAGTAAGATGTATGGGTGGGTGTATGTTTGTTACTTCTTTACGGTAAACTTCTGAACGGATCGATTTAATATTTTATATTAGACTGCATAGATACTGGTCAAGACTTAGGATAACACATAGGCTACTTTGCGGGCAGAAATTAGTACTGAATATGTCTTATAGGGCTTTATGCAAGAGAAAAAACTTTTACATGATTCGATCCGGTTGGCCGTTTGCAATAAATTGGCTGTCACTTGATCAAAGGAAAATATTTCTGTAAGTTCTGTAAGTTTCTGTAAGTACAATGTATCATCAAAACCAACATTACTCTTGCAAAAAAAAGCTCAAAAGTCCGGCTCATTTAGGCAACCGAACTACTGAGTCGCCGAGCGACTCTGAAGTCCAGTCCACTTAATTGTAACCGAACTACTGAGGCCACACCAATTTAGGTGCACTAGCAGCTCTAGCAACATCACATGGTCATGCTCCAGCTGGGGACAGCAGTACCTCGAGTTTTCTTATCTACTTGCTTCTTCAAACGAGTCCCCTGAGCCCAGGCTCGCCTTTACGGCCTGTCAATGACTAGTAAAATTTAGAACGGGCCTGCCATTGATATAAATGTTTTTGTTTTCCCAAAACGCCCCGTATTGTAATTTAGTGTTGTGGCCAAATGAGATGGGAGATATTGGTTTGGAAGTGTAGTGGTATGCAGAGCAAGTAAGTTGGTTTTTCTTTTATTATTTACTAGCTGCAACCCGCGGCTTCGCATGTTTTTTTCCGGAATAAAAGGTAGCCTATGTCCGGCCCCGGGATACCATCTACCTTGCTGCCAAATTTCACCAAGATCCGTTCAGCCGTTCTTGAGTTATAAATAGTGTAACTAACACGACTTTCTTTTATATATATGTATATATTTACTTACACATAGAGGTACTCTTTCTAAGTGCTACTATGATGACTTGAGAAATATAAAATAATGACTGTGATATCACTCTATATTTATAAAAGTCTCTTAGAAATACATAGTAACAAAGAAAACTATCTACAAAAAAAATATACTCATAACTATAATTTAAGAAATAAGGAAAAACTAGTCAAACCAATCGTACGCCTTGCAAAGGTACAAAAGCAGGGAGAATATATTAAAATACAAGTATATAATAAACTACCAATTAACATTACGAACATTGACAACTTTGAACATTTTAAAAACATAATCAAGCATTTCTTTGAAAGCCATGCATTCTACAGCATCAGTGAATTTATGAGTACTAATCTATTGCAATCCCTTTCTTTACATAATGTGAAAACATGACATTGAACTTTATGATCTGGAATGAAATGACATGTGTATTTTATCTTTTCAAATTGTACAATTTGTGACTTGCCTTGTATACCGACCTATGTTATAAATGGTAAATAAATAAATGAAATAAATGATTAAAAAAGAAAAAAATATTTTAATCTATATAGTTTTTTTTTCTTAAATGTTGGTACTTAATCTAGCTGACATTTAAGAAAGTAGGGAAAATATAGAAAAAGTGTGTAGGTAGAACAATTTTTGAAAAGTGGACCGAGTGGGGTATTAAATGAAAGGTCGATACCTTTCATTTAATACCCCACTCGGTCCACTTTTTTTACACTTTACTTTTTTGTTTGTACATCTCAAAACAGTTTTTCAAATTTCTGTATTTCCCCCCACCAGTTTTTAGATATGGATCTATATTTCACGTGGACAATTTAAGGAAGTCTGTAAGTAGACCACTTTCTGAAACATGAAAAATACCCATACCCATTCCCCCCCCCCCCCCCCCTATCTCCGAAGTCTGCAGAGCTATCCATCTGAAATGTATTATGTAGCGTTTGTAAATTATGGATCTATATTTTACAGGAAAAATATAGAGATGTCTACTCTTTTTCAAAAAAGGTCAAAAGGGGTGGGGGGATAATTTTAAAAGGGGAGCCTATCTCACCAAGTGGGGTATCAAATGAAAGGTATCGGTTTGTATATCCCAAACAGTATTTGAAATTCCTGTAGGTTACATACGTTTCGAAATATTTTGAAATAACTCGAAAATTTACTATTTCCCTCTGTACTCCGAAGTTTGCAAACTGATACATCTGAAATGTAGGCATGCACACTCCCACTTGACGGGTCTCGTTTTTAGATAATTACGTAGGTCAACGTTGTTGTAATGCAATTGAATGCTTAAATTAATAAATAAAATGTAGTTATTCGTCATTCAGTGTGATATTAAATTTCAAACAGATTCTTGCGCGTTAGCATGCCTTTCCCGTCTCACCCCTGCAAAATGAATCCTATCGATTTTGTAGTTTTATAGATTTAATATTTTAATATGACAACATAAAACTAATTTGTAAGTATGGAACTTTGCTTCAAAATGAACTCGTCGTTTCACGATAAAACAACATTCATTTCAAAATCATAATTCGAACGGCATTTCGCACCTGGTGAAACAGCCAATGCCCGCCACGCAAGCCATTCCTAATTCAAATCCCCCAACTGACCAATGACCGGTTCGAAACTCCCTACGGCGCGTGCCCTGTCCAGTTTGTCCACTAAATAGGAGTAGGGTGGCAACCCTCTATCTGGCACGCGTGACATCGGTCGATAAGCGCAAGTTTGTATCATTTTCATAGCGTATAAATTGACGATGGACCTCAGATGTTGGTGTGGCTTTCAAAGGATCGAGTAAACATTTGCCTTTTGTCCATCCGAGACAGGTACTCGTGTGACAAAAGAAGTTTGACACGGGCCATATATTCGGCCACTTAGTGGCCAGAAGCTGACAGGGGGTTTTACAGATTTTTCTCCCTAAACACGTTTGTTTTTTGTTGATATTTGAAACGTGTCGACCTGTTTTTAGATGATAGTGGTTTGTAAATAATGGGATGAATGGAATTTTAAGAGATTTATGGTCGGTTCGGTGTTTATTCCTCTGCATCAATAGATAATAGTAGAAATCACAATAATAATTATTTTGTAATGTGTGCTTATTTGAGATGTGCTACGATACAATTGATTTTCATTATACTCAAAACTTTAATTAAATACTAATTCGAACACTTGACACACGAGTAAAACGTTCGTTAATTCTTTGCTGAAATAATGCTGGAAGCGTGAAATTCGTGTAGCCAAAGTAGAGTTGACTACTTTAACCCAAAATAACTCGAGAATTCAAAACAATCGTTTCAGAATAGCTGGACCAAAGCAGAAGTGCGAGAGGGCCACATTCCTCATAATCCCGCCCTAATGCCCTGTCCTCTGCAAGGGACATTTCCATTTATTATTGAGCACTTAATTTATGTGTTTTGTTATGGACCGACTACGGGAAATTCACCCTAAACTGAAACGCCATTTTCGCCAATATAACAAAAACCACCTTCAATCCTTATGACTTTGTTATAGGACTCAAAATTGATAAGAAAACTTTTGAAGATTTGCACATTCGAACAACGAATTGAAATATTGCTTCTCTGGTCATTTTTGAAACAGGAATTTGTAGACTATTTTGAACTCTGTTGTAATAAACACAAATTCATTTATCGAATTCTAGTTTTAAAACTCTTTGAATCCAGACGTGACATATTAAAATCAGAACTAGATGACTTTTTTGTAAAATTAACTATTATTTCCTTTGTTTTAGAGTTTACATTTTCATAGAGGTGATATTTTATGGCCTTGTTTAAGGTTGAGTGATATTAGACAATGTGCGCGGCAATCCGTACGTTTCAAAGCCAGGTTTTGCTATGAAGGGGTGAAATGACATTTAGGATTATTGTAAATCCAGGGGGGAATGGGTTTGAATCGTCATTTTTCAACTTGAGTAGGTACGTAAGTACTATGTAATTATTCTGTGGTATGTACCATTTTAAGACAAGGAAGTAATCATCAAAATTACTCTACAACATCTCAAATTACCTACAAAAGTTAGTATAAAAGCTCGACGACAAAACTTGAGGTCTACCTACCTAGGTGGTAGGTTAGGTGGGCACTACTAAGTTGTAAACTATTTAGAGTTAAAAGGCACTTTTGAATTGGAAATATTTACAAAAACAGAGAGCTAATAAAATAAGAACTAAATGATTCAGCTCAAAGTGGTATAATATATGATATTCGTGCGCAAAGAGCTCTCAACAGCGCACATAAAGCCTACGAAAGCGTAAAAAATCAAGAAAATTTTCATGTGAACCGAAACACATGTAGAATAAACAGCCGAAGTAGATACTTACAAAAATATGAAATTCACCACAACATTTGCTGGGGACGCGTAAGTCTTGTACGGTGTGCAAATTAAGCATCTTTTGCTAAAAACTTATATACTTATAATTTACATTTTACGTAATTTTTATTGTTTCAAGATTTAAGTGATCAAAAAATCAAAGTGATCATTATTACCTAGTTTTACGTTTATGTTTTTTTTTTATATCTGATGTGTGCATACTTACTAACTTACTTAACTTAACTTACGTACGGTCTAAAGGAATCAGAGGACTTTAGTTATTTTTCTAATAGCTTATAAAGAATAAATGAGCGGTGAAAAATAGGTAGTTAAAACAATAGTCATTCACTGATGGGTATTATAGACAACACCACCACAGTATTGTAATTGTTATGGAACCCGTTTAGTATGTAAAAAATAGTTGATAAGCAACATTTGATTAATATCTAGCTATCTAGCTCTCCCACTTTCTTCTGTGAAAATGTCAAAGACCTAGTGTTTAGTGCATTTTATGATTTGGTGCAGCCTAAGATGACAAGATAAAAGGCTTTTTCTGCGAACGGTACCTGTTCACTCGTCCATAATGCGAGTTGATAGGTAGATGTATTAAAAAATAGTATACATTAGACTGAAATACGACATAATAACGTACGTGTGGTCTGCTATATTATATTAGACGTTACAACTGGGAGATTGGTCTACTTTGCCGTTAAAATGATTTTAATGTACTTTTATTATGGTTTTTAGTCCTAAGATTATGTTCTAGAGACAATTTATCTTATTTCTTTAACAATGACGAAAAATAACTTATTATTATTTTTATTTTTTTACATTTTGGAAAAACTTACAGCTAGGTTTACAAAAATTCAGATAAAAATATAAAACATGCCTGGATAGACCAGTGCAAGTTTGTTGACGGCTAATTACACCCTATTATGTACCCACTTTTATTCTACTACGAGTATAGAATCTTATTAATTAAACTAAAGAACCGAAAAAACCGGTGTGTCAACCTAGGCTCACCAATTTTTATAAGTTCTTTGTGGCTATAACAATTAAAAAACCCAAATAATCTCCTTGTTGGGCAAAATAATCTCCTCTCTTCTTCCACTCATTGGAACTTACTGACCATCACCATTATAATATAAATAGCTAAAAATAAAAAAAAACATCGACGTTTTTGTTTAATTTACCACAATGTCCCCGTAAATCGACTCCCTGAATCAGGCAATACCTTCCAAAGTTCCGACACAAAAGCCAAGGTAAGGTACATTTTATAGCGAGATCCGTCAGGCAAGACCATCAGTCGTGGGCATCCATTAGTCACCTATTGACATACCGACAGACAGATCGGTACGTGCCGCTTGTCCTGTAGACCTAACTATGAGTTCTCGATCGTAACTCGATGTTTCAGTACGGGTAACATAGCCGTTCTAGATAATGTTTGGTCCATTCTAACCAGCTACTTGCATAACGACCGGTTTTATGAACGCAAAATGTACCTAACGCAAAAATATTTTAGTGAAATGTAGGCAATTTGTTTCATCACCAGGGAAAATTCTAAGTACATATATCTCAAAAATGTCCGGCAGCAGTTGAACCCGAAAACTTCCAGTTTGTATGGGAATGCGCTGCTTTTAGGTACGCTACCAAGACGACCACTTGGGCGAAAGGTTCCGTACCGAGTGAACGGTTAACTAAATTATTATTTGTTTATATTTTTTTAAACAAAGTCCATTAACATAATGTTTTAAAGTTCTGTCAAAGAAAATGTAACGCATCATTCGTAGTTATTTTTTGTGCAAACGTGTTTACCTATGATGTCACCAATGTGCACCAAAAAACCTGTATCAAAAACCAGTAGTAAGAGACTAACTCGAGCAGTCGGTAAGATAAATGTGGTTTAGAATTTCAGTAGAACCAACTGATAGCAAAGAGCATTTTATTATATATAACATACCGACTATTATGAATACTTCTTTAGGAATAGCATTTTGACCACTGCTTTTCTATAGGTACCTACGTACGTCACGAAGACAAAAATAGATAGATAGATAACTCTTTATTGTACCACACAAACACAAAATATAATACAGAAGAAAATGCTGAGAAACAAGGAAGTACAAAGGGCGGCCTTATCGCTTTGAGCGATCTCTTCCAGGCAACCTTGGGATGGACTGGACTTATGAGAACAATATAGACAAAATATTAAAGTTCGATGCCTCTACTGCCAATCACCATCAGGGAATTTACGATTTTTTCATCTAGAGTTTAAAATGTGTAAAATCCCCTTAAATGCCAAGATTAAACTTTTTTTGCATAACATCGTCATAAGAGAATTTCTTGTAGGGAATTCTGGGCTCCAAAAATGTACTTTGCTTTTACTTTACAGATACTTTATAGTTTTGCGCAACAGACGAAAAGACTTTTGGCAAAACAAATTTAGGAATATAACCCCCATTTGTCCTTCTTAAAGTAAGCAAACCCAAGACCAAGTGACAAATACCATCATAAGTCGAGAACCAAAAAACTGGACCCCTTTAACTGACTGTAATATGTCTGGTGCTGAAAACGTCTTCAGTTAACCCAATACACTCGGTCCTAAATAAACTTTAGGTGAACTTAAACTGGGCCCTTTTAGCCGCAGTCGAATAAATAACATCTAATGGGGAACATTCATCAGTGTTTCCACATTTTTAGGTGGAACTCACTCCCCTTGTCTGTTTTGGTCGTCCTGTATGGACAAATCCGGCAATATTTCCCCTAAAACTCAACCCTATAGTGGCCTAGCTGAGAGTTGGGTTTACTGTGGGGCTGCCATGTTACAAATTACGTTTGTTAGATAGGGAGATTAGCGTTGGTGAGTGCACAGATATAGGGAGGTGGGTGGCACGGTCCACCCAACACCCCTTTATGTTATTTTTTTGCTGCATTTTTGCGTGGGCTCGCGCGGGGTCCAACTGCAAAGGCTTTCTTGTTTAAATTTAGAATAAGTATTGTTGCAGTTTATCAGTACATATTAGGTCCTTACATATGAAATTGGCGTTTTTCGTACTGGCCACTTTAATCACAAATTTCTCCTCTTTGGTAAGGAATTCCAAATTCAAATTTGTACAGCTATAGACTCATGTATTTGTGCTTCGATGATCGTCATTCATTTGTTTTTTTTTTCTTCTGTTTTTTTCTGTTTGCGTCACTCATTTTACAAAATGGAAAACTTAAAATATCGCATTATTTACGAGTACGAGTTCCGCCGTGGCACTAGTGCTGCGGAAACAACTCGAAGGGTGAATGATGTGTATGGCGGTCGTGTTGCAAAAGAAAACACAGTTCGTTTTTGGTTCCAACGTTTTCGTTCTGGAAATTTTGACCTGCAGAACAAGCCCCGTGGACGGCCTGAGACTCAAGTTGATAATGAAGAGTTGAAGGCTATTGTGGAAGCGGATCCATCGCAAACCACGTCCGAGTTAGCTGCAGGCTGCGATGTTAGTGATAAAACTGTTTTAATTCACTTGAAGCAAATTGGGAAGATTAAAAAGCTTGAAAGGTGGGTACCTCACGAATTGACTGAAGCAAACCGGCAAACGCGCGTCGACTGCTGCGTTACATTACTAAACCGGCACAATAATGAAGGTATTTTAAACCGAATCATTACCTGTGATGAAAAATGGGTTCTTTACGATAATCGGAAGCGCTCAGCGCAATGGTTGGATCCTGGCCAGCCAGCCAAATCCTGCCCCAAGCGAAAATTAACCCCAAAAAAGTTACTTGTAAGCGTTTGGTGGACTAGTGCCGGTATTGTTCATTACAGTTTTCTCAAATCTGGCCAGACTATTACGGCTGATGTCTTTTGTCAGCAATTGCAAACCATGATGGAAAAGCTAGCGGCTAAACAACCTAGGCTGGTCAATCGCTCCACGCCACTGCTGCTTCACGACAACGCTAAACCACACACTGCGCAACAGACGGCTACTAAATTAGAAGAGCTTCAATTGGAAAGTCTAAGACATCCTCCGTACTCCCCGGACCTTGCTCCAACAGATTACCATTTTTTTCGAAATTTGGATAACTTCTTGCAAGGGAAAAAATTCAACTCCGATGGGGCAGTCCAAATCGCCTTCAAAGATTTTATGATTCCCGTCCGACTGGTTTTTTTAGTAAAGGGATCAATGAACTACCTATAAGATGGCAAAAGTGCATAGAAAATAATGGTTCATACTTTGATTAATTAAATATATTATATTAAAAAATATTCGACTTTTTGTTCCTCCCATACAAAACGCCAATTTCATATGTAATGACCTAATATAATTTTGTAGGTATCTACTACTAATTGGATATTTTAGTTATTTTCAAATACCTTGATTTATATAATTTTTGAAAGGTTAGAATGTTTAACTATTCCTAGGTACGCACTTAAGATTAATTAGACATTCTAACCTTTAGTAGGTATCTACTGTAAAAAAATCCTGTTTTTTTCTGATAGATTTTTTTCGATATCACTTTTACTTTCTTTTTGATTACAAAACTGGACTTCAAACTAAAGCTCAATTTATATTTATTTATTTGAGTTACACCCGTTTACAGGTTTCTAATGTCAAAGTTTTGTACCACAATCAGCCCAACCCAAATCTGTCTGCTTGATTTAGGTAAGACCGTCTTCAAATACAAACATTTAAAAGCAAAATAATAACTTTCTTTTTGTGACCCTCCTCAGTGCTATCATTGGACACTTATAGGATGACAGCGGTCTGACCAAGGAGTTTCGTACTTTTGCAACCTTCCCTTATCTGCTTAGAACCTTTCTGTTGCTTATAAATTTGCGCACTGGCCAAAAACATCTTTAGTCTACTTCTATGGAACTTTTTGGCATTGATAACTATGAAAACCTTAATGAATTTTTTGATATGATTTAAAAAAAATTCTCCTTTCTTACTGTAAAAGGTAGGTTACTGTAAAAAACCTATGCAAATGTTGGCTTGACTAGAAGGTAAGTACCTACGTGCATTCCGATAAGCTACATTAGGAGTACCTACTTACATAATAATTATTACTGCCACCTTCTAGTATCTTAATTTCATTTATTACTACTGTAGCTGCGTAAGTATCACAGTTTTTTTTTTTCTCTCAGTCTTGTTTCTTAGTCTTTATTGGCAAAGAGAATTACAATTCGATAATAAAAACAAATTAGAACTAGTATTTACAATTGAAACAATTAAGCTAACTGCAGATTGTTGTAAACAATCTACAGGTAGCTCAACTGATCGCATACACTTGATGTCGTTGTTTACTAAATTGTAATAGGACAATTACATTTAAAACACAAGTTATTATTGCAAATGGAAAAATGAGGCGACATAATTGATTGCACGCAGAAAGAAAAAACAGACAGTGATATGTACAATAATATAAAAATTATAAGAGTTGACTGTAAAAGGGCCAGTGTTTATAAAATTACATTAATGACATAAAATTATGTTGGAAATTATAAATAAAATTAAGATATTACAAGCTTGCCTCAGTGGGGCACAGGTTGGCGAAATCGTCACGTGGACCGGCTGTCTATAACTGACTATCAGCGCTTTTTTTTTTCTCAGTCTTGTTTACACATTCAAGGAACCAAAGAAAAAGTTTAGAATTTTATGTAATTCGAGCTTTTTACCACGGGGATCCGGTGACTACTGAGATCTAGGTCTAGTTTGACAAGCAAACCCGTTAGGTTCGCCCTTTCATTTAATATCAATTAATTAACATATTATTTATTGTATTCATTATAATTTTATTCTGATTACAGAGTAAAAATATTATATATAAAAATATTCAATTCGTATTCATTAGAATAGAATATTTTTTTAATGTTAGGTAAATTGACAATTATTAATTAGTTTTGTATGTAATTTTTTATATGAATTGTTGTTGTGATTTTACCAATAAAATTACTATGTGACTATCTTCTTTTACCGGGAAAACCTTTAGGTAGGAGAACCTATGATATTCCAGGTCATTAGGGATACATTTAGGTTCTACGTGATCATGCCGGGAAAATTTCAGCTCCATCCGTTTAGTAGTTTTAGTATAACTAACAAACATCCATTCATCCAAACTTACGCCATTTTAATATTAATGATGATGATATCAGACGAATGAGAGCTTTAAAGTTGGGGTTGTAAGTCCAAACAAAACCCATTCAAAAGAAGTTACACACTAGCCAACAATTATTTGAAGCGGAACGGCAGTACGAATTTGTACTGAAACCGACCGGTAACGAGTTACGCCGTATTTTAGCAAGTTTCCAATCGCCAGTGTAGCCAAGCTTTAAAAAATGATGGGACAAAAAAACACACTAATAAATATTTTTCGTAGTGCCTTCTAGCAGCTAACATAAACCCATCACAGGAAATTGATTTGATATAACCTGACAGATAACTTTAACTTCTAAAATTTATTGACTGGAACAACCTCAAGATTTTTAGTTATTAAAATGCGTGCACTCAAGGTAACTTTCAAGAAATGAAATAATATTTTATGGATTTTATTTAATTTCATAGTACAACCTCTGTTTTTTTTTATTTCAAATCTGCCTATGTGGCGAGGAGAGGAAGTTCTTTGCCTAGAAGAAGGACAGTGATGCTTAAAATATTAATAGCACGTACGCACTGGCTAAATCAACCCCAAAGACCACTACAATGATTCGTTATATAACTGCAAACATAACTGTAAAAATATATATTTAGGAAAGGTGTCTACCAGCGTTCAAACATGGTCATTCTACCAAACCAGCTGCCAAAGAATAGAGGAAGCGGTAACTGAATCAAACTGAATTTTAGACATTTCGAATTGCTGCTACTATTTGCTAGACTAGCAGGAATTTAGGAAGCTACTTGTAGTTTGGTCGGACGAGAACTCAAAGATCAATTTCATATAAATCTTGTAGTTGGATCTGAAATCTATTTGTAAATAGTTCTTATTTGGAATAAGAGTTACTACATGTATATTATAGAGATTATCATACAATACGCCCAGTTTCCGCCAAAAAATGTGTACCAACCTAAAACAAATTCATTTTTGACGGCTCGCTTCGATCACATACAATGTTTGGCAGTTCTTTGTTTAAGATCCATCATGGGCAACCCCCTCCACCCTTCAATGGGTTCCTGGTTACGGTTTGCGGCTCTCTAAGCTATTTCATATTTTAAATGGGCCGGGATTGTAACGGGCATGGACAGCCTTGATCTAAATAATAATAATTTCGAAGAATGATGTTTTTAGATGTTTTCAATGTTAGTTACATGGTTTCAATTTCTGAAAACCAGCGCAGTATTGGGCAAATGCCTAATACTGCAAAATGCTGATATAGGGACCCATTTTACCCTTTTTATATAAATTGTTATGTATTGTATTCTATTCTATTCTATGAAAATATTGTTTACCAACATTCAAACCCATGGTCACCCTACCAAACCAGCTGCCAAAGGCTAGAGGAAGCGGTAACTGAATGGAACTAAATTCCAGACGTTTCGAATGGCTGCTACTATTCGCTGGACTAGCAGGAATGTAGCTACTTGTAGTTCGGACGAGAACTCAAAGATCAATTTCCAATACATCTTGTAGCTGGGTCTTAAATCTAATTGAAAATAGTTCATAGTCGGAATAAGACGTAAGAATCGCTCATAGATGAACATATTACTAACACAAATAAGTACATAATAAATAGGTTTAATGTAGTCGTTTATAATTCCTTAATAAATAAATAAACAATCGATTGAAGTTAGTTTTAAGCTGCATGCTTACCTACCTATGAATATTCGTTGGTTTACATCATTATCATTATAAGCCAATGTTAGTCCACTGCTGGTCATAGGCCTCCCCTAATGAGAGCCATAGCGCCCTGTCGCTACGTCGCCGCGGCTTCGCACGCGCTTTTCCGGGATAAAAAGTAGCGTATATCCGTCCCCGGGATACCATCTACCTCCCTGCCAAATTTCATTGAGATCCCTTCAGTCGTTTAGGCCTGATAAGGTAACAGACAGACAGACAAAGTTACTTTCGAATGTGTAACATTATTAATATTGTTTTAAATAATCTTAGGTATTTATCAATTAATATTTCTCCCTGAAGTCATTTACAACGGGATATTTACCATGATATGAGAAAACTCAACCATGATCAGGGAATAATTAGCACAGGACTAACATAGGCTGATGATGATGATGTATCCCTGTATATAAATTTAAAATATAATATTTATGCATCACCAAAGTCAAAGTCAATGTCAAAAACTCTAAATACAATAAAATGTACACTTATAAAAGGTCAAATTCTTAATAATTAAACACTGACTAGGAAATAAAGTGATATTTTTGATTTCAGTCGCTTCGGTATGTAGACTAAAAACGAAACCTTTAGCCTGTTAGTCGTTATTTTTCGAGTTGGAGCAAATCCCGTCCCAAGCTTTTTTATCCTCTAGATAATCAGATATTTTATAGTAGGCCTACACCACCACCATAGTAGATACCTAGTCGTTTAACTTCTCCAAAGAAAGCATCAAACCTCACAATATCATAAAGTACACTATATAAAGCGAAAGTAAAAACCAGAAATAAGAAACCGTCTTTTGTTTTCATTGTCTGCGTACCTATAACGAGAGACGCGAGGCAACGTAACAAAAACAAAAGAAAATGGCTCTATTATGTGAAAACAACCCAGATACTACTACGGTTGTATTCACCCGTGGGCTGAATTTATACGATATACTCTGCATTCAGTCACCCACCATACAGAGACCCCTCATATGCCATACAAAAAATCCACTCTTCGTCACTAAAGAACGGCTAAAGAAGCATGAAGTCTCAGGTTACTGTGGTGGTACGAACATATTTCGAATATCTAAAAGTATAAATTCTCCGGTAAGCTATCGACTTACTTTTTATATCCGAAAGGAATCGTGGTGTGGGAATGGCCCACTGTTTTGAAGACAAACGTTGGTTATGGCGTGTTGAAAAACTGAACTTTTGGGAAATCTCTGTTACGTGTGGTGAACCTAATCTTGTTCGGATAAAATATCAACTCCGTATAAGAGCTTCTTATAAAAATGTAGATAGGAGTGTGCTTTCTTACGTTAAAGGTTTTTATTTTTAGAGAAAGTACGCGGCTTAGTCTGATAGAGAAAAATATCCATAAAAATAAAAATAAAAAAATACAGCCGAATTGATAACCTCCTCCTTTTTTGTTAAAAATTGCATACTTTTATTCGAAGAACCAATGAAAAAATGTCATCGTATCATTCAACTTCAATCATTTTCGTATTGAAGGAGTGGTGCTCTTTGAACGGTAATCAGACAAATTAGCAGCTTTGTCGGTTAATTTCCTATTTTAATAAGGCAATAATAACATTTTAACTGACTTTTTGCCTTAAGTTTTTATTAATTTTAAGTCAAAATTAACCGACGAATCTGCTAATTTATCTAAATACTGTTCAAAGAACACCACTCTTTCAATACGAAAATGATTGAAGTTGAATGTTTTTTTTTTTATTTCTCGACAAAATCGGAACTATACTAATTTACAGTGCAACAAAGCAGGAAACTTCCAATATGATAAAGGGTATGCTCCTAATCCTGCAGTTCTTAGCAGCTGCAAGGGTTAGTGGCGAACTATGAACGTCGCAGCTTCAGGGCTGAACACTCGAGTGGCGATCACAATAGGCCTATCATGGCCGCAGTGACACGAAAGCCACCTAAAGCAAATAAAAAAAAAAAAAGGGTATGCTTCTATGTATATAATAACGTGGGCCATACGCAAATAAATAAGCATTTTCCAAAGAGAGCAATAACTATTTAAGTTTCTATAGCTTTACAGTTTCACAACAAATTTTCAAAGAGTAACCTCAACAAAAGCAGTTCCCTAATGCCTGCGTCCTCGAAAGCCTTAATCTTTTTGTACCTCTAATTAAATTAACAAAACCCAGGAGCCCGGAAACTGGACACTCACACAGATGCATCTACCCCTCGGTCCGTTCACAGACGCACGCACACATTGACGAACTGTGTCGAGTGAAAGGAAAGTGGGGGTGTGTGGGTGGAATGGCCGTGCGTGTGTATGTGTGTGTTTTAGTTAAGGGTCGTCATTTCTCTTGGACCCTCCCCCGTAGTGTCCGCAGAAAGGTAAGTTAAGATAGAATTTTATAGAGCTGGTTGATACCGCTCCGATTTTTTCCTGAGTAGAAAGTGTAGCCTGTTCTTAGATAAAACTCGAACTTTTTTTACCATCTGAAGTAAAGAAGTGTAAACTAAGAAAGTGGGTAAAATCTGTCTGTGGATGATGATGAATGAGGTTTCGTGAATCTTAGTTTATGAACTAATTTTCTTCGCTTAAACTTTTAAAACTATCATGATTGTTGACACAAAACTCAGAAAAAAGATCAAAACTTAAACCATAGTTGTAAATGACCTTAGTTTTTATCGGTAAGTACAGGATTTTTTTTCCAAATACTTCTTTCGCATAATTACTGAACCGATTTATGCATTCATTTTTATGAAGGAGGCTTGCTTATTGAAGGTTGTTTAATAGGCTTAGCAATTATATATGAAACAATATAAAATTTCTGCGGATTTATTATCGAATTTAAATAATTACATTTAGTGTCAACATCTCATCTTATTAATCACTTCAATGCTTAACCTAAAAATCCCACGTTCATTTTTCACATGCGGTATCAACAGCTCAATACAATCACAGCAGACAAACAGACAGCCCCAGTATCCTCCCTCGGACTTTAATATTGATCAGTGTCCGGCCGCGGTCAGGTAGTCGGCCACTGGCGCATGCGTACTGGCCCTTCATGCTAGCCAACTTTGAACCCCCTGCAGAACAATTCTACCACCGAACTGCGATCCCCAACCCGCCCAGCGAAAGCCCAGCGTGGGGATTATGGACCTTAATTTCCCCCCCTTGTGAGATAAAAGCCAATAAGGCGCTTATCAGGGGGGACCCTGGGTCCAGCAGTGGACCAATAAAGGCTGTGTAGTGGAGGAAGGTGCATTTTACAATCACATTTCAACTATTTTAAATACCTACTTAAATTATAATTTTGGTTTGACAAAAACAATACACCAATATAAACTAGACACAATACAAAAGACCTACCTATTGTACAATTAATCAATTCAGACTAGCAACACCGCCTATAAATCCTGCACAAATAATCCACAAAGCATCAATAAACCAAATTACAACAAAAATATTACTAAAAAGATCCCCGTTTTAATATAACAGAAGTTCCTAAACTCCGTATCATGTAAAAGAACACATTCAATATTGGGATGGTATCCCTTTGCCTGTAACAAGGTTTTATTAGATCCTACTAAAGGGCAGCCCCACACAAAGGTACTACTGAAACCCTTTTTCTACCTTACTTCAAATATATTAACTGTCCCGCTACCTGACCGTTGAGTTAGGGAAACTGGATATGCCAATTTTATTATTTTTTTTTCTTTGCTGTTTACTTAACTAGGACAATTAGTTCTTTAAATTTTTTTATATATTTCTATGTTCGGCAGTTAGGGTCCAGTGGCTGCCCGTTATCTTTTTGATGTCGTGTTTCAATCACATCTATGGCCGTGGTCATTATTCGTTCGTTTGTCAAAGGTTTTTAAAATTAAATTTATGTGCGAGCTCCAATCTAACCTACCAGGTACTTACTACAAATTGTTTGCGATTTTTAGAAGTTAGATAACTGGATGTGAAATTGCCAAGCCAAGTTGAGCGTGATGAGCGAAGCGAGCCGCGGTGTGTGCTGCTTGCACAATAAATTTCACGCACTCCACTGCGCTTGCGACCCCGATACAGCCTACCTTTTGAAATTAGAACATGTTACGCTCTTGCGACTACTACCGTAAGTTTCCACCTCCACCTCCACAGCCTATATAGGTCCACAGCTGGACCCCGGCCTCCCATAAGCGCCTTATTGGCCTTTATCTCACCCAACTCGCATACCCAGCGTGGGGGTTATGGGCATTACCCTCCGTTAGTTTACCCTATTCAAAATTTACTTTGCCTACTCACATTTGAATCATCATGATCATAATAAATGATGATGATTTATCATATTGAATAAGGGCGATGTGGTGACTAAGTGACAAAGCCCCTTTTTATTTTGTTTAAATTAATAATAAAACTCTATTAAAGTCGAAAAAAGAAACGAAACCTAGCAAACAGCCATTCCAAAATCATTTTCAGTTTAAATCAAGAGTGAAAAGGTGTTCTAGTTTTTCCGACATCCAAGTAAAATGTCTGGCTATTTATAACAGCACTTTTGTCAGGGGAAATCATGCTCTATACCCATAGCTATAAGGCTAATATGGCGTTGCTAAGCTATGGTAACGATGGTGACCGATCGTCGTCCCTAAGAACCTTCTACAACAAAAAATTACTATCTTATTGCTGAGAGCATAAAGTTCAAAATTTACATGTGTAAATTAGACTTATAATTTCGCCTTGAGGCGATCTCGTTGCTGTTTGAATATTTATTATACTATGATGCTCTTATTGAGTTGATTATTTGTTTTGTATTACACATTTTTATAGAATTACACTGGTATTGATATGGATCAGTTGAGCTACCTGTAGATTGTTTGCAACAGTCTGCAGTTAGCTTAATCGTTTCAATTGTAAATACTAGTTCTAATTTGTTTTTATTATTGAATTGTAATTTTCTTTGTCAATAAAGATTTAGAATTACATTATAAATAAATAAATAATGCTGGACAATCCACACAGCTTCATCTAGCCCCAAGCTAAGCAGAGCTTGTGTTATGGGTACTACTTAATGACTGTTAAACATACATAATACAATACATTGCATAGATAGATATTTTTTTTATTATACACACATCAGTACTATTTTTAATACTGACGACCGATGAGGTGCGGAAGACGAAGGTCCGCCTGCGACGCAGAAGGTTGCGGGTTCGATTCTCGCCTTGGGACAAATATTTGCACGATCTGCAAATATTTGTTTCGTGTTTTCTGGGTATTTCTATGTATAATAAAAAAATATCTATCTGTGTATGTATTGTATTAAGTTTATCAGTCATCTAGTACCCATAACACAAGCTGCTTCGCTTAGGGCTAGATGATGCTGTGTGGATTGTCCAGCATGATTTATTTATTATTTCCTATTTACTGATACGAGTGTTAATATTGATAAGCGGAATTAAGCTGAGGTCCATATAATCTGGACACGTCGAAACGTAGATGCTAAGTTCATTAGAAAAGCCTGATTTATTTAGGGGTAAAGTCTGGATAGACGCCCCAGGAGCGATTCATGCTGCACCAACAAAAAACTTAACCAATTCTCTGTCAAGCCTCTGCGGTGCGACACGCAGGGGCGTTTAAGGTTTAAGTTGGGGAAACTGGATATGCCAATTATATTTTTTTTATTTTTTTTTCGTTTCCCATGGTCATTTTCAGCCTGCCTTGTCTAACTGTAGAGCAAAGGCCTATACCGCCCTAATTTCAGCTTACTCTGTCCCCTTGTTATTAATAAGAATAAAAATAAAATATATTTATTTAATAAACAGAACTTAGGTATATATACCTACTAATACTTACAAACAAAACTTAATTTATGAGGGAAAAAAATGTGTAAATAGTCTGTTTAGAAAGTTGGTTCAGACTCAGCATTTGTGTTGCATGCATGTTGTTGTTAAGAGCATTATTACTTAAAGCAGGTGTTTAGACCAAATTCAAAATCAAAGTCAAAAGTCAAAAACTCTTTATTTCCATAAATACAATAAATGTACACTTAGAAAACGTCAAATTCTTAATAATTCAACACTGACACGGAAATAAAATGATATTTTTGATTTCAGTCGCTTCGGCATTTAGACTAAATAATGTTCGGTATGTGGAGTAAAGAAGCGACGAAGAAACCTTTAGCCTGTTAGTTAGTTGTTATTTTTCGAGTTGGAGCAAATCCCGTCCCAAGCTTTTTTATCCTCTAGAACTAGATAATCTGATATTTTATAGTAGGCCTTTTTACACAAGAAGGTTTTGACAATTTGTTTGAATTTATTTACTGATAATTTTTGCAACTCACTAGGAGTTTTGTTGTAGAAGCGTACACATGCCGTAACCCACCACTCTCACGATCCAATCGGTATGCCTCGAAATATAGGTTGGTGGGTGCCTGGATAATTAGGCTTTGCCCAGACTTAATCCTATAAGATTCCTCAGCATGTTTTGTGCAAAATAACTAGAAAGGTCAACATAATCTGGACACGTCCGAATGTAACTTTGCGCCATTTGCCTTTATCGACTATTTGGCCAGTTACTGCCGTCTCAAATCTGTTCTCCCTAATTGATTCCACCCTCTTTCCTAATAAATTGTTTTATTCCATCTTCTAAAAGGGTTGCCAATTATTGTCAAAGACGTATGTTGTCATTTGTCACGAATAATACTGCCGGATTAGATTTTCTGAAAAGTATTTGTACCAACATAGTTTACATTAGAAATAATCAACCGTCCGGTTTAAAAATACAATTCTTAGACTCGTATCATATTTCAACATCACAATAATAAAACAACAATTAACATTAATACAATAATAACTAGTATTTACAATTGAAACAAATAAGCTAACTGCAGACTGTTGCAAACAATCTACAGGTAGCTCAACTGATCCATATCAATACCAGTCGGAAGCGTCCCCAAGACGCTGGCTGCATTGTCCCGCTGTATGGCAATGCTGATGCGCTGCGCCAGATATCCGCCAGCTCTCGGGTCACGCGTCGCGTCGACAATAATAATAATAATAATTAATTAATAAATTAGCAGAAAGGATCCTATCCGAGCCCTTTAGTGCGTTATACGTAACCAGCTTTCGTAACCCACTACGAATGGGATACATTTTTTCTACTATTTACCGGGCTACTAACCAGTGCCTAGAGTTCGGTTTGACGATGGTATATAATAGATAAACGATAGGATTCAGTATCGCGCCTCCATCGTGCGGACGTGGAACTACGCAAATCCCATACAAAAATGAGACGTCACGTTGACGTCTCGATACTATAGTCAAACCGAACTCAGGGCTCAGTACGAATCAGATAGATATAATGTTATTAGACAGTCCAAAACAAAAACCATACGTTGCATAACTCTTGTAACTATCGTTCCAAAAACTAATAAAAACCTCCGTAACATATATAATTTAATTAATAGTAATAAATTTCCATACGATTTTATAAGAACGGCAGCAAAATAAAATATAATCCCACCAGATAATATAATTTCTTATCCTTGGCTTTGTGGCCGTGCTCCTCGTCGCTACGCTACACCTTAGATATGCTACGCCGTAGAGTTGCTACGGCGTAGGCTTGTGTCACTTTACCTTCTTTTAATTAATTTAGAATGTATCGCACGAGATGATACAATGTTATCGCACTAGATGATAAAATGTCATCCCACCAGATAATATAATTTCTTATCCTTGGCTTTGTGGCCGTGCTCCTCGTTCACCATTTAACGAATGGTGAAATTGGACATAAAACGCTCATGGATTTATGGTTAAAGATATTTATTTCTCAAAGAACATAATATACATACGTAGTATGTAACACACTTTTGATACGTATTTAATATGGTTGAAGTTTACAGTGCAGTTGTTATTATAATGTTATGCTATTACTCTACAGGAACATTCTCTAATACATATTTCTTGAGTGTTTTCTTGAAAACAGTTAAGCTAGCGGATTCTTTTATATTTTTTGGCAACTTATTATGTAGTTTTGCTCCTTCAAATGTTATGTTTTTCTTTCCATAGTTAGTTCTAAGATGCGGTAGTGAAAAGTTGTTTTGATGATCCTGAAGATTTTCCCACCGCCGCTGAGGAGACTGTTGGCGTACAGTTCAAATGGCTAGAATTAGCACTAACAATAAAATTTTGCGTAAAAAGTATACATAGAAAAGTATCCGTTATTATTTCTTGCATATGCCCCTCCCCCGCCCCTGCTTCATCCCCACAGGAAATTGTAGTACGGTTTTTGGTTTTTGTAAAACACATCAAATTATCTTCGATTTTATCTTCTTCGCCTAACTCAATCATTCAAATGACTAGGAAAGAGAATTTGTTCGAGAATCATTAAAAGTGACAGTAAAAATTAGAGTTATGAAAAGTCTAATAATGTTTAGAAGATTCATAGTAAAAGGGTCGTTTTGTAACGAATCTTCTAAAAAATATGATTTTAAATTTTTTTATCATGTTTCAAAACTGTGTTCAATCAAACCATTAAAGTTTATTCCCGCCTCTAAATTTTGAGCCTCTGACCAAGCGAAACACTTACAATGAATACTCTTTAGTATTCCATGATAGAAGGGGGGTGAATCTAGGGGGTAGGGGGGTACTGACCGCGACATTTGTAGCCGTCGCCCGCTGTCTGGCGATATGGTGTGTGTGAGTGTGTGTGAATACCTACGTGAGTGTGTGTTTAATTCAGGGTGCTATTAAAGGTGGATGAAAGTAATTGTTTTGTTTGGTTGCAAAACTTGCAAGTAATGTTACAGCCATGATTTAGTCGTGATGTAAGAACCTACTGGTTAATTCATGTAAAGTGCTGATTTGCCTTTGACGATTTTACTTAATTGAAAAGGTAGATAGGTAATATTATGTAATCAAAACACTATTGTTTTGATTGTATTGCCTAAAGCTAAGTATGTACTTACCTACGTAAGTACATACTTAGCTTTAGGCGGGCTACTTAATTTTATTGTCTTAGAAACACTACTGCGCTATACCTCAGCGCCAGATCTTCAATTTCCATTCAAATTTCGATGTTTTGGGTCATGATAAATAAATAAATTAATAATGCTGGACAATCCACACAGTATCATCTAGCCCCAAAGTAAGCAGAGCATGTGTTATGGGTACTAGATGACTGATAAACTTAATACAATACATAACATAGATAGATATTTTTATTATATATAGAAAATACCCAGAACCCCCGAAACAAATATTTGCAAATTGTACAAACATTTGTCCCAAGGCGGGAATCGAACCCGCAACCTTCTGCGTCGCAGGTGGACCATCGCCCGCCGCGCCACATCGGTCGATGATTGCAGCTAGGTCTATCTAGATTACAAAAAAATAAATTAACTTTGGATCTACCCAAAGAAGTTCGTCTTAACCGCAATTCAACGATAACTCTAAGCTACTCTAATCTAACTGTAAACCACGCTCCAAATAATTTGCAAAAAGCGTCATCTCGTCCAAGCATGTTAACCCCTCCGGTCCCCACTCGGACCGGGAGGCGGGGACTGACCGCCACCCCACCCCACCGCCTATTTACTGCGGATTTTATTCGCACGACATGGCCGCTAGCAGTTTCAATGAATCTGTTTTATTTTATTACATGTTTTAGCTTTATTACTGGCTAGTTAATTTAATTTAAGAATAATTGGGTTTGGCAATGGTTTCGCAAAACATCAATTATGTGTCAAGAAATATTAGTCGACATAAGTAGGTTAAATAAATAAGATTTATGAAATGTATAATGGAGGGTCGGTAAAAGAACTATAACCTTCATAACTATAATACTACCACATTGGTATAAATATCAAGGAAAAGTGAAATATATGAATATCAACTCTGTCCTCTCACCCTAACAAGGTAATTTATTTCAAAACGACCATCTCTCCAAGCAACTTCTAACAAACTAACTTCGTAAACATTCCCATGTCGAGAATAATTGGACCTATCCGAGCAGCTCGAGCTCGAAGAAAAAATAGCGCGCAATCTCTTCAAAAATATGTTACGTCTCCGTCGAACCATTGTCCTTTGAAAAAAGAATATCGCATAACGAAGTTGAGTTCCGACTTTATACCAAATATCACGCATGACGTGACTCCCCCCTCCCGCCGGGGGGAGGGCAATAAAAAATAATATATTGGAATATGTTGGAAATAACAGCGTATCATCTTTTCCATGGATACCGTACGTACGAGGACATTCGTACACTGACGAGTCCGGCCATTTTATTGTCTCGAGGAAACTGCTGACGTAACTGTTTCATGTTTGTTATTTCGTCTCACATGAATAAAATTATGTTACGGCTTTATTACGACGGGGAGTCATAAGGAAAATTGTAGGTTTTTGCGATCATCACTAAAAGTAAACGTCCTATCCGAATAACGGCATAAAAGCGTTGACGTGAGTATGATAATAAAAAATCTGATCACTTACCTAAATAAGATATCACAAAACTAAAACACAACATTATTTCTTTTAGCACACCACTTCTGATTTCACATTTCAAATTGCGCACACGCACTCCAGATAAAGTTTGAAAAAGGAATGGATCAGGAAGTAAGGTAGGACCCGCGGGGTCAGGTAGCGAGCTTAAGAATTACCGGCGCGTTAAAGGGTTAACGCACAAAAGGTGTAATTATTATTACAGGGTTAAGGAGCGAACAAAAGAAGCTTCTGAGACGGGGTTTGGGTAACTTTGAGGTTGCACGCGTGTTGTGTTAGGTGAGTTCGAATAATCAATTATATTTATTCAATAAATAAATAACGGGTCCCTTAACGGTTAAAACGATTTGGTTTGCCTTAGTAACAATAAAATTAAATTATTTACAAAAAAAATACCAACACGATTTGATTATGACTAAGTAGGTAGGTAATACTTACGTTATTACTCATATTTCTGTATTAACCACAATAAACACTATAAATACTAATTTGTTATACATAAGAATACCCAAATAAATTCTTAACCCACCGTCAGTTTAAATATCACTGTTGTTTTGTCTTAACACGCTAGATACAACGAATTTTGCAAACTTTGCAAAAATTTGCTATACCTGACTGCACTTTCACGTGTGAACTTTTGTACTGTCATCTTCTGCTATCAAACCAACCCTTCACATTGCAAAATGTACCTGAAAGTAGCGACCCAATAATTCATTACCAAACAATGGCAACACTAACTTTTTAGTAATAGTAATAACCCTTTCGAAGTGCCGTTGTCAGTGCGACCCTTGCGAATTTTTCGACACAAATAAAACACCCGTTCCAAACACAAATATTAAAAAAACATCGTTCGCTTTTTAAACTTTGTCTCTGGCCATAAATCAGTTCGATTGGAACAAAACGATGCAGTTATACGTTCGATATTTGAATTGAAGCGTAAACGATAGCTCATTTTTCAAAATCATTTTACTTTACAATGTTAAATCAAAAATAAAATAAAGCAACAACAACATATCTAAACACTTAGCCTACTATTAAAAAAAAACTGTATTTCTTTATAAATTGAGAGGTTCATAGACCAGCTAGTTTTCTTTTTAATCAAACAACAATAAAACACCAACAAGAGCTCTCCACTAAAGATCTAAGATTAAATTGAAGCTAATTTTGTACTTGACATGTGCCGGTATTTGTAAAGCCAAATTATTCGCTTAATTTACTTTTGTTATGTAGATTTTTGATTGTAGATAAGAAAAAAGGTTTTATCAGGTCATTTTATAGCCCCCTTTGAGATATAGAGGTAGATATTTGTCAAGTGACTAATTGCTGTATGAATTAATTTTCTGTGTATTCTAACTGCTTGGGTCTTCGATATGACTCACGCTTCTTTCAGTCCATTCTTTTTGTTTTGTGTAAAATCAATTTAATGTGTGTTTTTCGTTTTTCTTAAACTAGTCTGCTGTGACGATAAATGCAGTACGAATAAAATTAAAAATTTTGCATCAAATTTCTGACGACGAGAAGCATCTGCTCACCGCATTAATATCAATGCATTGCAGTTAAGTATTATGCGCCCCTTATGCAAAAATTGAATAGCGGATCTATCCATTGTAATATCAGGTATACGCAAAATTGCAACATTCAAATTAAAACTCGTCTGTGATCTATGCAAGGGTTAAGTCGGCCATTGTTGGTTAGAAAGGGGTTATATCTACGGTCTCTTCTAACGGCCTTCGTAATTCAAATTTAAATTCGCTCTAACAAGCGCGTTATATTTGAATTTTAGTTGAGTAAAAGTTCTTCAATACCCACCACGAGGTGAAATTTTCCCAAAGTGAAATTTTGTATTTTTGATAAAACTAGGTTTTTAACTTATCAACTTATCATCATCGGTTTAATGGCGATACTTGTAATGAGCATTTATTTTGGGGTCATGAGAGCTAAAATCACATTACGAAAAATTTCACACAACTCGACTCTTGACACCATCAACATTGTGATATGGTCGATTGGGCAAAAAATACCCCAATCAGGGAAACAGGGTTAAATCGCCGTGTTTTGGGGTAAAATCGAGTGATATATTATTGTATACAAAACTAATTATATTTGTTTGGATTGTACTTTTTATGGATGGAGTGTTTTTTTTAGTTTAGTGACAGGGTGTTCGTATTTGGAACGTTTATTGACAGTGCTAATGACGTTTATTTATTGCCATGTTGTGTGGGAAATTTTAACTGATTCTTTACGGCATTTATATGTTTAACCTTTCGCTAAATAATTACTTACTCAATAGTAAATCACAAACCCAACCAAAAAAAAATTAAAGTAGAAAAAAAATAAAAGATATATGCAATAAATTGGCATGTTTACTTCTTCCTGTTTTATTGTTTTTAACGATCAGTAAACAATATCATGTAGGTTCATTAAAAATTATATACCTTCTTACTAAATAAATACAAAAAATACAAGTTTTAATTGTATTTTTTTGTAATAAATATATAAAAAAAATAAAGCTGAAAAAAAAATAAAAAGATCCTCAATTTTTACTGTTTTATGTTTTTTAACGATGTGCGAATAATATTACATCGATTCATTAAAAAATCAAATACTTACAATTATTATGGGCAAAGGATATTTATGAGATATCACGTATTGAAACTTATTCCATCAATTAATAGATACAATTCATTATTCAAAGCCTACCGAAGTATCTAAATCCGTGCCGTGTTTGTTGTAAGTACTTATATTTTATTCAGGTGATATCTACCTGAATAAAAAAAATACAACAAATACAAAATGACTACGTTCACTACGACACTCCAAATCCTTTCGTACATTGAAAGTTATAAAAAATGTTACCACCAAAATTGTATTTAGTATTTCGGTAGCTTTATTTTATCACCGTATGATTTGTAAGAGTCACATTATTGTTAGTGATAACTTTAACGTAAGCTTAGTTAGAAAGAAAGCGAACATGAAAATTAGCGCAATCAAAGCTATTTAAGAACATATGAGAAATAATTACGGTAATGTTATTACCTAACATGTTGGTAACACTACAAATACAAGTTTTTATCAAACACAAAAAATATTTATAGAAGACGGTAGATTAAAACTTGCTTATGGTTCATACTTCCTGTTCAAAATACCATCTATAGCTATTATAACAACTCTGTATTGATTTTTTGCAGTGCACCCAAAACTATTGTATCGATTTGCAAAGTCAACGAGCACATTTTTTTTGAATCCTATTTTTCGGATTTAAAGGGATTTAGACACTTTGTTGTGGCAACAATGACGATTGTGGAGAATGATATTTGTTTTCATTTAAAGCACTGCTAGTTTTAGAAATTCCCACGTTTTAAAATTAAAAGTATATCGTACTTGAGCTTCAGAGATACTTTAATATAAAATAACTCATCCTACAAACCGACTTCCAAAAAAAGGCCGTTTTTTTTTTAATATACAACATAATCGGGCCGAAACTACCCATTCTTTACCAAACATAAGCAAGAACAGTGCCAAAGTAGCGTAGCATTGTCCTCTGAAAAGGTTAAAACAAAAACAAACTTTTCAAAAAAAGAACAAGCAAACAACATAAAAAATGCAGTCACCATAAAATTCAACGCAATCCCAAGGATCAATCTGACAATTCTAATCATGTGTCCCCCAATCTTGCCCTTCCTTGGCTTATCAACATTCGGACACCATAACAGGGTTCCGTAAACTCATACATATTTCAGGGGGCACGAACCCTGTTTTGGTCAACTGTCAGTAATGATTTGCTGCGTTTTCCCTATCTTACGCCCACAACTATCGACCCCTAGGTTATCTTGGCCTGCACTTGCTTACATATGGCGAGCAAGTCCAGGTCAGGTTATGCTGGATTTGGAAGTAAGGGAGTAAGAAAAAGTTAGATTATCTTCTATTTTTCGGACGCGTGGCTACCGGGGTGGGTATCGCTGGAAAATATGGCTTCCTATTTGTATTTTGTTTGGTTTTTGGGACGTCTGATTTGTTTTAGGTGGGAAAGAAGTACATAACACCCAAATTTAACACAGTAAGGTTTTGTAAAATGTATACAGCTCAGCTGGGCATAAGCATATTTTCTATTTAGACATGCTACCAAAAACAAACTCACACAAATTCTTACAACATCTAAATTTAACACAGATATATTTTGTAAAATATATACCTACAACAGACTTTTATTTTATGGCGGGCATTAGCGTATCTCTATTTAAACATGCAATTTAAAAAATAAATAAACTCTCAAAAATTCTCATTATAAAAAGTATCAAATCAAATCAAATCGTTTATTGGAACCATGTACATATTTAAAACAAAAACAATGCAACGATACTGACGCTAAAAGTATAAAACTGTGTCGCGTTCAGTATCGCCCTCCTCTGGACCGAATCAAAAAGATAAAAATTTTAAACAAACAAAAAGCATTTAGCCTACGTTATCCTTAATTAATATTATAATTAGGTGGTTAGTATACATACACATTGAAAACTACACAAGATTAATAAATATTATTCAACTTTGCTGTGATGCGTGGTGAAAAAAAAATAAATAAATATAAAAGTGAGAACATAAGTAAGTACATTCGAAGACACCTGTCTCAAGAGAGTCAGGGCAACGATTATGTACCTACCTGTCGATGAGGGGATCAGAGATGGGAGAGTGGACAATATTCATAAATATAATATGATAAAATAACATAAGTGTGTGCAATTAAATGACAATTTAAAAGTAAGTATGTTTACTTACATTAAAGCATTACCTAAGCTTTTCTTTGACTTCGAAGATAATAAGCAGAAAGCTTATTTAATATACCTACTTACCTATTACCAAATTCAGCGACACATACATTACTTATTCTCCAATGGAGTGTCACCGGCAATGGGTTTGTACAAACAAACAATAAGTTGAATAGAGTTGTCACTATGTTTCGGTATTCGACACTTCGATAACGAAATCAAAATTCGATAAAATCTAAAAACGCCGGTTAGTTAGTAATTGTATGCATAGTGAGATAAGAGCAAGAGAATGATGATGATGAGTCGGTTGCAAAAATTATATACGCTTGCAAGCAAAAACGGTTTCAAAAGTGATAATGCGGAAATTAAGGCGATGGTACCCTTTAAGTACTTCTTAAATTTATCGAGGACCGGAACTTGTCAAAATATGATAAGTATTGATAATGATTACTCATCTAAATCGTCATCATCATCAACCTATATTACTTTACAGCTGGACATAGGCCTCCCCCTACTGAGCGCCATAGCGCCCTAAGCTGTCTTCAGCTTGCCGCATCCAGCATCTGCCTGCAGTCTTTCGTCGCAGGTCGTCGGCAGGTCGTCGTCCCACCTAGCTGAAGGGCGTCATACACTACGTTTGCAGAGTTGCGGTCTCCACTTAAGACCACGTTTACCCCAGCGGTTGTCGGTTCTTCGCGAAGTATGGCCGGCCCACTGCCACTTCAGCTTGCTAATTCTTTAAACTCATCTAAATATGATTATTAAAAATCATATAGTTTTCATATGGGTAGACACATTTTTAGCCAGGTGAGATGAGCTGAATGTGTCAAACCTAAAAACCGAAGTTTAAAAAGTCAGAGTGTTTGCGCAAAGACTCCTTTAGGTATTAATCAGGTACCTTTCACAACTGGCAGTGGGTGCGGGAGCTTTGATCATTGATAGCTTTCGGGAACGGAAACGCGAAATTCGTTCCCACTTTTTTGTTTCTGGCCACCGAAAAGTCAGCCAACAGTAGCAACTCTAGTTTATTTGGCCAAGCAACGTGACACCGCCACTGGTCTACGGATTCGGCAACGCAAATAACATTTGCGCTGCAAACATCTCGCTACGGCTATCGCATTACTTACCCTACTTCTGATACTGGTCTTTGGATTTGACTTTTATGAAATTGTTATGTCGCCGGCGTAGGTAAGTATAGGTAACTTTGACTTGGAACGTTACGATACGGTGGACCTATAACTACCCCCAAGCTGATTTTACCAAAGCGTTCCCTGGAATTGGTTTCGTTACTGATGTATTCCGTGGAGATCATTAGTAGGTGAAAGTCGGGTACTGATCGGTTTTACTAGTCGTAATGTACCATTCGCAGCGAGCATGATACGTTACGCCGTGTGCTAAAATCCGTCTCATTGCTCGTTGCGAGCGCCTTCTTTCCCCGTACTGACACGAACGCTCGCTGTGTAACGCGTTACGCCCCGTAACGCCCGGGGCGTAACGGGTCAGTACCCACCTAAACAAGTTGTAGACAAGAGTTCAGGATATTTATTTATTTATTAAAATATGTACACCAACAGTAAGTAAGATAAGATAAGATAAGATAATTTTTATTGGTTCACAACTTACAACACACAAGAAAATACAATTTTAAAAGAATTAAAGAAAAAATCAATGTGAGACCAAAAGGCTGCCGCTCAGCGTGTGCTGCAGGAGCTTGGGGAGCAGCTGCAGCGCTGGTCTTCCGTGGCACCTTAGCGTAGAGCGCGTTACTGGCTATGGACACGCTCTTTACAATATAAGTTTGTATGAAACTAACATAAATTACGTATTTAGTAAAATTTTATAAAAATATAACAAAACTTTTGCGAGTTAAAGACACAGGTGACGAACTAAAATACATTTTTGACATGACACATAAATTGAAATAGTAAAAGAAACAAACACAGAAAACAATAAATAAGCGCACAAAATAAACTAAACAGAAACCATGATCGACCACATTAATAGGAATCACATTGAAGATTTAAAAGATATTTTTTTAGATGGATTCTAAAACTGAAAAATGATTTTGAATTTCTTAGAGGAGGTGGTAGATTATTCCAGCATTTCGCGGCAGCGTAACGAAAGCTGCCACGAAATGCGGCCGATCTATAGCTTGGACATATTAAAAGCACCGCCAAACGCGGTTGGCGGCTAGAGAATTTCAGTTTTTCATACAAATATTCAGGCGTATATCTTTTTATTATACCAAAAAGTAAAGTTGCGAAGTGAAGTGAACGACGTGATGACATATTCAAAAATTTGTTGCTATTTATATAGGGAAAGATATGGGATCTAGGCGGAATGGGAAAACAAAATCGTACGCACGCATTTTGAACACGCTGTAACAGCTTCTTCGAGCGGCCGAGAAGACATTCTTCGAAAACATTATCGGCGTAATTGAGTTTAGATAGGATTAGTGAATCACAGAGCGCTATGCGTAGGTCAGTCTTGAGATAGTCACGTACGCGGTACAAAACAGACAATCGGTAGAAACAATTGCGAGCTGTTTGGAGGACATGTTCCTCAAAGTGCATAGGTCCGTCCATTAGCAATCCAAGATTGCGGGCTTCAGTTGCGCGGTCTATAAGGACATCTTTTACATATACCTTTGGGGATTTGAGACCTTGTATACATATTATGCTATAATAAATGTGAGCATGAGACAGGTTCTAATACATATATTTATTAAAGGTGGAAACAACATTTAATATCCTTATGTAGGTATTTACCAATAATTAACAATTTGAAATCAGGTTACAACACAATATAAACAAAAAACGTCTTGATCCGGATACAGACAAATCCAGTACGTAAATATGAATAACAACTGGTCTGAAAAATAACACTCAATAAACCTACGTTACAATTTAGATACCTGCTACAAAATGAGTCTAAATCTTTAATCATTTGGACTTATTCTAAAAAAGTAAACGTGTAACGAAACAGAAACCAAAATAATGATACCTTAACATCAGAACAAGGGTCATCTTATAAGTCAAAGGTTAAGAAAGGCAGACCTTTTTTATAAATACTTATTGGAGATGTCGATAAAAGGGCAAAACACAACCAATTACACGCATTAAATACAAAAATATCACAAAAGTTCTCTGAAATAAAGCTCCTCTTTACCATTTACGAGGTAAATTGGTATCAATATTATTTGCCGAATCAAAGTTTGCTCAACCTTCACTAATAAATAAGTTATCATTATTGTTATAACCTCAAGGCAAATAAATATGGTTGGGTTCGTTCTCCCTCAAAATAGAATTCAACTAGTTCTGCTAGGCGTTGAAAAGACTAGGAGTAGATGAAACTAGTAGGTAAATTATATATCGACGTTTTAGGGCTGAGAGTAAAACGCCAATGATATCCAGTAATCGTTTTTTATTGATAGTGCAACACGCTTTACAAGTTTAGTCTCAAATGGTAGGTAGTAGGTACGTTTATTCTACGTCCTAATGTCCCTAACATGGCGTTGAGAATGGACTGCAGGTGGCTATCGCATTTCTAGCCTGTAGTCGTAGGCTGAGCGAAGATCCTAACTAGACGCTGGAGAGGACTGAAGGTGGATATCGCACTCCTTGTTATGGACATTTGGACGTAGAATAAATGTATGTGCCACTATCTATAAAACACGATTACTGGATGTCATTGGCGTTTTGCTCTCAGCCCTATAACGTTGCATTTTTATTTTCATTTCAAATTAAATACAGAGCATCGTTTTTGAAAGAAAAATAGATGTCTATAAGAATTATTTGCATACTGCAAGCTGAAACTATTATAGTTTTATTTTTAACATGAGTTTATTGCATACACAACAACAACATGAGTTTTAACTTGAGTTTTTTACATAGCTAATTAAATAGCTTTGTTGCCTAAATAGACAAATAAATAAGGCGACCTACTTTAATTAAATAGGTACCGATGATGTTAAAGATCAAGTTCTTTGAGGGTAAAAAAACTTACGTAGGTAACGTAACTTCGCTCAGTTGGTATTACCATCTCTACATTCCAACTTGCCCAGTCCGTACAGTCAATCACATACGCTCATTGCGTCGTTCTCCCACTCCATCTACCGGAATAAAAGCTTTGCATGACCTGCAAACTGAGTTCTGGGAAGTGTCGCATCGATGCTGCTTTATCTTTGACAAAACCGTTTCAAAAACTTTTTTTGAAAATTGAAGCTTTTGAATACGACGTCCAACTAGCAATGAAGTTGATTTATATACGCTGATGAACATCATGAGGAAATGAAATATACTAAAATAGAAGTGTACTAAGCTCATTGCCAACAAGCCTGAAAAAATACATCCAGCAATCTTTTTATTTTTGCTTGGAGTTTGCGTTGCGACACATTTTATTATTAAAAAGTAATACCCAATTGACCCTCTCTATGAAGGAAGCTGATTAACCCTTCAAACCCAAGACAAACACAGTTGCTGTGTCAATTTACCCTTTAAATCTGCAATGTCCGTGAGAACTCGGAAGAACCCCTAACACCTGGTGATAAACCGTAACCTAACTGCTCTTGCGCAAACCCTTTGATGCTGGGTCGAAGACACCCAATTTTTTACATCAGGTCTGTACAAGGGTTAGGAAGCAGGTGCTGCCAGATGCTTCCTGATTCGCGTGAAATTATCTTTCTTTAATAAGAGCCATATTTATGATCCCACGTTGTCTGATGAAGTGTAAAAATTAATGGCTCCTTTTCAATATTGAAGGCGATTAGGCCCTAAATTTATTACGATGCAGCTTTATTTTCAATGTAGAGAATGAGATTCTATGTGAAGGTGTTTTTTGTCTTATTTGATAGGTAATATAACTACTTACTTAACTACCTACTAAAAAAGTAGTAGTAAAATATTAAAGCTTGAGAAACCAAAGATAATTATTGCACAGTGATGATTTAAAAACAATTATTGTGTATAAAAAAAAACATTGAACTAAATGTTGCCCTATTTATTTCTAATATCCTTTTTTTTAATTGATATCTTCCTCGGATTCATAACTTGATAGCAACCAATCAATTATTTGCTACCTAGAGAAAATTATGAACAAACATAATCGAACTTTTAGGTTATAATTTTTCAATAGTAAGAGAAAGAGAGAAAGTTGGTTCACATCTTTATTTGATAACTTGAATATTTTAGAAGATATGTCATTATTTTTCATGAAAAGTAGGAAGTAAAAAAATAGGTCAATGAAGTATCTAATCTTTACCTCCAAAGGGTCCAAACCTATGCAGCCAGCGTCTTGGGGACGCTCCCGACTGGACACGCATCAGTTCAGCTACCTGTAAATTGTTTACAAGTCTGCAGTAAGCTCAAATGTCTCAATTGTAACAGCCAGTTCTAATTTGTTTCTATTATTTCATTGTAATTTATTTGTTAATAAATTACTTTATTAAGTATTTTAGGTACACTTGTCAAGTTAGGTCAACTTTTTATGTTCATTATATTGGTAAATTATTTATTATAGACCCGTTCGTGTTTTTTCTCATTGTAGGTAATAATTAGATTATAAAAAAAACCACTTACATACCACCCACAATTCACGTCGCTCAGTTCAAGAACCCTTCAAATAATTAATACACATTGAGATCGAATGGGTTAACCCTCCAAATGTCAAAGACGCCGGATATAAACTTACCGCCTTTTCTTTACGCTCTTAAAAAGCAAAAAAATATACAAAAGCATCGGCAGAAAGGGTTAGTAGTAAAAAAATGCCTTGGCAATGTTACGCCAATTTTGCTCTCAAGGAAATTAGATATCCTCTTACAATAGAGACGGTCTTTTAACCCTTTGTCGATGTGTGGGAATCGCAAAAAGATAAGTGATAGCGGCAAATATGTTTTTTAACACTTGTCCCTGTTCCGTTATATTTTCGCTACTTTTTATTGGGCTTCAAACTTGGTTGGTAACTTATCGAACTTTTTGAATGATTTTCTGATAAAAACATCTAAATCATTTGTACTTACTCATTAAAACAACTTCCCCTTGGCGGACTATACTTCTTATATAAGAATACAAGAATTTATTAATAAAAATTATTTTCAAGTCACTTTTTAATTATGATAGGCTATACCTAAATTTTATGAATATTTCTTAATTACGTTATTATTTTATGGTTAGTAAAAAACCTTTTTTAACAACCACTTTTTCAAACTAAGGCATAAGGTAAAACCTACCAATGCAGTTTAGATATAGGTAATTGTAATACTTTTTAAATTAATCACATGTTCTCAAATGGATAAACCAAAATAAAAAGAACAATGGCATGCTTAAAACTGGCACGATTCAGGTATAATATATTTAGAACTGGTAGAATGAAATGCCGTCGACAGCCTCAAAACCGTTTTATTTTACAAAAACAAACACACGCTGGAACAGTCCTAGCGGACATCAGTCATCCTTGTTGAGAGGCATCCTGAGGGAAATTACAGCATTCGCGACCGCTGCTCTGCGGGAACTTTTACATAGAAAACTGGTAACCAGCGCCTATATGTAGGTTTACGCGCTCACTGCCAAGTTTCAGCGATGCAACCCGAAAGGGTTTTCTGTAAAGTTAATTTCATATGCATAAATAAATAAATTGAAACAACACACCGCTGCTTTACACACTGTTGAAGAAGGAATACATATTATCATGTGCACTCGTGAAATGTGAGATGCTCAAGGATAGTTGAACAGTTATTATGCGTCGAGGGTGTCCGTTATTGTGCGCCGAAGTTCGCCGAGCGGTCTTGCGCTGAGATGCCAAAATGCTTTTGGGTAAGAAAGATTTTGAATCCACGCGATGTGCGCGTGCGCTTAAATTTTTGGTTTCTTATAATTTTTTCTAAAGGCTACGGTGAAGTAGTTCATTGTATTCATTTCATATATAATTTAAATTCGTTTGTTTTAAAAAACTGACCTCTTAGGATCGTACTTCATAGTCAACATGATTCGAACATTAGGTCAGCGTTTGCCGGAAACCGGCTTTCTGTGTAAGTATTGCCAAACATTTTCTGTTGCTTCATCTTGTTTGGCTTGCTGGTGGAGCTGTAGCTAGTTTTGTAATGTTTCTGTTTAAAATAACTGTAAATATTGGTTTGTTACCAACAAAAGACTATTTGAATAACATATAAACTGTTTGTTATAAAATATCACTTTTGAACGATTTAGTAGGTCCTTCTCAGCACACATACTTCCACAGCTAATCACCACGTTTGGCAGGCAGGTTGGTGATCGCAGCAGAGGTGTTAAAAATACAAATAAAGAAGGTTCAAAAATCAGCTCTTGCAGCTTTGAAATATGCTTATCTTATTGAGTACCTACCACAGCGGTCCGTCTTTAGCAGCTAAAGTTCAGCTTGCCGCATCCAACATCTACCTTCACAACACAATAGGTACTCCTAGCTGAACCTTCCAGGTGCACAGGACATATTATAGTGCACAAGTGTGCGCACGTCTATACCCTCACTCTCATAATCCGATAGGATGGCAGACCGACACGACCGCGGAGAGGTCACGCGCAGGACCAACTGCTTAACGTACTCTTCGAGGCACTTCCTGGCTGTTACTGTGAACTTTTCTGGCAAGAAAAATCCCTATAACAAATTTTGCCCGACCCAGGATTTGGACCCGGGACCTCATTAGCAGCGGTTGAGAACGCGACCAATTGACAAACGAGGCGCAACAAAATAGTAAGTAGGTAGTTATGGGTACTCAAATTTACACTCCCACTAATTTTATAAATGCGAAAGTTTATATATGAGTTTATATATGCTTAGATGTATGGATGTTTGTTACTTCTCCACGACAAATCATAATTATAATCACTTTATTGCATGAAAAATAGTATTAAAAAGGTCTAAGGCTTAAAATAACGTCACATAATTCACCGGTAAATTCGGCATGCAAAATAGACACAAAACATAAATTTAAATTGAGCAGAAAATAAAATACATGTAAGCTAACTTTAAAAAATATATATATAAAATGAGTTATAATCTTAAAATGTCATTGAATTTCATTCAACTTTGATAGTTAAGGAATTCAGATGCAGTGTAGAACGATTTGTCAATAAGCCACTTTTTTAACTTAAATGCAAAAGCTTCGCAAGGTAATTCTTTGATAACTTTAGGTATCTTGTTGAAAATGCGTCCACACATCGCATGACAACTTTTTTGATAAAGACCAGTGCTGGGCGTTCTAGATAAAACAATTCTATCTGGGTTTCTAACGGTCCTTGGGTAAATATCACGTGCTTTTATAAAAAGGTTTGTGTGTTCCTTACCGAATTTTGTAGCTTCAAGAAATCCACTAGGCCTACTTTTCTAGGCCTGGAAGGCTATTCTAGGCACAACTACTCTAGGTCTTATCCTATAAATCAGTTCCCACGAAAAATTATATAACTTTAACGTTTCCTTAGAAACAAAGCGTGCGAAGCCACTGGCAGAAACTAGTTTATCATATATACTTTATAAATAAAATGCGGGTTTAAGAAGCGTTTCATATAACGTTTTTCAGAACAAGCCCTATAAAATCCAATAACCGCCGTGAAAGACATTTTCTTCATAATTTCGCATAGATATAAAAATTGAACGCGGCACACAGTACAAAGCCTTTGACGTTGATATGGCTTTAATCTGCCTGTAACGAATATTGGATAGGTATCTTACTAATGAGGACATAGATAAGTTAACGTCGATAGCATCATTATCATCATTATCATCAACCTATCTTAGACCACAGCTGGACATGGGCCTCCCCTAATGAGCGCCATAGCGCCCTGTCTTCAGCTTGCCGCATCCAGCATCTGCCTGCAGTTTTTCGCGGATCATCATCCCACCTGGCTGGAGAGAGTGCTACACTACGTTTGCCGAGTCACGCTCTCCAGCCAAGAACACTTTACCCCAGCGGTTGTTGATTCTTCGCGATATATGTTCGGCCCACTGCCACTTCGGCTTGCTAATTCTTTGAGCTATGTCGATAACTTTGGTTCTCTGTCAGATGTATTCTTTACGAATCCTATCCTTCAGAAAAACTGAGAGAAGCATAGCTCTTTCCATAGTTCGCTGAGCGACTTTGAACTGGGATCAGCCCTACCGTGAGTGTCCACGTCTCAGCTCCGTGGGTTATACATACATAACGGGTAGGACGCACTCGTTTGAAATCATCATCATTATTTACATGCTAGTACATACCTAGTCCACTGCTGAATAAAAAAAGTAAAGGGCCTACATTAACAATTCTAGAGGGCTAGGACTTTCTTTTTTTTATATATGAAATTTTTGCATTATCAAAGCCAACGGGCAGAAATGTATTAAAAATAGGTTTTATTTAGTGTTCTCAGAACATTTTTTCTTACAAAATCTACATAATTTATTTAATTCGGTCCATTTCTTGATATATTTTCGCAACTTTTCATCATAATACACACGCAGAACTACAAGTCACCGTTCTGGCGACAACCCTACATTCCACCTTTGTACAGAAACCCCGTAACAAACCAGACTATAACACTGGCACGTTGTACATCGATGGTTCGAACCGAACATTTGTTATCTAGCTTGCGAATAACCAGCAATGATTAAGTCGCTTTTCGATAAAGCATGGGTTTTTTAACCCCAAAAACTCAGGGTCATGGGTTTCTATTGTATTCAGCTTCGGTAGACCATTAATCAGTCTGTGCTAGCACCATCAATATAACATTATAGCGATCCGAGTATTCAATTCTATATTCTGTATCGATTATGTAGCGATCATCCGATTAGAAGATTTGTGGAAGGCAGTTCATCATACAAAAATGCCAATGTCATTTTGCTAACGATCAACAAATTATATGATTTTAGGAAAATTATATAGCCTACTTTTTAGATACATTTTATGTAGTCTATAAGTTTTAATTTTCCACCTATTTATGGACACCCACGACCTTAGGAGGAATCTATGTACGTGCTTTCGTTGAACCTAAGCATTTGCAGAAATGGTTAAAAACCGAAGCAGTATTTGACAAAAATGTACTTATGTATTTTTATTAACCCCGTAGGTTCCTGAGTTCCTATAGATCTCAGTTGGAGTTCATCACTTTCCTGTGGTGCCGAATTACTGCACAGTAGGCGATTGCAGGAACTGTAATTTTAAATTGATAAAAATAAACTTTCTCGTACTAGGGTTAAATTGTTGTGGTTAAAGGAAACTTGAGATTATTATAGAATAGCAAATGTTTTTGTTTTCGATAGATATTTTAATATTGTGACATGAAATCTATTTGGGTAACTAGGTAAAGAGTGGAACGTACTTCCTGCGTCTGTTTTTCCTGTGGAGTAGAATCTCGGAATGTTCAAACCCCGTGTAATTTCCTTCTGGGAAAGCGTGCTTCATCTTAGACCAAATTTTCACATTATTAAGTTTGATGATGGTCAAACGCTTTACCGTTATCAATAAAAATAATACGTCAAGTGCGAGTCGGACTCGCGCACCAAGGGTTCCGTATAATTTTAAGACCATACTTCTTGCTAAATTTTATGATTCTAGGTCAACGGGAAGTAGCCCATAGTACTCTATAGGTTTTGGTCCTAGGCGAGAATCAAAAATATGTTTTTGTTTATTTAATACACATTGACGGTTTTCGTTTTTCCTTTACTTGTGCTATAACACCTTGCTTCTTGCCAAATTTTATGATTCTAGGCCAACGGGACCCTGTAGGTTTTGTGTGTGTGTTATTCCCTTGAAAATTTCATAATATGCGGGCAAAAACTACTGTAATTTCTGTTTGTTTCTGTCAAGAGGTTAATTAAGGACTTGAGTATTTGATGTTAATTTGAACTCGATATAACAAAAAGCTGATTGATATCATTCGCTTGTACTATTAATAGATATTTATAATCTATACCAATTTACATAAAAAAGTGTAACACGCAAGCTGTCGTATCTAAAATCAATGTTTTTTTTTATTATTAATGGTTAACCCTTTTGTTCGTTACGGACCCAATCGATTTCCGATCCCTGCAGTTCTATACAATGCGATTTAAAATTTAAAATCCGATATCTGTATAGGGTTTTTTTATGTAACTACGATGCATTTTTAACCCTTCACCGTATGTCTGTATCAGTGGTGCTCAAACTGTGGCATGTAGGTCATCTTCATGATAAAGTTTGAGATATTCCTTGGTGTTCTATTTTACTAACTTGCAGGGGTTAGGAATTGGCATCGTGTAGTTTTGATACAGACTGACAAAAATGTAGAGGCTTTTATAATTCTCATAAATATTTAACTCAGTTTCAAAAGTGTCGTCATTATGTAAAAGACAAAAAAAATTGATCGTCTGTAGAGTTTATGTGACTCAGTTATAAAAGAAAATAAAATCGTTGACTGTTGAATGTGTGTGTGCATACTTAGTTAAGAACCTACCAAAAAAAATGTATGAATGAACACTTTATTGCACTTAAAAAAATAACATAATAAAAACCTTATATCTACGTTTAACACATACTCAGTACAATAAAAAAAAATGCTGTAAACATTATTCTAAAACAATGAACAGGATTTGTATTTTTCGGTGCGTTTACGAAATTTTAAAAATGCACTATTTTCGTCGCGCAACTTTTACCGAAAAGAGTAACATGTTAGTTTTAAAATAAATTTTATGATAGCCCAGTTAAATAAACATTGAGAACCATCGCAGCAGGATTGTGTAACGCGGTGTCTGTACGTGACAATTTAAACAAATTCTGGGCCATTTGGCTTCTGGGGTGGCGCGGCTTTTTAAGGACTTATTTTGAATAAAAAATGTGCTATTGAACATCAGATGCGGGACGAGTGTGTGGTCTGCTGCGGGGCAAAGCTGCATTGATGAACTATGATGGTACAAAGAGGTGAGGTCGACTATCCACCTTTCCTTAAAGGAGGTAGAAATAAAGGACAATAACAAAAAAAACAAAGTGGAAACCTAGCGCGGTTTCCACTTTGCAATTTTTTGTTATCTATAATTATTATTTTGTAAACTAATCTACTGTTTTAAAAATGAAGAGTTAGTTTAGGTCTGATATAATTTTGATTACGTTAACAAATCGTGAACGAATATTGTTTATATTCGTTCACGATTTGTTAACTGTATTGAGCTAAATTATAAGTGAAACAAAAGCCAGCTGGTGGTCTATTCGCGTGTTTACGTGAGTATATAACTAATATTTACTATGTTCGTTGCTTAGGTAAGTATTGGCTGCATTCTGAACACGAATAAAAACTTGAAAATGATCTAATGAGAAGCCACATGAGTGATACACTCACGAATCAACGCGAAAAAACCAGCTGCCAACCTTATCTTCCCCATAAAAGTCAACAAAGCATCGATAGCCTTTCAATACCTGAATAATTTATAATTTCGCAGTAACACTGTTTTCGCCATATGGGATTGTCAATGGCGACTAGATCCTATCCTGCAAAGCTCTTTCTTCCAATAATCCGCCACTGCAGGAGATCGAGTTAAAGGATTCACATACGGAAGGTGGTATAGGAAATAGAGGTCCTCTACCACCTTCAGTTTTTATGTATCTTGTTTATGGACGTACACGTAACTATATACAATACCTAACTATATTGTACTTTTTATTGCCTAGTTATATAAGTTTAAATATTTGAACGTCCATAATCAATGAACGAACTGTATGATGTATTTTTTGAGATATTTTTGGTTGTTGTACACAGTTTCGGCGAATAAATAATATGTATATATCTAAGAATTCTGAATATACTCGTAAGTGCGACTACCGGTAAAGGTATAGGCGACCCTAGCACCACTCCTTTTTGTTTGAAAAATAAGTAGTAGCGCTAGTTTCACCCGTATCCTCGCTTTAAATAAGTAGTAGCGCTAGTTTCACCCGTATCCTCGCTTTAAATAAGTAGTAGCGCTAGTTTCACCCGTATCCTCGCTTTAAATAAGTAGTAGCGCTAGTTTCACCCGTATCCTCGCTTTAAATAAGTAGTAGCGCTAGTTTCACCCGTATCCTCGCTTTAAATAAGTAGTAGCGCTAGTTTCACCCGTATCCTCGCTTTAAATAAGTAGTAGCGCTAGTTTCACCCGTATCCTCGCTTTAAATAAGTAGTAGCGCTAGTTTCACCCGTATCCTCGCTTTAAATAAGTAGTAGCGCTAGTTTCACCCGTATCCTCGCTTTAAATAAGTAGTAGCGCTAGTTTCACCCGTATCCTCGCTTTAAATAAGTAGTAGCGCTAGTTTCACCCGTATCCTCGCTTTAAATAAGTAGTAGCGCTAGTTTCACCCGTATCCTCGCTTTAAATAAGTAGTAGCGCTAGTTTCACCCGTATCCTCGCTTTAAATAAGTAGTAGCGCTAGTTTCACCCGTATCCTCGCTTTAAATAAGTAGTAGCGCTAGTTTCACCCGTATCCTCGCTTTAAATAAGTAGTAGCGCTAGTTTCACCCGTATCCTCGCTTTAAATAAGTAGTAGCGCTAGTTTCACCCGTATCCTCGCTTTAAATAAGTAGTAGCGCTAGTTTCACCCGTATCCTCGCTTTAAATAAGTAGTAGCGCTAGTTTCACCCGTATCCTCGCTTTAAATAAGTAGTAGCGCTAGTTTCACCCGTATCCTCGCTTTAAATAAGTAGTAGCGCTAGTTTCACCCGTATCCTCGCTTTAAATAAGTAGTAGCGCTAGTTTCACCCGTATCCTCGCTTTAAATAAGTAGTAGCGCTAGTTTCACCCGTATCCTCGCTTTAAATAAGTAGTAGCACTAGTTTCACCCGTATCCTCGCTTTAAATAAGTAGTAGCGCTAGTTTCACCCGTATCCTCGCTTTAAATAAGTAGTAGCGCTAGTTTCACCCGTATCCTCGCTTTAAATAAGTAGTAGCGCTAGTTTCACCCGTATCCTCGCTTTAAATAAGTAGTAGCGCTAGTTTCACCCGTATCCTCGCTTTAAATAAGTAGTAGCGCTAGTTTCACCCGTATCCTCGCTTTAAATTGACAATGATAGGAATATTACCAATCGTCTCACTCATTTTAACTTCATCCAATAAATGTTTTTAGAAATACAAGATTACAAATTAAAACATTCGACATAACAACTAAATAGCCTAGGTCCGCAGTCCCAGCCATATGAAAGCTCCTAAACCGAGCCCTCTGGGAGGATTTAGAAAGTCATATTTGACAAAGACCCAGATTTCGTGGTGTTGAAGGAAATTCTTAGGGGAAATGTGAATTGATAGCGAAAATGCATTAAATTCACAAAAAGCGTGTTAAGATTAGTAGGAACTTTCGAAAGTAAAAGTGACTGGCAAGCAATGAAATTGCTTGCCAGTTTAACACATCAGTTTAATGCCCAAATTCACGGCTCATTTTCTCCATCAATTCAACTGCAGATTTTCCAAAATGGCTGCAGGGTCAAGCACCATTCGCCAATGGCAACTATCCATCACGATCCACCCACACCGTGTTCTTACCCAGATACCATTTATTAGGGAGAGGCGCACCAATTTATAAAGAGGGTCACTCGTAATTGAATGTAAAAAATAGTTCTTTTGGCGCCCAAACGTGGGGGAAAAATGGTGTTGGTGTCCAACGTGGGGCAGAGTTGGGGTGCGACGGCCATATAATTTTAATATTAAATGTGCAGCATACGGTGGGTTCTAATGTTGCCATTCGTTACGTATCCTAAGGCTGCATTATTGAATCATCCTCCCATTATACGTAGTGTTGAAGGCGTTATTATGCATTTGCACTGAATGTAGTACCTGGGTACCTACTTTATGCAATACTTGAAAAGTATTATCTAGTTTAGTCATATATTATATCCTGAATGTTCCCCGGTCGAGAAAATACAAAGATATAGGTAAATTAGAGGTTTAGGTAATTTTTAAAAGCTACGCGAATTTCTTTTGTTTTTGTGTAGAATTATCCACGCTTACGTCACACATACTGGACGCCTCCAGTATACGAAAAAAAAGAAGATCGCACCAGCTTTTATAGGTAGCCTTAACATCAAGAAACTAGATGGTATGAGGCATAATAACGACCAAGCTCCAAGAAACACAGCAGTAACAGGAGTATTTACACGTCGTCTATTCAACCTGTGGATTCGATATTGGGACGATATTATGCAATTTACGATGTGAAAAACTAAAAAAAATACCTACTCAATAACACAATCAAAGACTTTCCCGTTCAAAAATAAAATTAAGAATTCATTGCGTAGGTGATCAAAGTGATACCTGGAGAGTCAAGCAACTCTAGAATAACTCTACCTCTACATTATGAAATCGCAAATCGTAAACGTGTCTCATAAATAATATCCTTGGAAAGCACCAAATATGGTTCTTATATAACGTTCCCATCACATATTGCCTTCATATTATGCACGCTTGAAGTATTCTGCTGAATGCGACCCACTCGGTCCAGTCTAGTCGGGCTGTATCTTTGAAAATCCCATATCTCCCTACAAGAATCACACAAGCGCCCGCACCCGCCTACATTACAATCTGTATAAGTTTGGACAAATCACTGGAAGAGAATTACCTACCTGAGTTAAGCCAATAATCGAAAGACAGTTAAAAACATAAAAATCAATGTAGGAGTCCTTTGGCTAAAAAAGGTAATCTTAAAGAAACGCATAGACTGCGATGTTCTCAAAGACCTTGCGTTGGATAGAAAGAAGCTAAAAGGGAGAGAAAAGCCCAAAAATGGTAGGAAGTGCTATAAAGGATTCTTATCAACCTACCTTAACATTGCTAAATAAAATAGAGATTGCTAATGTTAAGTTAATAGGGAATCCACAGCAGGAGCAGATTATTACGCCCTTTCCTCCACAGCCTTCCACTGCTGGACCTTATCTCACGGGGGGTAATGCCCATAATCCCCACGCAGGGCATGCGGGTTGGAGTTCGCAGTTCGGTGATAGAATCGTTCTGCAGGGGGCGCTGCTACCCACCCTCTTACGCCCTTTACTGAACTGAAATTATTAAAAGACGCTAGAAGTGAAGAACTCAATGGCGACAAATACCATGCCACTTCTAGTGAAAGCCACATTTCTGCTCTCCGAGAACGTCCATGCTGCTGCTTTTTATACATTTTCTGATACATTTCTTTGCCAATGCATCTTCGGGGGTGATATTATTTGTGATAGTGTCACTGACGCGTTATGAATATAGAAGGCGTTTTAATAAAGTAGTTCCTGCTCTGTTTGTGTTTTTGTTCTTTGATTTTTCGAATGCATTTTGAGTGGCTAATTTATTGCACCCTATAGGTTATTCCTACACTCTCTAAATCACAGAAATGAAGAGAACAGACATACCTCTGTCTCTCGCAATAAGCATGAGAGTATACTTGCATGTACGTATGTAAGCATCATTCCATTTTGTGATCGCGGCACGTACGATTGATACACCTAAAAGCTTATATTCTTTACGATCAAATCGGCTATCATTGTTGAACGCCATCGGAATGTTACGTGACCTAGCACTGTTATTGTACTACAGCTCAATGTTACATGTTACATGTAAGTTGGATTGGGAAATATTTTTTATGATACTTTATACCAAAACGCAGCAGTATTCGTGATAAACGTAAGTGAGAAATTTATTTTTATGTTTCTAGTCTTTCTAGCCTGATAGGCTATTTTATTGTGTTCATAGGGTACCCTACTTTCCGCTTGATGGCTATAGGTGATAGTAGGTACTTAGAGCAGATAATATAAGAGTTGGAAGCCCTGATATGGAAAAGCAACTGATAGATATACATCAAAATATCTTCCCGGGATACGCTATGCTCAATTCATAAAACACAGGTCACCGAAGCCAAAACTCCACCAAGGTACCGTAAAAAGAGGTATATTATTTTATTATCAGAAGCCAGCCAGAGACGGTAATAGCACCGTATATAGATTCGATTTTCTACGTGAATTCGTTTGACGGCCTTCATAATGCTACATATAAAACTGGGGACTTACGGACCCCGAAACCAATTTCGGGTTATGACCCGACGACTCTGTGATAATATTCTCGGGTTATTAGGTACGGATAGGAGTTTTTACTATGGCTATTTTTTCCGCTGACGTCGGATTATTGGGAACCAGTTTACGAGAGTCTTCGGTGAGCTTACGTTTGTTTACGACGTCATCGGAGGTGGTTCGCTGAGGTGATCTCTCGGTGTGTGTGCTTGCTGAGGTCATTCCATTTACGGGGCTTAGAGAACTCTTCGGGACTTGTTTTGCGATAAGGCTAGGTGAAGTAGTCTGTAAAGTTAGAGCATACTAACTGAAATGAAATAGTCAGAGCTTTCAGGTGAGAGTTTTCGACCAAGAGCTAATAAGGTTGGGCAAACATTTTGCCCAACCTTAGCCAGTAGTATTATAACTGGGATAAACTGAAATTGCAGATAGCAGAATATCTTCTTAAGCTGTCCTAATAAAAACTACAGACTCTGATCTACCTATAGGTAAAATATAACTCTTGGAAAAAAACTTGTGACAAATGGTTCACACTAAAAATAATTGACGACCTCTGTAACGCAGCGGGCTAAGGTCCGCCTGCGACGCAGGAGGTTCGATTCCCGCCATGGGACAAATATTTATACGATCTACAGATATTTGTTACGGGTGTTCTGGGCGTTTTCTATGTATAATAAAAAGTATATACATATCTATGTATGTAATATAATGTATTATGTACAACACTCATCTACTAACCCATAACACAAGCTCTGCCCAAGATATTGGGGCTAGATGATGCTGAGTGAATTGTACAGCAATATTTATTTATTTTAATTGCTTGCAATTTATCTTTTACTCGTAGTCCTTATACAAATACGCCTACTTTGGTGCCAGATATTATAATTTTTAATTTAATAGTAACGAATAAGCACCTTTTGTGTTTGTTTCCAAACCTCGCTAGCAAAACTCCTGTTTATTGTAAATACAACATTATTTTTCGAATTATTTCTGTCTGAGTCCGCGAGATACTCGTATAAGAGCCGCAGTAAAAGGGGTTCCGAATCAAGAAATATCATAATAGGGCGCGGAGAGGATTTGCTGGAGTTTCGTTTCTATTTTTATTTCCAAGGAGCCTGAAGGTGGGCTGGATGCTGATGGCAAAGTGAAGTAAGTTCAAATTGGAATGTTTTTGGTCAAGCAAAGCAAAGCAGTTTAATTTTAATTTCAATATGTTCTATATATTGAAATGAAACTGCTTTGCTTGGACATGTACATAAGATAGTAATTGCCGTCCCATGGGAATATGAGACTGAGGGAATAGAGAGTGTACCTGTGTTTGCGCACACACCTGTGCACTGTAATATGTCCTGCGTCAAGCTAAATCCCTTCCTATCTTCAAAAGTATGGTTCATCAACACTATCTGTCCACTCTTATTAAGACGTCCTGATATTTGTCTGTTAATTATTCCTGTTTTTTATACTTCTCTGTTTCTCTGTTTTTGTATATTACAGTTTCTGTTTTTATAAGTCCTTTTATATAGTCAAATATTTATATTTATTTTTAATTCCTCATCAGTTACGCCACCGTCAGTTTGAATACGAACCGATCTTATCCATCCAAAGGTTGCCTGGAAGAAATCGCTGTTAGCGATAAGGCCGTCGATTGTACCACACTAGATATAGTTAGTATTAAGTTCTTGTTAAATTTTTTATGTATTGATGGTGCAATAAAGCAATAATTTATCTATCTACGTACCTGCGGCTATTCTCCGTTGAGACTGGCCACCGTGGTCGAAATTTGGCTAGGAGGACATCACATCATCATCAAGATAGTAACCATGTATGTAAGTAATAAGGTTAAGACCACTCATTTTCAGTCCAAGAAGTTCAACCATTTTTTTAAGTTGAAGAAATTGTAGGAAAGTTATCCAATATGTTCAACTGGTTGTAAAGATAGTTGAACATATTGGAGTAGACGTCGGACGTTGACGTTATAGATTAAGTTACGTTTCGACTCGATGTCTTTTGACTATTGATGTGATGTGTTTTCCAATTATATAAATACTTATTGCCAACTTTTCGAGCTGGTTTGGCCCTTTACAAAGGCTGTTTCAGTGGTTTACTAATATTTTGACCTCTAACACTAGGAGTGCCACCGACGCACACTCTATTCTTATGAGGCCGTGTAGAGTAGCCAAGCACCCCGCACCCCTATGGGTCGTATCGGTGAAGCTTGACAGTGAACGCGTTAACATAACTCAGTACCAATCACAATCAGGACCAATGACAATGACGCATAGTCGCACATGCCGACGTTGTACAGCCGTAGAACCTACTATACATATAGTTATTCTGTGGCGTACAGCGGCGTGCCCGCAGATGCTGGGCAGCGAATGCGTTAACTAAAGGCCTACTACTAGTTCAACAAAAACATCTTTCAAATTTTATTTTCTTGAATCTACGATTTCAAAAACAAAACTTCGTAAGTTACTCCCTTTCTGCCTGGAGCAATGGAAAGAGGGCATTATTACCGATAAGTATATGGGACGGTGAGCCCGCGTGTGGATTTTGAATATTATATTATTTTCATATGTAAAATGCCCGATTACTCCAACTTGGAGATTCGCACGGCACATACGAAAGCTCCTTTATAGCACTTTATTATGTTTTTCTTCTTAAGTTTTTTGTGTGGAGGCCATATTAAAAAAGTTTTCCGTGGACGTGAACTTGCAGACTGATACCTGCCATGAAGTTTTATTAATACTGAAATGCTATAGGGTGAAGCTAATGTCTATATGTATATCGTCTATTTAGAGAACTATTGGCAAACTATTGGCACAGCAGAACCGTAATGAGCTATTTGTTGGTCGCGAACACAGAGTAATTGATTCTTCCATAAACAATGAGTCAGTTATAAACTCTTGGTACATATAAGGATAAAAGATATTTATTAACAATTCCGCGAAAAAACCTTCTCCAATAAGATCAAACAAAAAGTCCGTGTCCGTGCTTGACGCGCGGAGCTCGGGGTGACAACGTCTCTGGTGGGACTCTTCCGGTGTTGGTTGGTGCTCTCAATGTCAAGGTCGACTATTGTGTCCTGATGATGTCTCGTGGAGGGACGAAACTAGTTGACGACTTGCTTTGATATTTTTTTTTTTTTTAACACCTTTATTGACAAAGAAAATTACAATTCAATAATAAAAACAAATTAGAACTAGTATTTACAATTGAAACAATTAAGCTAACTGCAGACTGTTGCAAACAATCTACAGGTAGCTCAACTGATCCATATCAATACCAGTCGGAAGCGTCCCCAAGACGCTGGCTGCATTGCCCCGCTGTATGGCAATGCTAATGCGCTGCGCCTGATATCCGCAGCTCTCTTTGATATAGTTACATTATGTTCTTTCATTTTATGGTTGGTGTGGTCTTCTTGTGTCTTCTTCTTCTTCACGGACACCTTTTTGTTAGATCTTATTGGAGAAGGTTTTTTCGCGGAATTGTTACTAAATATCTTTCATCCATAAATTTACAATGGATTTCCGCAAAGTAACGCCCGAATCTATTACATATATGTATATCTCTTGATACATTCCTTATTTAGGATAATCAGTAGTCTTCTGGCGTACTAAATAATTTATCCTATGTAGGTACCTACTTACTGTTTTGATAATCTATCTAATCAACCTACTCCCATCCAAGTGGGTTTACCAAACGAGCAATTCCATAAGAAGGATAGACTGCCACTTTTTTTCAGACCTTCAAAACAAAACACCATCAACTAAACATATTGCACCTATTTCTGTAATAAGTTAAGTTGTACCTACAAATTGCTGTTTGATTATCTTTATCAAACTTTTGAAGTTAGATTATGTAATAAGTCATAAATAAACCAGAAAAAAAAGGTAGGTATCCTAGTACTCACAGTTTATAAGACTAAAAAATCATTAATCTATCTTATCTTATCTATATTATCTATATCTATCTATATACATAAAAGAAAGTCGTGTTAGTTACACTATTTATAACTCAAGAACGGCTGAACGGATCTCGGTGAAATTTGGCAGCGAGGTAGATGGTATCCCGGGGCCGGACAAAGGCTACCTTTTATTTCGGAAAAAAGCGTGCGAAGCCGCGGGCTGCAGCTAGTAAGTCATAAATAAACCAGCAGAAGAAATTACATGAAACGGGAACGCTGGCTAAAAAAAGGTAGATATCCTAGTACTCACAGTTTTGAAGACAAAAAATTAATTAATAACCCTTTGAAACGAGTTATTGCGAGCATTTCATAGGTGGCCTCCACTTATGTCAGAGCATCAAAACAAAACACCATCAGGCGAACATATTGCACCCATTTCCGAGATGCGTTGAGTGGTACAGCGAAGATTGGTAGCCGGTGGTTGGCACTCTGTTACATTGTTGAATCAGTGTTTACATCGCTGTTACAAATGTGTTACGTCAAGGCGCTATCTCTGGTGGCTTCAGGGCTGTCACTTAAGTAACTCTACCTACTCAATAGTTTTAGAAATAGGCGCTGTACAGGGTGCCACGGAAAGGGTGTACTAAGCCGAAAGGCCGTTATTCTGTACATCGAGCAGGTCAAAGTTCTTTATACGATTTTTTAAAACTTATTCTTTTTTATGTTTTCATATTCGTGTTCTTTTACGTGCATTCTTACATTATTATTATTGTTTTGAAATTTCAAAATATTTACATAATTGATTTGTAATAATTTTAAGACACAACACTGGTTTTGCTGAAAAAACAAGCAAAAAACATTTCTGAAATATTTTGTTATGTTATATAATGCAAGAGTGCGTGTAAAGAAAACGAATAGATTAAAAAAAGTATCATCATTTTTCCCTAAAATAAAAATATACTTATTCGAAATTCAAAAAATCACAAGTTAATCTCCTCGGGGTACAGAATCACCCCCTTTTGACTAAGTGGCTTGGTGCCCTTTCCGTGGCACCCTGTATAGGTAATTAGCAATACATAAATACTAAGTACGTCTTCATATCGTGCCCGCCACCACCCAATATACTCAACATTGGGTGGTGACGACCCAATGTTGCGTACTTTGGGTCACCCACACTTCTCCTTCATTCACGGTACATACAATCCCAAAAAACAACACCATTCGATGTAGTTAGTACATAAAAATACTTAACTATTTGCAATGCTGCCAGCATTCTGGGCACTCTGCCTTCTCGTGACGGCTTAGATTTTTAAGAAATAGATATAAGTGTATACTAGTTGTAATTGTTTTATTCTGTTATTGTAATCTATGTGCTAAATAAAAGAAATACTATTTGTCATCCATCACCTAAAGGCCGTAAGGTCTATACTCGTATCAGACAATTTGTTTCAGCTGTCTAAGGTTGTTACCTTAGACAGCTGAAACAAATTGTAAATATCCCATTAACCTTCCTCGAATAATATAGATAATTGTACTTAAGTGATATGGATTAGTTGAGCTACCTGTAGGTTTTTTGCAACAGTCTTGTTGTTTGCAACTCAAATGTTTTTTTTATTTATTTATTACAAAGTTAAACACAATATACATTAAATTTTGTACCATAAAAACCTTGTGAGGTTTGTCTCAGTACTCATATTCGTTTTGTACTTTGTAGTCTAAGTGATTCAATTGTAAATACTAGTTCTAATTTGTTTCTATTATTTGATTGTAATTTTCTTTGTCAATAAACTCAGTACATGCATTAAATTAGTTCCTGACACTTCAAAGGTAACTAATTATTATTCAAGTGGCTCTCAGATGGCACGTGTCACTTCTTATTGACATCGTTCCTTGATATCACTGCACTGTAAACCAGCGCTGGGTGGACACACCAGTTTTCATCCAGCACAATGCTGAGTGGAGGCCATGTTTATCCTAAGCCCTGCTGCGCACGAAAAAAATATGCACCTCTATGTAGGTGGGTACATAGGATTATTTAGTGTCTTATGTTAGTGTGCCGTGTCGTAGATTTTTTTAAGGTTCAGGGTAAATAAAATATTTCTTTCCTTCTTTCTTTTCTATATAATTTTAATCTTTTATTAAGTTTGACCTTTGACCTTACCACAGCATCCCTTGCCCACGTGTGAACATTCCTGTTCCGAAACTGGTATTAAATACATGATCCAGTTTTGGTCTCGTCTGTTTGACCATTCATCAGTGTTTGACCATTCATCAGTGTTTGACCATTCATCAGTATTTGACCTTACAGTCACAGCATCCCTCAAGCGATGGCTTAGAACAGGTTCGGAACGTATCCCCTTGATCCAGTTTTGATCTTATATTCAAATCCGATTGGCCTTCGACCTTATAATCAGCATCCCTTAAAATATCAGGTCACAAACCGGTTTCTCTTACAATGATCTAACTTGGTACAGTTTTGATTTGGTCAGTTTGACCTATCACCTTGCAGCATCCAAGCAGGTGTTTATTTGTTGGCACGTGCACAGGTTACGTCCCTTTGATCTATATATTTGATCTTGTTATCTGACCTTGTCAGCATCCCCTGAGCAACCGCAGGAAATACTTAGGACCGGGTTTGGTGTCTTTGAAAAGTAGTTCCTACTTACATAGTTAAGTTTTGATCAGCGTATTTCCTAATTTATAATTCATCCCATTAGCAATAAATCATGAAATATTGAAAGCAAATATATATAGCAAATAATATTTCATCTGTATATACAGATGCGCATAATTGATTAACCACGCACTTTTTGGGCATTTGGGGTAGATTACGATGGGTACCGAGAGCGGATGATTTTAAAGTAACTATAATGTGTTCATATTTTATGGCAGTGGAATGTTTGGAAAGGAACCGACACCGAAAGATCTTTAAAAATCTGTCAAAAAGCGCTCTCACTGGCCACAAAAAATGTAGCCATTGAGTGTCCGTTGCTTGAATCGTGTTTAAGATAAAAACTATTTTATTCAAGCATCGTAAAACCCAGCTGATATTACAAATTTATTGGATCTGGAAAGTGGCATCCCTGGGTGTTACAGAAAACGTGCAATATGTATATTTCAGGCAGTGACCAAACACTGCGCCACCGCGTCCGGACTCACGGAAATGGAAAGCACAGGGAGTTGTATAGAGTCGCACGAGTTGTAAAATTATTGGACTTTCACGTTGCACCCCTTTAAGTTACACTTGGTGAGCTACATTATTAACTATGGGCGTTGGCGAGGCTATTTACAAACTTCTAGAAGGGTAAGCATTTTGTATTGTCGTTTTTGTACGTGAAATAAAAATATCTATCATCAGCACATGATATTTACCTACCATGTGTGTGTGTGTGAAAGGTGAGCTAACCACGAGATTTAAAAAAAAAATTGTAACACACCGAGAAAAAATAATTTATAGCCCGCCTACCGACTTATGAGAGGTGCGCAACGTGAAAGCCCAATCCAGTTTTGGATTTTCTTCCAGTTTTGGACTCGACTTGTCGTCAGACGCACAATTATTGTGTGTCAAAGTCTATATAATTACGAAGAAAGAGAACCTCTTACTTCTTTGAGCTACATGTTGGCTGAGGCAGAGTTGACTTGTACTGTCCTAACTCTATGGCCAGAGTCATCACACGTCGTTTGTTTGGTTTAATTTGACAGCCTGAACACGAGTACGCTTAATCAACCAAGGCTAGAGTCGAAAGTCGGCCAACATGTGAATATGCTATCGGCTATAATTATTGCAAAAAAATGACTTAAAATACGACGTATTTAGGCTAAAATCTTCATAAAGTTTTTGACACAAAATGCTACTAGCTAGACTCTCCATTCCATCGCCTGTGCCAATAGACAATGTCCTCTACATTTGGTAGCTGATACTAAGCACGAGGGATCAGAGCATCCCGTCAAGGCCCGCCCAAATGGTCCCTCATTTACTCTCTTGTCACTAAATTAGGTGCTAAATAAAGTGTCTAGATTTAACTTGATGGGTGCTCTTATGGGAGTTATTATCGTAGGTAAAATTTCGACACGTATACCTAGTGTGATGTATGTACGTGATTTCGTTTGGTTTTGTGGTTTTGTTTTGACATCTAAATCTACATCTAAGTATTAATGTAATTCCTTCTCTAGGCTTTGCAAGAAATGAACTACCTTAAATGTTATGTCCAGTCCACTTAAAACTGTAAGGACCATCAGTTTGAAATACATAAATCTGGACAGATTGTAACAATAGAAAAATAATTGTGAAAATTTATTGTAGACAGGACTTAGGTTTATTAAGTCATGTTGGTTGGAATTCACGCATCCCTACAAATAAATTTAAATATGTCCGGTTCTTAATAATTATAATTTATCAAGCAAGAGAAGCTACAGACAGCAGCTAGTAATGAATACAATCGTGCAAGCGATCCGGGTTTTCAAATTAATGGGTAAATCGCCGTAAGCCGACCGGGCGATATTTCAGTCCCTCACTAACCCCAACCTTCGCAGACTATCGTTTACATACCCTATAAAATGTCTACGTTTTGCTTTGTGTACTAATTTATTGATAAATACTTTGATTTGACCTGAAGGACTTGAGGTGTAATCACTCCAGTATGTTGGTTCGTCAAAATCTCTGGCACTATGCACCGATTCGTTTTTATTTTATTTATTTAGTTAAGGACGTACTTGATGCTTTCATGGAAGGTTAGCCCTCCTTAAAACAAGAACGTGAAAGTAAAAGAGGGACCAAATATTGGAATTTATTATTTTTATCTATGTAGCTCTACATTATTTCGACTACATAAGCACGTCTCCCGTGAAATTTTGGGAATAACTCTTACTTGCTATATTTTACCTTGGATCCACGTGAGCAATTCCGTGAGCAGGAGCTAGTCTGCAATAAAAGTGAACCCACTTCAGTACGTTTAGGATACTCGCCCTCATCATCGTCATCATCATTTACACTACTGTAGTAACTTTAATTGTTTATTGGCTCCAAACTCCACGAAGGTAAGTACTTTGGTCCAGCCAATCTATGTAAAGGGAAGGACTCGCTCGTACAATTTTTGCTACATTCTGAAACTGACCGATAAAGAACATTAAACGGCATTAAACTGACATAAGTACCTACAGTGCTAGTCTCATTCATGGTCGCTCAAAGAAATGTGTGGTCGCTCTATCGCACAAAATTGTGTGAAAACAAAAACGCATCACACATTCCCGACATAACTTGGTGGCTATGCCTTCACAGGCCTCCTCGTATATTTATCGTTGGTTTCATAATTCAGTGAGGGGACACGATACAGTTTTTATTTGCCTCGCCCTAGTTTAAGATTCATGATCTTGAGATATCGGCATGTGTATCCCAATTTATTGGCACTGTCAGTTTGGGAATAAATAAAAAATAAGATCGGGTTTTGGTCACGAGTGAGGGGAAGCAGGTTTGGTAAAAAATTTACCTATATGTACTTATAATTTCAACACCATGGCATTGGATAATACTTAGGTAGGTATCTACTGATACATATGTGAGTAATATCACTAGTAGTGTAAAAAGCTAGAGTAAAACTCAAAGTTATCCGAAACTTAATCAAAGTGGGTGACCTCTATGGTTGCGCCATTTATTAGATACGCAAGTTTTTTTGAATTATACAGGGCTATTGGTAATTCACTGACACTGCGTGATCTGGACGTTCTGCCCATCATCACGAACAAGTTCGTGAAGATTCCAGGTGTTCATTCTAAAATTTAGTTTTGGAGCGATTGTTTGCGTGTAGTTGTAATTGTAACACAGGTTAGTTGTTAAGTAAGCTCTGGGAGAACTTGCAATATATCTACAGATTTTCGTTATATCTATGGATTGGTAACGTAAAGCTAGGGTCATCCATGTACGGCTTGGTCCAACTTATCTCATAAAACATTAAAATCACATAACAGTTACACATAGTCTAGGGACAAAATCTGTTATATCACTTTAAACATCCATCCCGTACCCAAAACTTTAGGGACGGCCACTTGGGTCGACCTCAAGCATATCTATACTGGTGTATATTATCTGATAACACCGAAAACATTATGTAATACCTACATTAAAACTCGCTCTTGCCAAAGGCTTCGGTCGGTCGCGCACTTTTCAAATACTTGTATGCGTTTTTGCATCTTAGCTCGTTCAGCAGTTTCATAGGACGTTTCAATAAATCTAAATTGGAAAATGAGTAGGTACACAAAAACACATCAAATGTTACCTAACCAAACAATTATTAGTATAATTCTTCCATCCTAAAGATCTGAGCGACTTCACGGCTTTTTTTTATGCGCATTTATTCTCACCTTAAAACTAGAACATGTTATTTAATACACGAAAAACCTTCTTATTAAAAGCCATTTTACTAAATTTAGATTTTTTGAGGCATAGCCGCGCCGTAGTTAAGACTGGATAGCCTGAACACTGTTTAAAAATAAGTGACAAAAATACTTCATTGTTATTGAATGGCAAAAATATAGAGCAAAAAACCGCTTCGTAGCTACCCCGCCCTAACACACACTCACACACAAACAAATAATGTGTCTATGAAGGGACCCCTTGTCGTCCAATGGTCAAGCGGTCAGACGTAGAGCGAGATACAAATACAATTAGATCGTAGTTAGAGCAAGAAGCAATATGAGGGTGGCTAACCCTTTCGCAGTAGTTGGGGGTTCGTTTCGCGAATGTACTTTTACTGAAGCTTGTTAGAATTCAGAGAAATCATTTAGTTTGTACATATGTTTCCCCAGGAATTGGAGTTTGATATAAAAATGTCAACATGGTCAGTGTGGTTTCGTAGAAATTTCGTTGCTATTTCCTAGTTTTTTTTTTTGTTTTGACGTGGTTCTTTATATTAACATATTGGTTGCATATGCATAACTAGTTGACTACCTAAACTTAGGACCAAGTCCGTCAGACAAACAAAGATATCAATAAATTATAGAAATAAATTGACCGGCCAAGTGTGAGTCGGACTAACGTAAGGTGGTCGGTACGGCTCCGGCAATATGATAAGCATGAATATTTTTTTTATAGTTTCTTGTACAAAATGTTAGATTCGAATCCTTTGGATTGGAAATTGACATTTTAAATTATTTGTCGTGTTTTTTTGTTTTTTTACGCTTATACTCTGTGAAAGTTTTAACTCTATCAGACAGATGGACAAGATCAAGGTCTCAAACACCAAAACAGAACTAGGTACTCTGTTTATCTGTCTCTTTGGGAATGTATGTATGTAATGTATGTATGTATGTATGTGATGGTATACGGAACATTAAAGATACTTTTCATAAAACGTAGTAGGTAGTACCTACTTGTGTACCAACACTTAGTACAATACCGAGATTTCATTGTGTGGTGCTAATACTAATAAACTGTGCAAGTTTCCATGTATTTTTCAGAGCAGGGTTGTGGGATTACTGTGAGTTACTATTGATTTGGAAGCTCACCCGCTCGACCGCCTTTCAAATGAGCAGACCCTTGTTATATTGCTAGAGCTGATACAACGAACTCCAGAGTTATTTATTGTTTCGTCGGTTGCAGGTTCAATTAGGGTAACCGCCAAAACCCAACTTTTCAGTAGAAGCATGCAAAATTTCTTTTTCATATTAAATTGAACATAATTTTATTTACATGTGACCTATTTTTAAACATATTACATGTGCATGTATTACACACACACACACACACACATGCATATTTGCATGTGACCTATTTTTAAACATGTTATGTTTACTGAAGAAAAAAAATGCTTTATATACATAATTGGCTACCTTTTTTTTTTTTTTTTTTTCGATGGGAAAATGCTGTTTACGCATTACCTCTAGCCTGAGGAGGGCTAGAGGGGTATGTTGGGCTCTCCACTAAGCTACTAACAGTGTTAGTAGTTAGTGATATACCAACTAAAAACCCATCGATACTTCCTCTCTCACCCTAGTGCCAGAGCGTCGTCAAACCACTCGTCACCAGACGATTCGTTTGACGGCACACTGGCACTTGACACGGTTGCGGGTTCCCGGTTGGATTCGACCGCTACCCTGTCGGTGATCGTCCGTCTTGGACGGATCCTTCTTGTTGGCCCTTGAAAGGGCGAGGCATGTTCTGGAGTATTTAGGGCGTCCCCCTCCGTTACAGGCCTGTGCAATGCTGGGGTGGTTGTCCTCGTACCATCACCCAGCTGGTCTCCATCGAGCGGAAGAAGGCGATGGAATTGCCGTCGACTCCTTCCGGTCCTCCGCCGGCGGAGCGGCTCAGCTTGAGGGTTTTCCTCCCTGATTCGCTCCGCTGCTTCCTTCTGAGAAACGACATCTTCGCAGAAGGAAACCATGGCTTCCCAGGCTCTTTCGCTGTCAAGCATGGCATTCACTAAGCTTGGCAGCGAGAGGTCCTGACCAACTACTCTTTCCAGCGCCTGACGCTGCAACGACCAAGCACTACACTCCTTAAGGGTATGTTGTGCTGTATCCCCGAGGGCGCTGCAATGATGACAGGTAGGAGTTGCCTCTCTTTTAGCCACGCGGTGTAGGTACTGCCCAAAACAACCATGTCCAGTAATTGGCTACCTAGCTTGACTAAGTCAAGTAAGTATAATTGTGTAAGTTAAGTAAGTATAATTGTCTAGCCTTTGTGCGCATATCTGTGAAATAAGTAAATTACTCCGTCCGACGTCCGACTCGCGTTAGGTCTAATCGGCCCACTTCATTTTAAGTCAGTTCATGGTTCAATGGTTCATTTATTGATAAAATATATCATTACACTTCAAATATTACAAAGCACACCTTAAAATATACTAAAGTATATCGATGGTAGGTACATTCAATTACAATATTTCAATTAATCAATTATACATTTCAATAAAAATAATAAATCAATTAAAATTATAAATTAGTCAACTAGTTACACAGTGCCTATCTCAAAACTGTCAGCGTCATTTTAAAGAGTGGAAATCAATCTTTCGAATGATGTGTGTGTGATCTATAACCTCGAGATGAACTTTGTGGTAAATCGTTCACATTTTCGGTGACGAGTTTGCGAGCACATATAACCAGCGACAGTGCCAGTGCAAAAAACTGACATTTTGTAGTACATTTTCGTCCGCGAGCCGAAAGGACAGAGATGAAAATAAACACCCACAACTCTATAACATTCCACTGCCAAACTTCGCCAAACCCAACCTGAATTTATTAAGCTGGACCCTAGCAAGGTTGCCGTATGCAGATAAGGGATTTATTTAGCGGAAAGGTCCGACCCGGGTTAACGCTAAAACGCCTTTCGGGTCCCGATGACCAGGATTGCGACGATTTATCGCAGGATTTCGGCTTTCTCCTTGATTTATTCAGAGGGACTAACAGAACGTTGATAATGTTGCTAGATGATAGGTATTTTGCAGGGATTGTGTTTCGTCAGGGATCTTGGATCAGGGATAGGAAAGGTTTCTGAAGGTGGAGAGGTAGGTATGAGCCTTAATATTTGAGAGATATTGAGTTTTTATAGTTTATGCCAAACCAAGTTTCTACCTAAAAGCTGTCATAACTTTTTAACGTAGGTTTCTTTTAAAATAGATTTATAGATGACCCGCAAGTGAACGTTTAATTTGAATTAAATACATAGGGACATATCATTATTGGCATATAAGGGGAGACCTATGCCCAACACTGGACATAGTTGGAAGTAGGTTGATGATGATGATGACACAAGTCCATAAATTGGCCTGCAATGGAAATGAATGGAAAGAGATACTTTTCTTTGTCCACTGGTTCGGAAGGCCACTGATGCTTTCTATCTACTGAAATTAGACTTGAATGAATACGCTCATCTCGTCTTAGCTTGGGCATCGATCCATGCTGATAAAAATCTAATTGTAATTATTTTAGCGTTAGAATTCTAAAACAACAAAATGCCTTTTCATTCCACATAGTTCCTTGCGTTTTTCCAATAGTTTTTCCGACTCTCAGCTAGCGGCACATATTGCAGAGTAACGAGTCGGTCCTGGTCGGTAAATGGGACCAATTACGCTTGGCCCGTACGTGCCGCGGGTTCAAATGGACCCACGATGTTGCGCGACTGGGTTAGTGTGGATAAGCTAACCGCCTTCATGATTTGAGAGACTATAAAAAGGTACCTACATGATGTATTTACGTGTTTTTAATTGGAGACCGCGACTCGGCAAACGTGGTGTAGGACACTCTCCAGCCAGGTGGGACGACGACCTGTGAAATACTGCAGCCAGATGCCGGCAAGCTGAAGACAGAGCGCTATGGCGCCCATTATGCAAGGCAGTAAAATATAAATATACATTATATAAATATACATATGCAATCATAAACCTGTATTAGTCCAGCAGTGGACTAATATAGGTTGATGATGAGCATGGTGATTGATGACAGATGTATGGTACCTACTACAATAACAAAAACACAATCGAAAAACACATCTGAAGCGTAGTACCTACACTACAGACCATTCGAAAGAAGGTGAAGCGTAGGCCTACTACGCTCGTAGAGCGTACGCGTAGGTCAAGCCACGAGTCAAATTCTTAGGCGTAGGTCATGTACCTAATCAATAATTTCCTGTTTCATTGTATCTACTACGACGCGACGTAGGTAGGTCTTGTTACGAACGGTCTATCTACAGCTTAGTATTATAATAATTATACTTATACTCTGCTACGGTGTAGGTTTATGCTACGCAGGGTCTACGACGACGTAAGCGGTGCTACTACGGAAAGCTATAAAAATGTATGAAAATCAAACAAATGTTCTGCATTTTTATTTAATTTTGTGGTTACATTTTCATTCCATCACATTGCATCATTTCTTTGCTGTGTTTGAGAAAATATCTAGAAAAAGATACCACTATGAATATGAAAAAGCGAGACATAAAAAGCAGTTCAGACCCACAGGTGTAATTCAAAATCAGTGAACGAAATAAATGAATACCTACCTAATAGCAACATTTTAGCGCCCCCAATACTTATTAGTGAGTTATAGAAATCCGTTAGAATCGATTTCCAATAAGACTCCATGCATGGTCAGCCATCTGTTGCACTGAACATTTTAGTCTCTATAAATCATGTAAGAATGTCGCTACCCGCCGCTAGATGGCGGTATATTTTTCAAATTACAAAACACGCAATGCAATATCAAAGTTTTGTTACGAGTTTAATGATAGAAGAAATCAAATAACTACTGTCTTATCCACTTTTTCCTTACTTGAAAACAGCTCGGACGGTCCTAACCCAAAAGTTCTCCTTTAAAGTACACATGTAGCAAGACCAAAACATGTGCGTTTTACGACCAAGGGTCCACACTATTGGCTTTACAATCATCTATTCTGTTCAGCACAGAATAGACGATAGTCGGTATGAATGCCCTCTCCTTATCCCTTCAGTCCGGTATTGCCAATAATGGCAATATGGTGATTTAATGTGGCTGTTTTCAAAGTTTTTTGTCAGCTTGTTGAGAGGAAAGTTCTAGAAGGGGTCTAGATTGGCTTTTGTTAACATACGGTACGTGTTCCCTTAATAGTATGTCGGTCACACAATGATTTTTGTTATTTTGAGTTTTTCAATATTGCGGCACAGTTGCATGATCACGGATTAACTGAAATCACTACAAGTCAGTTTTTATTCGCAGTAATTCCGATATATCGTCATCCTTTGTCATTGTTTCCGTAAATAAGCAGCCACACCATTAATATTGGTGGTTTCAACTATGCCAATCAGCTGTGCCGTAAATAATACCTCCGGATCCCGAAGCATATTAAACAGTGCTCCAGTGTTTTAGATGTTCAGGTATTTCACTGTGGCTGCTACCATGACATCAAGCTGGCATCCACAGTGATTCCGAAGAAACCGTACCGTATGAATCATGAATGCCGGTTTTTTTTTAATGTATATTTTTGTTAAACAGACGTGACGTATTGATTTTTTTTTTTGCTTCCGTCTTTGTGCCTCGTACGTTAGTGTCCGAAATGTCGGCAAGCCTAACAAACAAATTATGTGTTTCGGTAGGCACAATAGCATAAGAAGCTAAGACAAATAGCATTTTATTAAATTTTTGGCGGCAAAAAAATCTCTGTGTACGATACTTATTAATATGTTAAGAGCTCATTGATTTTGGTGCGCACAGTAGGTGCAAGTTTTTAGGGTTCCGTACCCGAAGGGTGAAAACAGAACCCTATTACTAAGCCACCGCTGTCCGTCCGTCCGATAGAACCCTGTGACAGACAGGGTTCTGTCTCATGAACCGTAAGAACAGCAAATAAAATAAATATAATAGAGGTATAATAAATCCAAATTAAATGGGGCTTCCATACAAAAAACGTCTTTTTTTTGGCTGTTTTTGCTCTTCGTTTGTCAAGGCTGTATCTCGTGAACCACAATAGGTAGACACATGAAACTTTCTATAAATAAGTAACACTTCAACTTCAATAACAAAAAATACCAAAAAATTAATAAAATTTAAAATTCCGTTATTAAAGGTCTCTCAACAAGTAAAAATTTGATGTTCTTTGAAAAATTTGCCTGTTTTTTACGGTGCGAGTAGACTCGCACTTGGCGGTTTATTTTATTAATCGTACCTACCTGTCATCTCCAACTTAGGTTGTAGGCATGCCCACCAGGGTGGATCCGCCACTGAGAACGAGTTCATCGCACGTTTTCGCTTTACGTAGGTAATGTTAGTACTAGCAAGGTAATCTGGTAGCTGCATGGTAAAGAAAAGGTGTTAATCGCTGTTTGAGTATATGTAGCCTATGGACCACATAACAAAAAGCGATAACATCCTCCGCGTCCAGTATAATAATGCATTCAGGATGCTACTGGGGCTCCCGCGGTTCTGCAGCGCGTCCTGCATGTTCGAGGAGGCGCGCACGGACAGCTTCCATGCATGCATGCGGAAGAAAGTAGGTTGCTGTGCAGGTTGCACGGGAGTACCAACACTATCTTGAATGCATTATCCAATAAATGGGATAGCCCTTTCCTCAAGCACTGTAGCTAATCAATAAATGGTAAAATAGTTTCATCATTATGCGATTGCAGTGTTTGAAATTACACTTGTCATGACTACGAGTACTACTAACATAGAACTAGGAAAAATGTTTACTTACGTAATTATGGACCTAAATTGATTTTTGTGTTGTCTGAAATAAACGAATTTTATTTATTTATTATTATTTAATCTTATCACTCACACATGCAAAATTGATTATTAACTATATTATAGAAAACACACCACACCTTAATTCGATCCTTAGTTATTTTATAATCAGCGAGACATTATTTCGCATGGCATCTTTTGAGACGTACCTAAGAAGGTAGGTATCTCAGTTTGGTATTACCTACTAATATTAACACCGTGTTATTTCCGTCCAGTCGTATACTTAGTATTATTCGGTTCGCGATGCAGTAAGGTTGTTTTGTCTGCTATAGCTGCTTCTATTCTTAAATGCTACTCGGGTATTTAGACCGGCTGTCGTGAGCCACTGCGTTCGTTGTCTGCCTGGTAAAGCCATGCAGAATGCTGGAATAGAGCCTCGTCTTCTTCGTACATAATTCACTTGTGTCGTCTCGTACAAAAACGATGCACTGAGATGAAAAGAAAAGCTAATTGTAAGGATTCCAGAGATTTCGGGATTCCATTTTCACACCCTGAGTCCCATTTTTGACTCCCTTAAAATGCGAATTTCCTCATATCTGTTTTTAGTGTCTGCAGACGCCCTAAAAAGAACCCTCATGCAATTTTAGTTTTGTAGTTCTTTATTGTTCCAGAGATTTCGGGATTTAATTTTGTCAGCGAGTGATTTTTTCATAGATTAAGTAGGTAGGTACCTACTCACGCCGCGGTAGGTTTATATGTTCCCGTGGTTCGGCGAAAATGACGAGAGAAGGGTCACCGGAGAGGTTTTAGTGGGTATTACGTCCTTATCGTCGAGTCCCACATAATTCTGGTCCCCCCCAGACCAGTCTATTCGTAAATGAATTTCCTCGGCCGAGAAAAAAAAAAAAAGGTACCTACTCACAATCCTGAAGGGAGAGTCTATTTGACGTTAGCAAACAGACGTGATCGTGAAGTTTCCTTTTAGTATGGGATTTGCGTAGTTCCATGACCGCACGATAGAGGCGCTGTACTAAATTGTATGGAAAAAGGAGAACACGATCACGTTTCGTTACTAACGTCAAATAGACTCACCACTCTGCTCTCGCGAACGCAAGAGCTAGTAAAATATACTAGATGGTTAAATGTGTAGATACTCGGACCCTACTCAGATGTCAGAACTCGATAACATTGTTTATTTAGACTTACAAAATAAGCACTTAGGCCAAGTAAAAATTTAAACTATAAATAATTATCAAATAAGAAATAAAGAGTAATTGATTTTCTCTTCACTTAAATTTACTGTCTACTTGTGAAGATACTTACCAGTTAACCACTAACGTATTAGAAAGACCATGAAAAGGTCGTACAAAACAAATCCAAGCGTCAACGTAACAGTAACATCTTGGTCGTTACGTCCTTACGTTACGTTTACTTCCGCAGCCTCTGTCCGTCCGGTGATTGATGCACTCATATTTCAACGGTGTTTTGAGGTTTGCGAGGAAAGGTAGAAAGGATCGTTGTAGATTTGATTTATGAAAAACGTGGCTGTTGTTGGGTAGGCAAGAAAAATTGTGATCTACAAATAAATAAATAATGCTGGACCTCCCACACAGCATTATCTAGCCCCAAGCTAAGCAGAGCTTGTATTAGGGGTAGGTACTAGATGACTGATATACTTAATATAATAATACATTACATCCATTACTAATATTCTGAATTCGAACTACTACTACTAACTTTCTGTCTACCTTGTCACGCCTAAACGGCTGAACGGATCTCAATGAAATTTGGCATGGAGTTAGATGGTATCCCGAGGACGGACTACTTTCTATGTCGGAAAACAGCGTGCGAAGGCGCGGGCAGCAGCTAGTAGGTATATATTTTTTATTATACAGAAAGTACCCAGAACACCCGGAACCAAATATATTTCCAGACATTTGTCCTAAGGCGAGAATCGAACCCACAACCTCCTGCGTCGCAGGCGGACCTTCGCTCGCCGCGCTACATGGGTCGTCGTAAATAATTGTTACGGGTCTGTGTTGTACAGAAAATCCTCCTTGTCAGCACAATAAGTCCACTTGCGAACGTGGCCGCGTGGGTGGCAAAAAAGGGGGCTTATGCCATAATAACCACGCTTGGCAGGCGTATTGGTAATTGATCGCAGTGCAGGTGTTAAAAAAACACAGAAGGAAGCTGCTGCCCTTCCTCTGGTAGGTTCCCTTAGTCGGCTCTTACGTCATCGACATGCTGAAATGTAGGGGTCAATTCTGACGCCGCGACCGCTACGGATTTTGCAAAATATTTACCTATTTTATCAGTCATCTGTACCCATATGACGAGTGGCGTCATTTTGAATTGGAAAAAGTTTTCGAGACTAGCTTTTATCTCGCTTACACGTACAAAAAAATTATAAGATAATGCTAAAATAGAGTTCGTATGAAACTATTCAACCGCTGTCAAACTAGAAAAAAAGGTCCTCTCTATCCGGCAAGGCGCCATGTATGGAAATAGATACACGATACACGATTGATGAATATTTAAACGAAAAATAAGAAATATGCAAACGAGTAAATTATACCTAACATGTTAACAATGCTGTTAATTATAGTGTATTCAGCAGATCTTCAGAGGCATATTAGGCACTGTCAATTTCATATGTACGCGGACTATACGCAGATATATTTTATATCCTTTAAGCCCTTAGATATTGATGAAGCAATTGTAAAATTAAATAGAGATTTCAATAGTACAGCTCAATGGTCTAAAACAACAGCATTTTACTTAACCCAACATAAACCAAATACATGATCTTGGGAAGCAAGCACAAACTAGATAATTTGAGTCCATGTGTTGATGTGAAGCTTATGGATAAGTCTGTTGAACGTGTGTACGAAGCACGTAACTCAGGCCTGATTTTGGATTGCAATCTTCGGTACGAAAAACATGTAGCGGATGCGTTGCAAACTGTTTTTACATCTATATATGAAAAACTATCATGGATTAGCAGTTCCAGATCGTGCGGACCCCGACAGAGTGCGAAGCAACTCTCGATTAGAGCTTGCATTCGAATATTCGAATAATTTGAATATTATATTAGTTCGCGGCGTCTCGGACAGAATCATTCCTATTATACAATAAACATCTAGTTACGTTGGAATAAGATTACCTCCTCACCCTGGACTAGTTACCTTAAGTCATTAATCTTAAGTCTTTTTAACTTATTCCCTCTGTACCTACCTACAATTAAGATTAGTTATTAGTTATGTTGCTTTGACATAATTATCTATTTATATTAGTTGGAGAAGCCACTGGCTCCTGAAACGGAGTTTGTAACTATGTACTTCAGGAGCCTATGGACTCATATTGTCTGTTACACTAGCTTTTATGTCAATAAACAATTTATTATTATTATTATCATTATGTTAGTATCAGTTTTTGCTGTAATAAATTATTTTTATCTTTATCTTTAATTTTAAGGACGATTACTAAATTATTAGGTAATTGCTCAAAAGTTTTAAGAAGCCTATGACTTAAAAACGCTGTAAGGTTTTAATGTTGTGGTGTTTCTATACACTAGCCATATTCTATATATGTAGGTCGTTAAACTCACACTGGAAATGTACTGTTTACTATTTTTATTCATTAAAGAACGTTTAAACTTGGCTATATAAACACAAAACGTAAAATAATTAATGAAAGTCAAATCGTCGGTCATACAGTATAATTCATTAATAAATTATGTAGGTAAGTTATGTTTCATGTTTTGAGATGACATAAAAATTTATGTGTATTATATGTTTCAAAATTACATACCATCGCATCACGCATCCATTAAGATACATAAAACAAAGAAAGCATATACCTAAATAATAATTCATTAGAACAAATTACATTAGAAAACTAATTTAAATAAATAACATAATTAATGTTAATAATTTAGTGCGCGCCCTTCTTAATTAATTGTACAAAATCTAGGCTACTTATACTAAAATCACGTAAAAATAAATCAAGTAGTTGACCTAGTTAGCAAAGATGGTTAAGTTATAATTTTAATCGGTATTTCATTAAAATAATCTAGTGAGCGCCATCTAGCACAAAGTATCGTAAACTTTTTGGATGCAGTATAAATCTGACTTTATACAGGTCATCGAGCACATACCCAATAGAGAGGAAATTTCATTTAATTTGTAGACAACTATTTCGCCAAATCACTGCGGCGACAGCTGCGCTCCGATTAGCCGACTCAAGGTCAAGCATCACACTCGAGATGGCCAAGCAAATGTTTTTATCGATTGGAACAGTAGTTAGTTTAAGATTGTTCCCTACTCAAAAAGAACCTCGCATTTATTGTCCACTCTCTGTGGCTTCGAGGAGGCGCAGACGGGCCTGTGCAATGATGGTATAATAATACAAGGTATGGCATTCCGAGACATCACGGTCACGTGGGTGACACAAGGCCTACGTCATCGACGCCATCGGTGAATGAGAAGACGAATCAGTTTTCTGGTGTTACCAGTAGCGTAGGTTTTGCACTTACCAATTATTTAACTAAAACTGTATTGACTGATCTAATAAACAAAATTGACGATTGTCAATTTTTCAAAATAAATAATTTTCTTTTTGTTTCCCAGCGTCCATGTTTTGTTGAAATAAGTGGCAACTGGACAGTGACGTAGCATGTGACACCCTCGGAGTGCCAGACTTTGTTTTCTTGGTTGTACCATGGGGAGGCCTATGTCCGGCAGTCTATTAGAGCAGTAGACTATTGTGGGCTGATGATGAAGATTCTCTGTCACTACAACACATTATTCCACAGGTCACTTCAATCTTTAGTTATAATTTGCACTATAGTATTTATAATTTTGTTTCCTTTCTCGTGATGAAGGAGATTCAGGCTAGGATCGTTTATTTTCTCTTCCAGCAAGTTTATCAGTTCCACTCGTATTGTTTTCAGCATTTCAGCTACCTGTGAAAGGAAAATAGACTTAATTATGTGAATAACAAGAACCGATTCAGTAGTGCCCATAGGCATGGTCTCATTCTATAGAAAGTTTTTCGGTAATAAAAATGGCAATAGATGGCGTTGGGTGTATCGTTGCAGTTCAGTTTAGTTATTTAAGAAAATATTCTTACATGTCAAACACATACATCAAAATAACTTAGCTAGGTACAAAATAATTTAAAAACTAAGTACGTAATAGTTTTCCTTGGTAATCTTACAAAGAGTATTTAAATACTATGTTATAAGTGTGGATCTACGACATCAGCGACGACAAATTTGTCAACGAAGAACTCTTCTAAACTGTAGTATGCCCTGTCCATTAGGATTCTCTTTAGAATAACGGCGACACGGAATATTTACGAGATTAAGCAATTGTCTGTTAAGTTATCAACCTCAAACCTCAAGGTTTTAGTAAACTTACAAAAAAATATAGAATATTATTATAAAAATGTCTGCACTGCAGGAATAACACTTGAGTATATTATAATTAAATTGTATGCTTTCAAATCAATACATTCATCACTAAGTCTTGCGCCATCCAGTGAATTTTAACGACAACTGGTTGGTCCGCTCAAATATCGCCCTAAGCGTGTCACATTTTGAGGCATCTGTACTCAGTCAGTATTATAAAATCTGTGCCATAGGCTACGAATAAACTATTCGTAGGCCATTTGTGTGCCATGCAAAAATTTGTCCTTCAGCGGGAATTGAACGCGCAACCGTGTGTGTCTCAACGGGATTTTACACAAGCAGAGTCAGACACATTTTTTTTTGTAAATTTTACGCAAAGCCCCTGACATAAAACTTGAGATGTCATTTATACAGGTAAGTGAGTATCAATTGGTTCTTACCTCGTGTTTTTCCACTTGGAACATGATCCATCCATCTTCTAAAGACACTATGAATGTCCCGTTGTGTAGCTCCACTGCTAAACTGCAACCTGGATATTAAGGACAAAATCATTACATGATTTACAAGTTAAGGGGATTTTTTAGTAGATATCATAATTTTGATAGAAAATTCGTTAAATAACGAATTTTATATCTATCTATCCACAATTATAAATACGTGACAATTGGTGGTCTTATCGCTCTTATTGCCAATACCAATCAATACATTCAACAGAACGGAAAACTGACAACATTCTGTCAATTGTTAAAATTTGAAAATTTAAAACAAAATGTCGTCCAGCAATTATTAAATAAATAATGTTGGACAATCCACGCAGCATTATCTTATATTATATTATATTATATTATATCATTACTCATATAAGTAATATGAGTGGCTAGATAATGCTAATATAATGAATTCGCCAAACTCCGAGTTTTATTGCATTTTCATTCTTTATCTACTTGATATGAAAAAAAACTTGTATTACGTATGATAGGCTATCTTAGTGGGACACCTGCGTCCTGCGTCTATCCCGGATAGACTTATAATAAGCAGCAATTGATTGATATAATATAGATTCATCACAATCACCGTTCAAGCCCAAATACATTTACGCAGGTGTCCCACAAAGATAGCCTATCATACGTAATACAAGTTTTTTTTTTTTATATCAAGTACATAAAGAATGTAAATGCAATGGAGTTTGGCGAATTAATTATATGAGTGGGTTAAATACGTTGTTTGTGCCTGAAGAATAACGTTTCATCTAAATAAGCTTGCTAACCTGATCACACTTATCCATTCTAATATTATAAATAAATAAATATAAATAAATAAAGCTGGACAATTCTCACAGCATTATCTAGCCCCAAACTAAGCATAGCTTGTGTTATAAATTCGAAAGTAACTCCGTCCGTCCGTCTTTCCGTCTGTTACCTTTTCACGCCAAAACGGCTAGAAGGATCTCAAAGAAATTTGGCAGGGGGTAGATGGTATCCCCGGGACAAACATAGTCTACTTTTTATCCCGAAAAAAAGCGTGCGAAGCCGCGGGCAAAAGCTAGTAATGAATAAAAACTCACCAGAAAACAGCACCAAAGGCAGCTGCGGCACCATAGAACACTCCCTTATAAAAACCCTCGACGTTTTCACTTTCTCTTGGTACACTAGATAAGGGCTCGGGTAGTATCCCACTTGTGAGTTGACAGATGATGGGTGCAGGGCTACGTAACCGTCGGATTTGGTCTTGAATTTGAGTTCGTCGGGTGTTGGCTGGCGGGGTATTGCGCCTCCTGCTTGCATGTGGAAGGATTTCTCTGGCGTTAGGACCTGTGGAGGACAAATAGGCTTTATATGAAAGTGGTTGAAGGTATGTTTTACTGTAGATATATATATATAATGCGGCGGATTTTGGTAAGGTTATTCGACGAAGATATAAGTCCTGCAGATAAGGAAAGGGATTGAAGATGACAGCGGGACAGCTTGTTGTCTTGCTGTCGTTTTTAGTCCCGTTCTTTCAACGGGGTAGCATGCCATCCCGCTTAGATCACATTTGATCAAATATGATCTATAATCATACTGTCCCTCTGTCTTCTTCAATCCCATTTTTATCTACACGACTTATACATTCCATGTTTGTATCTATAGGTGAACTAGTAAGTGCCCAGTCCCAGTCCGCACAGGAGGCGTTGTATCAAATCCCATAGATACTAAAATGGTTCCTCGTCGTCGTCAATACGATACTATTGACTCACCGTGCTCACTTATGTAAGTTCAAATTCAAAGTGCTTTAATTCCTTCAGACCTTACAGGAATCTTGGACACGTCACAAAATACTAATTACATAAGAAAAACTAGGGAAAAAGTGATTGCTTTGATTTTTAGTTCACTTTAATCTTTTTAAGGTAAAGTAAAGAAGCGAACAAGAAACCTTTACCTTGTTAGGTTGTTAGTTTTCGAGTTGGAGCAAAACTAGTGATCGTCACGCCATGAACTCGCGATTCTATTGGTTGATTTTACAAAAGTACGGTTTGCCTTAAATTATAAGGCTGCCGTTTGATTTTAAGTGTTAGGTACCTTACCTTGACAACATTTGGATATAGCGCCGCACACAAAATGGCCGCCAGCAGCCTATCATTATTGCCATTGACGTTGAGCTGCAGACAAAAAAGCAATATTACACACTATTCATTGTTAGAAATGAGTCTGCTGGAAAAAAAATGCAGTTAAATAGTTGAGTGCAGATTTTTTTTTGTAAGTTTAGTTTTAATTGTCATTGTAATTAAAAGCATAATCATCGACATAACATCAGTACAACAAGTTATTAACATGCTAATAGTCTATTTTATATTTATACTCTGTTAATTAACCGTAAAACCCTTCGTTAAGCTTCCTGGTATTTATAAATTTGTTGTTTAGTATCTAATTTTAGGCTTCTGGTTTTCCAATAAATGAATATAAATATTTTTTTTAGTACTTTCAAGTGATTTGTTTTCTGTAATATGTATTGCTTGCTTCGGAACGCCACCATCAAGATAATTTTGGTCTGAAATCAAGAGTTCTATTTTGTATAGGTAAATACCGCTATGACACCTAACATAAAGAATTTTGTTTCAACGCACTTCTTCCCCTGTCAAACTAAGTACAGAATGCTTCCTCATCTTACGTCATAGAGCCGGCGCATCAGGCACGAAGCCGATTGAAGCTGGCAATCCTAACAGCTGGTGTTTGCTTTCGGATATCATTAGCAATGTCTTGTGGGATATGAAGTTTATTGAGCAGGGTTCATTTGTTGGGGATTAAGGCCCGTATTGTGAAAGCTTCTCAAATCAGTCATCGATCTATGCTTAAGTAAAGCTTTTCTGTGGCATAAAAGTCACTCAAGCATAGATCAATGACTGAGCAAGCTTTCTTAATACGGGCGCGGTATAAATATTCTGCTGACCGACGACATTACAGCGGTTGCGGGGAGTCGGTCGATGGATGGAGGCGGCTCTGAAACGCTATTTGTGGCGTCGGGAGAGGCCTATGTTCAGCAGTGGCCGTATACTGGCTGACGATGATGAAGGCAAGATATCAACTCACCTCATCTCCAGTTAAACTGAGCACAGAATCCTTCCTCATCTTGCGTCGTAAGGCCGGCATATCAGGCACGAAGCCGATTGAAGCTAGCAACCCTAGCAGCTGGTGTTTGATGTCGGCTAACATCAGTAGTGTCTTGTGAGATAGGAAGTTCTCGCTGGCGAATGCAAGGGCTGCGTGCGTGCTTCGGGACATAGCTAGCTGCCATTTCTGAAAATAAAAATGTTTTATTGTATTACAGCTCCGTTGCTTCCATTTCTGCTTATTCCATGTACGTACGCTGTTTCTATTATTTATTGTTCTTTTATGTCTGATTTTTTTTTTATTGTAATCATTGTTAAACTAATATCATAAATTCGAAAGTAACTCTGTCTGTCTGTTACCTTTTCACGCCTAAACGGCTTAACGGATCTCAGTGAAATTTGGCAGGGAGGTAAATGGTATCACGGGGCCGTCCCCGAGATGCTTTTTAAGTAGCGTATGTCCGTACATAGGCTACTTAAAAGGCGCGTATGAAGCCACGGGCAACAGCTAGTAATACGATAAACCAGTAGTGTCTCTGTTTGTCTGTCTGTTACATTTTCACGTCTTAACTGCAGAAAGTATCCTAATGAAATTTGCAGGGTGGTATCCCGGGAACGGACATAAGCTACTTTTATCTCGTAAAAACGCTAGCGAAGCCGCGGGCAGAAACTAGTGTTACATATAATTGTCGTATTTTAATGGTTTAAAAACTCACTTAAAGTATTTAGCCAGCCTAATTAATTAGGATTATTGTGCCACTAAGCCCACTAAGCCACACAAAAATATTGGCACGTGGATAGTATTGTGAACACATTAATCCTTACAATTGGATAACAGTTTGTAAGTGATTACGCTATTGACGTAATGTCTCGTGAAGATGATGAGTTACAAGATTAGAATATTCAAATACTAACAAATAATGCTTATAATTATAATTAGTTAAACTTCATAAAATAGTACCTACAAAAGATAGGAAAGACAAATACATACATCGTCATAAAAATAGGTATCTTTAAGATGGTACCTATTTCTATGACGATGAATTTGACTTTACGAATTAGCAACCTTCTACGACGACCAATGGGTCGTCATAGAAGTTTGATAATTCGTAATTTTATAAACTGCCACGTCGCGTACCCAGGTATTCGTATAATCTTTAGAAAGGTAAGGTACATTATAATGCTACTTACTCTGTAAGCCCTCAATGTCGTTAGTTGATCGCTGTTTGAACACGCGAATTCTCTTCTTTTGGCGTCAGCTTCTGACTGAAAAAAAATAATATTGAATTTGGTTTCATGTAAAGTCACATAATAGAGAATCCTACTTTTAAATCATGTTGGATAATAAATAAATAAATAATGCTGGACAATCCACACAGCATCATCTAGCTCCAAGCTAAGCAGAACTTGTGTTATGGGTACTTAATGAATGACTGTTATACATAATACAATATTATTACATATATAAGATTTTTTTATACATAGGATATACCCAGAACACCCGGAACAAATATTTGCAGATCGTACAAACATTTGTCCCAAGGCGGGAACCGAACCCGCAACCTCCTGCGTCGCAGGCGGACCTTCGCCCGCCGCGCCACGATGACTATAATGGTTTGATGAAATTATTAGACAAGGCAGTAAAATGTCTCCAAGATAATGTTGTAACTAATATTTTTTCAATAAAGCTTAGCAGACTTTTATGCTAGTCATTTTAGGCTTTCCCTTGGAACATAGCTAAATATTGACAAAAAGTCACATAATAAATGATTGCCTTCCCAATTCTGTAATGGTGCATCTACACCAAACATACTTTTTGCTCATTGATAGGCGTTGCTATTGTGAAGGACTAATCTATTATTCAACTTGTTGAAAAAAGTAATTTGAATTCAGAATGCTGTACTAAATTTCGGTGGTGTAATATGTTATTAATACTCTATGGTCGGCGCCCAAAAAAAGAACAAACTAAGCGATCTGCACCAGGGGAGGTAAACTTTCTCACTGATGGCATCACCATTCTTATGGGGACCTTGACGACTTGGCTTGTGAAGACCATTCTTCTAGGCGGACAGCGCCATCTTTAAATAATCTACCAAACAAAAGGTTCAGAATTTTTAAGGGACTTGCACCTCTGTGAGCTGCACTCATTTTAGCTTATGGTAGGGAAGGAGGTTAGACAGTATTGAACCTTCACAGAAAAGCATAATTTCGTTCGTTCATGGTTTAAAAGAGGTTTATGGCTTGGATGTTGACCAAAATGAGTTCCAGACACTCAACCTCTATATAAATTACAAAATATTTTCTCGTGGTGAATAGTTGTATGTTGAACTCGAGAGCAAATGTTTTTTGTTTCGATAGCTCAGCAGTCTACTTTAGAGCCACTCGCTACGCTCGTGACTCTAGACTGCTTCAACAGCTCTGGATTTAATATCGGCACGTGCAACAAAAATCGTTTTGCTCACTTGTTATGTTTAACAACTATTCTCGCTTGTTGTGATGAAAAGTTGTGTGTATCTTAAAAAGTGCGAATATTTACTATATTATATATATATTCAGATATATATTAGATACTCACTTTCTTCCCAAAAGGCGCGACAAACGGGCTCTTATGACTCAGACAAGCAGCCACCGTCAACGCAGAGTCCACACAGCAGAATATAGCCCCGAACAACATTAGCTTGCCTATCCGCACATCGACCGGCAAAGCGGCTAGGTGCTTGCCTAACGCTGTGAGCGCGTGTCGCTTGTCTAGGGCGCCTACGTCTTGAAGGCGGGTTAGGGCACCGTCGATGTTGGATTTTAGAGGGGGTTCTATCGTTTTACCTGGAATGTTAAAGCAGCTGGTTAGAGTAGGAAATATTCGAGTGGGCACCAGAAATGTCTAGTTTACCACCAGAATATTTTTGTAGTCTTTTAATTCATCACGTTGAAATAAAAAGACTACGTCGCGGCCCACAGGGTCATATTTCATAATTAATTTACTACATCCATAATAATAATTATAAGTAGGTCCAAGAATATCTTACTATTCTAAACACTCTTAGTTATAATTATGTATCCGGTCAGGGTATAGCACATTGCTATGACAGTTTCTAAAGCTAACGCATCGAGAGGCTGGGCCGTGAATGGATTTACGCGTTCACTGCCAAGATTCTGCAACCCAGGTTGGAGGGGCGCGTCGCTTTGTTTTGTTTTATTTGGGAAATATATTGATATCACATATTGATATATAAATGTATATAAATATATTGATACACGCAATCCAAGATTAGCGTGTGTCGGTGGCAATAAATGTGTTAACTAATCTGTATCCACTGTGTATACGGTCAGTCACTGTGGCGATCTTTGCGGGACGCCTGTGTCTAGCAGTAGACGTCTTTGATGACAATTAATAAGGCTTGACTGATCGCTGTGATGCTTAGTACATACCTAACACCTCATGCACACTCATGTGCTGAAACAGCGGCAGTATCTTGAGCTTCAACAGAAGCTGCTCTAGCGGCACCCTGTGTATCTCAGGCACCGGCTGCTCCAACAAGTGCTGGTGGTGCCGGTGCGATGTGTACAGGTGGACGCACACTCCCGGCATCACTCGACCGGCGCGGCCTTTGCGCTGTTTCGCGTTCGCGCGGGATACCCATACTAGGTCTAGGGATTCCATGTTGCGGTTTGAGTCGAATCTAGAAAATAAAAGTGGGGTTTATTAGGTAAGATTTGAGGCAGGGCTGCTTGCTGGCATTTATATTGTACTCAATTTAAGAATAACCCTCCTTCTTGCGCAGTCGGATAAAAACTTTGATTTCCTTACAGGAGGTCCTCGAAACTCTCATAAAGTCCAGTTAAAACAAATCGCTTGACGCTTGAATAGAAGTTCAAAGGAATGCCATGAAGTGTGCCCTAAACATTTGTAATGAAACAAAATGTCTGCAAGTGATCCTCAGAGCCTATCCTAAGAGCTATCCAGAGCTACATACATAAAGCCCGGCGGGGTGACGCGCGAAACTGACCGAAAAATTTCGCCGCTTTGAGTCGCAAGTACTACGTAGATCTGAATAGGCCTTTATTCATCACTTGGGGTACCTTATAGGCAACTTGTTATCAGTGGATAGGACCTGATAGTGGATGAAATCTTACCTCTTTTCCTTCATCCGCCCGCAGTCAATAACAAATACGCAGTCGTCTATGGTAACCGACGTCTCAGCTATGTTGGTAGAGAGTACTATCTTTCGAGCGCCGGGCTGTGGTTTCTTGAAGACCAGCGCTTGCTCTTCGCTAGATAGCGTTGAGTGGAGTGGTACTAAGATGTATTTTCTGGTTCTGAAAATAAAAGGTAAATCTGAAAAAACAGTAGGTACGAGTAGTTTAACAGTTCTGTAAATCAGTGAAGGAATGTGCTATTTTTAACTAGCAACTGTAAGGGGAGATATATAATATATTATATATTGGACGTGTGTATCTGTGGCAACAGTGGTCCCTAATGGATGAACCGATTATGATTAGGTTTACTTTTGTTTGGAACTTTATAGAGTGTTAGTAAATATCGGTGGAACCATTCAAATGTTATGATGGTTCAAAGTAAAAATTACAGTAGAGATTTTCGAATTTTTTAAAAATTATCTTGTTTTCTTTTAGTCTATCAAGACATGCATGGTATAACTTACTTTGGACTAAAGGTTTTACTTTCAGCTAGTTGGTCGTGTAAATTCATAATCTCTGCTATACCCGGCAGGAATATAAGTATAGCGCCCTCTCTTGGCCATTTGTGGTCACCATTTACTATGTAATCTAGCACGTGTTCTATTAGGTCGAAGTTTATCTGAAAAATAAAATGTATTATAATTTGACGACCTCTGTGGCGCAATGGGCGAAAGACCGCCTGAGATGCAGAAGGTTGCGGTTCGATTCCCGCCGCGTGAAAATTTTTTATGACTGCAGATCAGCAGCCAGACCCGGTACAAATTCCGGGTCTATGTAGTACTGTATATATCTACGTAGCTTCGTGAAGCTTCTGTCTGCGACTTCGCGCGCCTTTTTCTGAGATTAACAAATAAATAATAAAATAATCAGCTGTTCAGCAGTTTTGGCGGGAAGAAGTAACAAACCAAAGTTTGAAACTAACGTTTTGGGCATTTTCAAAGTTTGGTTTGTTACATCTTCCCGCCAAAACTGCTTATTATTATTTCATTTAAATGAGTTTAAATAATACTTTTTGTGAGCGAGGTGGCGCTCAATAATTAGTTATCTTCTTAGAAGTTAATATTACCTTTTCAGTGTCCATTAGATACATATTCTTGCAGGTAATTTTACTACATTTAGGATACCTCGCTATAATTTGACCTATCGTAAGGTTTTCGTCGCGTATCGATTCCTTCGGAGGCTCAGCCGATTCTGATCTTACGTCGCAGGTTTCTAGTTCTAACTCAAGATCTTGCTTTTTGTCCCCTGTAAATTCAAAGACATTTATGGCAACATTTCTTTGGAATTAAAACTTTAGGGTGTTTTCCAGAAGAGCTCATCTAGGCTAAGATAAACGAACTAGCTCGTTGCTCGATTTTTATAGCTATGTGATTATATTGTCTGTGTTTGACACAATTCGCGGCTTGGCTACACGGCAAAAGGAACTTCTACTTGTTAAACTGATGTATACAGGTCTACAGAGATAAAGAAGCGTGTGTCAAAAACACAGAATCACAACAATAATAAGGTACTACTAACCTTTTTTGACTTTTCTGGCAAAATGACCGTTTTCTTCAAGGACATAGTTTGTCCTTTCCATGATTTCCTCTAAGAAAAACTGCTCGACAGGGAATGTTCGACCTGAAACATTATTATTGTTTTAGCATAGGAATCTACAAGAGTTGTAGCCTTGCTTACTAGATGGCGCTACAAAATTCAATAGGTTAAACATCAGCTAACTAAAAGTTACCTGGTATCTCCAAAACTGGAATTTTATCAAAGTAGTCCGAGAACAAATCTGCATTCAGCGTAGCACTCATTAGCACTATCCTCAAGTCCTTCCTTACTTTGATAAGGTCCCTTAGAATTAGCAACAGGAAGTCACTTTCTTCTGATCTCTCATGAACTTCGTCCACAATGACGTGAGTGACAGATTTCAACTGAGGATCATATTCTAATCTTCGTAGTAAAATACCGGTGGTGCAGAATGTGAGTCGAGTTTTTGATGATATTTTGCTTTCTAGGCGAATCTGAAAAGAAAGATAGAAATTAAAATTATAAGAGTCAAACTATATTGAATGGAATTCATTTATTTTAGCAGAGGAACCTGACAGTTTGCTTATTATAAAGTTTAGTAACCTCCTTAAGTACTGGTCTAATACAAAAACATATTTCACTGATAGTAATCTATATTATCCATGAATGCTCCAGGTACCAATTTAGCGAAACCGCAAGCCGAAGCTTGCGTAGTATTCACATAGCATAGTTGAAGTATTAACATAGCACTGATTTAAATTACGTGACACTGGATCTTAATATATCGCATTCACTGCCCAGCATTGGTAGTGCGACCTGCAGGGGCGCGCCGCCGACACCACGCGCTCACGAACATCTGCGTCACGAGCATCGGCTACGAACATCTGGGTCATGAAAGTGTTAAACCTAAATTAGATAAGCAAAAAATCCAAAACTCACTTGGTATCCCACAACCTGACCCGTCTTCTCCACCCTTTCATCCGCCACTCGATCAGCCACACCAATAGCCGATATCCTCCTTGGTTGCGTGCAAACAATCTCAGCGTGATCAGTGCCCTCTTTTGAGAAGTTTTCTAACCAGTCGTCCAGGATGAACTGGGGAACTTGCGTGCTTTTACCGCAGCCTGTTTCACCGCTTATTACTACTACCTGGATAACAGAAAGATTGTATGAATTTCATGTTTTTAAGTGGAAATTATTATAAAATTTTACGATAATTCAGCATGTGGTTAAGATCCAAATTGAACCTCTGAACTAGGGAAGAGGATAAACACAGACCCGGCCGGCGGCGGCCAGTGTAAATTGAAAGCAACTGGGAGCCACCGCAGGCCGCGTCTGTCTGGAAGAGGCTTTCCCCCTTATTCATAACTAGCTGCTGAACGCGGCTTCACACGCGCTTTTTAAGTAGCCTGTTTGTCCCCGGGATACCATTTACCTCCCTGCCAAATTTCGTTGAGATCCATTCAGCCGTTTAGGCGTGAAAAGGTGACAGACAGAGCTACTTTCGAATTTATAATATTAGTATGGATTTTCTGCTAACACTGTCATTTCTCTTTCTCTCTTCTTCTATTGACGTAAGTCAGAGTGAGAAATAACACTGCTTAGCAGCTGTTTAAAGTTAATGGACCATTATTAATAAGGGGGTTAGTCTTTAACTTTGTTAAAAGTTGCATTCGACTGAACAAAAGATGTTGTGAAAAAGTAGACTATGCACCCTGAATAGGTCCTAGCCTGAGCAATAAATCATGGTGTATCAAAATACCCTCAGGTTCTGGGACCTTTATCCAAGGAGTTATTGGAGTATGAGAACATTAAGTTGTGTATATTATACATCTATTAATTGATAGATTAAGACAAACCTGTGATTTCCGTAAAGCATTCAAAATATCATTTTTCTTCTTCCACGCTGGCAATTTCTTTCTGCTGGACATCATTTTACAGTATCTACTATTTTCTGGTTTCTCCAAATACCTCTTAGCAATCTCTTTATTTTCTTTCAAAACTTCTTGGAAGTTTACATTTAATCTCTTGTCTGGAGCTGAACCTTTTTTATAATGGGATGGTTTTGCTTTTTTACTTGTTTCTTCTATCAATTGTGGGAATAAAGCTTCTGACGGTTCTAAATATGTTCTAGTATCAAATTGTATAAAATTCACAATGTCTTCCTCATTGTTTAATAATTCTACCAGAGAATACATGCTCGGTATTCCATCTTGTGAAAGGGTTTTTGATTCATCTAGTAATCTAGCGGCTACTTTTAAACTGGTTAGTTCTGGAATAACATTCTTCCGATCAACTTTAAGGAAGATAAGAGGAGGTTGGTATGGATATACACTATCTTCTGGAAACCGAACTTCCAGCTCAAATGAGATATTTTCCTTTTCTGAGCTGTCTGCATCATCAGTCTTCTTTTGCTCTGCATGCACCTCATGAAGAAATTTACATTTAGCACCAAATCTACATGGACCTTTGAGAAACAGTTTGCAGACTTCTTTAGGTTTTGTGCGCTGATTTCTTTGATTGTAGTTGATATTATCTTTCCGTTTTGCCTCTTCTTTGTTATCATACATCTTGACCAAATAATCAAGATTAACTTTGACACACCACACATTATTCTCTTTGACTTGAAAGCTCTTTTCGTAGATAGATTCTAGGACTGCAATTTCATCAGTTCTCATTTCAAGCAGTTCAGGTGAAGCAGGTACTTCTTCAGGCTTCTCTTGTGCGTCTACTCGGTAGTACTTGTAAAACAATATCTCTAGAGCCTTTTCAACACTTTCTGCAGCCACATCTAATGCTTCTGCACAATGTGCTTTGTGGAAATTATATCTGGAATGAATGCAATTGTTTTAAAAGTAATCATTACTTTGATCTTCTTATGTTATTACCTCTTGACAGTGTTTAGGGTTACGTTGGGGCCCTGCCTGATAACAGGCAGCTCATGTAATATGCCTCCGTTTTGAAATTGATACATAACTTTAGTCAATTCGACAGTACTCAAATATTATTGAAGAAAGCTAAGAATTTATTTAATTAGTCAGACAACCAATAGATCTCTATTACTAGTAACAGGAAAATCAAACATACTTCTCCAACTTAGCCAGTGCAAATGCTCTGAGCCTTGCTTCCGACGTTTGGATTTCAGGTTTTGCTTGTATTGAGTAGTCGCAACCTCCTTGTACAACTAAATTGCCTCTTTCCAACCAGTATCTGTTATGGAGTTTGGTACCTTTGTCCTGTAAGATAAACAATAAATCAAATACTAACACATGAAAGCATTATTCTTCATTAATAATTATTAAACATGTAGTAATTCTTGTAATCTAAGTTAAGTTTTGATCTGATTCCATGCAGCACAATATTTAACATTCTAAGTTCTACATTCGAAATAAATATGGGTAGAAGCTTAGTGCATGGCAAATTACCTTATTCAAATGGCTCTGACAGAAGACTAGTGTTGGTTGTAACGAGTTTATAACCAACTCATGCTGAGACCATTTTAAGACTTAATGAAAATTATGTCTGTACCTACTTTTTGTGTGCATTTTAAATAATAATTCTTATTCTTACCTTGTAGCCACTGGCAGTGCCAAGTTTAAAGTCAGGGCCATGAATGAATCTAAGGGTATCCAAAACATGTTTCTGTGAGTCAGAATTTAAACGGACAGTCTGTAATTCCACTCGCAGTGTTGCATGTTCTTCTTCCTTAGGTTCCTCTTTCTGTTTCCTGAAAAAATACCACATTTTTTTAGGTATTTGTCGCAATAACAATGTGCAATTATAGAGCAATTGGTTATTATTTTTTTGTACGGCTATTTACCTTATTCGTACGTCTGCTGGCTCCCTGAGGAAGAAATCTTCAGCTAATTGCCTGCTTTCGTGATCCATGCTTGACAATGTTGAAATTTAGGAGATATGTTATTCGCTGAAAACAGTCGAATATTTCGAATTTGAAGGACGTGGTTGGTGGGTGTTGAGTGTTGAGTTGAATTGAAATTGAATGAAACACGAACGAACACTTGCTTGACTTGACAAGACAACAGAACACAACAACCTCAGCAAAAATGCTACCAGCTTGCTCTATAGCAAAGATCTAGTAGTTTAATAGCCTGGCCACACGCTCCATCTTGCCTGCGCATTCCAACCGCGCAGTTTATCTGCGCAGTCCGTGCTTCAGAATGTCAACGATTACACAAGCCAAGCTTCTGACGTCTACACGCCCGCTCTTACCTGCGCAAACTGGTTTGTGCAGGAATGCTCGTAGTCTGTACCTACCTACTCTCTGTAACTACCAAAAGTGTTTTATTTTTCATTGCTGGATACCAATAAAGCTGCGCGCGACTGTGGAGGTATAAAGAAAATAAAATTACATCTTTAGTAAGTTTTGGGGTGGTGATGGTACAAAATATATTTATGATCTAAATGAAACATAATTTCCACTGCAGTTGTAAATATAACTTGCAAAACAAACTGTCTAAAATAACCAGAACAAAAAAAATAACCTATATACAGGGTGTGTCAAGACGACTACCAAAAACCAAGGGGGGTAATGCGCCCCCCAAAATAAACACAATAAAAAAACAGCAACCCGTAAAAAAATTGTAGTATTTTATAAGATTTTTGTTTGTTTTGCTAGCCAGCATAGTACACTTAAGTGCAAATTCCAAATAACGTAGGTTGAAGATATTTAGGTACTTACCTAATTCCGCTGCAGCCTCGATCGAACCAGAAATGGCTAAAACTGAGCTTCTCCTCGTTTATGGCACAGCTGAGCACGCCTGATTGTTGACTAATGAACACGATCCAGGAATGTACCTAGGATCCTAGGCGCTTCTCGCGTTTAAGTCAAGGATAAACATTTACCTAACAGACACACTTAATAAAACACACACCAATAACTAACTGAAAACTTAATAAACTAAACTGCCTACTAATAAATAACAAGAAAAGAAAATCCCGAAACGGTTAGTAAGGTACGTTTATGCACCGCGCAAGTATTCAGACCGATTAATGAACACTTACTAAAACCAAATAATTAAAACATTAGTGAATTTAGGTAAATAGCGGCTTTATAAAAGCCGAAAATTTCTTTGAATCGCCACCGCCGACCGAGATCGCTCTGTCATATCTCCTATGAGTAATTGTAAAGTAAAATACATAAGATTCAGCTTCCTTTGCTAAAGTTTTGTCGGTCAATATCAAAGACTTTTCACGCGAGTACGCTCTAGACGATGACCTCTGAAAATAACCGCGGATGTGTCAGCTGTTCTTAACGAGCGTAGGTAGGTACTTATTTTAGACAAATTAAATGTGTTTGAAATTTTTAAGTTTCTAATCAATTATAGGCTTGCTTTCAAGGTCATAGCCGCGAGATAAATCGTAGGTAGTTATTAATTATTAATTGAAAAATAAGTTGTAGTCTCGCGAGTTTTACGTGTCGGGGGATGACCGCGAACTTCAGCTGTGGACAGCGAATGCGCCCGCACTCGCGACCACTCGCGAGTTTTATTGTGTTTTGTATTCTATTTGTATATATTACACACATTGCTGTTTTTTTTAATTTTAATTGTTTTTGCTTAGGTTTTTAAATTAGATAATTAGGAAGATGTGACCTTATAGTGTTGTACTATGGATATGTACATAGATAAAAATTAAAAAGGACGTTGATGGGTCAACATTTTATTCACGGTTATTTGACATACCCTGTATTATATGCGGGAAAGTTAGAAGTATTTCGTTAGTTTCATCACGTTTTTAAGTCATAGTGGGGTTTTACGCTACAAGTGCGTCTGTAATCTTTTTGTGACGGAAATGTACAAGCTGAATTGAACTTTATTGCGATGCATTTTAGAATCTAAAATGTATTTTTTCCAAGCCCAGATAGACAAGAAAACCTAATGTATACAGCTGCAGCAGGGTTCTCCTGTTATTAATGAGCAGATTTGGTGTAATGACCTACATCAAATCTGCTCATTAATAACAAGAGAACCCTGCTGCAGCTGTGATTGAAACTGCAAAACAAAGCAAATTGCCTTGTTGCTTTGCATTGCAAAAACCTCCTAGAACTAACTTAAATGTGGAAAAGTTGGAAGCATTATATTGACAATAAGTCTTCTTTTTCTTATAACTTTGGCTCTGCATCATGGTTTGACACAAAATTCTGTCAATGTCAGTGTCCAATTGCGCATTTCTAGCGAAATTCTGCCTTTATATTAAAATTCTGGGAGAAAAGTGACAAACCTGTCACATAATATTGCCAAATACAAAGTCAAGCCAAGTCAACTTCAACTCCTTTATTTTTGGCGCCGCTTGCTTTTCGCTATTTAAAACTTCTGTTGTCTTTTTGTCTGTCAACTTCAGATTTCAAAGAAAGTCATTGTCAATTTGGCTATGGTGGCGCCTTATTTTAAAAACTTGCATTTTATGTTGAATTTTTGTTCAAACGCAAACCCCTCTATCCATTATTTCGAGCAATCTCATGAGCCAGACAGGTCGGACATAAGTAGAAAAATGGAAGGTAAAAAAACCAAATAGCACCCCCGTCCTCTTGCTGCGCCATCCTTATCGGTAAACGTTTGCTTCGCGGTAAGTACATCCTACTTAGGTAGAGATCACAAAGTACTTTGTATAACGGGAAATAAACCATTCTAAAAATGCACAACCCTCCACCGCGGTTACACTTACATGCAAAAAAGGTTTATAGACACAATACACATAAATTGGTCTTTGTCAAACTCCATTTTTCAGGCGGAATGTGTGGGTATAATTCAGGCTGCGACCGCAGTGCTACGAAGAAAGGTAACTGACCAAAACATCAGGATCCTCTCAGACAGTGCGGCGGTACTACAGGCTCTGAACAAGAGAGAGCACAACTCGGGTCTTACTCTACAGTGCCACGACCTGCTAGAACAAGTAAGTAAGTCCAATAGAGTCACTCTACAATGGATAAAAGGACACAGCGGATCCAGAGGAAATGACGAAGCTGATGCACTGGCGAGGAGAGGTTCAGAGTGGCAAACGGCAGGGCCTGAACCAATAATTCCCCTACCTTTCAGTCAAGTCCGATCATGGATCCGTCAACATACGATTAAACAACACCAAGACTACTGGGCAAGTATTCCGGATTGTAGGCAGTCGAAGGAGGCCTTCCCGGCTTTAAACCCGAGATTCTCCCGAAAACTCCTCAATCTGAAACGGGGCAAACTCCGGCTAATTGTCGGTATTGTCACAGGACATTGCATGCTTAACAAACATCTATTTAATCTGGTATTACGGACAGCCCCCTATGCAGGGGATGCATGAACGCAGAGGAGACGGCCGCGCATGTGCTTGTAGAGTGCAATAGCGTAGCGTCTCAAAGACTACTCTACCTCGGGACACCGAGGACGCCTAGGGAGGCATGCACCGGCGTCAGCGAGCTGCTGGCTTTCCTAGGGGACATCGGGTGGTTAGATTAGCAGCCCCCCACCCGACACGCAAAAAGGGCCCACCTGTGGCCTAGTTGCGGAAACCAGTCCATAAACAAGTAAGTAAGTTGGTCTTTGTCATTGGTTGGTTGTTCTTGTTCAGTCACCGGCTAGACACGAAAGTGGGAGCACGCGTCGATTACGCCGCAAAAGTACGGTTGGCATGTCAACGAAAATGCATCTTCGCAGTCAAGTATTTTTTTTTGTTTTAAGATACCACGGATTATATTAATGTAATCCGTAGTATCTTAAAATATAGTATCCGCAGTATCTGTGCTGTTCCTGTGAAGCCAAATAAATGTATCTTTATCTTTATATAAACTAGGTATATCACCGAACAGAATAGGTATGAAGCAGAAAATGGGATTAAAATGCAGCTGATGCCAGGATGGCGTCTCACAATGAAAGACTGTGATTAATAATAAATGTTGTTGATTTACTTTGTAATGGTACTCTTATTATTTCTAGAATTCCTATCTTCCTTTTAAAATGATAGGATACTTACCTACCATTTTTTATTTATGTTTATCTTATTCTGAAACAATAATATAATATTCCGTATTCGCTTTTTTTATGCAAGCGGTAGATGCCACTAAGAAAGAACGTCTGGATCTGTCGGCCAACTAGTGCATAAATGAGCCGAACGCGCGACAGAGCGCACGTGTCGCTCACACAAAGAGCGCGCACCCCGCCATACAATGCCTACACTGGACTGATCGCACAGTTAGTTGACCTCTCAGCACGCGGATGAGTCCTTGTTTCCAGTAAAGTTGTAGCACACACAAAAGTATAATGTAATGATGCATTATGTATTTGTATTTCCTCTCACACGTTGAAATTATCACGTTTTGTGGAGGGGCGTGCATTTTTAGAATGGTTTATCTCTACCTAGTTTAACTGATAAATGTAGGTAGGTACTCACATTTATCAATTAAAATATACTACTATATTCTACTCAGAATACCTATATCCAGGTTTTCAAAACCAACCCGGTGTGGATCTGGGCGTTGTCTATCTTTAATTGAATATAAGTTACCTACTTATTTCGTGATCTAGCTTAATAAGTTAGCGTAACATAAGGTTAATTTTTGACTCACCATTGCATTGCCTCAATAAAACATTGCCTTGGTTTGAGTGGACAGGAAAGGAAATAAAAAAACCTTGTTACGGTTAAACCTACCTACAGTTGGAGCAACTGCCTAAGTAGGTACTTAGGTGCCAAAATTACTTTATGCAAATCACGTCCTAGATGATATACCCAGAGTGTAGGTACCTACCAAGTACCTACGCAATAAATACTCATCAGAGTCATCAGGCAGGAGTCATGAGAAGCGGAGTCATAGGTTCATACCAACTCAGTAACCACGCGCAGGGTAGGTAGATTGTACCTACGTAGATACTACCTAATGCGCAACTTGGTTACGATTACATAAAAATTCAAACCACTTGGAATACCTTGAACCTTAACCGTGACAGCCGTGGGGCTGTCACGGCTAAAGAAAAGACTCACAGGCACTCGAGTTAACTACTTTAGAGTACTTTACCTAGGTAGGTACGTCAAATATGAGTAGGTAAAGTCATCAGAAATCGAACTTTGACTTTCGACACAGAATAACTATACAGGCTGTGACAAAAGTAAGGACCAAACTTTCAGGGTAGTTACAGGTTCGATCCCAGGATACAGGAACAATATAAAAAAAAATCCCGGTCTTTAGTTTTTGGAAAAATAAATAAAACTAAATGCTCACCTGATTAGGTAATGGACTGGCCTACGCGAAAACGTTAAATTGATTAAGTTGATTGAATCTGTACCTACCCTGAAAGTTTGGTCCATAGTTTTTGTTACACCCTATATAGTACTATGCTTTCGACCAAATTGCGATGGTTCACTCTCTCCCTGACCACTCACTAAACATTTATAGGACTGCAGTGTAAATGATAACCTCTGCGATTTTACTTCAATCATACGTTTGTCTTAAAATATAAACGGGCTTTAATAATGTCTACTAATATAGGTAGTTATACAATGTTGGGACTTAAGTATAGGAATCTACCTGTAACGTAGTTTCCTTCAACTGACCACTAAAACCATAATTCCCCCAAGTCAGTAACCTTGAAATGCCGGTCAAACGTCGTCGTCACTGTCACGTCGCAAACACGATTAATTCTAGTAATTCCCGGATTAGGAGATTGTATTGTGAAAGCACTTCACCACCTTGTACACCGCGGGCGTGAGCGGGACAACACCGACGGGACAACAATGGCGCGTGCATGGCTACTTCATCTCTGTCTCTATAAATGGGTATAGTCTATTAATAGGTATAGATCTTCACTAAAGCCGCTTCGCTTTCAGTAGCCCTAAAGTTCTCAAGAGACCCGTAAGGGCTTCGTCAGAGGCTACAGCGGAATATGCATGCAGTTTCTCTTACATCATCAGCACACCAGATCATGACTCCACTAAAAAAGGGGGGGTTTTCCATAATTACCACGCTTGGATTGGGGATCGCAGTGGAGGTGTTAAAAATATACAAAAAGAAACTGCTGCCCTTCCTCTGATAGGTTCCTTTAGATGGTTCTTACGACATCCACGGGCTGAGTTGGAAGGGTCGATTATTAAGCCGTGACCGCAACCAGGCATTGTCACTATAGATTTTTCACGCACATTTTCAACAGGTTATGGTGCAAAGTCATATGCGAAATGCCTTGCGAAGTCAAGAAGGAAGTAGCTATATAGCTTACCGATGCGGGGCGTAACAATGGCGTAGACCGCGTAGAAGCGATGCAGCATAGCGTAGACCTTCTACGCGGGGCGTAGCATAGGGTAGACCTTTTACGCGGGGCGTAGCATTAGCGAGAAGCTACGCGATGTAGGCGCGTAGTTCGCGTGTTTGCTTTGTTCGCCCCTATAGGAGATTAAGCTAAGTAAGATTTAGCGCGTGCACATCGCTATACAAATACAGGATAGGTAAAGGTACCTACTTAGTTAGAAATTCCTGATAAGCATAGACCAATCGCGCGGCAGCATTGCGAAGTCAATTTGTTACCGTTCACGTCCCGCTTACAGTGTAATTGTAGTTTATCTCTTGGCGACTAGGTAGAGGGTTGTAGTGGTTGTGTAACCAAGGTTTATTGGATGCAATTGTACTTAAGAGATTATGATGAGGAAGTGGATCATCTTGTCTTGAGGTTTGCCGACTTGCCGTCATGAGAAAGAGATTAGGTATCCCGAAGGTGGATAGGTATCTACTAGACTTAGTGACGGGCTCGCAATTTGTCACATGGAAATGTAGAATCACACACGTAAGAGAAAGATTGTTAGCGGTCGACAAAGTGTTTAGTGTTTAGGTATACTACTTTAAGTTATTTTTGAGCCATCTAGTTGAGACACAGACTTGTATCTTGAGAGCTTGCTCAGTCATCGGTCTATGCTTGAGTAGGTAACGCTTTTCTATGGGATAAAAGTTTCTCAAGCATATATATCTAGGACGGCGCCTTGGCCAGGCCTATGTTTGTAACTATTTAAAGAAACCCAATCAATCAATCAATAGCATTTACATTCACGGTTACAATTTATTGAATTTGATTTAAAACCTGAAGTATAAACCTAGACTAAATCTGAGACTGAGCGAAACGCGGTAAAAACGCACGCACTTGGAGCGACTCTTATTATAGACACGTTCAATTGTACCTACACCTACAAAACATTGTGTTCATTGCCAATTTCCCTAAGATAATCCCATGCTTAAAAATATAAATTCGATATTAGCCATACGAAAAAACAACCCAAAAAGCATTTTATTGCTTTTATGACGCTATTTTTGATAAACCCGAATGTTATTTGCCAAATGCCCATTTGTAGGCTTAATACGATGTGGTCATGTCTCGTCTTCCTTACTATTGTTTGCTAACTGCTTACAGTGAGCATACACATGGTAAATTTTTAGATTTTACGAGGTAAATTTTAACATTTGGGTTTCCTTCCTTAAGCCAGGTACTGACCACTGCGCTGTTACGGGGCGTAACGTCACGCAGCGAGCGTTCGTGCAGTCAGTACAGGGAAAGAAGGCGCTCACAATGAGCAACTAGACGGATTCTAGGATACGGCGTAACGTTTCTTGCTTTTACTTTACGCCCCGTAGCACCGGTCAGTACCTACCCGGCTTATACATAAGGTATCTATTTGTAAATAATAGATGCTAACTAAACAAATTGCGTTTTCTTCTTTCTTTCACAAGTTAGAAAGGATGGAAGGGGACCGAAACGTCTACAACACCTACCTCGATTCCCCATGTCGGCCGCCGACCCGTGGGAGGGACGCCCGCGGTACCGCTGGAAAAATGTGGTGGAAGCGGACCTGCGTGAGCTACAAGCGGTGTACTGTCGGGAAACTGCATAGAACAGGAAAAAATGGCGACTATTCTTATCGGAAATAATCGGAATACACTTCGGATCGCTGAGCCATAGGAGTAGGTAAGTAAGTTATTCATTCTTTTAACTTGCATTTCTTTCTTTCAACTAAAAGGACTTTAATTATTTTTATCTGATTGGTTCAATTCCCATTTTGTATTATTTTTTCAATCCACATTCTTAATTTTCAAAAACTGTCACACCATAGCTTGCTACGCCGCCGCGCCGCCGCTGCGCCGCGCCGTTGACGTAAGAAGGTAAATAATTAGTATTAATAAAATAAAATACCTAAATTAACGTGGATAACCCCTGTTTTAATCTCGTAAACTTTCGAGGGTCAATAGTGAGTTGGTAAGTAAATAGATAACACACACTAAATAACACATAATAACACTAACTACTTAATTTTATTTATAAATGCGAAAGTTTGTAGTTTGTTACTACTTCACACCAGAAATACTGATCGGATAGAGCTGAAAACTCTCAAAACTTCCAGACAATCTTGACTTAAAGCTGTAAAACCTGAAAATGAAAACATTGATAGGTGTAGAGACACTATCGCAGTTTTGTATCCATCTCGTAAACGTCTCATGACGTCGCCTTTTACAATATACCGGGTGTTATACAAAATAGATTAAACAGGGTATTTCTCGTATTTATTTACTTTAATTACCCGATGTTTCGTCAGGATTGCACACTGTCGTGGTCATGATGATGGAATATTGGAGTTTTACGAGAAATACCCGTGAATAGAGTTTAGTTATGTATAGAGTTAATAAGGCTTATCTGGGGAGGCCTCTTTCCAGCAGTGGACTAGTATGGGCTGTTGATGTAATATGTTCTGAAAGCGTAAGTTCGGATTAATAACATACAGGGCTGTTCCCAAATTAATTACATAAAACTTAATTTGACTTTAGATATTTGGTCAAAAAATCAAAACTGCGTTACCTCTAAGCACATCTTAGTACATCGTTAAATCGAAAAAAGTTATTTGGTTAATCTCGTTTACAAACAGATACGAAACACTTAGGTGCCCAAATATTAGTCCTTGTACTCGAAGACAGTACTATCAGAGCCAAATGATGTAACGCTATCTCCAGGCCATTATCATACGCGAAATCCACGCTAATCCCCCTTGTAAAATCTTTCCTCTCAACATTAGACTGTGTCAGTCTTTACACGCTAAACTATTTTATCCTTACGAGTAGAATCGTCACTAATATTTAGTTCGCGGTTAAAAAAGGACGAAGCGAGGGCAGCGCGCGCGCCGCCTATCATTCCATCGGATCGTCTCATAGAACCGAACGTGGGTTCCAACGTCATCTTCAATGAAGAGGATAACATGTGGTACAAAAATAAGAACCCATTTTGTCACCACTTCAGTTTGATTTTATTAACCCGATCGATAGCCGCACTTGGGACTATGGGACAAAAATGGACGATATGGATTTCACTGTGATTTTGTGACACTTGTGTTTAAATTAAAGACTGTGTTATTTAATTATAAAATTAAAAATAATAATAATCTATCAAGATGATGTCCAAAAAGCAACTGGCGTGCATGCTGGCACTTCATATAATGTATCTACTGGTTGGTGCGAGCATATTCTACCATATCGAGAGTCCACTGGAGGTGCAGCAAAGGGCGGAAGACAAACTAGAAAGACTTGAGATCCAAAGTAAGTAATGTTTATAACCTGCACCTGACCTTATAATCCTACTCTTTTACAATTCAAATGCTAACTCGCGTAGAGTATTATTAAATATGTGCTCCTACGCGAGCTAAATCACGTTATTTTTCAGTAAAAAAAATCAATACAATAGAAACGTACAACATAAAAAATTCATTGCACTCCTGCACGTTATAAGAATAGAAAAATACGAGCAAAAGATTAAAACAGAACTATAAATTTCATCGATGCGGGGAAATTCTGAATAGGTCCTTCAGGATAGGTATGATAGGACTAAGTTAAATAAATTTTATATTTGGTAAAAAGCAGTTATCGTGGTTATTATTAAAGGCCGCTAAGCAGAAATACATTAACAGTACGGCCAACTAAAAAAATCGCATTATGTTGACCGAAATCAGCGGATCTATACAAGCTGATAATCGAAAGCTTAGCTTATTTTTCAATTTTGTATTCAGTCTGTGAGTTAGGTAGGTACTATTTTATATTTTGCTTTTTTTTGTTCTGTTAGTTCTGTGCTGTATCTCCGTTGTGTCATTAAATGTCTCTCTATCTCTATCTATCTCTAAAAGCAAAACATCGTAGAGTACCTAAGTAGAACTACATAAGCTCTTGTTTCTTTCGGATTTCCGAAAGCTTTTACGTGCCTAAAAGTTCAAGCAATATTATCTAGGTAATATTAAATTGTAACTTGAAAACTTTATAACTAATATTAAATTATAACCAGGTATCTAGTAGGTGCTCTAGCATGTAGGTTATAAACTTAATCATGAACACTGGAAGCCTATCAAATAGATAAGTGAATAAAATGCATTTTTCAATGTAGACACTTATGTATGCACTTGATAATTATTTGCTATCGACCCACTTATGTTTGCAAACATGTGTATGTATAGCGCAGTTCACTGTAAGTAATCTAGGTCTATTGGGGATAGAATTATATCGAGTTATTTTAAGATAAAATACTACTATTTACTTGGATAGTCTAGAACTCTAGTAGTAATTTTAGTCTCAAAGAAGGCCTAACTAAGGAATGAGAACTTTTTTTCGTTTTGTTTCTTTTTTTGACGATGCGTAGAACTTCAGTTAGGTATCTTCATTATCGAAGACGCTGTAAAACAACCAAATGGCTGAATACAGTCAACAGTCTGGCAACCGGTTGTTCGTAGACTGATTAACTAATCGATGATTCAATTCAATAAGAACTATTTGACAAGAGATCTCTTGCCGAAATGACGTAGACAAGAGATTTTATCAATAATTAGTTATTTAAAAATATGATCAGCGTCTATTCTTTCAAGAATTATCTAAAACTACTAGAGAAGTTTAGAGAAGATGGCAAAAGCTAACCGTTCTCACGGGTTAGCGGTTAGCTTTTACCATCTTCTCTGTATCCTGGCTCCACTCTATAATTGGGGTCTCTATGTAGAGACCCTCATTATTAATATCGTATGAAAAAGGAATTAAGGTTTTACGTCATTTCGATTATAAAAAGATTATCGGCAGGAACCTTGAAACGGCCTGTAAACTCTGATCCAATAGCTATGAATCAGGATCGATTCAATAACGTCAATTCAATCAATTCTATAAGAATACAAATCAAAACCTTGGATTTAATTCTGATAACTTATCACCATTCACAAGCTCTGGACGTTTTCGATCCACTATTCTAATTGATATCATAATTGACTTCTCACGAAAGATGTGACAGATTCCAAGGTTCGTTAATGTGCTAAATACTTTTGAATTGGTGACGATTTTGTATTCGTGCAAAATGCGTGCTTTCTTGTAATTTAACCCTTTTGTTAAATCAGCGATAAAAGTACAAGCGATACCTTTGGAGCATATGTTTTACATATATCGCTGGTTTAACTTAGACTTGAAGAAGTTTGAAGAAACACTTAGAAAATGCTTAAGTTAAAAATTTTACCGTAAATTCTAAATTTCTAATTGAAGCTACCAGTTGGAAAATATTATGATTTAAATTCACTGCTCATAATTTTACGGGTTCTGTTAATCTAAAGCCCAATTTCTGGTGTCTTTTCACGCTCTACCTTTTTATTATGAAAACACCAATAAAGATATCAGGAATATTAATTTATGATTAGAATAAATTACGCTGTTAACGCTCTTTGAGAATATAGTATAAGAATGGTACAACAACACAACAGTAAACCTTGCAGTGACTAGACATGCTAGTTTTTGTTAATCTTAGGGACGCCCCATTTTGGCTGCATCTCCAAGTATCAGTGTATCAATCAAATTTGATGTACGGAAACTCTGAAACAGTTAGAGTTTCCATACATTCAGTAGTTGATTGATAGCCAGTTTATCTGTCGCTGAACTTAGACCGTTCATGACGCTGAACAATTAATGCTGTGTGTCATTCTATTGTTTACTCTCGATAAAAAAACAGGAGTTTCAATGCGTCTGTCTCACTGGCAGTTGAGACCTTCGATTGAAACTTGTGGGAACTATTCTGTAACGACAAAATATAATGCCTACACCTTTGATTGTTAATATGTCATACACGTTACCGTTTAACTGCATCCAAGACGTAATTCACAGGCACGTGCCTGTGAAATACGACTTGGATGCAGTTTGTGGAACGGCTTTGGTAGGTACCTCGATACTTACCTTGGTAGGCATCTAGGTACTCATAGTATCGCCAATCGCCATGTTTGATTGCCCTTATCAAGATATTTGGCAACCAAGAGGTCCCTACAGAAATTGACCGAGATGACTATAGAGGTAACATTAACCGGAGAAAAACAGGAAAGCGCGTAAGAAGTTACAGAGATTAAACTTATAGACAGAGATGACTATAGAGGTAACATTAATCGGTTATGTGGCATCCCTTCTTAGATACCATATTATTATATGGGGTAAAGCAGTTAATGTCAAGGCCTTATTTATAGCGCAAAAAAAGTGCCTACGGGCAATATTTAACAGAGCCCCTTGGGAACCTGGTGCACCATTATTTAAAAAACATAAGATCCTATAACTTTGCTGTGCTTGTATATTTTAGAAATAAGTAAATTTGTCAAATCACATGAGGAATTATTTGGAACTTTTGAACAGGTATATAAATTTAGCTCTAGACATAGAGATCGATTAGCAATACCAGCAAAAAAGAACGGAATTGTACAGTTGCAACTATTATAACATGGCTATCAAAATTTATAATAAATTTCCAAACTATGTAAAAGAACTAAAGGGTCCCTTATTCAACAGAAAATTATTTAATTTATTAATTGTGAATTATTTTTATTCTGTCGATGATTACCTTAGTTTTAAGTTTTGACTTACAATTTATTAATATTTGCATCTTTTAATTTATTTACTTTATGACATTATAATTTTAACGTTTTAAATCGTAAAATATGCACGTGCCTGTACTCGGGCGAGATATGCAGCTCTACTGTTATTTTCCACCAATGTATTTATGTACTATGTCTTGTGTGAATAAATATTACTTAATTACTGAAAAACAGGAAAGCGAAGAAATTACAGAGACTAAACTTATAGACATAAGCTACAAAAAATTACTTAAGTTATTAACTAAAAAGAGAGTAAATTTAGAAGTTCTTGTCTTTTGTATTGTAAGTGAATGATACATTCTTTATTTAGCTTCTTTATGTAGCAAAAAATAATTATTTAAATAACTAAAGTTGTAAATCTCGTAGAACAATACTTAGGTATTATGCAAATTAATTTATGAGATTAAGTAATACAGTAAATAAATGGTTATTATTCCATATAAATGGTAATACGTTAAGCCTTTATTTTTATTATATTTATTATTATTTGTACAAACTTTACGATATTTTATGTAAATAGGTTTTTTTGAATGCATGACTGCTCAGGTAATGCTCGTACGTACATATATTTACTAAGAAATTAACATAATATGAACTGTTTTGCGTATCCCACGGCGGGTATTACGTCGAATGGAAGGCACAGATGATGTATGAAATTAGACTTTTGCGAATAAATAAACTCCACGTGTTTAAAAAAACAGGAACAGTTGTAAATCTTTCATTGCTTTTTAATCTTCTGAATAAAAAAAATCCATCGCTGGGGATAAGTAGGTATGTTTTATTATTTTTGCTTCTCGGAACGAATAGGCCAAGAGAACATATTCATTTTTTTTTTAATTTGCCTTTTGAATAGCAAACACCCTTTTAGGATTTGCAAAAAATTATCATAGCGTCTTGTCAAAGAGACGCGTGACTTTATAAATATATTTTTTTGTAATAGTTTTTATTTAATGTTTTATTAATTTCATAGGGTCCCTATTTATTTTTTTGTACCTAATTAATTGTATCTAATGATCTCATAGCCACCGTCACAAAATAAATAATTTATGAATACACAAGCCGCCATTGATGCTACGTGACGACAGTTTTTATAGCGAAATTATATCCGCAACTTAGTTGGCTAGATTCTAATGAACCCTGTGACTGTTGATGTGACGACTTATGACACAATCCAGCCGGCAATATATGTAGATAACTCCTTGGAAAAAAGGCGGGAAGCATCAAACGGCGGTCGCGTTTTTTCCCACCGAAATTTAAAATTTTATTTTTCTGGCAAATATTGATCAGGAGATGAAATAAGTGAAATATGGCAAATGCTAAAACTAGCGAGTCCAAAAAAAAAAAAAAATGGATATCTCCTAACACCCCCGTTGATTCACCTTTCCCCGGTCCAGTGCCTTCCAAAAGGTATTTTTTTATTGGGAATGGTAAAGCGTTCTGCCATCATCTCAAATAAGAAAGCGAAGATGTGGCCTAAGATGGAGCTCGCTTTTTTAGAAGGAACTTATTCACTCGGGGTTTGAAGACTCCGAGATTATATTCTAACGGAAAAACAGACGCAGGAAGTTCGTTTAACACTTTAACGGTACTTGTAATTAGATGCAAATTTTACCTCAAGTAAATTAAATAGAAAATACCTACTTAATTAACTATTTTACTTATATCCATTAACAATCCCGTAAGGTTAGGTTGTGTTTCTTAGGTTTTAGGTTAAAAGTTCTTGGTGTTGTCTTTGGAAAATTTAGATTTAAGATTCCTGTGATAAGCATTTGAAAGATTGCACTTCGATCGCTGTTGAAGTGGAGAAGATGTTATTTTATTAAGTATTAATTGCTGCCGGCGGCTTCGCACGCGTTTTTTCGGCCTTGATGTTATTCTAGATCCAGAACTTTATGTGTGCACAATTTCAGCTCGATTCATTCAGTAGTTTGCGTTGGCGTTGTCTTCGCACAAAAATCTGCACACACAATGGCACAAACTTTCGCCATATAATATTTGTAGGATACCTAACTTATATACCAAGGTACGTATAATTATTGAAAATTTTACAATGTGTCAGGAAACTCCTAGACATTCAGTATGTGAGCATGAGCATCAAATCGACATTAATGTCATAAATACAATGATGACCTCCGTTAGCACTTTATTTACCTCATTGTTTTGCATCTTCACATTTGCCAACACATCTTCATTGTATCCTTACTATACGGAAGAATGGCGCTAGTAGAGGTCATGACATGTCCAAGACGATGATGACAGGTAGCTGGACAGTTCAGACACCATCATCTGTAATCCGCGCGCGAACGGAATTGGTTGGAATGGAACCCGCGGTCGGTATCTATTACATATCGAAGATTCCTATTATATGCTCACAAGAACAAAAAAAATTAAAATAATGAAAATTTTAACAGATGGCTATTTAGGTAGGTGTAACACATAAATCTTTGGAAAATCTATGAAAGTACCTAAGTCGTCAACACAGATTACAGTCTCTAATCTGCGGCCGTCAATTTTAACATTATACCTCTATAAATCAATTTGATGCAAAATTTTAATTTTTCTCTGTTTTCATTAAACCGATCACATTAATTTTGAACCGATCATATTATTTTTGAAGTTTTGACACTCCTTACTGACACTGGCAGAGTCGTAGCGAAAAGCAAGCGGCGCCAAAAATAAGGAAGTTGAAGTTGAGGTTCATCTGTCCAAGAGATCCACACACACTACAATACTCGACTTTGACACTGAGATGGTTTTCGTTGTGTAGTTGATGTGGGCTTTTCTTCTACATTTAGGTTGTGTGTGTGCTCGAAGTTACAGGGTAAGAGACTTAACATTTTTATATTGCGTAAGTCTGGTGTTTACCTTCTCTGATTGCGGATTGTGGGAGGGTGGACGGTACAAGCGAATTGCATTTTGTTTCTTTTAACCTCTCCACCGTGGTGACTCACAAATTGTATAAAATTGTGACACTGTGCGGGTCGTACGCGAGTTAAGTATAGAGTCATCACAATAAGAGATAAAAATAGTAATTAGAATAGAGAAATTAGTTAACTGGAAGAAATCAATCAAGAACAAAACTTTATTGTTCATAAAATATGTATCAAATAAAATAAATAATCTGCACTGCATTACACGCATGCCAAGGTCGATTCATCCTCATCATCCTCTCCGGTAGTGCTTTTATTTTAAGAAGGAAGATTAAACCCTCCTTATAAACTACAGACCCATCACACTCCTGAGCCACGTCTCTAAGCTGTTCTCACGAGAGGTCCCGAATCATCTCGCCAGGAGACTCGACGAGTTCCAGCCTGGAACGAGTCTCCTGGAGAAAAGATCCTCCGCGGAACCCGGCTTGTTCATGGGAACAAGCCGGGTTCAGGTTATGGCACCATAGACCACATTCACACAGTGAGGCAGATTATACAGAAAGCCGATGAGTATAATCAGCCACTGTGTCTGGCCTTTGTGGACTATGAAATGGCCTCGACTCCGTCGAAACCTGGGGTGTTCTGGAATCCTTACAGCGATGTCTAATATACTAACGTTATATCGAGGTACTGAGATGTCTCTAGGAGGCCGCAACCATTAGTGTCCAAGTACAGGGCCAGCAGTCTAAACCCATTCAACTGCGCAGAGGAGTGAGTCAGGGGATGTTATAAATAAAATAAAATTATTTTATTTCAGATAAATTATCAGAAAAATAATAATATGGTATTTGTATTTTCTTTATAATGAAATCTTATAAATCACACAATATCAAATTAAATTAAAGCAATCAAATCAATCAAATCAAATATAATAAATTAAATCAAATTTAGTTAAATTAAATTAAATTACATAGATTAGGTACTTTTCGCACAAAGTGCTGCTATATCGGTTATATCCCGAAATTTCATGTGGGCAGATTCTGCAGTTAGATAAGAACAATTTCGAGAAGGAGGCCAAGAGGAGGATTCAGCTAGGCTGGGCAGCGTTCGGGAAACTACGTCGAGTTTTCTCCTCATCCATACAGCCATGCTTCAAACAAAATTTTTCAATTATTGCGTCCTACCCGTCATAACCTACGGAGCTCAGACGTGAACACTCACAGTAGGTTTGGTCCACCAGTTCAAAGTCGCTCAGCGAGCTATGGAAAGAGCTATGCTCGGAGTTTCTCTGAAGGATAGGATTTGAAGAAATACTTCCGACAGAGAAAAGTTATCGACATAGCTCAAATAATAAGCAAGCTGAAGTTGCAGTGGGTCGGCCATATATTGCGATGAACCGACAATTGCTGGGGTAAACGTGTTCTTGAGTGGAGTCCGCGATTCGGCAAACGTAGTGTGGGACGCCCTCCGGTCAGGTAGGATGACGATCTGCGAAATAAGTACTGCAGGCAGATGCTGGATGTAGCAAGCTGAAGACAGGGTGGTATGGCGCTCTTTAGGGCAAACCTATGGCCAGCAGTGGACGTATATAGGCTGATGATGATGATGATGACGATCCTCGCCTTAAGGTAGGAAGAAGTCAGGCCGCCGCTTCACGTGGTTTTTTATCGCTAAAGCTGAAGAGGGAAAATCGATTGTTTTTACATCTATTCATTTAGAAATTGCTTTTGTAATTCTTACTACGGCGTCGTAGCAAAACGTCTACGGAGCCTAGGTCTTCTTATCTTATTTGTAACAAAGGAATCTATTATATTTATTTTAAATATGTTTTTATGTCGGTCTTTAACAGTTCACCCCATGTCATTCGGTCACACAACCAATACTAACAATTAATTATTCTTGGAGAAACTTACTTACCTAATGCTTACCTATGTCAAATCTCGTCTATCAAATGAATAAATAAATAATAATAAACTACTCGAAGCTCCGAGTGCCCGGAAAGATGCAGAAGGCGCGCGTCTAGAACTGCACTCACCCTGAAGAAGTCCCTCGTTAAGAGATGAAACGTTGGTGTTCTTCCAGCACAAATAAGGTTCGTAGTTAACCCGCTTACATCCGTAATGGATTCGTCAAACTACGATAGTTTTTATAGTAAAATTATAAACTACTTACGCAATTATTTTTTCTAAATATATGTTATGGTCTGTAAAAATGTAATAAAGATTTATCATACTTAAGATTGATATTTTGATCATCTGACTTCTCGGAAGAACAGTTACATTTGAACTGAACTTCAAGTAAACGATCATAAAGACGCCTTATGCGCTTACCATTACGATTCTATTTGCAATGGTAAGAAAGGACATGAATGTTGTGAAGATAGGAAATATTCTTGGAGAGTCAATAACAATAGCAGATTAATTATAGATAATGTTCTAGTAATTACGGTACATATTTGCTGCAGTCTGGCCCATTTCATTTCATGACTCTAGCGCCAAGTTACATCAAGGTATGTGCTATAGGTACTAATTTTATTTTCATCCCATCTATTCGAAAAGAGGCAAAGGGTTCCTCGATAAGTACGAACAAAGTAGGTCATTCCAGCGCACATAATAACAGTGACGAATTTACTTTTGAATTTGGAACACTATTTAATTAAAAAGTTTGAACCCAATTCGATTCAATAAAGTCGAGGCCGTTAATAAAAAAAACGCGCGTGCCGACGCGGCATTGGCTATCCAAATTTAAAAATAGAATACGCCCAACTTTTTATTCGTTTTATTATTACTTTTTATCAAAATATTACAAACAATTTTAATTTAATTCAGAAAAATTGAATAAAAGAATAAAAAAATAGCTCTAGCCCTAAATACATTATTTTGTTCCCTGTGACACAATCTGCTATTATCTATCCCGTGCTGCAATCGTAACTTATAGATACTTTAACTTGGGTGTAGTTAACTGAATTTAGGTAGATATCATAATTATAATTTTCGAGATCCATCTAACCTTGGATAAATCCAGGGTTAGGATGGCATCGAAAATTCTCAGACTTTCTTTGTCTTGTACGTGCCTGAATTATTATTCGTATACTTTCAAATCTTTAGTAAAGATTTGAAAGTATACGAATAATAATTCAGGTACCTATCAATAACTTCTAAATTATTAAGAGAGGAGGCGAACAGGTATGGTTGTTAAACTAGGCCTAGATCTTAGTACTCACGAGATCCCCGAGGTAAAAAACTCGAACAACATAAAATTCAGCATTAACTTTTCTTTGGTTCCTTGATTGTGAAAACACGATTGAGAAAAAAAATTACGATATAAAAAAAATCATGAAAGTGCACTGTTTCGCACATAATTTGGTCGAAATCTCAGGAACCCTTCGGACTATTGGAACTAATCATGTTTTGAGCCGTAGGTTATTACTAATTATTTGTTTCCTTGAACCAGTTTTTCATGAGTTGTATATTTTTCATTTATTTAAGCAAAAACTTTATTTTTGCGCTTACGCCCGCGCCGCGGCGCCGTTCCAAAAACGTATGCTCTGTTCCGCTCATATGTACGCGAAATTCTATGCCTATCCTTTTCGCAAAATGGCGCGCACTGCGCCCTCTTAAGCTCATTCTTAACCTTTTTTTTTGTTGCTAGAGATTGCATCGCTTTAATTTGGTTTTAAGAGATTTGCAATCAGGAGATAGCCTCAGCAAAAAACAGGGAATAGTATCATAAGGGAGCAAAATAATATTTTTAAGGTGAGGGCGCTTTTTTGAATCCAGAGCGTAGCGAGGGATTCTTTAGTATAATACTGAACGTAGCGAGGGATTCAAAGTACGTCGCCCGAGCCAAATATATATTTTGCGCCCGAGTGATACACTCTACTTTTCATCACCCTCTATGAGAAAATAAAAGGCGCCTCTTATTTTATTGTAATATTATTATTAAATAAAACATAGAGTAACAACTAAATTGAAATTAAATAGTATCTAATTATAAAACAACTAAAAACTTATATAACTTATATACATTTGAGACATTTTCGCAATTAGGAAAATTTATAGTTACAGTTTTATTAGAAATAGAGATTGTTGTTGATTTTATTTTCTGGATGATTATTTTCTCATTTTGAGGAAAAGGTGACGGTGAATCTCGTTGTTTGGAGCTAGTCTTTATTCAAACAGTATTTTCGTTCGATTTCTTTGGCGCTGATCACTAAAATGTTCCAAATTCAAAAAGTGCGCTGCAAAGATAATTGCGGCGCAACTATAAAGAGGATTAAAAACTCATTACTGTCCGCTAAAAGTTTAGAAAACACCAAAAGGCGAACCAAGTTGTCCTTTTCGCACAGATGGGGTGAAAAATAAATTAGATACCTATCACGGTTTATTTCTTTCAAACTTCTCTATTATTGATAACATAGGTATTCTTGTATCTGTTGACCAAGATCTTCAATTCTATGTAGCAACAAATCTTTATATCTTATATTCAAGGTTTATATGTTGCACTTGTAGGTAAAAATCCTTTGTTTACCAACGCGAGTGGCGACGACATGAAATCATTGATATCTCACTACTATCACTAAAGGCTAGCGTCGACAGGCCGGCATCGGACGCTCCACACTAACCGCATTAAACGGGTTTTAGTATGATTTGTATGGTTTATCATAGAAGTGCGTCCACTGATCCGCACCGCACGAAGCGGACGCATGGGACGGTCGGCAATGCTAGCAATCCGTTTAGTGTAGAAGACGTCATTATTCGTTTGCAAATGGTCGGCAATCCGCTGGCTGCGGTTACGTTGGACGGCATTACGCATTTCGGCACGCTCACTAAATCCGTCTGATGCGATTAGCGCGGATCATCCGATAGCAGCCTGTCGACGCTAGCCCTTAGTATTAAGCTGCACTCTTGAAACTAACAAGATAAGAATTGTATTGCATTTTGAAAATGTAGGTAAGTCAATAGATTTTTATTGCCTATATCGAGAGAGTATACAGAACAGAGAGTAGGGCTTAGTCAATGATAAAAAGTAACGATCAAGTGGAGGTAAGGCATAGCCCATTAAACACGTGAGAAAGGGGAACGGGGTTTGGAAAAAATCACGAAATATCACTGGTTAGTTAGTGGTTAGTCGAAAACCTCACCAGTATCATTATGGACGACCCTTGACGACGCCTTTCATTATTTTTATGGTAAGCCCACTTGCAGGCCATGCCGTCCTTGATAATGCGGACGAAGCATGTTTAATGTGGACACACCATTAATTTAAAAAAACAGTATATCCTGGTGAATATAATTTCAAGTTTGAGAACATTCATATTAGCATGCGTCTGTCGTTTTGAGGAAGGCATAAGGAAAACTGTGACGACACGTGGAGACAATCGTCCCCGAAGCATGGACAGGCTGAGTGATTCGTCGACTGATGTATGGGACTTTTTTCCTGTGTCATCCGTGTATCACGCAATTTCTTGTATGAGTATGATGGACGTGGTAGAGCTATTTGGTCAGTTCGGAAGTCAAGTAGTAATGGTATTTCTGCGTTGACACATTTGACCAATTTAATTCTAATGTAGAGTCGGTAAATTCCCCAAATATCGACCTTGTTATGACAGCTTAGCAACTTTACCAACTATTGTTTATATTAGGTATTTGAGTGCAAAAAATGCTTCTTTTGAGCATTGTAATGATTTAAAAAACCAGACCTTGGAAGTTATTCCAAGTCATTTAAATTAGAAATAACGACAATAGAGGAAGTCTCTAGCAATAAACAGTCAAATAGTATTAATCACAGGAAAAAACAAAGAAAACAAAATTGTAAAATGAATGCAAAGTCTTGGTGCGCCAAAATATTCAAGGATTGAGAAGTAAATTGTTAGAATTGGAATTGTACATGAACTCATTTGATATTGACATCATCTGCTTAACAGAACACTGGCTGAAAAGCTATGAGCTCATGTTTAACTTCAGTAACCACCAGGTTGGTAGTTCTTTTTGCAGATCACATGCTATTCGTGGAGGCTCTTTAATATTACTAAATAAACTCATAAAGTTCAAAGAACGTAAGGACATAATATGCTTATCCGTTGAAAGCCACATCGAAGTAGCATGTGTTGAGCTGGAGCAAAGTATTGTAGTAAGCGTATACAGCCCACCATCAGCTTCTTTTGAAATATTTGAAAAAATTATGGATGATATCTTATTTAAAATATCAAAATCTAATAAAAATCTCATGGTATGTGGAGACTTTAATATTGATCTTTTAGAAGTTTACTCCCTCAGTAGACAAACGTTTAGAAAAAACAATACAATTTTAGCCAGGAGTTCAAAGGTAAAGTAAAAAACTACTCAAAAATGTTTAGAAAAGTTTGTCAAATAGCAAAATGAAATTATATTAGCTCGAAAATTAGAAATAGTGAAAATGTAATAAAATCAACGTGGAAAATAATAAATAGTGAGACTGGAAAGGTCAGTACCTACGATAATGATTACAATTTAAAGATTAATCATTGCTCTATCAAAAATGACGTTGAAGTAGCCCAAGCATTTGAAAACTTCTTTACTGACGTTCCAATCTCTACTACAAAGTGTCTAAACTCTTCTCAAGTAATCGCTGAGTCATTACTTATAAAAAATGTACCTAAATGCGAAAATAAACTTAAATTCAACCATGTCGATGAAACTGACATTAAAAAAGCCTTTAAACTTTTAAATATAAAGAAAACTGCAGATCTCTGGGGCATTTCCGTTAGAATTATTAAACCATTAATTGATACTATTGCACCAGATCTGGCTTTTATATTCAATGAATCTATTGATTGTGGCGTATTTCCTGATCTAATGAAATGTAGTAAAATAATACCATTGTTTAAATCGGGTAGTAGGTCTGACCCCACTAACTTTAGACCAATATCAGTACTGCCTACATTCAGCAAAGTTTTTGAAAAACTTATTTTACATCAATTGCTTAGGCATTTCAATGGAAATGACCTGCTACATAGTAAGCAATTCGGGTTTACTCGCGGCAGGTCAACTACTGACGCCGGTGTAGAGTTAGTAACGCATATTTTTGATGCTTGGGAGAAGTCGCGACTTGTCAAAAGCATTCGATTGCGTACACCATGAAACATTAATCAGGAAACTACATCACTATGGAATAAGAGACACTTCTTTGGATCTTCTTACATCTTACTTGAGTGATAGGATACAAAGAGTTGACATTAATGGGAAACGGTCTTCGAGGTCTGTAGTTACAATGGGTGTACCACAGGGTTCTATCCTTGGTCCTTTCCTATTTTTAGTTTATATTAACGACCTGCCTCATCTTGTAAAGGATAACCACGAGATCGTATTGTTTGCTGATGATACTTCATTAATTTTTAAAATGAAACGACAAAGCACTAATTTCGACGATGTGAATAATGCAATCTCAAAAATAGTCCATTGGTTTAATGTCAATAACCTTTTGCTTAATGAAACCAAAACGAAATGCATTAGATTTATTCTACCTAATGTAAAACAAGTTAAGGCTGATGTAACCGTCAAAGGAGAAACGTTAGAAATTGTTAATAGTACCATATTCTTAGGAATAACCTTAGATAGTAAACTCCAATGGGGCCCACACATAGACAAGCTATCGAAGAGACTTAGTTCTGCAGCGTATGCAGTCAAAAAAATCCGTCACCTTACAGACGTTGATACTTCTAGACTAGTTTATTTCAGCTACTTCCATAGTGTTATGTCTTATGGCATACTGCTATGGGGGAACGCTGCAGATATTAACACCGTATTTGTGCTGCAGAAGAGGGCTGTTCGTGCAATCTATAATATGGGTCCCAGAGAAAGCCTACGTGAAAAATTCAAGGAAATAAACATAATGACAGTACCATGTCAATATATTTATGAAAACCTATTGTACACTCATAGAAATATCAATCGCTTCCCTAAAAATAGCGATGTACATAATTTGAATACAAGAAATAAACATAAACTCGCTGTGCCCACAACTAGACTACACAAAATCAATGTATCTTTTAAAGGGCAATGTATACGCTTCTACAACAAAACTCCTAGTGAGTTGCAAAAATTATCAGTAAATAAATTTAAACAAATTGTCAAAACCATCTTGTGTAAAAAGGCCTACTATAAAATATCAGATTATCTAGAGGATAAAAAAGCTTGGGACGGGATTTGCTCCAACTCGAAAAATAACAACTAACAGGCTAAAGGTTTCTTCGTCGCTTCTTTACTTTAGTCAACATACCGAAGCGACTGAAATCAAAAATATCACTTTATTTCCGTGTCAGTGTTTAATTATTAAGAATTTGACCTTTTCTAAGTGTACATTTATTGTATTTATGGAAATAAAGAGTTTTTTGACTTTGACTTTGAGTTCTGTATCGAAGTTTTGTTTTGTAAGTACAACTAAGAATTCGTCCGACGCAGACAAGTATCTAGTGCGCGAGGTTCCTTACGATTGATTCTTTCGGCTCGGGAGACGAGAGCAGCGAGATAATGTTTGGTGTGAGGCTCATAGTTTATTATAGGATTATTCAGTAGCAGCCCGGAGTCAGGAAGTTGGCCGTGCTACACCCAGTGCCTCGGAGAGCACGTCAGGCTGTTGGTCCAGCGCCAGACCTCTCCCTAGTCGCGTCGGTATCCATCCGCTTATGAGATAGGGAATAGAGAGCGCACCTGTGTTTGCGCACACACTTGTTCACTATAATATGTCCAGCACAAATGGCTAGTCTCCGTTAAGACTGGCCGACGTGGCTGAAATTCGGCCAGAAGGACATTATCATACGACTATCTGAATGACCATTTGCTTGTAGACGCTGTGTCTAACGCGTCGTGGCGGTTGCAAGGCGTATTAATGGACCCTTCTAGCCCTTGGATGTCGTAGGATAGTGTGGAGCACTGATACAAAAACGTAGCCACTTGGGCAAGCACCTGCACAGCCCAGACGAGCTAAGAGATATCACCCCGGAGAAAATCCTACAGCTCCTAGCAGCTGCAAGGGTTAGTGGCAAATTATAAACGCCACAGCTTCAAGGCTGAACACAAAAAGTGGCGATCACAATAGGCCTACCATGGCCGCAGAGACACGAAAGCCATCTAAAGCAAATAAAAAAAAAGATGCCGATAAGGGAAGAGCAGCACCTTCCTTTTATTTGTTATTAACATCATCTGCGGCATAACCAAGCCGTCTGCCAAGCGTGGTGATTATGGCAAAATCCCCCTTGTTTAGGAGATGCACATTCAACAGTGGACGAGGCGACTGTTTTGTAGCATAAATAATTTTAAGACCTTCAGTAAACCTACGGAAATTCTGCAACATTCGAGGAAAATCACTTAAGTAGGTAGTTCCACCCAACGCATTCGTGTGACACTCTTGTGCAAATAATACCAACCTCATGAGCATCGTGATATGAAAATTAGCCTCTAATTAGGAATGTCGATGTCGTCGGGTAGCATTGGTGACAAATGGTCGCTATGCAAATACCATTATATGCCTTTCTGTAGTATGTTTACATTTTATGAGTTGAATGGGATACCAAGGTGACGCTATAACCGCGTATTAATGCTTTGGTTGAAAACTGTCAAAATTTCTGCTAAGTAGATCAAACAGTTCTGAAATTGGCCTTACTTGTGGTGTGTGATTGCTTGATCCTTGATAGTATATTCCGTGTCTTTTTTAGAGACTTCTTCAACTTTTGGCAGCTAATTCTCGTGAATTATTGAATAGAATTATACTTTTTGTAACCTCGCCAACCTTGGCAACCTCGGTACCTTGGCAAGTACCTACATAATAAAAAAAATTGTAAATATCACCACTAATTGTCAGCTGTACAAAATAAATCAACTGGAAGATTTGCATATAAATCACATGGGGATTATATTTTTCCTGCATATGGCATTCAGTAATGCACTAAAGGTTGAGTGTCATTCTACTGACAACTCGTATCTTCGATCAAATCAGTGCGTATTTTCTCATTAGAAATAAATCATTGAGTTGTAAATATCCCTTCTGTAACGATGCAGGATTGCCGTTAAGACCCGTCAGACAAGACGCACTGACACTAATGATTCTATAAATTAACACATACACTGCCTATGACGCACATGCTGAAGTTCAGCGTGTCGTTCGTTGTGCACTGGATGGGCGGCGAAAGCTTTTTAAGAAGAAACTTTTCAAAATAAGTACTAAAAATTTTATATAGATCCGTTCAGCTCCTGTGGTGAACAGGTGATAGACAGACATCGTCTACTAAATATTAATGAATCGAATGAAAATGGGTCAAATTTCCCGATTCGGTTGTGCTTCACTTTGTGATGTTAAACAAAAATATAAAATACTAGCAAACCCGGCGAACTCCGTTTCGCCACCAGATGGCTTCGTTTTATGTAACTATAAACCTCACGGAGCCCGAGACCTTTCCAACGAATGCAAAACCGTGGAAATCGGTTCGTGCGTTCTGGAGTTATAGCGTCAGGAAGGAAAACCCGACTTATTTTTATATAGTAGATTAGGTTCTGCTTGCGGCTTCGCACGCGTTATCTGAAATAAAAGTCTATAATATGTTATGTTATGCGTATATTTTATTCTAGGTCTAACGCTTTATGTGTGCAAAATTTAAGCCAGATCCATTTAGTAGTTTTGGCGTAGTCTTTGGCCAGACATCTTCACAACGGCACAAACTTTCGCTTTTATAGTAATAATAGGGTATATCCCGTTATTTGGCTAAAAACTTGGCCTTGCAAGGGCAAGGCAATGATGAAGTGCACCTGTCTATACACTAGCCTAAATCCTCAACCTTGACTCACTCGTCCTTTGCTCTTGACAGTGCCACGGCCTTGGGTATTCAATTAATGTTCGATCAGTTTACGACTCTTTGATAGATTCGTACAATGGCCGCACCCTCGATTCGTTCATTCAAGCTAACCGCTTCCGTAACCGCACTTTTATTGCAATTCTGGGGGATATAATAGTTGGTTGTACAGTACAGAATTTTGAGTACAATTTGTACTCAAAATTCTGTTAAAACTTCCTAATGCGAAAATTGTAGAACAGTAAATCTTTTAAATCCATCATGGTTATAACTCAGTTCAGTTATTCCGTGATCATGGCGCATGAAACTGCCGAAATATTGGAAAACTCAAATCATGGTAAATAACCCGTTGTAATGACTTTAATTGTAGAACATAGTTAAAAAGGAGCGTCCGTTGCGTATGGTGACGGGATGGGTGGGTGTGGTTTTTTATTTTATAATGAAAATTCGATGCATGTCGAGAAAAATCCTATGCCAAGCTCCCAGTTCTACACTGCCGAAAAGCTCTCTCTGAATCGCTCAACCAAGGAATATAATTTTAGGCAACATTTACGTAGGTAACTCAATAGATGCTGTTCTTTTATGTGGAGTGATAGAACTCAATATTACAAAGCACAGCTTTTGAGTGCGTAAATGTGAGTATATTTACGCGTGTGTAGAGCTTTAATTTGTACTTGGAACTTAATAAAAACTATAAGCCCGAAAGTAAGCGCCGAAGGACACGCATGAGTTAAAATTAAAAACTTTGTCGAAAGTCATGTTTTGAACTCAATGGGTATCTTCAAACCTACAAAACTCGTCGTGCCATTTGAATACTACAAAAAATATAGGGCACTAATTAGAAAGAACACTTTTTACGACACAATTTTACGCACGAATCAACACAAATTACAACTCTACGTACTGTTTTGTTTTTACAGCGCAATGAAAAAACTGGATCATCGCGTTTTATGCGAATAAGCATAATGTTTGTTCGTTTGAACTTGTCGGTATTGTCTTGAAATACGTTTGTAAAAAGTTTGTTTGCTTTTTGCAGTGTTCATGGGTCTAACACGGGTTCATTGCGGGGCAACAGCTTTTTTATGAAGAAGACGAAGTAAACGACATTTATTATCTATCTTTCCTGACAAAGTATAAAATGAACTCTGTTAGACAAGGATTTGATTTGCGTCCATCTTTGCTCCGAACATTTTTTTTTTTATAAATTCACGTTCCCTCTTGATTAGATTGTCCCAGAGATAGTCAAAATTAATATACGATTTCTTAACCTATTTATTATCTTTCATTCATGTGAAAGATGATAAACTTTACGTAGCTGGTTACGAAAGAAAGTTTACCTGTTAATATGTCAGTACAATCATGTACAATAAAATAATTTCACATCTCTTAAATTATCAGAGATGTCAGTAAAACGTATTAATTAGGTAAACTAAATAAATAAATCGCGATGAGTAAGTAAATTTTTAGGGTTTCGAGATCGGATTCGAACCTCTCTTTTGTCAGTCCTTTTTTCACTCTTTAATATCTCAGCAACTACCGCAGCTATTAACTTGGAATTTAAAATAATAATAAATTTTGTACGCTTGTACAGATTTAAAGAAAAATAAATGAAAAATGAAACTGCTAATTTTCAGTTCAAATATGATATCTAAATTTTAAAAGATACCTACAGCGTCATGTAGGGTATCAAATAAAAGGTATCAGTTTGTACATTTCAAAATAGTTTTAGAATTTTTGTAAATGCACACTTTTCGAAATACTTTGAAGAAAGAGAAAAATTTACCATTACTCCCTAATCTCCGAAGCTTGCAGATCGATCTTATCGATGAAATGTACCTACTATTTTTAGCGAAGTTTCTAACCGGTACCTTCAGTAAATAATTGTATAATTGACAAACGTTCGAAACCCTCGGCGCGCGAGTTACACTCGCACTTGACGTATTTTGTTTTAATCATTGTTTCTTTGTAGCCAGTAGATACCTGTCTTAACTCGATGGTCACGATATGAAAACTGTTTAAACTACTTTGTTTCAGGAAATTAGCTTACTTAAAACAGGGTCGTTAAGACAAACAAAACGATCTTAATGATGTTTGCTTTACATGCCTTTGTTTATTTAAAGTGTCTACTCTGTAAAACGATTGCGACTTGTCGATAACAAAACGACAGAGTTATCAAGTAAATGTTGTCCTAGTAAGTAGTAGGGGTTACTTTTCTCTGCTGACTTAAGCTTTGTAAGCGAATGTAATCTTCTTCTCTGTCCTTGCCTTCGTAATCGAATTTGAATTCGTTTATTTGTTCGACGTCGATGTAATTGATACCGTATTGATAACCAGAAGCTTTGAATATAGCATATTTTTTTTCTACTTTTTGTCTGGATGATTTTATTATTGTACATGTGTTTATTATGTGTTGCTTTCGGTAGGTCCCATTTGTTCTATGGAACATGACGTAATATAACAATTTGAGAAAATATTGTCCCTATTTGTACTATATGTAGAACTACATACTAGCTTTTGCTTTTTGTTTTTATTTGTCTGTGAATGCACAGAACTAAATAGGAATCGCTTTTCTTAAATTCTTCCATGATCACTGACGTTAATACCAGATACAGTTCACTATCAAAAAAATTCAACTACTCGCTACATAATATTTTTACATATCAACTTCAAGAAGTTTATATATTTACTTAGTTTGTTCTATGGAACAATTTGAGACAAGAAAAAAACAAACTGTTCTATAGTACAAATAGGCACAATATTTTCTCAAATTGTTATATTACGTCATGTTCCATAGAACAAGTGGGACCTACCGCTTGCTTTCATCAGCTATGTGTACCTATAAGCAACGTTATCTTCAGGAAAATACTCGGGACTCGGATGTAGGAATCGACTACATCTTGGTACTTGGTACTGACTTCGTACCGTAATACGGTTTTAACTAGAACGGAGGACAGTCACTCGACCACGGGTAACAACACCTAAGAAAGAATCATGTGAATACAAAAACGTATATAACTTATAATTAATTAATTGGGATTTGTGAAATAAACTTTACTTTACTTTACTTTAATTTACTATCTTTTGTTTACTTATAGGAATTCTAAAAGTTCGCATTGTGCTATCGATTATATGCCAAGTTTTGTTGACTGTTTTCTAAGCACGAAAGTCATGCGATGAATTCAAATAAAAGTATACATGATGTCAATTCAGATGTCGCTAAAACTAAACTAAACTAAACAGTAAACTAAACAGTAGTAAAAATTGCAGCATCCTTTCTATTTCGATTGTTATGAAAAGGATACATTTTAGTCCTATTAAATTAGTTTAGTTTTAAGGTTTTTGTTATAATAGTGCGTAAGCCCTAACGCTCAGGGTATCCAACAATATCCCAAAAAATCCCAAACAAAAGAAGTTGCATTTTTTTGGGATCTTATTTGATTTCTTACTTTAGTTTTGTTTTGGCCACATCTGAATTGAGACCAATATATCGAAAGTACTTAAGAGCACTACTTACACAAGTTTTCATTACAATTTCAGATCTCCTATACGAGTACTACATTCCCGATGACCCTGAGAAGCAGGACATCATCCTTAAGAAGCTGTCAGACTACTGCGGGAAGTCCATGTTTAACTACACCACGGAAGATGCAGAGCCTCCTTTCAAATGGGACTTCTACCACTCCTTCTTCTTCTCTTATACTGTCGTCAGTACCATCGGTGAGTTTTCAATAGTGAGCCTTCTATTCAGGGGCCAATCGCTATGCTATGGGAATGGTATCGTCGCAGAGTCATCAGGTAGAATCGAATAGTAATGTGCGGTGCTATTTGTACGGAGAGATTGATGAATGGTTTTAACCTTCACACTTTTGACGCGCGTCCCTCCATCTGTAGTTTATTTCATCTAAGGTAGAAAGCCAAAATGTGTAATTGTTTGTGTTCTTTGACCGTTGTCATAGCAGATAATATTATATAATAATAATCACGTATAGAACGGACACTTCGCCTTCCAACTGGCCGAGCTTTCTCATCCCGCTGCGTCCTAGCGAGTTCGATTTGCGTTAAAAATGCAACGCACGCACCGGCGCAGATGTCATGATGTGTTGACAGACACAGACTTTGATTTTTTTTTGTTTGGTATGAATGTTTCTTTTTTAAATACTAATAAGTTTATAATATGTTTATTAATGCGCAATCCATAAAGCTTGTGATGCTGTCATGAGCGACAGCATCACAAGCTTTGCTGATTGGCGAAATTGCGACAACCCAGTCGCAGAAGCCATCTGACAAGAAGAAGAAGAAGAAGAAGAAGACACAGATTTTGACAGACGACTCCGATGGTATTTAATGTTTAGTATGTTTCAATAGTCAATACTCAATCATTTATTGCATTCTATAGATTTACCTACAGAGGTGTTTTTAATATAATTAAGTATCACTATAGACCCTGCTGGACACACAATATGTATGGCGAGAGGAGAACGTAATTTTTTTTAACGTCATGTATATTTTACTCGTTTGCATTTCTTATTTTTCGTTTAAATATTCGTCAATCGTGTAATACGCTTTTGTCATTAATAAAAGCCTTTGATTGTTTTGTAAAAAAATTGTAATTTTTCTCAGTTTCTAACGCGTCATGTAGTTTATTATACAGGGTGTTTGGAAGCTCGGTGCAAAGCCTTAAGGGGGTAGTAGTATAGACCATCTAGAACATTTTGAGCCACATTTGTCTTAACCAAAGTCTAATTGTTTTTTTTTTAGGGACCTTTTACGATTTTTAACCAAAATCCCAAAAAATTCTAATTAAGTGCTGATAATGCAAAGTTTAAGTGGAAATGTCTATTTATTTTGTATGTTTTTATTAGCCTAATGTGTGTTTAATGATATTAAATCATTATAAAGCACAGTTTATGCTAAAAAAATGACTTTCAGACTATTTCAACTTTACAGAAAAAAAGAAAATGAAAAAAAAATGTTTTTTAATGACATTTAAAAAAATAAATAAAATAGCTGCAGATGTTCAGATTATTTTAAAAACACGCTGAGTTATTGCTCTTTCTTTTAAGGTATCATTTACTTAGATATCTATACAATTTTCGAAAATACGGTGCCTAAACCAGTTAAGGGTAAGAAAATTACTGTGTACCTAATAATAAACTTACCTGAACAACAATGTAGAGAGGGACCTTAGACAACTAAACAAAGGCCGCTGTGCCGGCTGGCGGTGTACAATAACAAAGAGCTTAACCTTGATTCTTTGGTTTAGATAAAGACAACTTTGATCTCATTGCCGAGGCAGCAAAGCTTCTTTTTAAGTTTATAAATTCGTAAGTACCTGAGGTGGGTTGAATAGTCATGGACCCATTGTTTTTTTAAAGTCATCTCATCTCGTCTAGTCACTGCTCTGCTTTCGTGCGTTGCGAGTAGACGTGTTTGAATTGAGATCTGTGTTGTGTTTGTGATTCATCGTGTTCAGTTGTAGCTCTACGCTCCTGCACGTGTTGATTTTAGACTATTGAAGAGTTTGAATTTTGAATTGTGTGTGTGTGTACTTACGGCCATGGCTGCATTTACAAACCAGGAACAAGCGGATATCGTTTTTATGTATGGCAGAGCTGATGGTAACGGAGCTTTGGCACGACGTTTGTACCAAGAACGTTACCCGACCCGCAGGTAAAGTAACATTTAATTCTAGCATTAGTTCAATTGCCATTTTGATTTGTAACAGACGTGGTCAATAAATAAGTAATTCCATTTCAGGATACCTAATGTCCGTGTTTTCTACAACACGTTTCGCAGGCTTTCTGAATTTGGCATCCATCACGCAGGACCCGGAGTGAATCCGGGAAGACATATCCCCGCCGTTGAAGAGGAAATAATTGCAGCCTTTGAAGCGGATCCTACAACGAGTGTCAGAACTGTAGCTAGAGACTTAAACCTTTCAATATGGAAAGTTTGGAGTACCATGCACCGGGAAAAAAAGTATCCGTTTCACGGTACAGGCGTGCAAGGCTTGGTAGAAACCGATCCTGAGAGAAGGATGCGGTTCTGCCGATTTATGCTCAACAGTGATATTGATGACGGATGGTTCTTAAAATCGATCCTTTGGACTGATGAGTCCAAATTTACAAGAGAAGGCATCACGAATTTTCATAATTTACATGAATGGGCTGACAAGGACAGCAATCCGCATTGGAAAAAACAGGTACACAAATGTTTATTAAATTAATTCCAGTCGTTCAACACATCTTTAACAGAATACTTTAATTAGAATGCATTTTTGTTTTAGGAGTCTTTCCAAGCCAAATTTTCAATAAATGTATGGGCTGGAATAATCGGACGAACATTGATTGGGCCACACGTTTTACCAGATAATTTAAACGGTGAGAATTATCTGCATTTTCTGCAAAATGATTTACAAGAACTCCTGTATGAAGCCGAAGTACCCATACTAAATACGGACAGGCCAATCATCTTTCAACAAGATGGATGCCCAGCACATTGGACGTTAAGTGTCAGGGAACACCTTAACAACTGTTTTCCAGACAGCTGGATAGGCAGAGATGGGCCCATCCCTTGGCCCGCACGATCGCCCGACCTGACCCCAGTAGATTTTTTTGTGTGGGGACGGGCAAAGGATCTCGTATACACTACCGAAATATCCACGAGGGAAGAATTACTTCAAAGGATTGAAACAGCTTTCACAACTATGAAACAGGAAATGCAGCTGAAAGTCACGACGACGGAAGTTAGAAATCGTTGTCGTAAATGTATACGCAATGGTGGAAGCCATTTTGAGCATCAGAATTAAAAAAATAATCATCAAAAACGTTTTTTTCTTATCTCCTTTAAATCAGTATTTACGGACTTTAACTGGTTTAGGCACCGTATTTTCAAAAACTGTATAGATATCTAAGTAAATGATACCTTAAAAGAAAGAGCAATAACTTAGCGTGTTTTTAAAATAATCTGAACATCTGCAGCTATTTTATTTATTTTTTTAAATGTCATTAAAAAACATTTTTTTTTTCTTTTTCTTTTTTTCTGTAAAGTTGAAATAGTCTGAAAGTAATTTTTTTTAGCATAAACTGTGCTTTATAATGATTTAATATCATTAAACACACATTAGGCTAATAAAAACATACAAATAAATAGACATTTCCACTTAAACTTTGCATTATCAGCACTTAATTAGAATTTTTTGGGATTTTGGTTAAAAATCGTAAAAGGTCCCTAAAAAAAAAACAATTAGACTTTGGTTAAGACAAATGTGGCTCAAAATGTTCTAGATGGTCTATACTACTACCCCCTTAAGGCTTTGCACCGAGCTTCCAAACACCCTGTATAATTTAATTTTCATTACATAGAGGCTCGTTGAGTGAAGTTTTAGTTTGGAATCTGGTCCTCTAAGTTTGTTTTTAAATCGTAAGGAGCGAGAGGTGTAGGATTCTTATCGAGTTTTATAAAATTCTTTATGTTTTCTAACGAATTTACACATTTCAAGTACATATGTATATGCAGAGCAAGGTTAGAATGTTAAAATTTTGGAAGTAAGGTTCACAGCTGTCTGTTGGATCTACATAATAATATGTTTGCTATACGCATATAAGTTTTTTTGCTGCGTAAACATAATTTTTGCTTTGGTACTGTTGATCATGGACATACGAGATTTCATCTAATTTATAATAGTCTTCCCAGAGAAGTGAAGAATGCGGAATCCTACAGCAACTTCAAACTTAAACTTAAAAAACACGTATTTAATGACATATCCTTACTCAAATAACAAATTGCCTAACTGGTTTTGCTTTCACTGTGACATGATAATGCCGAATGACTCCATTTATTTCAATAGGAGTTAATAAATGTGCAGGATTTTGCGGGTAGCGTTAAAAATGTCTGGTGTCGAATTCTTTCTGTTCTCTATCATATGATGTGTTTGTAAAACTTTTGTATTTTGTTTTGTTACACATTTTTTAACTGTAACCTACATAAGTAGGTAGGTAACAAACATTGTTTGGCTCCTCGAAGCTTTATTTAAGATACTTAACTTTAAGATGTTTTCTCAGATAAGTGAAATGTATTTCTTATGAGAAAATAAATATTGTTTAAACCTATCTGTTTTTAGGTTTAATTTTACCCAAAAATTAAAATAAAAAAAAAAATGTCCGACTTATTTCGCAACTGTCTCGCTCGCACGATATATTCATGAAGTGACACCTAGACGTACACGCACATTGCACGTGACTTTAGTATGGAGAAAAGGGCGAGTATCCAGGTTGTGGTCACAATTAATTTAGCGGAATAGCGCCACAGGGAAAAAGTTTTGGAGTGGTTTCCAGCTTACCCAATTTTATGACAGCAAAACACACACATAAGTAATCCATATAAATAAATTGAGATTTTGATTTCTATCAATATAGTTAATAAGCTACATCAGATAAAGACTTGAAAGTAACTTTACGAACCAAACACCTCGTTTGCCGAAGCCGAATTGAAACAAAATGTATTTTAATTATTCGTCTCACGCATGCACGAATTTTTTATGTTAGTAGTATGATGAATATTCGATTCTTTCGTCTTTTTTAAGAAAGGTTTATCAGGGCCTTAACGACTTAGTTTATCTTTACCCTTTTCAAAATTTCAGGTTACGGCAACTTGGCTCCCACCACGCACTTGTCTCGAATCCTCATGATATTCTACGGTCTCTTCGGTATCCCCATCAACGGTATCCTGCTTGCTAACCTCGGTGAATACTTCGGTAGACAGGTACCTACGTTTTCATTCAGTATTTTCTTTGCTAAAGTTCAGGACCTTCTGTTTAATGGCCTTTGATTTTAGTATTACCACATTTTCGCTAGTTACATTTATGTAGGTACTACTGCTTTTTATTAGATAAATTAACATTTGCGGCCTCACAAATAATTCTTAAGAAGCGATTGACATTTAGCGTAATACGGGTTTGGTTGTCAAACTAGGCCTAGATCTCAGTACTCACGGGATCTCCGTGCTAAAAAACTCGAATTACATAAAATTCTAATAATGTTTCTAATAATGTATGAGTACTTTATAGATAGGTTTACTTTTCTCTGTACATATAGCATATACATTAATCACAATAGTCCGAAGCATTAACTACATATACCTATGCGTAGTTTTATTTTAAATTAACAATAACTTGATGGTTGCGATTTCGCCGCGCCGTTCCTTTACAGATACTACTACCTACTTTGTAGATATAGTAACGAAAACGTTCCTTTTCCTACATTAATGTCGACCTTTTCTAAATAAATAGTCCGCCTGCGACGCAGGAGGTTCAAGGATCGATTCTTGACTCGGGACAAATGTAAAAAAAAATTTGGTCATCATTAATAACTTAATTTTCTTTCCCCTTTTCCAGCTCATATCAGTCTACAGAAAGTACAAGCGTCGCAACGAGAAGCGAGCCGACAAAGTGGACTTCTTCTTCGACAACCTCGGAATGCTGGGTCAGATCTTTCTGTACCTGGTGCCTGGGTTCTTCTTGTTCATATTCCTGCCTGCTTGCCTGTTCGTGCTGTTTGAGGAATGGGATTATGTAGCCTCGATCTACTATGCGTTTGTCACGCTGACTACGATCGGGTTTGGGGATTTGGTTGCTGGTAAGTTGAAGCAACCTTTTTTTATAAAAACAAGATCCGTCATAAGCGAGTGTGACCCGCGAGCCAAGGGATGATTTTTTTTTTAATATGGCATGCTCACATTATTAATTATTATTTTAGACTTCAAGTTGATCAAGTTTGTTGATAGCTTTCGTAGTTGCTGAGATATTCAAGACCGAAAAAAGATCGGACAGAGCGAGACCATAATCGTTCTATACCGAAACCCTAAAACAGCCCATAATGTTATTCTATAGGTACTCCATCTAATTGGTTCACTGCTGGACCAAAGCCTTCCCCTCATAAGCGCCTTATTGGCTTTTATCTCACGGGGGGTAATATCCATAATCCCCACGCTGGGCATGCGGGTTGGGGATCGCAGTTCGGTGGTAGAGTTGTTCTGCAGGGAGCGCTGCTGCCCGCCTCCGGTGGATATCCCTTAGTCGTCTCTTACGACACGCGCGGGAAGAGTTGGGGTGGTGCAAATTCTGAGCCGGCACCACACAGCACAGCCATCTAACACCTAACCTTTTATGATTAGTACAACTGTATTACATTATCTACGCCGAAACTTCTCATGACGACTAAAGTTAGTTCTCTATAAAATGCGTCCCTAATAGAAAATCAATATCATGATCATTGAACGACACACTGCCTATCATTGCACTGTATATGAAATTAGTGTAGTTATGACCTAAATTCTTATGAATATTTTATTACATGCCGCCATCTTCACCGAGGATACCAACAGCATGGTAAATACGGGCAGAATGCTTGTACATAGAAAAGTTAACACAGAAAAAGTTTGTAGTATAGTTGATTTCAGAATCTGAAAATTTGACCTTTGCTCTATGTAGTTTATTAACTGACTTCGAAACAAGAGGAGGGCTATGTTTAGCTGTATGTATGTCTTTTTTGTGTATTTTCGTCGATTTCTCCATCAATTAGGTATGGACCGATTTCGAAATTTCGATTTAGAGTGACCCCGAGGAGGAAAAAAACTAAGGGAATACATTTTGTATGGCACCCATACAAAATGTATTCCCTTAGTTTTTTTCAATACAATCAAATTATTTACTAAAGGTTCTTGTTAAGAGCTTGAAATTAATTGATATGGGAAACCGCCCACAGTTTTTTATTTGCTTCAATAATAATAGCCTAATATAGATGTACTATACATAGAAAACACCCAGAACACTGGAGCAAATATCTGCAGATCATCCAAACATTTATCCCTACGCAAGAATCGAACCCACAACCTCCTGCCTCGCAGGCGGATGTCGTCAATTAATAATGATGATGATATTGATAAGTTCTTTATATATATTGATAAGGCTATTTTACAAATAATTTAATATAATTCCGTGAATTTCCAGGCACAGTAAACAACGGCTTTAGATCTGGCTTCTTCTTCACCTACCAGATTTTCCTCATCATCTGGATCACGTTTGGACTCGGCTATATCGTGATGCTTCTAGGTAAATCTTTGTGTATATTTTTAATCCATAATATTATACCTCTATTTATTGTTTTTTGCTTTGCGCTAAATGTTCGAAATAAAATAATAGTGACGACATTGCTATTGTACTTACGTAGTACTATAGAACTATAAAGTTATTTTGTGCTTAATTATTTATTTATTTAGAAGAATTTATGATTAGGTTGTACGAGACCTACCTACCAGTAGGTCGTATTAACGTCGTAAGTAACTTACGACGTTAATTTAAAGGGGAAAAATACAGTCAACACAAAAAAAAAGTCAGTAAAAATATATATAAATCCTAGCTGTTGCCTTTGGCTTCGCACGTGCTTTTTAAGTAGCCTATGTCCGTCCTCGGGGTACCATTTAACTCCCTGCCAAATTTAATTGAGATCCGTTCAGCCGATAAGGCGTGAAATGGTAACAATGGTATGGATACATTCATACTAATATTATTAATATGAAAGTAACTCTGTCTGTTTGTCTGTCTGAGCGTCCTATCGGATTATAAAATAAGATAGGACGGCAGGCGGCAGTCCGACACGACCGAGGCAGAAAACTCTTAAAATGGCACCGACTAAAAATAAAATAAATTATAAATAGATAGATAATACTTTATTGCACACTTAACTAAGATATTATTAACAAAATGATAATTTTGGAATAAGTGATAATAGGCGTTCTTATTATATATAAGAATAATTTAATAATATTTGAATTTGTACCCTTATTTTTATTTTATTGACTGTAATTTTGAATGTTATTTGATTTTGTGTGTGTGTAATATGGATTTAATTATCTGAAATAAATGAATACAATACAATTATTGATCAAGAGCGAACTTTTCCAGAAATAAATAATAAATAAAGATTATTCCACTTCATTAAGGATGAAAGCGGATTAACTACGAGCCCTATTTGTGCTGGAAGAACACCAACGTTTAATCTCTTTACGAGGGACTTCAATATACTATATTATTCTATGTTCCAGGATTCATCACAACTGGCATGAGGTCGGAGAGAATACACAAACTGGAGCAGAAATTCGCAAGTCAGTTTAAGAACACGCAAAATCGGATACTGCAAGGCTTCACTAAAGATATATCAGCTATTAGGAAGATCATCAACGAAGCTAATCTCATCAAAATTAAGGTGAGGTCAATGACACTTATTATGGTACCTACTGGCCTATACCCTCTGCAAAGCTATCGTGATACCTGGAAAAAACGTAGCCACTAGCTATGTAACGTAGCCCCTAGCTATGAACTACTCATTTGTTAAATGTTCGTTACATTTAACAAATGAGCAATTCATTAATGCTGCACAATATTGAGGTAGCTATTTACGAAATACTTACCCAACTTCCCGCGGGTGTCGTAAGGCGTAGAGGCGGGCAGCAGCGCCTGCTGCAGAACAATTTTCCGACCGAACTGCGATCCCCAACCCTTCTGCCCAGCGTGGGGATTATGGGCATTACCGCCCGTATGTTAAAAGCCTATAAGGCGCTTATCAAGAGGAGGTCTGCGTCCAGCAGTGGATTAGTAAAGCCTGTAGATGTTACGATTTTTATTTTAAATTAAAGCAGTTGTGCTGGATTAACCTATTACAAATGTATTTATTTCATTTAAGGTCTGACGGAGGACCAGCGTTGGTCGCTAGCTTGCTAGTCAACCAACTCATGCAGAGCAATTTTGTTTTTTACTCCTCGTACTTTAAAATGTATTTCCTCTAGTCTAAGTTTATTATGTACTGTGTAAGTCTTATAACAAATAAATTATATATTCTATACTGTTCTATTCATTTTGTTTTCATCTTTTTTCAGCCAATCTACGTCGAAAACGTTCCACATCTCGTACGCAGTCAAAGTTGCCCAATCCTGACCTACAATGTCGAGCCCCGCGGACCTATCTATAACCGCAAGCGCGCCAACTCAGAAAATATTCAGCTCTCAGCAAAAGACATGCTGAGAATACAGTCCGACACAGACCTTTTAGGCATCGATAAAGAAAAGACGTTCACTGCCTCAGCTATAGTTAAGCCCGCAGAATTACTAGCAAGAGTTGTCAATGTATTAGGTGGCCTAGACAAGCCAGTGCAGAAACCACAAGGTGTTCATCTCTTCAACGATGAACAAATTTTGGCCAATGAAAAACAACCCATTTTCAGCATAGGGCAAGACATTATTCCTGGTTCACCCAAGCGAGGCCGCGCAATGAGTGTTGCCGTGCCAAACTACAGGGTCGAAACAGAACTCAAAAACGATCATGATTATACTTGGACAAATGGAGAGTTTGCAGATAAGTTTAGAAAGGAAGTTAATATTAGAAGCGGAAAGATATCTTTACCATCTAAAATAGAAGACAATACTCAACCGCAGCAACCAAATATCTTATCAAGATTTTTCTTCAGGAAACCTAGCACTAGTGAAAACCCTGCTGAGTATCTAAAAAATACGATGAAAGGTAGGGAAAGTGGACAAACAACCAACGAAAATATCACGGAAACGGCGAAGCCTAGACGTGGAAGCATATTTCCTAGTTTTGGCTTCGGATCCGATGATAAAAATGACGCCGAAGCTTACAAGGAGAAAACAAAACGAGGACGACGTAGTATTTTTCCAACCTTTGACTTTAATGAAAGAGAAGATGAAGAAGCAATGGCAAGAGCTTACATGGAAAAAACCAAAAGAGGTCGACATAGTATTTTTCCTACATTTGACTTTTCAGAAGACGAAGACACAGCATCTATCAAAGCTTATCAACAAAAAAGTAAACGACATAGTATATTCCCTACTTTTGACTTTTCTGAAGATGATGAAGAAGAACAAGCAAAAACTTATAGAGAAAGAACGAAATCTGGACGAAGAAGTATATTCCCCACTTTCGATTTTAGTGGTATTGATGACGAAGGCGAAAAGTATAAGCAAAGTACAAAACAAGGTAGACGTAGTATATTCCCTAGCTTTAATTTTGGCGGTCTACCTGAAGATGACGATGATACTGTTGACGAAGATGAAGTGAAAAGGTACCAGAACAAAACCAAAAAGGGACGATTAAGTTTATTCCCAACTTTCGGTAAATCTAAGAAGAATGATGAAGATGAAGTTTTGCCAGAAAGCTCAGATGAGCTAGTCGACTACAAAAATAAAACTAAACGTCGCGGCAGTCTGTTTCCTTCCTTTGGTAAAGAAAGAAAAAACAGCTCTCCTAGCAATAGTAATGTAGGTGACCTAGAAGCAAGCATAAGACAGTTCAATCAAACGAAACGTGGGAGAAGTAGCACCTCTGAAATTGACAATTACAAAGACGCTACAGAAAATGGACGAGACAGCTTTTCACGTGATCTAGAAAACTACAGAAATCGGACCAGACAAGGTCGACCTAGCCTTTTTGATCCTGACGTCAATATATCCGCTCTACCTGAGTCAGAGCAAGTTGAGGTTCTGGAACATACAAGCGTAGCTGACCTCCTTAGAGCGTTAGCAGTTTTAGAAACTGCGACTGGTGGATCGAATGATACAAGTGAACTTCCCGGTTTAATGGACTTGATTTCGCGTCCTAATCAAAGGCGTGGCTCGATCAGGCCTCAGGACTTTGTACTGCCTACTCCTGCTAAAGAAGAAGAAACGCCTGGTCCAAGGCGGAGAAGAGTTTCAGCTAGAGCAGCGGCGCCACAATTCAGGCCTACTTTAGATACTGTAGTGGCAGGAGCTGAGTTGCAGATAACTGCTACTGCAGCGAGAGAGAACCGTATGACGATGTTGACACAACCTCCCCCTCCGTATACGGAAACTGAGAACGAAGAAATACCAAAGCCGAGACAAAGGAGATACTCGCCCGCTCCTGGCGACAATAAACCTAGTACGGGCCCTGTTCCTAGATACTACTCTAAAATGAGAAAAGATAGTACGAATACTAATTCTACAGAAGAGGGAAGCTCTAGACGGAATAGTCTGACAGACGTTGTGATAGACAGTATGAAAGACAAGACGTAAGTGCCTTTTAGTGAATTTAGTTAGATGTAGTAGGTATTTAATTATTAATTTATGTAGTTGGTTATTTTAAGTTTAATTAAACACCGTCCAAAGCCTGACTGGATTGTTTTAATTTCTCCTTGCATTGATATAATTTATTGTTAAATTGTTTTATTAGATTTCCTTGTTTTCTATCCAGTTTTTTATTCAATCGGTTTGTATCAATTGAATAGGTTCAGTCACCGTCTAATCTAAGGCATTTGACCTTCAAAATTGTAATCGAGCAATTTCATTTTAATTGACGTTTTTGACAAGTTAATCGACGCAGCTGCTAATTGTCTGATGATGACCTTTCAAAGAGGACCTTAAAGAGTTATAAAAATGAAGACTTCAAAACCCTGTGTACATAGAAAACCACAGAAACCGCTAAGTCACAACATTTCTGACGACCGATGTGGCGCGGCGGGTGAAGGTCCGCCTGCGACGCAGAAGGTTGCGGGTTCGATTCCCGCCTTGGGACAAATGTTTGTACGATCTGCAAATATTTGTTCCGGGTGTTCTGGGTATTTTATATATAATAAAAAATATCTATCTATGTTATATATTGTATTAAGTTTATCAGTCATCTAGTACCCATAACACAAGCTCTGCTTACTTTGGGGCTAGATGATGCTGTGTGGATTGTCCAGCATTATTTATTTATTTATTTCCTAAATTCCATTTCCTGGCGCTCGACTACAGAAAGTAAGCAGAACTTTTGATGATTATTAGGAACGAGTGCGCTCGATGTCATTCCTACCCTGATTTGTTCTAGACATTTTGTCTTTTTTTTACGACGTATTTGTTCAGCGCTTTAGGAGTGGAGTGGTTTTGTGCGTGTACGGGCTTTGGCGCCTTCATCTAAATACGGTAACTGCACATTTAAAAATCCTGATTCAGATGATAAATGAGCAATCTATAATGAAAACTACATAATATTATTGTTATTTTTTATTATTCAGTACCTCCAATTTATAGCCTTATTTTTATTTATAATATTTTGCACTCTTTTTAGCCTAGTCTGTCTTAGTCTTTACACTAATGTAGTGTAGGTACTTATTTATAAAAGCTTTTATACATAGGTCAGTCAATTAGTACCTACCTTCTCAATAGGTAGAGGACTGAACACGAAAATTGAATTGCAATATAATTATTGTAAAGCAAATTTATATAATGGAATTCAATACAATACTCAAAAATACGTATAAGTACGTCAAAACTACATTAAGTAGTATTCTTCTCATTGTTCGGATATAATTTACTTTGATCTGTAAATAATAAAATATGATTTCAAATAAACATGAAAAATTCTTACTGAAAAAAATTATACGTAATTGATTGGCGGTAGAATCTATATCTATGAGTATTTAAAACTTAGTAATACTATATACATCAATATACAAGTACAAAAGTACATCGTCATAGCTTCCGAAACATGCAGTGAGTACTGCAGAGCACGTCAGTGCGACATAGTGTTCACATAACTCACTCGATTTAAAATCAAGTGTCTAAGCTATCCTGTTTATCTTTACTGTCGTTTATATTCCCATTGTCATCGTTTACCAATAACTCGAACATAGATATGATGTTATCAAGTCCGATCAAGTAGCCATCTTCGTGGTTGCCAACTTTCCATATGGAGCTATGGTCGATATTGACGTTTTCAGGGACGGGAACTGTTTTAGCGAAGTCGATCATCCAAATGGAAGCTTTTCTCTTATCGTGGACGAAGAGGAGAGAACTGCCGATAAGCTCGTGTGTTCTAAAGAAGTGGGATTCTTGGAGGGTTGCTCGTATGCTTTTTAGGCGCTCTAGATATCTGACCTGAAAGTCAACAAAAGTTGATTAAGGTTTGAATGGTAAAGAAAAATTTAGTTTAAGATGGTTTCATATGAAAAAGTTAAATGTTCACCGCAATACTTGAGAGAGTCGGATTTAATTTACTGAAATAAAGATGAGAATTTTTCTGCTGAACGCACATCTGTTCATAACAAACACACCGAGGGAGGTGAAGGAATATCATTATTTATTATCTGACAATAATAGAATCGTTTGCACCACCACTTTCAGATGCTTGCTTATAAATTATAATTATAATTATATATTATTAAGAGAACCCTAGTGACTAGATAAACCTTACTAAGGATTTAAGACGCTATAAACTGTAAATTGTAACAACTTTGTATAAATAAATATATATAACTATTGCATCTAAAATACCCTTCACTTGAGCTCGAAAATATAAGCGATAATAAGCTATAAATCCCTTTATACACTTAGGCTACGTAGGTAAGTTTTATAGAGCCAGAACATAAAAACTGCTTGGTAAACAATAACTTACAGCGCTATTCGAGCAGTTGGTGGTGAAATCCTTAAAGGCCTCCACGATCTGATCCCTAGTCTTCGTGGTCTTGAAGTCTTTAGAACTAGTTCCATCAGCTTTCTTCACCCCGTCTATCCTGAAGCCCAGGGTCGATGTGGAACTGATGGTTTCTCTCCAGATCATGTAGCGCGGCTTGGTGACTCCTTTACTTCTGTGTTCCTCTTCCGTTGGCGCTTTGGGGTCTATTTGAATCATTTTCTCGTACATGTCCTGGAATCAGAAGAAAATTTTTAAAAATGTCCCTTACTCATATGGCTCAGCGACATACAGTTTGTATATTGTAGTATACCTCCGATAAGAGAAGTCTCCATTTTGCTATGTCCCCTGTAGTTCTAAAGCAGTCTTGTATTGTTGTTTAATCAGTCACTTGGCTTCTACAGCAAAAGCATTGCTCAATTTGGGGCTAACGAATGCTGTTTGATAAGTCCAGTATTAATACGTTTTTTATTTGCCGTTTGAGCGGATAACTGACTTCGTTCTTCATGCTACAACTTCCCCAAGTGATATTTCTTTGAGTTCTTTGCAAAGGCTTTTCATAGAGTTTTATTTGTGTCATATGTCAGGATTATCAACCCGCAAAAACCTTGCTAATACGATTGAAATTAAAATACGCCAAGCCCGACTGTTTAAGTATTAACATTTGCATCATTATAAACATAAATTATCAAGTAAGGTTATTCCAACTTGATTTTTAGGTTTGTATCATTATCATTTATGTTTTACATTAGACCTTTGACGTAATAGAAGCTAATTTAAACCAGTTTATCTTTAAATATAGAGGTACATTCTTTGTTTTTATTGAACTCAGCGATTACAGTTGAGGTCACAATAAGAGAAATATAAAACGTATTTTTAGAGCTATTAATCTTGTTTTATTAGTTCAAGGGTGATGTAGATACATAGGTGGGTTTGTTGACGCCTACCAGGGTTCTAATTCAACTATCGGATGACGACAGCAATATTATTTTAAAGAAAAATAAGCAAGAATGACCGAAGTATTTTTTCAACGGCACGTGACCAAACTGCGAGTATGTGAGCTTACATTACAAGTGATGGTCAGTCCAGTTTTTACATAACCACATTCACAGTAACTGTACAAAAAGTGGTTGAAAAATTTTACAATGCTGGTCTGTAAAAAAACAGCAATATATTCCAATTTGATACCGTAAAATTTAAAACGACACTCGCACACGATATCTTCCTAAACGAATTTGTTGGGTTAGAAGAGCTGGGGTTAATGTTGCTTAAGAATGAAGTAAGCTTAAATATGTTATAAGCTATATGCGATCATCAACATTATATAAAAGAATATTTAAATATTCTCTAATTAAGTGAATACAATATCCAACCATGATCCTATAGGGCACATTGGCTGTTTTCCAACCAATGGCGACAAGGAATAACAACGTCATTTTTATCCATAACAAATTGTTCCAGGGGTCTATTTTTCCTACCTTACAAATAAAATTTAAGTTGTAAAAGTATTTACTTACTTTTCGAAGCTTAGTTTTCTCCTTGGCCTTGGCCAGCTCCTCTTCAAGATACGTTCTGACCCCGATCTTGCAGTCCATGACGCATGGGCTATCGAAATCGCTTAGCAGGTCTTGGAGTTGTAGGTACACTGTAGATATGCTTGGTTAAGGAAATATTCGGAGATGAAAAATTATGGTATGAAATATGTTTTAATACATTAATTATTTATATTATGTATCAAAACATATTTCATAACATCATTACATTCACAGAATTGTGAACGTATTTATGAAAATATTTCTTAAAATTGGTAAGAAAATAATTGTAAAATTCATTCACAATTATTTTTTCATGCAATTACTTTATTTGGTTTTTGCTGATATTCGAGATCGAAAACATTAAAATCTGCATTTCAGCTCGCCGACAGCAAAACTCTATAGGAATTTAATTCTAGTCATATGCCATTTGTCTATCCTGAATCCGATTTGATATTCAAAGTTAATGTAATTTACATAACAACAAAATAAGACTTGTAAGAACTACAGTTCAAAATGACAATATAAATTAATACCTAAGCATTTATACTTAGGAAAAAAGAAGTGTCAATCGGTAGTCCTTGTAAGAACTTCTTTTTAAAGATTTTATAAAAAAGGATACATTCGCCATCATCACAGGTAACTTGGCTCTTGTATTCAGGAACAAACGGCCGCAGAATGTCTTTCATCAGGATCTGAAAAATAAAGAATGAATTGTTTAAAAACGTGCCGTAGTCGTAAATATGAGTAGAACCATGTTTGCAATTGTATCTAGGTAATCACTAATCATTGAATGCTGACCCGAAATAAACTTGATTGACGTAATAAAAACTACTAAAGCTAAACAACTAAAACGTTAAAACTATGCATGTATATAGTTTTAAGGAAACTAGATCGTTTATTAAATCAACATGTTAAATAGAATAACCTTTTTTTGTCCTGGTTTTATGTATATCATTAATCATTGTAAGGTATTTTTAAATACGAGCCAACTTTTTTCCTCTTGGACTGCGGTTCTTTTTGGGGCTTGCCCAAAATTTAAAATTAATTGCGGCTTCGAATGTTGCTTTGATACCTAATATAAAACCGCAAAGGAAATTTTACGGAATTTTGAGGCACCAAAAACATTTGAATATATTTATTAGTCATAAGTTTCATTCACTAAATCATCCCTATGATGAAACATTATAGACCGAACAACAGAATTCTCAGTATTATATGCAACTTACGGAAGTCATGCCAAATAATTTGTAAATTGGCGTGACTTTTCTGGTTTTTTGTCATTGTTAAGTGGGTGATAGACGTGCGAGTAAATTCGCGAACTTGTGGCTTGACGACCTTTTTCGCTGGTGTGTCACCCTAAGTACGCGTACTTTAAAGCCGCCGAGTAAGTTCGTTGGCGATCCGACAACTTTGAAATTTTGCTCGTAACCCACCTCAACATATAAAACACAAAGTTTCTTCTGTCGACATCGCAATACAGAGTGAGTAAGCTTCACGTGTGTCAACGACGCCGAGCGGAGTAAGTTCGCGATCTTAAAAACCGCGTACTTCGTACAACTATCACCCATTTTAGAATAAAAGTGTTTTCGAGGGAGTTTACCTTTCTAACGAATACTTTTTATACATGAGCCTTTGTAAAGCCAACAATATCAAAATTCACTTAGACCTTAGATTAAATAGTAATGGACATGACATGACACAGTATTATCTTAGTCCCAAACTAAAGAGATGTTCTATTATGGGTACTAGTTAAATGATATACTTAATACATTACATATGTGTAGAGACTGGATTATATGCAACATAAAAAACTTGAAAAATGTATGAAAAGTGTGAAAATATGCAACATCATATAATAAAACTTAGTAGTCTTTAGTATTTTAATTTCAAAATCACATGCAAGATATCTAAAACAATCAATTGGCAAGATATCGACAGTAAATTATTAAATTATTATTTATTTTTTATACGGCCGCTAAACTCAACGATTAGCTACCATCGCATCGTTTACTTACCGTTGCGAAAGGGCCGTTTTTGGACGAATTTTATGACTCGTGATCGTGACTTTGTCATACATTTAAATTATTCTAAGGACACAAATTTTAAAAATATACTTTCATAATTCAAAAATGTAGAGGGAAAAAAATCGTATGAAATTTTATTAGAGTACTGATCGCATGGAACGTAACGAAATTTCGTAGGCGAGTAGGCCTCCATTATACAAAAAACAAATGACGATCGCGTCAGCATTCTGTAACTGAGCATTCATTGTTCGAATTTCATTTGTTGTTCGTTATCATTATCTAACTGAGAAATATGTATTGCAAATAATAGTGAAAATATGCATCATCACATATGCAACACCCGATGAAAGTAGGCTAAATATGTAAATGCATAATACAAATATGCAATTGCATATAATCCGGTCTCTACTTAAGAGATGAAATAAGGTACACTACCAAAATTTTTGAAGTGGCAAAACCTCACCTGGAAGCACTTCTCTTCTTGAGGACACAGTTTCTTCAGAATCGTGCCTTGATCGGGCCCTGCCTTGAAGTTTCCTTGGTGCCCTGCAAGTTGGATCCAGGGATACCGCTGCTTCTTGTAGGTTTGGAAGAACGGCGTCCACTGCACGATGTTACGCAGCTTTCGCCATCTCTCCGATTGCTGGAATTTGAGAATAGAGTTGTTTAACATCTTTAGTATTTATTTTGATATCGGATTATACTAAAACGTACGAATGTTTTGCTCTTGGTGTTTTGTTTTTTGAACGCAGTAGCTTAGCATTGTTTGACTTTTGTTTTTATTCTGATTTCTAATTGAGCATTGATCTTTCTACACTTATTCTTTTGTTTTCTTTAGGTTAGCACGTCGTGTTTTAATTATGGGCATCACCATTAATGTACATTACGTCTGTAATAGGTGGGTAGCTGTGTGGGTCGTGGCTGAAGATGGCTGAAAGCGTAGCGTAGCGCAGGTCCAGGCCATCACAGCTCGGTCAGCATTGCAGCCCTTGATGGCCAAGCTGAAATGAAGGCTAAGACCGAAGGTCAAGGCCTTTATAGCGCGGACAGCAAGGGCTGCAATGACGACCAAGCTTGAAGGCCGAGACCATAGCAAGCTTAGCTTACGGCCAGCTTATCGTGGCCAGCAGGGCAGTCATTACGGAACGAGGCTTGTATAGTGCCTTACTCAAACAATGCTAGTAATTTAAAAGCACGGCAGCGGTACAGGCGCGTCGCGAACCGCACTCACCCTGAAGAAGTCCCTCGTGAAGGGATGAAACGTTGGTGTTCTTCCAACACAAAAAAGGTTCGTAGTTAACCCGCTTACATCCGTAATGAATTTAAAAGTCATTGAATTGGAGGATTCGTCGCACAATTTATTCACGAAAATTGATTAGTACGTATCATGCAAAAAATTTCACGGCGATGCTCTTTTGTCAGTTTCCCGCGTTTTCTTTTTTTATTCTTACCAGCCAGTGAAGCTTGTACTGCTCAGTATGCATAAAACCTTTATGCACCTAACTATTATCAAAACAAAATAGAATTCGAAATTCGAAATACACTACGGACCGCATAGAGCAGAGAGTATTAATATTACTAACTGCCTGTTCGGGTAGGCCCGAACCGAATGGTCGACTTTGCTCAAAGAAGGTGGTCGAAATAATGTTAGTAAACAATAATTTCTAACCAAATTTTTAAAATATCTACATTTATAACTCTACACTGCGTGCTGCGATATCAATAATTAATTCAATTTTATTGGAATGGCGTGGTCTTAAGTTGGAGTCGGTTTATTCAACAATTAAAAATAACTTATTTTAAGTTCACAAACTGTGTATGCTGAAGCTGTCATGGTATATTTTTGTCTTATTGTCATTGCTAAAAAGGTCAGATACAAATCTCAACATTCTCATAGCGTGATTTCTCACATCAATTATCATTTGAAACTTTATTACCACTAACAAAACAATGTAAACATCTCATTGTTTTCAAACTATCTTTGTACCTATTATTAGATGTTCCCACACATCAGGGGATCTGACGTAGGAAATCTCTTTTATTATGTCTGAGAGTCGTCACGCGGTAGAATCATTAAATACACGTGAAAATGAATGTCTATAAGTACATACATAGTTATTTACTTACCTTATCATGTCACTATACCTAATAACTTATTTATTAGGTATAGTAATAAGTAGTCAGTACCTTACAACACTATAAAATATATGGAAAGGGAGATTTGCTAACAGAAAATGCAGATGCAGACTGATGTGACAAGCTTCCATTTGAACCAGGTAGGTCAAAAAAAGGTACCAACTCTACTCTTGTAGAATATATATATAGTAGATCCAAAATTACCTAAATATTGTTAGCTGAGAATAAAAGCCGGGATCCCGGAGCCAGAAAACGGATCGGATTTGGAATGGCATGACTTATTTCCAATCTTTTGTTTGTTTTGCTTATTTTTTTTTTTTGCTATATTGTGGTTTGTGTGACGATATTAAAAACATTTTTTTAAGCAACGACTCAAGTTTTTTTTCATTAGAGCCCAATTAGAAACCACATAGTCTTATTCCGGGAAATCCCCGGGATTACGCATCAAAAAACCCGTAATCCCGGGACTAAAAAACAAGCTCGGGATTATAAGAATGAAAAATATTTAGTAACAATTCCCCGGATTTCTTTTTTTTTTTCGTGGAATTTTACTAAATAATATCTTTCATCCTTATATTTACAATGGATTTCCGCAAAGTAATGCCTGAATCAAAATATATGCTCGGGATTGTATTGAGGACGTTAAAATAATAAGAAAATTTCCTGTTTTGTTCCATTTTAATTTTGCTTTAGGCTCATTAGAGATGTTTATTAATTACCTAGGTAATTATTTATTACCCCCTGGTAATTTTCCCCTTTGTTTCTGTCAGATTTATTGTTTGTATGTAATTTTTTCTTTGTATTTGTTGTTTGGTTTTCTTTATATCCCTAACTACATATTTCACAGAAAATCCAAAACAATCATAAATTAAATTTTCTCATACATAAATGTAAGTATTCTCTCGGTAGGAACGATGTTGTGTATAAACTATGTAGGTAGCTAGAGATAATCTCTCTTAGTTTATATATTTATGAAGATATTCGTAGAGCAAAACATGGCGTATGAACATAACCAACTGATATGAACCTACGTTGGTTATAATATAAAGTCCAAATTATGTTTTAGTTGGAAGTTTGGAATGAGATCAAAGGTCCCTGAGCTCAGCGGATGGCAGCCCCTAACAATTTTTACTGTAATCATGTCATTTGATGAGCAATTTTTGAAAAAAGCGGTTTGCTACTTTTGTAACACCAAATTGTTCTGAAAATCTTGTAGGTACCTTAATAATCAATGCTTTTGGAGTTAAAGTCCGCCTAGGCAATATTAAAATCAAGCTAGCGACTGTCGTTGCTGAGTGTACCTAAGCAGCGTTCAAAGAGCTGAGCTTTGTTTAACTAAACTCGGTTTATGGTGAATCCTGCCCTTAGCTGCATAATCGGTAAGTCAACTGGACAGTTCGCACTTCCTACAAAACCGCGGTGTAAGTGAATCAAGTGATTGACGTACATGTCAAGATAGGTGTTGGTGGTCGAGTGAACAAGTGTAGCATTACACCACAAAATAATTAACTTGGTAGATTCACACGGTACGTAAGTGAAGACTTATAATAGTTATAAATAATTTACCTACATAGAGATTATAAGGATGAGTTCATAATGAACAACATTTACTTAGAAAAGGCATACAATTTGATATATTATACATATAATGCTAAGCATTAATAATAAAAACGTTGAGGGAAAATTTACTAGATAATATAGAACGATAGAATTATTGTTCAGTCGATTTTATGTAGACTTTATTTAAAAATATATGTAGGTAGAAACAAACCTTTTTAGTGTTGGCTACATAAGCACAGAAGACCACATCCATAAAATTTTCTATTTTGAATGTAGCCGAACTTTGCACAAGACTCATGGAATACATCACTACAAACCACAGAATTTCGATATTAATTCACAACACTACTGTTATATTTAAAATATAAAATATTATGTCACAATAATCGATGTTAATCCTTTCAACGCACTTAATACACTGGGCTACGTGTACGTCGCTATATTGCTTTAATAATATAATATTTTCTGAGTCAGGTTGTACTCAGTAAAGCACTGTGACGTCAAACTTACGTCAGAGACTAAAGTGGTGCTATTGGTGCAAATCCCAACGAACAGAGGGCGTATAAGGCGATGCAACGTCATTTTGAAAGCTGTGGCCTGACGTAGACCGTTATTTTAAACGGTTTAATGTGCATTTAAGTACTTTTATGTACGTGCCGATACACTTAGTGCGAAGTTCAATATGGACGTAATGATAAAAGTATTATGTTCCTTTTGTGGAAATAGTTAAATAGCATTATGGAATTTTCCCGCGGATGTTAAAATCAGTCTAACAGAAAGTAGTAGGCTTAACCTACAAATATGTAACCACTACTTGTAAATCAATGGAAACCGCAGTAGGTAGGTACAGTTCATGGTCACATCGATTAGTAAAATTTCAAGTATTTAAAAAATTTATTAGTGCTTAATGCCCACATTGGTAACTAATAGTACTTACCTACATTATCTAATAACTACACACGATGTCTAATACGTACCTACTTCCTTCGGCTTATTACCAGAGATCCATTATTCTATTGTTTTTTATTTCCCAATGGACCCATGAAAATTATTCAATGGCTTTGGTATAGTCGGTACTAACTTATGTGACTTCATCTCATTGCACACCTTGCACCTACATTCCAATCCAATTCATTAGGAATACCACACTATATAATTTGAAAAATCGACTTCAAATCCCTTCTTTTTCAATGTTTTTAAGTTTTGCGGGAAAATACTGATCCCTAGGGAATAATTGTTTTATGGGACCACCTCATTCTCTATACAATAGCGAAATAATTTTCATAATCGGTTCATAATTGGTGGAATAAACGACGACATACTAAAAATAAACATATATATGTACCTACAACCGAATATAGAATCTCCTCCTTTTTTCCAAATCGATTAAATGGTACAAAAATCTTTCTTCTTTTTCACAAAAAGCATAGAGTTTACTGGAGAAACAGCAAAAACAATCAGATATAATGAAATCATCAATCCGTCATGGCTTGGAAAGAAACAATTCGTACAAAAAGCAGTCAGTAAAGTATTTTGTTATTTATGACTGACGATTATCTTAAACTGTTCGCACCTTTAGAATCTCTAATAGGGCAAAAAGTATCGGCTTTTATAGTCAGAATAAACTTTTATGTTACAAGCTCTAGATGCCATAAAACTGACTTGAACTATATGCACTGAAGTCTAGCTAGTCATGGATTAGCGTCCTGATTGATTTTCTGAAATCCTATTTCGTAAGCGAGTAAAGTAATATATCATTTAATTTGAAATTGTAAACCACAAGTGGGCAATGTCAAGGCTGCATGCTGTGTGTCAGTGAACCAGCAGTGTTTTTACAGGGTGTTATTTGAAATTATATTAATTTAATTGATAATTACTTACTCATATTTTTTTTTATAAGTTATAGGCGAACTATACTTAGCAATGCTTATTATAATAAAGTAGAACAAATAAAATCATTATAATTCAGCTTTGTGTTGGATGGTTGTAGGCTTTTGTGTCGCAAAAAATTATAGCTATTAAAATAATTGAGCAAGACAGACCTTTTTGATTTTTGATTTTTTGGAAGGCCTTTGCCCAGCAGTGGGGCGAACGAAAAAGGCTCATGAAAAAATACTGTAATGTGGACTAACTATTTGGAAGCCTCCAAATAGTTAGTCCACATTACAGTATTTTTTTATGTTAGCATAATAATTTATACCTCTATACTCGTAAGTAATAAAACTATAAAAGTACGTACATATAAAGCGATGACCCATTACTATTTTAGTATTTGGAACATGTCAAGTGTTTACCACCAAAACGACCAAATTTAAGACATTCAAGATTATCCCACATCCGCCTATTGCTAACCAAATGTTGCAATTTCCAGATTTGCGGTGATAGCCTTGAAGTTTGACCGATCTGCCCAAGTCGTTGCAAAGTCAAAGACATTAAAACTGGTTCACACGAACGGAATTCGGGTGAGTAGATTTCCTTTTTTACCGAGCAGAGACCTAATCCAGGAGATATCTAGATTTTTTTGAATGAAATAATAATAAATAAAATAAAAAATAAAATAAAATAGTATAAATTCTTCATGATTTGTGGGTTCCAGTGCATAAGTAACAATGGTGCACGCCCACATGGAGCATAATGGTAGGTATCTAGAGGGATGAGCAATTTTCGGTAGAAGCTGGTGAGTTTTTCTGGCAGTTCTCAATAAAAAGATTCCTTTTGTGTGTCATTTACCTCTCAAAACTGTTACAATACAACTCACTCTGTCCACCGAAAACATAAAATAGGAAATTTGTAATTTTTCTGCCAGTTCCATAGAGTTAGAATAGAAAGTACATACTATGCTTCCTCAAAGACCAATTAATTCTTCACAAATTCATTCCCAAATGAAAAGTTACTAAACTGCGTAAAATAATTACGCAAGAAGGAAAAACTGGTTGCAATAATTCTTACTGACTTGATATGACACATGTCAGATGACAGCAAAGAGTTATGTTGCAGGAAACCTAGCTTCGATGAAAGGTTTGGTTCTGTGAAATTAGCGGCTATGTCCCATACAATGCACCAATTCAGCTGTTCAACTTCAAATGCAAATTTTTATATTATTGTATTATTGTTCATTGTGTGTTCCATATAATGGAACCGGCTTATTATTATTATAAATTAAATAGCCTAGCTCTTGACGGTGTAATGATGCCATTTCCTCCCATTTTATCTCTCCAATGCAATGTCTTTTACTTCTTTATACAACATGACGGCGATTTTTTTCTTGATGCAAAGAATTTGTAGGTACGACCTACAGCGTTGTACGTAAGTACTTACCATGTCCCTGCCTTGATCTGACTCTTACAGCTAATTCTTGCTCTTTCCCTTCCTCGTCTTCCTTCTACTTTTTCTTCTATGATGTTATTTATGAAGTTGTCATGTCGTATAACATGAACAATCATTTTCCCTCTTCTGTTTTGAAGGGTGTTCATCAAAAATCTTTTCTCAACTCATTTTAACACCTCCTCATTTCTTCTCCGTCCAGCTAATCTTTTCCATCCTCCTCAAGCACCACATTTCAAACGCTCAATCCGCTCTATAGAGAGGAGAGGAGGAGAGGTTCCATATACCTCTATATGGCACCGGCTAGGACACAAGAATTTGACCATTTCAGTTATTCATTTTTTTGGCAAAACTAATTTGAATAGTCAGAGCCATTATTCGAAGTTCAAACACGTAAGTTTTATTGATTTTGGACTTAGAAACGCACCGGAAGGTACAAAATATAAAGCTCATTGAACTCTACTTGAATTCCCGTATTATGAAAGCTTGCACAGTCATCGATCAATGCTTGAGTAACGATTCTCTATGGCATTAGCTTCACTCAAGCATAGATCTATGACTGAGCAAGCTTACATAATACGGGCCTTATACTATCATACCTAAGCCGTACAAGTACATACAACGTATGTATTATTCATTTGATAGGACTTTTCTCTCGCTATTGTAAAAATAAAATTATATTTCACTTGGTTCGCCTTTGCAGAAAGTATGTAACATTCGGGTCAAGCACATACGGGTTTATATATACGGGTGTCAAAATTTTAGTTTTATATATCCTTCACATAATCACACAATCATCCACTGCTGAACATGTCTCCTCCAATTGTGAGAAGTATTCCCATAATCACCACGCTGGGCAGGCGGATTTGTGCTCTTCTTCCGGTAGGTTCTATGTATAAAAAAGAAAGCAAACATCTACTACCGCCTTTTATAGTCTTTGTCGAGAGAGAGGCATCTCTCACCTATGTGTGTAATGATTATCGCCATGGCATTCGCAAGTGTCACGACAAGAATATCACCAACGATACTCATGCCTGTGGTTGTAGTCCTTTACGTTTGTACCTATAGGTGTAATTATTTCAAGAACATCGTTGACGCATGAAATGGCTTTGAATCCAAGCAGCTAAGCGCGGCCTTTCGATGGCGTAAGTATATTTACCCGCAAAAATTTTATGCGACATATTTTCCTTTAAATATTTTATGTAGTAATTTGTTTTTGTATAGTACCTACTTGCCAGCCATAGGTGTCCTTTAATTATAGAAATAATTGTATGTAAATAAATAAATATAATAATATATAAATAAATATTACTGAACAATTTACATATTGTGTAGACCAGATTCAATTGGATACCATACATTAGACAAAATAACTCAAATTTCACATGTGGATTTTGGAAATAAGAAAATTATCATCATAAAACATTTACTATAACATTACGTTTACATTTTGTTTCTGTACACAAATATCCACAAAATTTTAACGCCCCCCCATGACGCCACAACACTGAATATGTTAACCCGAATCCTTCAATTATTACTAAGAACCGCAAGAATCTTGTAAAAAATAGTTAACGCAACATAATACGCTAAGAACTTTATCTGCAAAATATACGTGTTAGTTGCTACGTCATTTGATTGGGGATACATGCCATGTGTACTTTGAACTGTAGTATGTTCTCTGTAATTACAGGCGCTCTGTACTTAGGGAATACCATGACGTGTTTTAGTTGAATAGCTTTCCTAGTTATTTGGCTTACGTCTGTTCTAGTTTCCAGCGCTTTATCCCCTTCATAATTTCCTATTGGTCTTCCTATGTACTGTTTCTATTATATCCAATATTTCTTAGACTTGCTTTTGCCATATTGCACTATTTATCCTCATAACCACTGAATGAGACTAATTAAGCGCAGGGTTTTTTTTATGTTTTTTTTATTTTATTTTTTATCATCTTCATAATATTAGCCTGGCATTACCTGCTGCTGGGTAAAGGCCGCTTTTTGATATGTATATTCGGCCTCCTGTGCCCTGTCCTTCTTGCAGCTAGTTTATTTTTAAGCTTTAGTTATTATTTATTAAATATATTTTTACGATTTTCTGTTTATATATTTGTACAATTCTACTACTTCATATCAACAACAATTGGAGCGAAAATTTATTTTGCATAAGTTTTTATTATTAAAAAAAGACAGCTACAAAATCGAAAGAAAATCTTCATCTCCATAACAAAGGGAAAACATTAATCACTGCAAATGGCAATACCACTTTTACAAAACATGGTAATGCAGCTGACTTTGGCGGTATTCAAATATTTAGTACAAAATTGGCAGTGAACGCATTTTTAGCGGTATTCGGGTCACACGAACATGTTTAACATCGAGTATGTGTAGTAAGTAACATTGCTAGACACGTCCTACTTAAACTTTTGATGGGTTTAAAACAGCTGGTTAAAAGTAAATAAACTTTAAAAATATGATCATCAAACTACCACTTCTTCAACAAGTGCACAAAAAATTATGTGAAGAGAATCAATACCACTTTATTTTTTATTTGATAAAATTTTTGTTTATAATTTTTGACAATAATTTATTTGATAGTAATTTAGTTTAAAATTTTACTTTGTAAGCTAAAAACATAAAATTTTCATTATTTGACACAGTAGTATCTACTACCATTTGATATAACTACGGTTAAAACTATGAAAGATCATGCTAAAATAATAACAAAAAAAAACAACAATTTGTCAAAAAACCCGTTTGCAGTTAAACTGACGTCACACAAACGCTATGCTGAAATAACATTTTAAATTAAAATACCCGTATACTAACTATTGTTAATACGGGGTTTTTCGGTCTCACTTGCGTATTTATCATTTGACTTTATAAACTTTATATACGTATACTAAGTATACAATACGATCGTAAAGTTGATCCAGAAATTCATTTTTACACACCTCTGTTGATAAAAACGATGACTTCACTAGTTTCTGCCCGCGGCTTCTCACGCGTTGTTTCTATAGAAACGTGTAAATGTTAATTCAGTCCCATGGGAAATGATTTATGAAATAAAAAGGAGCATATGTTTTGTGACCAACTATGCAAAATTTCAGCCCGTTCCGTTCAGTACTTTTGGCGTGAAGAAGTAACAAACTTATTTATTTCTTTATTATATATCTATCCATCTTAACTTTCGCATTTATAATAATAGGGAAGTTTGATTCATAGACAAAATGATAGAGGATTTTATTCTTTAAATTGGAAGGAATTTCTCACACGTTCCGGATTCAACCGTTGAACCGATCATTTTGGCACAAAAACGCCTAGACATTAAGACCTCGTCATTGAAAGACTTTGGTATTTTTTTGGCATTTACGTAATTTATTTACTATTTCTCTGGTTTTTGTACTGCTGACATCGACCACAATCTTACCTACCTTATCTTACTTAGTATTTATAAACTGTAAATTTTAACAACTTTGTATAAATAAATACAAATACACTGAACTGTAAGATGGATTTCGCGTTTAATTGTAACCCTTAGTAATTTTCTTAATACCAATTATAACAAGAGTGAATAGGTGTCTTATAGACCTTCGTGATACATGGTGATACATAGGTGAGATCATGGTCAAACAAAGGTTTCTTCTCGATAAAAAAAAACCCCAGCTCCTTATTACAAGAAAACCTCAACTTAAACCAAGCAACCCGAAAGTACTTATTGTTCATTCTCCTATAGGTAATACAATATAACATAATACGTATAGAAAACCTCAGTGAAGCAATAAGATTAACATTTGTAAAGAGCTTATCTTTATTAATAACACTGGCCGGTTCCTTTTTTAGAAGTTGAGACCTGGATGATCATAGTTTTTCTATAGCTAGTTTTTGCGATGGATCTGTGCGATTAGCTTGAGATAGATTATATCAACTCGTATTGCAATGTATTTATGAAAAACTGGCTGTTGGACTTCCATTTTACGGTGTACCTGAGTAGAATTTATAGTTTTCTGTCACGAGTTCTATAAAAACCGTCGTGAAGACTAAAAATAATGGCAAGAGCCTGTTTCTGTTTCATAAGTTACCTGTTAGTTAATGAAATAACTCTTCATTAGACTTTTTTGCCTCAGAAGTACATCTTGCTCTACTTTCGAAAAAATTTAATATTTGTTGGATACTTGTAACTTAAAAACTTTTGCCTGTTTGTGCGACGGCCATCTTTATATACAAAAGAAAGTCGTGTTAGTTACACTATTTATAACTCAAGAACGGCTGAACGGATCTCGGTGAAATTTGGCAGCGAGGTAGATGGTATCCCGGGGCGGACGTAGGCTACCTTTTATTCCGGAAAAAAGCGTGCGAAGCCGCGGGCTGCAGCTAGTTAATTATAAAATCCCTATTAGTTCCTTCACACATACGAGTACGTCTACTGCAGAGCATGCTTTTCTCAATTATTTCGCCATAATCACCACGCTTGTCAGGCAGGCTAGTTCGTGAGACGAGAGTGCAGGTGTTAAAAATAAAGAGCAGGAAGCTGGTTCCCTTCCTCTCGTAGGTTAGTTCTATACTAAAAGTAAACTATAGGGATGCCCGTCGATGTGGTAAGTCGGCCCTTTGACTTTGACTTTATCTCCAAGAACGTTTCACCTTTCTACACCTTTCTCATGCTCTTGCTCTGCGCTCTACTGAAACCCATATGCTTCAAGTACCTGCCCACTCTACTTCCTTCTTCACCCATTCTTTTTCTGCCCGGGCTGTTCAACTATGGAAAGAATTACTAGTTTCGGTAAGGCGTGCAAAGTCGCTACCTATCTTTAAAACCTTGGCAAAAGAGTACTATTTGTCCTGTTGTCACTGAACGCATACCTGAGTCCCCATGCATATAATGTAGTTGTGTAATGTATAGAAATATAATGATTATGTATGTAGTATATGTCTATGTATTATTAATATTTTATTTATAATATTATAAAACCTACATAAAGCATACAGATCCCCTTGTACTGTCCAATGATCCTATCCATCCATGGTTGTCTGGTAGAGATCGCTCTTGAGCGATAAGACCGCCAATTGTCGCTTAGTTTTTATGTTGTCTTGTTATAAATAGTTCATATTAGATTTAGGTGTGCAATAAAGTATATTCTATCTATCTTTTATCTATCTATCCGTATAGTTTTTAAATTACAAATAATTCCTGTGCGAAAATTAATAACTTTTTTTTCATTTGGTGACTATTCTCAACTTTGCATTATTTCGACTTCTTGTAAAATTTGCTTGTTAATTTGCAACGCTTGTCTTTATTAAGCAACATAGCACACCCTTTTCTTTTCATTTAACACGTAGTAGGTACCTACTATTGTAATAAAATATAGCCTTGTGAAGTAGTGACGCAAATTACACAAAAAATTAATACTTTGTGCACACAATAGCTTTTCGTTCAACACAATTTTATTTAACATATATTATTGTGTAATGCTGTGTTTGCCAATAGGTACAAGGAGTCACGAAATATGTGTACTAAGCCGAAAGTTGGTGGTTCTTTTTGTTTTTTGTTCTACGATTTTTTGAATTAGTTCTGCTCAAATCTAGCACTAAGGAAAGCAAAATTAAATTATGAAAAAACTGAATTGTATATACAGAGTTTTTTCTATACTATATCTTCTATATAATATGAAGTATATATTAGTGTTTATAAAACAACCTTTTCAGTTGTTTATTAAATAAATCTTAAATATTGATCATAGAGAAGGATAATGATCATACGTTGTCAAAACGTAGGCATTCGCGTGTCGTCGCCTGAATTTTCACAACCTTCAACAAAGATACGCAAACGTAGAGTTGACGTCAAGAACCTCATTGTCTTTTTTACTTAGTGACGTTGGTATTTAAACTAGTCTTCCTTTCAAAATGACCTCTACCGAAAATAGCAACTCAGAGATACAGCGATAGTCAAAAGACTGAGTACGATTTGGTATGATTTGGTACTTTTTTAAACTAAATCGGTCGGCCGTTTAATAACGTTATAGCGTCAAGACAACTACCATTTTATAACATACCTACTAAACATTTTAAACGGGAGGTGAATCTTATACTATTGTCAAATATACCAAAAACTGCCGAGTAAATATTAAAAAAAAAATCTAAAAATATCGTATTCTAGATATATCGAAGACGAAGAGATTCACCCACTCATATAACAACACTTCCCAACGACAAAATGTCGATTCAATAACAGAATTTTGTCCCTGGCGGTCGTGTTGTAAGAACATTTTGCATACGTCGTTGACTGCAACGTCGTTACGAGTTCGTGCACAGCAAGGTCATCGTTCATCGCTGCTATCATATTAATACCGTTATCAAGGCACGAATGCAGTGTGTGATGATGAGGACCTTTTGTATGAACTTATACAAAAATAGGTGGGAATTTAACCGACTTCTTTAAATTATGTATCTACCTAATAACTAGGGGGTTTGTAGGGGTTCTGTTTGATACGCAAAGGTTGTTCTTGATAACAATTTGCGCCTTTTGTTACTTAAGTTACTACAATCAGAGATTATACCTACAAGACTTTGACCGTATATAACTCTACCATAAGTACTTACTCCAAAGTAATTTAGACCAAATTAATATTTTAAAAACTCAACAATAGTATCTGTGCTTAACCTTGATATATAAATTGAACACAACCCCGTGAAGTTATTAATGATAGTGGTGATGATGAGTGTGTGAATAACATATTCGTCAAACTTACCGCACGAGAACCAACAAGAGATCACGAAGTGTAACTTGACGATTACCTGTAACGTGAAAAATATTTGGTTAAAGTCAGTTTAACAGTCAAACATTATATTTTCCTCTATAAGGATACTAATTAGAGATATCTTGACCCTATTTGAAGCCATATCATATTTAAAAGCCATATTCAAGCTATAATCAAGCCAAACTTTATAGACGTCGTAATTTCCAATGATTATGTTCGAGCAACAAATTCCTGTTTCATACCGTGCACCTAAATACTTTTGCTGGCGAACATAAATCTTATTTTGACGTTTGTATAGGCTTAGATTTTGAATGAACTATGTGAGCAAATAAGTATCACAGAAATAAGGTATGATTGTTTTAACAACTTTGAGATGCATTCTTATACGAGTTCAATACTGCGTTTTCATAAAGGAAATGAATGTTGTTAAAAGTGGTCTGCGTTGCACTTTTCTTGACAAATATTTTGTTCCTTGGTCCGCTTTAGAAACATGTTTAGATTTATATTTATTTATTTATAGAGAATATTATTTATTATGCACTACAGATCCCTCTTACTAATAAACCTCTCTTAACTTTAGACAAAACCGCTGAATATCTCTTAAGTTTTACGATAGCTAAGGGAGGTTTGTTTTGATGTGTTGACATGTCAGTGTGAAAAAACACAGATGAGCGACAGTTTTAAGTTAACAGATTTGTATTAGTAAGGGAGCTCCTGACAAAATCAAGGCATTGGCTGATGCCACGCATATACATCTATATATTTCCATAGACATCTATTTCTATTTGTTAAGGAAAGTGGGTCCTACTTTATATGACAGTTTTCTAAGGACTAAGTATACCACGCTAGTGGCGAGATAAAATCCGCGCTCGCTTCCACTCTTGTCCAAAAGCTTACCCTATGATGAAGATTTATACGCTATATCATGTCATTACTACAAATCAGCAGAACCTACGTAAAAACCTCCGTAGAAATATGCAATTCTGCAGTATGTAAATAGAGCTCACATTAGCTTAGCTCAATTCCGGTTTATTCTGGGGCCTGTGTTTGCAACAAGTTAATTTGCAAGTTCACTTCTGTATTAGCACATTGCATGGACTTGATGCATGAGTTACGATACCAAACGGGTTTGAGATCGATTACATACTAAAAGCACCATACATTTAAAAATATTTTGTTAATGTTTTTGCACAATCGCATAGATCACTTATAAATTCTTCGAAAATAGATTTTCGGATTATGATTTCTGACCAGCTTTTAGGGTTTATAAATTAGAGTAGCGAGTTATCGAAACTGATATAAAATGCAATTTTCGTTATGTTCTATTACACTTAAATGTGTAAGTGTTGATGTTGTGACCCATCACGTATTTTTTGTATGGTTTTATGCTATAATTATTAATTTAAATTAGGTAATTATGTTACCAAAATGGCGAATTATCCTTCACACACCTCTGTTTTTCCTGCGTCATGCAATTGTATGAACAACAATGGCCGTATGCGTATAATGAAAATAGAGCAGTTTTGACGTCATAGGCTTTGACGCAAAGAACTAGTTGCAAGCCAATTAATTCTAAAAATCCGAACCTAAAATACTTAAAATACGTTTTATTACTGACTACAATTATAACAGTGAAAACCTTCGTAGTTTTCACCTTGTAATTGGTAATTTGAACATTTTCACTGGTAGAATGGTGGTAAACAGTCGAAACACAACCAAACAAAAAACAAAAAAGAAGGAGAAGCTATTTCGACATTGGCGGGCGAAAATCTCTGCTTCAGTTTAGTAGCTACACTATGTATTATGTATGATGACCTATCTTATATAAAACACAATCAAGAAAAATGTGAGCAAGTACATGATGTGCTTCACCCTTAGCGCTTAAAGTAGAACTACATAGCTCTTGGAGATAGGTATTTTACAATACGTAACCCTTTAGTTATCATTATACAGGCACCGTTCCCAAGCTTCACCTTGAGTAAGTACCTACAATAAGTAGGTACCTAAATACTTGGTAGGTACCTACTGGTAAGTAAAATAGATACTTCTTCAAAAATCTTTCATGTCTCTTTTATTATTACACCGCCAATAAATAATTTTGATACGGGACCACTAAAACCAAGAAAATTCGAAGAAAATATTCAAGAAAAAGTTCTCGAGAATTCTCGTGCTCAAATTGAAAAAACGATAGTTATCCCGCGCTAAACCGTCAAAAGTTGAGAAAATTTGGTGCGCATCTTAGCGTTTGACGAGAAATGTTACCACAGATAAGATATACATTCACTAAAATCGTTCACGTGACGAGACGTGATGACATTTGGTGCTGCATGCTAGCATTGGTCGATAAATCGAGATACCGCCATTTTTCTCGAGTTATCGAGAAGAAACACGCTTCTCGTGGCGCGCATCTTAGCCCTGCTGCTCATTGATAGTCCTTAGTATGAGTACTCAGATCTGATTTATGTTTGAGTTTTGTATGGATTCGGTGGCGAATGCAATTTATATTATGACAACGTATCTTGCGAATAGGAAACAAATTGTATCAGTCAAAAGTGTAAACTCAGATTTAGGGAAACGGACGTCAGAGTGCCACAAGGGCTGTTACTTGCACCTGTGCTCTTTCTCATATGTAAACGATCTTCCCAGTTATTTACCAGACTGGAATTTATTCATGTAAGTATGCGGGGGATAATTAATTATTCTTATAAACATTATCTACCCCCGAATACTGAAGTGACAAGTGAGAGAGAGAGAGAGAGAGAGAGAGATAATCTTTATTTGTAGCAACTACACACTACATATACTTAATGAAACTTAAAGCTACAAAATGGCGTCCGACTCAGCATATGTTGTAATAGCCGTAGGCTACCACAACGCTGGTCTTCCGTCGGAACCATGTTGCGGACGAGTCCCAAGTGAGTACGTATCTAATCGCAAAATAAAGAATATTGTATTATACTATCTAAAACCAACATCTACTGTGATTTAAGTCCATTGTGTTAATAATAACATACGTGGGAGTTCTCACGACCGCAATCAAAACATCAGCCTGATTTTTGTACTGGATGCATAATATTTATTTGAGGTTACGTTCGCGTAGGTGCTTCAATCAGTTCCGACCACATATACCTACATATTAGGGAGGTATGTATTTTGTTATGGTTACTACAACGTTCGAGACGAAGCAAGTCACTCGACTAGCTCCTGTCCGCTGTTTCTCTCAAGAGGTGTCTGAATAAAACGTAGCAATGATAATATAGTCACACTAATATTATAAATGCAGAAGTTTGGATATATGGATGGATGGGCGGATAGATGTACGTTTGTTACTTCTTCACGCCAAAACGACTGATCTGACCGGCCAAAATTTTGCATAGTTTGCCTGTAAGGGGGTCCAATGTCATTCTCGTCTTTCTCAAAATTTCTTCCGCTTTCTGGGTCCTTATATTTACAATAAAATCAATTGTACTTTATCAATTTATTCTCTTACGCAACATAAATGTAAAACGTCGGTATGCAATTGGCTTAAAACACTCAACTATGAACAAACAGAAAACCTGCTGATCCCCTTAAAATGAATACCTAATTTTTCAATTCGTTTTTCTCCATATACTTCATTTACTCTTACTTTATCTATAGTTTTGGTATGTTCTCACGCAACTTCATCTTCAGTAACCTGTTATGTAGGTAGGCTAGAATACATGCAAACTCATGTGTGTGTAGGTTTACTTTTGTGTGGGTACAACGAGGATATTATTATTTGTACGTTTCTTTTAATAAAACATGCAAAATTGGGTTCTGGATTATCTATTTATTTTCTGTTTTGTTTTTTTTTTGTTTGTATTTACTAGGTTTACTTAATTTACTGTTATTTTGATGTATTCCAAATTATTCTGCGGAGTAAGGCCCTGGTGACCCGTACCACAGGTTTAACAAACCTCTCTCGGGCACCAGTCTCTTACAAAACAAGATAACTTCATATAAAATTAAGCTTAACCCTTAACCACCTGACATACGTCTCACAGACGCAAGAAAATTAAAAACGGTAATATTTTGGCGCGCAAAACACGTATCCACTTGTACGTCCCTGTACCTTCCCGCCGCGTCCCTCAGTGCCGCGCAAGCGCTCGTCGTGGTAGGAGAGGCACGCGTTTGTCACTGGTAAGTAAAAAACCGTCGTTGTCCGTCTGTAAGACGTATGGTAGGTGGTTGCGTGACTTTTTTGAAATCGTGTTTTTTTGTGTTTTAGTTTAAAATGGCTTCTAATAATGGTGTTATTGAGCGTTGGTTAGAACAAGATCCATCTGACGACGAAAACCTACCAAATGATGAAGGCAGCGATGGCGATTTGGATATTGGCGTACAGTACGCATTGGAGGATAGCTGCGAATCGAATCCTGAAGGCGAAGGATCAAATACTGAGGAGAACCATGACATTATTTATTATTTCGTTCGTTGACACCATGACGACCGATGTGGCGCGGCGGGCGAAGGTCCGATTGCGACGCAGAAGGTTGCGGGTTCGATTCCCGCCTTGGGACAAATGTTTGTACGATCTGCAAATATTTGTTCCGGGTGTTCTGGGTATTTTCTATATATAATAAAAAATATCTATCTATGTTATGTATTGTATTAAGTTTATCAGTCATCTAGTACCCATAACACAAGCTCTGCTTACTTTGGGACTAGATGATGTTGTGTGGATTGTCCAGCATTATTTATTTATTTATTTTATTTATTATTGTATCTCAACCTCCGGTTTTACCTGCAAAGCAAGAATTTTCGTCTGAAGGACACGCAGGACACATTCATGTGTTTTGAGTGTAAAAAGCCGATTTGTACGCTCCCACAAAATGTGCATTCACTGTCGCGATAATCTGTAAGATCGATGCCCTGCAATTTTGTCGAAGATATGATTATAATAAGAAAGTTTTGATTTAATATTACTTGTTGATTACTATATTTTTATAAACGGAAACAAAGAAGTTCCTAAGTCATGTGATTATTTTTATGTCTCATTTTTTGATTAAGAAAATTTTTATGCTAGAATTAAGAGTTGTTTAAAACAAATTAAGATTTTAAAAAAACTTGTTGATTTTTTTGGGCCTTGTTTGCTTTAATGAATACTCTGATATGTATTTTAATTGATTTTACTTCAAAAACAAACCTTTCACCGTTAGATTTTACATACGAAAGTATTTTCATTCGTCCGTCTGTGAGACGTATGGTAGGTGGTTGTGTGACAAGATTAGGTGGTAGGTGGTAGAGAGTTAATCCAAAAATTGTAAACTATTATCTTTTGTAAGAGAAAATAAATATATTATTATTATTATTATAGATGTAGTAGGTCTAGACTTGGAATAACACATAGGCTACTAATAAATCCCATAAATCAGATCTCTTGGGATATTTTAACCTTGATACGTTTCCATAGAAACAACGCGTGCGAAACCGCAGGTAGAAACAAGTTATCTATGAGTGAAATAATCTTTGAATGGGTGGGACCAGTTGTTCCAGAGATTGGCCATTACAAACAAACTATCAAACATACAAACCGATTTAAAATATACCTCTTATTAGTATATATTGTATTGGTGATAGAGCAAGTCATTTATTTATTTATTTAAATACTTTATTGCACACATTTAACAAAAGTATACAAAAGGTGGGCTTAATGCCGATGGCATTTTCTACCTGCCAACCACACATGGTAGAAATAAAACAAAAAGGCGTGCTTTAATTAAACTAAGCTAGACAAACTACCTCAATTAATAATAGAACTTGCACTATAAAATAATATATATAATATCTAAATATATATATAAATATATATTATAATAGGTACTTACAATGTTTTAATGAAAAAAGGTAGCAATAAAAATCACAAAAACTTAAAAAGAAAAATCATTAATAATTTAAAGTCATTGAGAATAATTTAAATAAGACATGTTTGGTTTACAATCAACACATTTGGTTTTGTATTTAAATAAAATGGTTTCAGATGATCGTGATGATGATAGTCGGTTCCCTAAATATAGCGACATATATAATTTAAATACTAGAAATAAAAATAAACTAGCTGTGCCCACAACTAGGCTACACAAGATGAATGTGTCTTTTAAAGGGCAATGTATACGCTTCTAGAGGTACAACAAAATACCAAATACCAAGAGTTAAAAAAATTATCAATAAATACATAAAAAAAAATTGTCAAACATATCCTTTGTAAATCAGATTATCTAGATGATAAAAAAGCTTAGGACAAGTTTTGCTCCAACTATAAAACTAACAAACTAACAAGGTAAAGGTTTCTTGTTCGCTTCTTTAGTTTACCATAAAAATATTGAAGTGAAAAAAAATCAAAGTGATCACTTTATTTTCTACTTAATTTGAATTTTGTGACTTGTCCAAGAGTCCTGTAAGTCTAAAGGAAATAAAGCACTTTGAATTTGTATTTGAATTTGAAGTGGTAACGATATTGGTAAAGAAATAAAGAAGCGCGGACGAACAAGAGCCAGAGCATAGGAAGAACTTGAACAAGAAATTCCCATTCTAAATAACTTTTTCATAAAACTTTTGAACCTATCATGATTATTAATCACTTCAAATCGCATGTAACAATGCTGAAATATTGGAAAAATCAAATAATAATGATAAATATGCCTAACGTGGTGATTTTAGTCTTTGCATAACCTTTGAACCGACTGTAAAGTGTAGGTACTTAAGTTCTAATAGCAAATAAGACAGGTACAAATATAAATAGCCCTTAAAAAGGTCCGAGTAATAATTTCTTAATCTAGATCAAAGCATAAAGTTATGACCCAGTCTTTAAGATATTATCTCTGCTATCAACACATTCTTGTGTGTCATTATAGCACCTGTATGTAGCAAAAACATGTTGATATTTCTTTGGCAAATAGAACGAGCCCCGTTCTTTGCCTGTACTAAGGGTTAACGTGCTTGCTTACTCCTGTGGCTCGACAAGCCACCCAAAGTAGATCTTGGCTTCCGAAACAAGAACTTCTCCAGGCATACCAAATACAGGGTTATTGGGTTATTATACTTATTAATCACTGACACTGCGTATACTGGAGGTTCTGCCCATCATCATGAATACGTTCGTGAAGAACCCAAGTCTTTATTCTTATTTTTTTGTGTAAATCACCTCTGACACGAAATGAAAAAACACATTTGTCCGAAACCCTTTGTTACTAAAGACCGATCTTCCACTCCCATAACTACTTTTAATTCAGGACAGAGACGTTTTTAAGTTTAGTTAAAACAAATCCTCTTTAAAGAACGATTATTTAATGGATTACCTACCTACTACCAATACCGAGTTTAAGAATAAAAATCTGGCACAAAAAAATGTTTGTGTTGATGGGCAGAACCTGCAGTTCACATAATAGTGTCAGTGAATTCGGTGTTTTTTTTTTCTACAATCATTGGGACTATTTCTGCTAAAGTAATTTTATGACATAATGCAATGGTAATTATAAAAAATGTATTATGAATTGTTTTGTTTAAAATCGATAGCGAAAACACTGTGAGAACTTATGGTAGAGATTCTGTATGCTTATATGTAGTCTGGTGGTACTGTTTGCAAATCGTTATGGGAATGTTATCTACATATTCTTTGGCGTCCTCTTGTGATATACCTATATTGCTACTTCGCAGAGAAAACACATCACACTTTGGTGAATGGATGCTTTGTAATTTTCTTATTGTTCATAACTGATGGTGGAAAAATCTTTCTCCTTCTTGTATTTTGCTTCATCCAACAAATCATCCTTTGAAGCATAACAAGAAGGTCACCTATGTCTAAATTATTGAAAAAATTTTTAGTGTCAACGTATTTTTATGTGTAGTGTTCTTTGTCTATAGTACGTATCGTAGGTAAGTTTTCTTTTTATTATTCTTATTACTTTACAGACATGTCCATTGTCCATATCAATCATGACGTCGTCTTCTTTTAAAAATGGCTTCAAATCTCTGAGTTCTAAAATATCCTGGAGATTGAGAATATCCATTACAACCGACTAGGTCTCACAATAATCGGCAATTGTCATTAGCGACTCCGTAATTGGTGTCTTATTGTTTCGGAGACACGTGACGTCAACCGTGGTATGTGACCACTGCGACATGACTGTCCGGCCAATTTCAACTTTCCATTTTGTTCGTATCCTCTATGTAGGTAATCGGAAAGTCTAATCGGTATGACTAACGTCACCCGTCGTCGTCGTAAGTAATTTGTGGTTAGAATAGAATAGAATAGAATATTTATTTATATAGAATGAGTTTATCAATGTTGCACCATAAGATGCCATGTTAAGAGAGGTTTTACCTACAGCGGAATTGTAAACGGTAATTTTTTAAGAAAAGTGTTCTAGATTTATGGTCGCATGGTTTATGTCAGTGTTCCATTGAAATATATAAGCATTTTTAGCTTTTGTTAACTTTCAACGCTAGGTATGGGTGTCAAACGCGTCGTTTGCGTCGGCAACCAAAACTTGGAGATCTCGTATAAAACATGCATTCATTGTACTTTGTTATTCAAGCTATTAACTTCTGTGTACATTTTACCAAACCTAGCATTATTTCATCTACAACTAATAACTGGCTTATGCCAAGGGCTTTGCATGCGTTTTTTCCTAATAAATTCATAATTCATAATAATTCATTTATTGTTTGTGAATCAGGTAATTTTACAGTCGGTACATAAGACTTATTTTAGATCGCTGAATTCTGCCGCTTAGGCGTACAAACATTTCATTATACATGTGAAAACTGACTAACAATCAGAACGTTTTTATTTGACTTAAAAGCATGCAATTTTATAATTTATTTCCAATATTATCACTTCTAATCAATGCCAAATTATGAAATTTAATTTAAAATAAAATAGTTAATTAATTAATGTCAGCTGGAGATGAACATGGATTAATCATAATCTAGTAATAATCTAGGACTAGAACAACAACAGCCCGATACTTTGAGTAGCTTTGTCATGAAGAAGTAACGTGACGTGTGTTACTTCTCAATCATTTAGAGCAAACTAGAAACTTCTGTCTGTGATTGGATCGGGTAGGTTAAATCACAATTTTAAAGTGTTGATGTTTTAGTAATGGAGCGTTTAAGTAACCATCAAGATATAATATCTAGTCTGACTCCAAACAATTTGTGAGCGTAATAACAGTGGTCAATTTTAATATCCAAACTTTCACATTTACAATATTAGTGTGACTCTACGGAACACGAGATCCATCATACCTAATAAATGAGATCTATAGAAATGAGTGTCGGACCACCTCGGAGTTGCCAGCTTCCTTACGTGACTTACCGCTTGATTTGGCTGGCTTTATCAAAGGGCAGTTAGTTTTATGTGCGCACCATTGTTATTTATACTAATATCCTAGGTAGAGGGGTCTGCGTCCTGTCTTATCTGGCTGTGTAGATTGTGTCGGCAGCATTTCTGATAGAACATACAAGGTCAACCTTCTTCTTCGTTCAGCTAACCACTGATTTTATAATAATTGTACACTTGTCTTGTGAGCAGTGCAGTGCAAGTTGTCAGGTGAGAGTAGTCTAGTCATATTATGTCGTGCCTTCTGTATATATGGAGGTAGTTATTCTGCGTGATTTTTCTTTATCATTTTGCTGTAACATGTAAAATAATAATCTCGCCCAGGCTCTATTTATTAGAGAAAAAACGGTAACTTTTTGGAAATTCTGTAATTCTAATTGTTTTTCTATTGTATTTATCCCAAATATTTTCTAAAGCTTTTTTTTAAACATCAGTTTTCATGACACGATTTTTTGCAAAAATCCTTGGTATCGCAATCATAATCTGAAAGATACAGGCTAAAATAGCTTTGCAACCGAGTGACATTTATTTCACCCACAAACACGATTTCATTGATTTGACATTTATTTAACGAACATGTTCGAAATGCTTTAAATATTTTTTGTAATTTACGTAAGTATAAATTTTAAACAATGTTCATATTTTATCTTTTTTATTTTTAACTCCTGATCATAATAACTGGCATAAATATTCATTAAAAGGGTCAAATATTAATAATACGAGGTAAAATGCAAGTAAATATAAACCTAACCTAATGTTTAGATAGATTGATGTTGGTTACTTCTTCACGTCAAAACTACTGATCGGGCTTAGCATAGGTGTAGTTCTATGGAAACATAGACTACGTTTTATCCCATAAATTAGTTCCCATAGGATATAAATAACTTTTAAACATTTCCATAGAAACAACACGTGCGAAGCCGCGGGCAGAAACTAATATAAAAATAAGAAGTTGTTTAACCGCCACTAACTTCTACACAAAGTACTATTTAAAACAATACGAGTACCAACATTAGTCCAATTTAATTTGAATTCAATTACAATATGGAATAAAATCGCATTAAGTATACCAGTACAGTTATCGTCATCCTAAGCCCTTAAATGGTTTCCAGTAGAAAGGTAGTAATTTTCGAGTGGTGACTCGTGTTGCTATTCTGTTAGCGTTACTGTTGCGATGGCTGTCAATGGCCAGAAATTACACTTACAAATGAAGAAAAGCATTTTTGAATAAGAGCGCCGATTTTGTTTCTTTAAACATTTCTTGTTATTTTGGAGGACTGTAGGTCCTGTAGGCGTTTTACACTTAACAATTAAAAATTTTAACGATTTTAGTGTCTTCGCATGAAGGAGCGAAAATAATGCTTGATTGCCGAAGAGAAATTAAGAAAGTTTTACTGAATTGCTTATCAAAAATTATTTTAATGTTACTAGGTAACCCAAAAATTTACGACTTCGACGGGACTTAAAAACGCAACCATCCACTAAGTTTCAATTAGTATTGAACTTACAAACAAATGATAAAAACTAATTAGAACTAGTATTTACAATAGAAACAATTAAGTTAACTGCAGACTGTTGCAAACAATCTACAGGTAGCTTAACTGATGCTTATCAATACCAGTCGGAAGCGTCCCCAAGACGCTGGCTACATTGCCCCGCTGTATGGCAATACTGATGCGCTACGCCAGATACCCACCAGCTCTCGGGTCGCGTCGACTAGACGCTCAGATAACTTTTTAAAAACCCGGGGAGCCACGGTACCCCACGGACCTAGGGTCTCGACCCCAAAGGGAGCAAATGTGTAGGCTCTGTCGAGACCTGCATATTTGCGTCTCTTGAGATCCTCGGCCAAATCAGCCGCCGCACCAGCCCTCACGGATGTCCTCGGAAGATGGGAAGGACGCAAGTATGTTGACGCATGTAGCGTTCCACACAATGGACATCCCCAACTCCCATGGGACTAGTGTCATGCCGCCGGGCCTCTTACCACCGTTACGCAACAGACCATTCGGTTCGAGAATAGCTGGTACGTTAGCGGTGTCAAAGGCCCGCCGTATCATGTCGTTAAGGCTGGCATGACGAGATATCTGACCGGCGGCGGCGGCCCTAGTACTCGATACTCCGTGATGACCAAGCTGTTCGATAGTAGTACCGCACTGGCATTGATGAGGCGCGCAACACCTTGCACCCAACCGAAAATATTTTGCTACACTTGAAATGTTGCGTATACCTAAGCCTCCCAATTTGACAGGCAGGGAGGCTTGCGACCATGCCTTGTCATCTAAATCGACATTCAAAACCGATTATAGAGTATTATTTATAATGTTGTCTAAGCCTTCCAAGAGCTCGCTGTGTTTCCACAGTTGACTACATCTCAAATTATTGTAATAGCCCTATTCATTGAATAATTTTGAATTTTCACATCTACCAAGGGCTGAAAAGACTCATCAACAATTGGTGAACCAAGGACGCGAAGTGAACATTTATCTACAACTGTAATGTTGGGAGCCAAACTATTGAATTTTCCAATGATATTGATTTTGTCTACACAAGAGTCCGAAATAAAAAGATCGCACTTTGAAAAACTTCATTCCAAATCTATTTTTCGAAACTCATCTGTGATGATTTTTAGATCATCAAAAACTGTGTTTACCTCTCCACCTAATGTTCCGTCATCCAAATACCAAACATTGAGCTTGGATCGGAGACGTTGAATTATCGGTTGGATGGCAAGGCAAGGTTTTTATATAAAACAATATAAAAAAATCTATAACCTAACAACAAAATTATTAATACTATAGTAAATGCTAATTGTTAACATAAATAAATTAAAATAAATAAATAGTTCTGCATGATTCATACACACCATTATGGTGTGTAGGGTTTTTGATCAAAAATATACCTGCCTACTAGTAAGTTGTTCTCAGCAGGCTCCCTTTATCTTACCTACAATCTCATCGATCGAAAAACATAATATTAAACTTAATGAGTAAACTTTAAAAATCGGATATTGCATATTTTCTATAATTTATTTATGAGCGGTTACGACACCTTGACATGATCTTTTGGTACCAACATTACTTACCATTTTACGTCTCGATACCAATTATAGATTTTTTTCCCAGAAGTTTTGTATTAAATATTCTTCTATATACTTCAACCTATATTTTATTTTGTAATTTTACAATACGCAAACATAACTGTCGACGACTTTTGTGGAGCAGCGAACAAAGGTGACTGTGACGCTGGAGGTTGCGGGATCCAATATTTGTACGATCTGCAGATATTTTTCCCGGGTATTTTGGATGTTTTCTATGTATTATAACATTAATAACAAATATACATTTATGTGGTACCCATAACATCCCTGCCAGTATACTTTGGGGCTAGATGATGTTGTGTGGATTGTCCAGCATTATTTATTTATAGGTTTTCCATGCGGAGGATTTTTATCTACCAACTTATTCATATTCAGCATATTCAATAACCACCTAGCTTTCTGATCGTTCCAATCTACTGTTCTCGTTTTAAAAGCCTGCAAGTACTTATAGTGTGGGTACAGGCTATTAAACAACAGTCTACTTTCATTTTATCTGCTTAAAGTAGGCTAAGCAAGCACACCGATACATTAAGTACTTTAAGGCTACTTTTGCACTCGATGTCTTGAGAGACAAGGAGGCGTTTAAGAACGTATCGAGCGATTTTTTTGCAATTTCTTTTCATTTTGTGGAGTCATGTTTAATTGTCAGCAGTATCAACTTCTTGATAAATGCCACTCAAAGACAAAGTCAAAAACTCTTTATTTCCATAAATACAATAAAGGTACACTTAGAAAAGGTCAAATTCTTAATAATTAAACACTGACACGGAAATAAAGTGATATTTTTGATTTCAGTCGCTTCGATATGTAAAGAAGCGACGAAGGAACCTTTAGCCTGTTAGTTGTTATTTTTCGAGTTGGAGCAAATCCCGTCCCAAGCTTTTTTATCCTCTAGATAATCTGATATTTTATAGTAGGCCTTTTTACACAAGAAGGTTTTGACAATTTGTTTGAATCACTATATATATAATTTGGTTTTAATAACCGTGTTAATAAAATAAATAAATAAATATATCCTACTGAATTACCTAACTTTCGTATCATTTTCGACTCTGCCAGGACGTCCCTCGTTTTCGTCGGTCATTCACGTTTGTGCTCACTTTACTTCGATAGAGCGTTTAGCTTCAGTCGGTGACGCATCAGAGGGATTACGGGGAAGACTTTGCCCAACAATGGATGTTTTGCTAATTGTAATAGACTTTATTTAGTTGTTACAGAGTGCCTGGGAGAAATTTCGTTTATATAATGTTTATATTTTAGATTTAGATATAAGATTTTTTATTTATGTTCTCAAGTACAATAAAGTTTTCATTAATTTATTTTACTTGTAGAGTCCAAGATTGTACATGGGTAATACAGTTAAGTAATTTAATATGCGATTTAATTCTAATAAAGATTTGAGCGGCATAGAGCCTTAGTCTCTTGACCAGTACGAAGTAGTGATCAAGAGACCAAGGTTTGACGCGGCGCTACGACGACGTGTACTCAAGCCATGTTTAATATGCCAATTATCTGAGATAACAGGTGTTATAATTATTCACAGCCAGATCCGGCACTCCCAGTAAGGCCTTAATAATTAGGTAGCGATATCGTTTAATAAGGCCACAATTAGAACTTTAAAAGCGTGTTGGACGTAAGGATTTGGCTAAAGGGAAACTAACAAGATTCTTTATGCTGCTTTTGAAACAAAATGATTGAAATAAAATATCAATAAACTCAGTTGAGAGATAGTAAATGGAGTAAACTGAAATAATACAGATATTCGAGTGGAGATTTGACCCACGAAGTAGAATAGATTCGAATCACAAAATGCCAAAGCCAGCATATATTCATATTTTAAAAAAATATGAAAGGTGAAAACGTCATAGCTTATAATCTTCGTTTGTCTATTTATGTTGTGAGTAAAGATATTTCAAAGTAGATAGTCAAGTAAAGTTTTTATATACAGGCTTCTTTTGTGAAATGACATTAATAAATAAAGTTCAAACGGAGATCAGGAATGACCTATCAATTCCCCAACAACAAACTACGAATAGACCCCAAAAAGGTTCATACATTTTGAATGTTTAAATGAAACTTAAAAGCATTTTAAGTATGAAAAGGGTATGCGGGTCGTTGACCGCAATTTTATTATAACCAAATCCGTACAAAAGACTCTTTCTCTGACGTCAATTCATTTCCTCCCGACATCGAGATTCCTCGACATTTCTAATAATAATAAATCATTTCCGAAACTGTCCGACATTTTATTCGACTTCAAAACAAAGTTTTTAGCGTTCTCATGTGAAGTTGGGAATTAAATTGTCGAGCGCAGTTAGCTCAGTTAGTGTTCATGACGTGGTGGTGCAAAGAACTGAACAAACCACAATAACAGAGAAGAGCAAAGTAATTTTTGAGTGTGTTCAGAGCGGAGATATAGACTTAGGCCCGTATTGTAAAAGCTTGCTCAGTCATCGATCTATGCTTGAGTAACGATTTTTCTATGGCGTTACTTAAGCATAGATCTAAGACTGGGCATAGTTTCATAATACAGGCCTTAGAGCAAGTACACATTAGGCGTATCGAAGCGTGCGCTTTGGTAACGCGCGCGTTAAAAACCATCATCCGTACACATTCAAACGAATGCTTGAATACTGAGAAAAGCGTGTCTGATTGAATGTGTACGGATATATCAGAACAGATGGTTTTTAAAACGCGCGTTACCAAAAGCGTGCTTCAAAACACCTAATGTGTACATAGTCATAAGGGTCTGACATCCTTTCATAATTTTATTTGTTTTTATGTAATTTTGTACATTATTCTTAGTATAATTTGACAATGCCCTTGTACAGCAGCATACTTCGACATACCTTTTAAGTTATTTATTATTAATTTTAGTTTGACCAATTTTATTTTATTTACTTTGTGGAAGAGTCCTTAACTGTCTGTTTTTTATTTTCTATGAACAACCCTTATGGTGTTTCCTTTGTGAAAAATTTATGCGAGATTGTTACAATATAAATTATTTAAAAAGTGTAACGACATCAAGTGTAACATGTGTACCCACGGTGGAATAAATAAATACAAATAAATAAAAATATGGAACCACACTTTGCAAAAACATGTCTAATAATTAAATACAGGTTGTATTTAATTATTCGACCGGCAGGTACGCTATCAAACTTAGGAGCAGGTAGACTCTTTAGAAGTGTCTGATTTTTAAAGGAATTTTGATATCATAAGCGATTATTTTAAGCCAAATGTAACTTGGGCCGAGTGAAAATGTCTAGCTGTACTGCTATCATTTATTATTAATTATTCATGTATTTAAAAAAAAACTATTGATACTCCGGTGTCGTTCCCTCTCATCCTTTCGACCGATAGGTAGTTTTGTTGAGACGTTACATCGATACCCACAGAATCAAAATTCCTTGTCCTAGTTCAACTTTGTCAGATAAAAAGGCCAAGTGCACTGTCTCATCCCTATCATACCGTCTGGTAAATTTCCTTTTAATTATCTCAAGTCCTACTTAAAACTATTTTTATTGTAAGCAAATAAAGTCCATTTTGTCGTACGTCACTAATTCCTGTAGTTGGACATGATATGAAGCCGAGGTGAAGGGTTATCTTCTTGGCTGGATACCAGACAGCTGTTGCATAATGTTGGACTTTGTTCAATATAAGAAATTAAATAATATCCTAAAAAAAATTACTTCGACGGGACTTGAACCCGCAACCCTCCCTCAGTGTGAAGGCTTACTCACTACTGTATATTAGTCCAACAGTGCACTAATTAATATACAGGGTGTTTTTTTGAGACGGGCGGTGATGACCAAGGCCGAAACCAGAGTAAGAGAAAAGTCGTGAAAGGAGTCATGCCCTCGATTTATAAGAAAACAATAACTGCAAATATAGCTCTAATGATGATGATGATTATATTAAAGTTTGTCAAATTAACCGTTGCACGTCAAATAATGACCTATCGATATCGAAGTCTGTTATCTTTCATTTACGTCATAGACGGTCCCATTTATAAAAGTGATAATAGGTTATTAAATACCATATTTTAATCCCAGCATTAAAATATGGTATTTAAAAACCTATTACCAAAACGACTAATGGATGTACCTACCTACCTAATTAATTAATTTTTTGCAGGTGTTTTGGCTTACCTATTGCAAAATATTTCACGTATTTAAATGTATGACGTCCTAAAGGCCAAATTTTGTCCAAAACAACGAAAAAAGCGACTACAAAAAATAGTCTAATGATTTTTTTATTCAGTTGTTGGATCACTTTTGATCAGTAAAAAAAAACACAATAAAAAAAAAAACATTAATACCTTTATGGGACGCGACACGACATAGTAAAGTTTAGATACGGTTTATTTAATCGCTTACGTAATAAACATGTGTTGATCTTTAAAAATGTGGAAATGGGTCAAAGAACTGCAAACATGCTGGTAGCATAACGACCTGTGGGTATGGAATAAAAGGTAGGGCAATATTCTGGTGACTACGGCATTGCTTGTCATCGCAAACTATGCACGGCATAGAGTTAATATACTACTAACTAGTATATTTAATATAGTAGTATAGTTAATAAAGTACAAGTCTTGTACTTTATTAACTCTACGCACGGTCTATGCAGGGTCTATGCCATTATGATTTTACCAAGAAAAGCGCCTTCTTTTCAATCAGGTTGAACTACTTTTGAACTATGTTTTTATTGTTTAAGCCCGGTTTCCACCGCGACCGCAGCGGACCCATTCAGGCCTCCGTTAAAATAGCAAGAGTAAAATGCATACATGTGTTTGGTTGTACGCCCCGCCTGATAAAATTCTTCGCTGATTACCTTAAAGATCGAAGGCAATATGTGCAGCTGAGTATGTATCAGTCGGATGAGTTCTACACAAGATCTGGGGTAAGCCAGGGAAGTACACTTGGCCCAACTCTTTTCTTAGCCATGATAAACGACTTGCCCCAGGTACTTAACGCATGTGACTGTCTTATGTTTGCTGATGATCTAAAGATCTATCTCTCGATTGGTCAGGCCTCTGAGTGTATGGCGATGCAGAAGGATATAGATTCGGTCGTAAGGTGGAGTCAATCAAACAGGCTGGCTTTCAATGTCTCTAAGTGCAAGCTCGTCACCTTTTCTAGACTGCAGCAACCTTTAGCACCGCCGTATACGTTAGACGGTGGGGTCTTGGATAGAGTTGATGAGATTCGTGATCTAGGGCTCGTTATGGACTCACATCTTGACTTTCGCAAGCACGTGATTTCCTTGTGCAAGAATGCGAGTAAAATCTTGGGATTCATCATGAGAACCGCTGCGCAATTTTTAGATCCTAGGGTGCCCATCATGTTATATAATGCTTTTGTCCGCAGTAAGCTAGAGTATAACGCCATAGTGTGGGACCCGCGTGAAGCAAAATATACATTGATGCTGGAAAGAATACAGCGTAAATATTGTAGGTACGTGTATAAAAGGCAGCATGGATACTATCTATATCTCTATCCATCTCTATTTGTATCTGGAATGGTAGGGGTGGATACGTTGGAGCTAAGACGTAAGCTACAGCTGGGAATCCATTACTATCTTATATTACACAATAAAGTAAATAATCCGGGTGTGTTGAGTAGAATCAATATCTTTGTACCAAATAACTACGTGCGCGCGGGTACCCGTCGGCGGCATCGCTTGTTCGGTGGCTTCGCCCTCCGAACCAAGCACGGAAACAACGCACCAACGGTTCGGGCACTTCATCTACTGAACGAGTTCGTGCACGAGTTCCAGCATGTCGACATATTCCACGACAAGCTAAGTGGGATAGTTAAAAGTCTTTTAGTATATTTAAGTTATAACCTAGATTTATAGTCATTAGCATAAGATAGTGAGTGCTTTGGTTCTTAAGCTGTAAACTTCTATCTTCTTCAATAAATAAAATAAAATAAAAAAATAAAATGTAGTATATCCAGCTAATAGTCGAACGAAAAGGACTGTGCGAGCAGAAAGTGTTGAAATGAACTCGCTCAGTTCAGTTGCAGTAGAAATCAACAGACTCAAACCTATTTCATTATATTTTTAAGGAATCCGTCCCACTCGTGTGAATTCGATACAGAAGAAACCGTGTAACATGTTCTTTTGGTCGCAATTGGTCCAATATTGAAAACGAACTGTACGTACAAATCACATGCACCAATTTACATGAAATAATTAATGATAAGTTTCTACGCCCTAAGTTTCTAAATTATTGTATTAAGATCGCACGAAGGTAATTTTAAAAAATAGATAGATAAAATATGATTTATAGCATATACATATTAAAATATATAATATAGCATACATAATATGTGAAGCTGTTAGAAAATAATAAGTAGATATAAACAATAGACATAAGATAAATAGAAATACGTTTATATAAAATAAAGTTGTATAAAGTCTCTGATTATGTTAGAGGACCAAGAATATTGATAATATTAGATAAATACACTGCTACGAAGTCGCGTAGCATAGATCTTTGATAAGCGAATCTCACGCTAAGAATGCACGCGAATCTACTTTTTCATTAATATTCTGTAGACGATTAATCAAATCCTAGACAATTTTTTGTCTACAACTTATGAGTAGCAGGAGTTGGCGTAGGTAGAGTCTATACTCTATAGTTTTATTTTATTTTATTTTTATTTTTAATGTTTAACAAAATCAACAGCCCTTATATCTAAACAGTTCTATAGTCTACAAAATTCAATGGCGAATGCGACCAAGTTCAAGTACATGGCCGCCTTCGTCAGTGACGTAGACAATCGCCCTAAAGAGGTCATCGGTAAAAGGTTCATACACGTAGGCAAGTACGGTAACGGTAAAGACACAGAATCGGTAACAGTCGGTATGCAGTGAAAGCACCGATTGATTTTTCTTAATTGTCACCAAAAGAAAAGCTTTTCCTGCTTTGAGTTTTTTTTTTGCTTCAAAAGTAAGCAGCAAGTAGAGTTAATCCGTGTCCTTACATTGTTGTTGGATTCATTTCATTTTATTCATAAGACACGTAGAGTTTTACTACAGTTTACTTTTAAAGCTCTTGTTTTACAAACATACACTTAATATTTGTGTGTGTGTGTTTCAACACATGCGTTGAAACAAAATCTTTATTCATTTTATTTATATCGAAAACACAGCTTTATGGCTTTTACGCCATGGCATCAAATACATCAGTCGAAACTAAATTATTAAATGCGTAATTTAACACTCGTCTCGGTCTTCGTTCGTTTTTCCACATGCGACACATAAATGGTTACGAATTATTGTGTAAGTTAATTTGTACTGATACATTCTTTACTAATTAACTTACATAATAACTAAACTAAACTGTCTGTTCTCTATAAAAATAATAGAATAAAATTTATTGAAAAAGTAAAACGATTCTACAATATGTCCCATAAAATTTTCTAAGCGTAATGACGATATATTTGAACTGAGCTCGTGATAAAGACATAAGTTGTGTCTGTCCACCTCATAAATACACTTTTGCTCTCGATCTTTGGCCAGGACCTAGTTTTAGCCAGGTACAAGAAAGAAAGTCTTCGAAGTTTACTACGAGATCTTTTTGAGACGTTTTACTTTATGCTGAATGAAAAATACCAGGGGCCCTTATTCTGCTAAATTAGTCGCTTCATTATGACAACGGTATCATCACAGAATGACACAATTTGACATTCTACTTTCGACGAAAAAAACTACAGATGGAGGGACGCACGTCAAAAATGTCAAGGTTGAAACCAATCATTCAATTTCAAATAGCACCCAAACGCATTATTTAGTGTTTCTTTCATCTAAGAATTTTAAGTGACGATTCTGCGACGATACCATAATCATAGTTAAGCGATTCCTTTGCAGAATTGGGACCCTGTTTCTTAAATGTCTGCTGCGTAGTTAAAGCTTAACCTATCGGTCCGTAAGGTAGAAAACATTTATAAACGTCGATATTTAAAAGGATGATCAAAATGGCGGACTATAACACACCAAAGTTAAAACTGAAACCAACACAAAAGTACGTAATTACACCACACGCGCGTTACGCGTTAAACCACAGTAGGTAATAATAAATTCAAAAAATAAAGAGAACCCAGTGCTTAGACAAACCTAACATAGGTTTTAAGGCATTGCTAACCAATTTTTGTAACGAATCTTTATTTAATAAATGATCTATCTATCTATCTAGTAATTCTGCATGCGATGCGACATCGCAACGCCAAACTCGTATCGCCGGGCTTGACGTCGTTATTAACTTATTAAGATATTCCGGTCTTTAATTAAATAAAAAAGCTAGCAACACGTTACACAAATTTCTGGGTCTTTACATAAAAACCATTTACCATCAAAACGTTTTTAGCTGTTTTATAATAGGATTTTATTGATGATTTAATTGAGAATAGGTATTCTCACCTTGAACTTCAGATTGAGGCGTCATGGCAAATTCATTTGGGTCACATTAATGTACATAATATATACATATGTATTTAAAATTTATACATGTATTTATTAAAACAAATCCTTAATCATTATGTTTGATAAGATGTTATTCCATCTAACGCTTTTTAATTTATTCTAATGTATAAAATCAATTATACACTTAGTATATTACTTAAACAGTTTTTTTTAACTTGTTTATGCAACTTATTATTTAAAGAACTGTGTTGATCTTTTCAGAATAACATGGGACAATAAATATTTGTGATTCTAAAATACAGGTCAATGTCGTGACCAAGATGTTTATAATATGCTGTTACATTTTGTGATAAATTTTGCATATTACATAAATCAAAATGGTTTTATTTTAATGCTGGCGTAGGAGACAGCGGCTGGGCAGTGAATGTGCATGGGCGTCGTAGGCAATCAAAGTGTTAATAGATTGAACTTTGTGTTTCAATGATAAAGTATGTATATCTATGAGTGTCAACTAGGTATGTTTCAACACGGTACACTATTGCATTAGGTCCCCTGTGAAAATAGTGTACATTTTATAAATAAATAACCCCACAACCTTTAAAGTCTGATCTGTCAAGGCTATCTTTGTTTTCCATTTCAAATTACAATACAAAAATTATCATCTAAATGGCCTGAATTAATTTCTAATTAAAGTTTATACACAGTTATATTGAACAACATTAAACAAACAAAAGAATTGTAGGAATGCAGATCGCTATCTAAGAAAAATTGATTTATATCTATGATCAAACTCTTTACAAGGTTATTAATTCACAGACAATGCGTGATAGAGCATCTGCCTATACGAACACGTGGGTAAAGACGCCAGGTCTTAATTCTTAATTATTGTTGTAAATTACCTCTGATACAAAATTAATAAACACGTTAGTCCGGATCCAAATGAATAACTAAGGACCGATTTCTCACTCCCACACCCACGCTAAATTCAGGACACAGCTGTTTTTAAGTTTAGTTTTAAATGAAGTGTCTGTAAAGAACGATTATTGAATGGAGGGAGGTATCTGCTACTAATACCATGTTTAAGAATAAAGACCTGTCGTCTTCACAAACGGTTTCGTGATGATCGGCAGAACCTGCAGTTTACGCAGTGTCAGTGATTTACCAATAACCCTGTAGGGGCTCGTCGAAGGTGTAAGACTTCGACTGGGGCTGGTCGGGAAGGATGTCAGTAGAAACACTTTTTCAGAACACTAAGTCGGTTTATTCAACCGTGTGCGCACAACTACGTACTAAATATAAAAATCACTGACAGCACTTTACAATTCACTTTCGTAATTTTCCTTAAGACTCGTTCACTGTTCGATCGCTTAGAACTGACTAAATTAATGGCCGATAAGCTCAGCTTTTATACCTATGTCGGTCATTGAAAACTTACAACAAAATTCTCCTAACATCGATTCGTTCGAGAAATTAAGCTATAGGTATATAAGTAGGTAGGTACATGTGAGCCGGTCGCTAAGAACTATTGCATAACACGTGAAATTCAAAAAAATCAAAATTCAAAGTGCTTTATTTCCTTTAGACCTTACAGGACTCTTGGACACGTCCCAAAATTCAAATTACATAATAAGTAAAACTAGAAAATAAAGTGATCACTTTGACTTTTGCTCACTTCAATATTTTTAAGGTAAAGCAAAGAAGCGAACAAGAGACCTTTGCCTTGTTAGGTAGTTAGTTTTCGAGTTGGAGCAAAGCTTTTTTATCCCCTAGATAATCTGATATTTTGTAGTAAGCCTTTTTACAAAGGAAATGTTTGACAATTTGATTGAATTTATTTATTGATAATTTTTTCAACTCTTTTGGTATTTTGTTGTAGAACATAATTTGAACATACATTGCCCTTTTTATGATACATGGCGTATAAACACTATTATCTATTCTGTCGCTATATCCTACATAATTTGATCCTTATCTAATCCGCATAAAGTCGTCGTCGCTAACATTCTCCCCCTCAGTGCGCGTTCCAACAAGCACTCTATCCTTGGAAGCGACGTCACAATACTTCCTCGTCGATGGGATGAGTAGTATCTTTCATCGACAAGCCGTTCTGTTCGTCGAAGAGCTCTATAGTATCTTCCTGAGGCTAAGTGCTCCGTTTAAATGCACATCCAGTTTTCTATGTCAGATTCTCCTTCTGCCTGCTCTTTGTAGTTCGAAGCAGACAAATCCATCTTCTTCGTCTACTTTTTGTTATGTTCGGAGTCTTTGCCATAATTATTTTCTTTCTCGTTTTTTTTGTTATATTTCTTTTTCCTCGTGCCTTAAAGGTTTCGTCATTAACTGGCGGTTCTTCATTCTCTGTCTTTGCTGCTGTTGTCTGCGCCTCGACGTTTACTAGAGAAGTTTCCAATGGAGTTTCCTCGACTTTTGTTTCCATGGGGTATTCCTGCCGGACTCTGGTTACCAGAAGTCCAGTGCTGGATCTATATTCCAGTTTCTTCTTAATTTTAGTCAGCTTAGCGTCGGGGTTGGTGATAGGGCATCGCTGCTGGATCTCAACCGAGCGCGAGTCTTTCGATGTTTCATCATTTTATATTACGGCAGTAATTTACGAAGTTCACAGCTGCGGTCACTTCTGGATGAACACCATGCAGCGTCCATCCTAAGCTCGTGAATGATGCAACTGGCTCGTTACGTATTCTTTACTGCACTTTCCTCGTCTCGATAAGATTCCAATTATCTTGTCCAATAAGCAGCATTGGCCTTTTCTTGTCGTATAGCAGTTCATTATTCAAATTTTTCAAATGGCTACATTCATCAATAACTTTCTCGTCGATGCCTTGAGATGTCAGCCTCAGATTTTCTATTGTGCGCACTCCTCTCAGCATGCGCTTTTCTTTTCTGAAGGCTCCTTTAATTTTTCGATCCATTTTCTTGGAGTCCTTAAATTTAACATTCTTCCCACCAACTGTTTCAAATTTCAACGGTTCTGCTGTTCCAGTGACTCCAATGTGACGTGCAATATCTTTATCAATCAAAGACACTGTAGAACCTTCATCCAGCAGTGCTTAAACTTGAGCGGTCCCCTTCGGTCCGTAGACATCTACAGGAATCATCTTCAGGTAGACCCACTCACTGTCAGCTGTTGCGTAAACGGCTGTCACCATGTCCTTTTTCTCCTGATCGATGGGTTCTTCCTGCTGCGATGCCGGTGCCGAAGCATGATAAGCTTGCTCCAAGTGCAGCAGGGTATGAAGAGATCGCTCACCCATCTTTCGTTTGCAAATGCTTCTTTGAACTCTCCGCATTCAGTAAGCCAGTGATTTTCTTCACATAGAATGCAGAACATTCTGGGTTTCTTCTTCGTCATTCGTCGCTGTATTCACTTGATGACGTGTGTGTCTCTTTTTGATGATTTCTGGTGGTGCTAATAAGGCACACAAAGAGGCTTCATGGTTCAAGAAATTCATGACCTTTACCAATGCTTGTTCTTCACCACTGCTGCGTGATTTAAAGTCCAACCGTCGTATACGGTACAACAACGTTAATTTTTAAATAATCTTCATGCACGTTTCTGGTGAATGCAGATACTCCGGTTTGTTCAGGGCGCTGATCGTCGCAACTGCGTTACTTATGCGGCTTGCAAAAACACACATTTCCCTGGGTGTCTCACTAACTCTCTTCTCAATTTCAGCGAGTGCGATTTGCTTTGGCCTTCCAAATCTCTGTTCTAGGGCATCAACTACATCGCCAGAGTGTGAAGCCACAATCACCAGACTTCTGACGACTTCTCTGGCTTTTCCTTTAATGACTCGCCTTAGTCGAGCCATGTTCTGCACATCTGTGCAATCAGCAGCGCTGTCAAGATATGCCCTCTTGAAAGGCAACCACTCTTCATAATTTCCATCGAAATCTGAAAGATCCCAAATTTGTGCGTTCTGTCCAAATCTAGTGGCGCTGATGCTTGCTTCGGCAAGTTCACTTATTTCACAACTAAGGCCTGGCTCTTTTTAATCTGTAGTTCCGGCTTATCCTCAAACTTAGTCGATTGATCAACCCATTGTTCCACCTGTGTTGATTTTTTGCTCATCAAATTCATCACCTTCGGATTCATTTTCCGATGGACACTGAGAGGATGCAACGCTTTTCCGGGCATAAGAAGCTGCGATTATAGCTGCTGTTTCTTTGGCTTTAGCTACTGCAATATTTGCTTTTGCAGCAGCGGCAGCGGCAGCAGCTTCAGTCTCAAACTGAGACTGAAGCTACGACAGCTGTTTCGGCTTCAGCTGTTGCAATCGGGACTTGGGCTTCGTCATCTGCTTTTCGGGAACTAGAACAGAGAGACTGTTCTAGTTCCCGAAAAGCAGATGAATGTGACCTCCTTGATGATCTACTACTGTGTTACAGTTACTTACAGTGTTTGTTTATTAACTTGTTACTGTGTAACATTTTGTTGTAGAAAATACCTACTAACCTAGATTTTAAAGACTGTTTTTTTACTAAGAATTTGTGGTTGATAATGCGTGTAAATCGCCAATGTCTCGTTACGGCCACAACCTTTTGTTAATTTTATTTCATTTGATATTTTAAATTTGGTCATGCAAATAACACTTAAAAGAATAAAAGAAGATTTCATTGTAACATAAACATTTTTTTTTGTATTATTCGAATAATATTCGAATTATTCGAATAGTAGGTACCCGAAAAATAATCGAATTTTCAACAATCTCTTAAAAAGTCAAATTATCGAATATTTGCAAGCCCTAGTCAGTAGAAACACTTCAGAACACTAAGTCGGTTTATTCAACAGTGTACACACAACTACTTACCTACTTAATACAAAAAATCACAGCACTGCACAATACAATTTACTTTCGTAATTTTACATAGGACTCGTTCACTGTTCGATCGCTTAGAACTGACTGAATAAACGGCCGTTAAGCTCGGCTTTTATACCTACGAGTATGTCGGTCCTTGAAAACTTACTAGAAAATTTTCCTAACATCTAGGTAGACTCGCTCATTTACCCTACGTATTGTCAGCCGTACCCATTTCAGCGCTTTTCCTATCTCTTTCTTTATTCTAGAACATTTTACTGTCCTCTTCTATGGTCCTCTTCTTTTTTTTCGATTCCTTCGAGAAATTAAACTATAGGTATATAAGTAGGTAGGAACATGCGGTCGTTAGTCGCAGACAACTATTGCATTATCCATGGCGTATAAGCACTATTATCTATTCTGTAGGTACCTATATCCTGCATAATTTAAGCCTTATCTAATCCGCATAAAGCCGTCGTCGCTAGCAAACCCTGTTTAGGGTTTTGTACACTCAACAAGGTAAATATTTACCATGCTTATGGTTTGAACTTACCTACTAGGTTGTTCATTTTCTACATAAACATTTTAGAATGTTTGAGAGGTTGCTCTACATTTAATTAAGTACCTATAAATAAATAATGCTGGACAATCCAAACAACATCATCTAGCCCCAAGCTAAGCAGAGCTTGTGTTATGGGTACGTACTAGATGACTGATATACATAATACAATACATTACTTAGACATATATTTTTAATATAGATAGAAAACACCCAGAACAACTGCAGGTCGCACAAACATTTGTCCCGAGGCAGGAGTCGAACCATTGAAGTTCAATGGTTCGACTCCTCCTGCGACGATGCGACGCAGGAGGTTCAATGATTGAACCTCCTGCGTCGCGTGTGGACCTTCGCCCGCTGCGCCACTGAGGACGAACATAAGACTTGAGTAATTTGTGAACAAGGCCTTAGATCAAAATAATGTAAATGCGTACTTGAAAGTTTGTCTTCGTCAATTTCCTAAGGTCCAAGGCTAGGGTAGATATTTCAAATTGTAGGTAGGTACCTACCCAAACTTCGAATGGCGACTGTACCTACCAACCTGATTTCTAAAAGCCAACATCAAATACCTAATTATGTTCATAATCAGGATAATACATCGCGGTCTATATATTTAAGCGTTGGTCAAAACTTTACAATCGATGTTTACGTTTTGTCCCTTAAGAGAAAGCATAATTTCGTCATTGATTTTGTAAAGATTGGTTTTACGCTCAGTCTGTAATCGATTTACGCTATAGAACGGCTACAATATTAGTCTTTGACATGAAATTTCACAAGTGAAATTAAACTTTCTCTATAGGCATACTAAGCATCAATTAGTTCCAAACCAAAAACCAACATTCACTGAGTTAGTCTTATGCGAGAACACTAAGCGAGCGAGACGTTGGGAATAACCCTCAAAAATACTTATCAAACAAAACATATAATTTATGTCATAAAGATCTTATAATTATTATGTTAAGTCCAACATGCACTCTGTAAAAACAATATAAAATACTTATAATGGTTCTAGGTGACTGATCATCTTGGTATAAACTCTATGTCTGAGAGACATACTTGATTCCGCAGTTTAATAAACTAAGGTTTCATGAGTAAATTACATGATAGCTACACCATCAGTAACACTCCAACAGACACGGTAAGCGATCGCATTACCGACTTCATGACCGGTAAATAAGACATCCTGTGTTTTACCTTTTGCGTTGGCGGTGGTGGATCAGGCACGTCGGAGTCCCATTCTGAACTGAGGTCATCGCTCGACGCCTCCGTATAGTCTTCGCTCCAGGCTACGTCCAGTAAAGACATCTTCATCTGGTCGTAGCCAGGAGATAGCGTCTGGGGTCCATACCCAGGCGGTAAAGGACTAGACGCACGGCACTCCTCACAGTTACACGGCTTAGGACCCAAAGACTCTCTCGGAGGAGAGTCTCCGGCACCACACTTGGAGTTCCTCCTCGCATCACGTTTCCTAGCACTTCTAGGGGACAGCCTGTTGTTACACTGTGGAGGTATGTAGTACCTAGTCGGCTCAGAAAGCCTTCGTCCGTTATCGGGAGTCTCAATTTTCACTGTCGTCACTAAAGACATCTTTTTTGTAAGAGTCTGACGCTCATCGGTCCTGTCTTCGGGATCCATAGTGTATCTTATGATGGGGATGGTGAATTCAGTACACTCGGGCATGTTCACATGGAGTATCCCTTTCCACTGAGTAACGACATTGTACACTTTCACAGACACGGGCAAAAATAAACGGAAAACACGTGTTCATTCGACGCGCGCAAAATCGCTACTAAACGCTTACGTTACGTTACGTTACGACTCGGTAGTATAGTAGCGAGTCACTGGGGCCGCCGCGCGCCGCGCCGCCGCGCCGCGCCGCGCCGCCGCCGTTGCGCTGGGTTTTTGCTTTAAAACGAACTCGAGCATAATATTATATCATGTAATTTGTAACTACCATGTTGCGGTGCCTGAGTTGAAGATGGTACATGACTTCAAATTCGAGAACTTACTAAATCTCTATGACGTCAATGTGATTTAATGAGGCTGTGGTTGCCCTGAGTTAACCTTGATGGTTTACTTTAATGAACTAGGTATTATTGCGCAGTGTTGAGTTAGGTCAACTAGGTAGCTATGTATTTGACCGAAAATAATAATGTTAAATAAACTTAAAATAGCTTTTAGTAATAAACTTTAAGTACCTACTACTTAATTTCAGATTAGAATAGCCGAAGACAAGAGATCAATTAGGTACTATGTATGTAAAATTGTTACTCTACCTAGAGACTTGCAGCCTTCTTGCCCAGATACTTGTTCCTAATGAAAACTGTAGCCACTTTGTTTATTGCCTAATATTCAGCCAATTAATTTTAATCTAGTCAATTTATGACGCAGAAGAAACACTCGTTTAACGCGTGTACATCACATACCTAGGTACCTATCTCTCAGAGATAAATATGGTAGTAACGACCGAGCAAGCAGAAAGTTAAGTCAAAAGAAAACCACATAATTTCTATTTATTTTGCATTACCTACAATATAAGGAGAACAGTTCACAGCCATCACTGCTTTTTGAAATTTTTTATCATGAGGAGATTAGTTATAAACTCTTTGGTTCGACTTGGTGTTTGCTAAATAATTCTTTCTTTGAATAAATAAAACACTTTCGCCATAGTTAAAAACCAACCCAATCAAAGTGCCTTATAGCCTGTAATTTGATATGGAAATTTCATAGAAACACACTTCTATAGAATTTCATTTTATTTTAGATTTTTTTTGGGTTTTGTAACATAATAATATCTGATTCAATTTTAAATACGCCATTAAAAACCTCTATTGAAATTCATTTTTAATGTTTTACATACTTAACTATTTCGTAGGTCACGCGTGTTGAACTTTCAATGAAGCTATTTTCATTGAAAGTTCAATACGCGTGACCTACGAAACAATGTGATTTTAGTTATTTGAATTCTGTGCAAGTTTCAATCCAAGGCGATATTAAATCTCAAGGTATGTACTTCAGAGGTAAAGCTAAAAATTATATTTATTTTTAAAATAATTTTGTGCTTTTGAAAGATAATTAAAACGTGGCATGATTAAACAATCGTAAGAGATCGTAAGAGTTTTGGTTGTTAAATTAAATAGCTGCCTACCTAAGTGTTACTTTTTCTTATCAAGGTGTTGGATTGCTAACTTGGAGGATCCCTTCATGATGAAGGTTTAATAAAACCACCAGAGAATTAATTATTATTTTTTAATTATTTTGAATAAGTTTTACAGGTACTTTTGTGAAAACTTTATTTTGAACATCGGTTCAAAATAAAGTTTTCACTACATCAAATGGGGGCAATAAAACCCCTATTCATTTTCAAAACCAGTTAAAAAACTTCAATTCAAGACACAAGGCAAACTTATGCCGCCATAATTATTGATAATTTACCATAAATTCTACCTTTACTGCAATTAATTTTAATTTTCTCACATCATCTGACGGATGATGTGAGAAAATTAAAATAAAAATTCACTAGTTAAGTGCGTATTTATGACAACCGCTTTTCTGAAACAATTATTTATTTACATTGCGAGAGGGTCATTGGATACTCGAACCACTTTTGAAACCACTACACTAAAAGCATTTATATTGGGACACCGGGTTTTGCAGACTCGTCCATTTTACGACGAAAAGTTTGTGATGTGTTATTTGGCATAATGAATGTTAGACATTATTACTATTATAGCATATCAGAAAACAATGGCTTTGGAAAAATGAATAATAAATGGGACTTAAATGTTTTTACTATAAGAAATCTTTTTATTTTGCATAAATCGATCTGAAATAATCAGAATTCGGGGCGGGTTCGATTCCCGCCTTGGGACAAATGTTTGTACGATCTGCAAATATTTGTTCCGGGTGTTCTAGGTATTTTCTATATATAATAAAAAATATCTATCTATGTTATGTATTGTATTACGTTTATCAGTCATCTAGTACCCATAACACAAGCTCTGCTTACTTTGGGGCTAGATGATGCTGTGTGGATTGTCCAGCATTATTTTTTTTTTTAATTTTTATTTTAGAATGATCAAGCCCCCTTGTCTGGGGGAGGATTTAACAGAGTCAAAATATTTTTTTTTTTAAATAAAATAACATAAAACTTAGGTTTAAAGATATTTATTCTCAAAAAAGACACAGTCACTTACCTACATGAGAATAGTTATTTAGCTTCGAGTAAACAAATTATAAAAGTGAAGTAAAAAGAAGTTGTTGTTCGGTCTGCAGGTAGTAATTACAGTTTTGCATAAATAAAAAGAAGGTTTTTCACATTAATTAAGAAAACTTGACTTATTAGGACATTAAAAGAACAGAAACGCAACTTAAACTTAACCTGAAACTTTGGCAAGGCATGTGATGCCAGGCAGAGTAAGCAACGCACGACTTCAACAATATGGACCTAATTCATCGTTGTTAACGGGAGTTTCGGTTATTAAGCATTCCCCTTATTACATTTAATTTATGTCATTGAGGACTCAGCTGCTTTATTGGAGATTTATCACCAAATATTCATTGATGGATAATTTCACTGATTATCGTAACCTTTTATAGTTTCCGGTGATTTACTAATAGTAGTTAAAAAGCAAGACGGCTCGGTGACTCTTACGTATCTCGAACGGAATTGTAGGACCAACGCAATCTATCCGTCTATTTGGCTAGTAACTACCGATTTTAGACTAATTTTTTTACAAGAATTGGCGAATTTAATTGTTTTGTGGTGCCGCCGGCTTGCTGTGTGGTGCCGGCATAGAATTTGCACCACCCCAACTCTTCCCGCGGGTGTCGTAAGAGGCGACTAAGGGATATTCACCGGGGGTGGGCAGCAGCGCCCCCTGCAAAACAATTCTACTACATAACTGCGTTCCCCAATCCGCATGCCCAGCGTGGGGATTATGGGCATTACCCCCGTGAGATAAAAGCCAATAAGGCGCTTATCGGGGGAGGCCTGGGTCCAGCAGTGGACCAATATAGGCTGTGGAGTTAGTTGAGGTGGAAGACAATTAATTTAATCTATAGGCAAAAGGAGAGATTGTTACAATGGGAATTGAATTACGAGTAAGTTCTGTAGCGCTGCGGCGAAGGTCCGCGTGCGACGCAGGAGGGTGTGGATTCGATTCCCGCCACTGAACAAATTTTTGTACGATTCTGCTTGTGTGATTTGTTTCCGGGTCTGGGTGATTTCTTTGTATAAGAATAAGTTCAAATTGCCTCAGAATAAGTATCATAATGCTGGAAAATTAACACAGCATCATCTAGCCCCAAAATAAGCAGAGGTTGTGATGGTTACCTACTGCTTTATTACTGGTAAGGGCGAGTGGAAAAGAATACTATGTTGCACCGACCCTATCTAGAGTGGAATAAGGGCTAGGTAATGATGGAGTATGGAGTATTCAAAAAGTTAACCAACCATGCATGTCATCAGCTACGTTCGGTGTCAGATTCCATTGTAACAATTATTCATTTCAATTACTATGGAATTCATGACTCGCATGGGAGATATTAATAATTTTTACATGACCATAATTAAATGGAAAATTACTATGAATATAAGGATAAATACGGTGTTGCGTTGTAATATAAATAATATAATAAATCGGTTTCTAACAAAACAGTGACGTTTTCAAAGAGGTGTACTAAACACGCCATGCGCTATCTAGTTAACAGACATAGTTATGAATAATCACACTTATATTATATATGCGAAAGTTTGTATGGATGAATTGGTGTTTGTTACTTCCTCTCGCCAAAAACTACTGAACACATTAGGCTGAAATTTTGCCTAGATAGTAGGCCAGGTGGTAAACAGCCAGGTAGGAGGTGGTAGGAGGTGGGGAAAAGTAGCCAATGTTTTATTCCAGGTTGGAAACCTGGAATACCCATAAATCAGTTCCCATCGCGTGCGAAGCCGCGGGCAGAATCGAATTGTCTGGTAAATGGCCAAAATATTACAATCCGTTACGCAGAACCAACAAGCTTTATGTTAACCAATAACTGCATACGTTGAGACGAGACCTTTCCTGCAATGTTCTTGCTCAGTCATCAATTTATGCTTTTGAATAATGCTTTTCTATGGTATAAACGTCACTCAAGCGTAGATCTATGACAGCAAGCTTTCATAGTACGGGCCATAGAATACACCCTTGGGTAACCAATTCAATACCTTTAAACTTATTTAGTAAATTAGTTTGAGTCACCCAAATAATTAGCAAAACATCGCTTCATCAAACTTTCAAAATTAGAAAATTTCAATTCTCTTTCTCATGATTCTATTCTATATTTCCATAAGACCGTACCGTTCATTCAGAAAAGTTAAAATGTTAAAATCTACCATCATTTTAATTGCAAACAAATTAAATTCGAGTTGTACATTCAATGGATTCCAAAATGGCATCCAAAGAAAGCCTTCAAAGATAGCAATGACGTCACTATGACGCACGAAACCTGTCGGAACATTCGAGACGATGCTCCTATGACGTCACTGGACATTGCAACAACTTTATTCACTGCACTCCTGAAAAATAATAACAGCTTTAACTCCACGACATAGGGTTTAGTTTAAACTTTAGAAATGGTAGACTAGAAGACAAGAATGTGTGTCATAATCATAAAAGTATCGGACCGAAACAGCGTTAGTCATACTTATTAGGCAAATGAGGTTTTTGGACTTGAAATTGCTTCTAATAGCATAAATAAATTAACAAGACAATGAAGTTTTTTCGGAGACATAACAAACAATAGCAATTGTGACTGAAATTGTCGTTTTCAATGACGTTGTTACAATCTATTATTTACCAACATCTGTCAATTTTTGTAACTAGTTTTTTTTTTGTAGCTATTTGTAGATTGTTTGCAACAGTCTGCAGTTAGCTTAATTGTTTCAATTGTAAATACTACTTCTAATTTGTTTTTATTTTTTAATTGTAATTTTCTTTGTCAATAAAGATTTTAAAAAAAAACCTACCAAAATGGTAGGTTTTCTGAATTTTTTTAAAGTTTAATGGTTTTACTCTTGTCTGTCGGTAACATGTAAACCTAAGTACCTAGTTGTCTATACCTACCACTAGGTACTAGCGTTACTATACTCTGTTCTAGACATCGTTAAATGTATTATGGTTCTAGAGCATAACATATTTTATTTACACGGGGTTATTGATAATTCACTGACACTGCGTGCACTGCAGGTTCTGACCATTAACGAACACGTGCGTGAAGACGCCAGGTCTTAATTCTTAATAATTTTTGTAAATAACTTAAAATACAAAATGGAAAATCTCGTTTGTCCGGAACCCAATGAATTACTAAATACTCACACCCACTGTTAAATTCAGGGCAGCCGTTTCTAAGTTCGCACGTGTAAAATAATAAAAATAATAGTTCTTAACAAAGAAAATTACAATCAAATAATAGGAACAAATTAGAAGCAAACTAATATGATTAGAAAAAAACGAATATGTTTATTTATTGTAGTTTCTGCCCGCGGCTTCGCACGCGTTGTTTCTATGCAAACGTTTAAAAGCTATTTCTATCCCATGCGAACTGATATACGGGATATAACGTAGCCTTTGTTTTATTCCAGGCCCAGAACTACATCTATGCAAAATTTCAGTTGATCTGTTCAGTAGATATGCCGCGAAGAAGTAGCAAATATCCATCAATCAATGTAAATATTCAAACTGTCGCATTTATAATATTAGTGTAAAGTATATCATTATATCGTATGTATATAGTTGTCTAGTACCCATAACACAAGCTCTGCTTGACTTAAGGATAGATGATGCTGTGTGGATTGTCCAGCATTATTTATTTATTTTATTTATGTATACAGACAAACAAAGTTACACAGAGCCAACTTATTAAATCTTTATTTTTAGTGAGGGGATTAAAACTGGTATCTTTTAGATTTTTTTAAACGAGTGTAAAAGTCCATAAAACTCAGACAGACCAATAACCATATCTTGTTCCCAAGCGCCAGTTAATTAGTCCGCAGGTTATCGACTTATCAATATTAGTTCAAGCTAAATGGTTCAAACACATACGTGATGTAACCCTCCAAGATTTATGTAGGTAGGTACAATGTCCAATGTCTTTTACAGTTCCCTACCTTACATTAGCTCCTGTTGCCCGGACTCTTAAGAATTCGGTGTCCTCAGGAGCATCACACCCACTAGTGGGTGTGATGCTCCTGGGTGGTGGGTGGTGGGTGGGTGGGTGTTGGGTGGGTGTATTTGTGTGTGTGTACACAAATACACCCACCCACCAAACACACCAAACACATTTTTCCCAAATGAGATCTGATGACTGCGAATCTAAGAACCTAAATTATTTGATTTTTAATAGATTTTTATGTTTAACTTTTCTTCAAACTAAATTGTAACTTTTCTTATTAGTAGGTATGTAGGTAAAATAAGGAACTATATTTTGTATCGTTTTAATTTTTAACCATTGTGTTTGTTCCATAATAAACGATTTATTTATTTTATTTATTTATTGGATAGGATAGGTCAATACCGCACTCAAATTCACAAACAGACGAAGTCTAAGGCCCGTATTATTAAAGCTTGCTCAGTCATAGATCTATGCTTGAGTGAAGCTAATGCCATAGTAAAGCGTTACTCAAGCTTAGATCGATGACTCAGTAAGCTTTCATAATACGGGCCTAAGTCACGTAATAGGAATTTACATAGTAAAGTAAAATCTCTTAGTGTGTAGTACCTATAGCTTTTAGGGTTTCGAAGATCGGAGATCGGTTTCGAAACCCTTATGGCATCGCTTTTTCTGTCCTTTTTTCCGTCTTTAATATGTCAGCAACTACAGCAGCAATTAACGTGAAATTTCAAATAATAATACATTTCATGCGCTTGTACAGATAAAAAGAAAACAAATGAAAATAAATGAAAAATGAAACTGATAATTTTCAGTACAAATAGTGATGTCAAAATTTTAAGAGACCTACAATGTCAAGGGGGGCTACCTCACCGAGTGGGGTATCAAATGAAAGGTATCGGTTTCTACATTTCAAATCAGTTTTTAAAATATCTATAGATTTCATACTTTTTGAAACATTTTGAAAAAAATCGAAAAAATACCCATACCTTTCCCCATCTCCGAAGATTGCAGAGCGATCCATCTCAAATGTATGTATCCTTTGTAGATATATTTTATAGGAAAATTATAGAGAAACTAAGTCTGTTATTAGATTTTTTTTTAAAAATTGTCAATAAATTGGGGGAATAATTTTTAAAATGGGGACTACCTCACCGAGGGGGGTATCAAATAAAAGGTACCGGTTTGTAAATCTCATGACAGTTTTTGAAATTTCTGTAGGTTTCATACTTTTTTAAATATTTAAAAAAAACTCAAAAATTACCCATTCCCCCGTCTATCTCCGAAGTTTGCAGAGCGATCCATCTGAAATGTATGTAGCGTTTGTAGATATGGATCTACATTTTATTGGAAAGTAGAACCTTTTTTTAATATTGTTCAAAACGGGGGGGATAATTTTTAAAAGGGGGGGCTACCTCATCTAGTGGGGTATCAAATGAAAGGTATAGGTTTGTACATCTCTAAACAGTTTATGAAATTTCTGTAGGTTTAATACTTTTTGAAATATTTTTAAAAAGCTCGAAAATATACCCATTCCCCCACCCCCTCTCTCCGAAGTCTGCAGAGCGATCCATCTGAAATTTCTGTAGCGTTTGTAGATATGGATCTATATTTTACAGGAAAAATATAGAGAAGTCTGTCAATAGACCACATTTTGAAAAATGGTCCATAAGAGGGGGGATAATTTTTAAAGGAGGGGCTACCTCACCGAGTAGGGTATCAAATGAAACATATCGGTTTGTACATCTCAAAACAGTTTTTGAAATTCCTGTAGGTTACATAAAAACTCGAAAATTTTACTACTACCTCCTATACTCCGAAGTTTCCAAACCGATACATCTAAAAAGTAGGTAGGTAGGTACCTTAAATTTTTTGGTGGTCATCAAATAGCAAAGTCTCTATCCAGTACCTTTAGTACATATTGGTATACTTGACAACCGTTCGAACCCTCGGCGCGCGAGTCACACTCTCACTTGATGGATCTTGTTTTTATAGTCCTTCATTTGACCACAATCTCACAAATTCGGAAATGACGATGTGGCCGACTGTGTATCACGAAGGCCTAGAAGACACCTATTCGTTATTCACTCATGTCTTGAAGAGACTCAGGTTGTAATTGGCAGCGAGTAAAAGTATTATACGTATAGTAAAGTAAAATCGGTGCTTAGTTTGAGCAGAGAATATATAATTATACTTACATTTAATCATGGACATACGATATTTCTTCTGTTTTGAGGTTTAGTTTCACTTTTTGTTAGAGGAAAGGAATTTAAAAAAAATTAAATGTCTCTGAGTTTTAGCTACTGTCTCACTCGCACAATATGAGTATTTATGAAGTGACCTTAGACGTCACACAGTTGCAGATGTAGCACAACACAGTTTCACATGTAGGTATGTGCCGAGACGCGACTTTTGTGTAGAGAAATGGGCGAATGTCCGGGGTGTAGTTTGAGGCTATATGTTGCTGAGTGCAGTGTTCAGCATCTGTATTTATTGTATGCAATTATTCAAAGTCAAAGTCAAAAACTCTTTATTTCCATAAATACAATAAATGTATACTTAGAAAAGGTCAAATTCTTAAAGGTCAAATTATTTACATCATTCACTGACTAGCTGAAGGAATTATGTGCGCAATTCCTGCAGACATCCTTGTAATTTAATGCAATCATATTTACTTAATAAAAATAAATATGTATGAAGTCGTATCTTCGTCATAAATAAAGCGTCAATCGTGTACCTACTACTTTTCCTAGTCTTTTTCTTCTGTACATTTGCACATTTCTGACCCAGACTAGCACAGGGTTGAGACTAAAGAAAGGCGTAATAATACAGAAGCATGGCCAGAAGTAGGTCGACGCGAGATGATGATGATTTATATAGATCAGACAGATAGACAGACAGAGATACTTACGAATTTATAAAAATTCGTAAGTAACTCTGTCTGTTACCTTTTCACGCCTACACGGCTGAACGGATCTTAATGAAATTTGGTATGGAGATAGATGGTATCCCGGGGACGGACATAGGCTACTTTTCATCTCAGGAAAGAGCGTACGAAGCCGCGGTTAGCAGCTAGTAAATAATAAATCAGTACTTGGCTTTCTAGAACTTTTTAGTAATATTACTTAGAATTTCTACGCATAGCATAAATCCCATATATTTATGAATTCATAATTAAAGTTACTTACTCGTAGTTGGTACTAATAATTGGTTTACCAACTGTAAGGACATTATTAATTAAAACTGGAGTGACGGATGACTCGTTAGGCATTTTAATTGTTATTTGTCATGAATTAAAAGGCATTACGCCATTACTATAATAAGAACCAAACGCCAGAACCATCGTGTAATTAAACTCCTTGGGGACTACTAAAACAAAGTCTCGTTTATTAGGTGGTGCGTTAGATTAGCTCTCCGTTTTTTATTACTAGCGCCATCTGTTGAAATTCCGTTAAACTACAAACAACACTGAGCAAACAGGTTAAGATAAACATTCGAATAAAGAATCGATGAATTAACAGAATGTTTACATAGATGGCGCTACTAGTCAGTAGGGCTCTACCGGAAAAGCTCTGAAGTTCGTTAATCTAGAATGCACTTTCTAAAGTTTTCTTATGAGCCTGCCTAACCTTATGCAATAAGACTATTTGCATGAACTAAAACCTAGTGCTGGCTAATCTATGAATAAGGAAAATGTGAAACGTTTGCCTCAAGATATTGTTTATCGTGCTTCAGGAAAAACCGGGAACATATTTTAAAATTGTTTTTTTTTTCCTGAATCAACAACGTAATGGATTACGTACTTAATAAGTTGATGAACTTCAGTTGTTTAGTCTTAGACAAAATATTGTCTAAGACTAAACAAGGGAAAAGGTTGTTTTATATTAGGTAAACTAGTTTCTGCCCGTGGCTCCGCACGCGCTGTTTCTATGGAAACGTTTACAGGTTATTTTTAGCTTTGTTTTATTCCAGGTCTAGAGCTACACCTATGCAATTTCAGACCAAGCCATTCAGTAGTTTTGGCGTGAAAGGTAACAAAATCCAAACATCTAAACATCCAAACTTTTGCATTTACAATATTAGTGTAATATATATATATATTATTTGAAGAGAAAAGTAAAATAAAGCCTTACCTTTCTAAACGCCTCAGGACGCGGCATGTAAAAGTCCACAATCCCCAGCAGACAATCATCACATCTGCACACGTCACTTGGCAATGACGACATTGATCCAAAACTGCTGCAGCTATCCATAGAGTCTGTTCTAACCAATCTCCCCGTTGATAACGCCTCCATTTTTGCAACTAGTAGAGACTCCATCAATGACCTTGGCCGGGCGGGGGATCTCGACCGCCTAGCGAAGTCTGGTGATAACGGACGGTAAGCCTCTAAGCTTGGGGATATGGGGCGTCGGTTGAAGTTTACGAGATCCGGGGAGAGTGTTCGTCGAGTCATGTCAGGGGATACGCAGAGAGGAAGAGGAAGGTCGCTGGAGGACGCCCGTGACAGCGGGGGCGTCACGCTTCGGCAGTGCGAGGACGTCATTTTGGTGGCACGCATTTGGAGGGTTTGATTTGTCGGAAATTTATGAAGCACTGTTGCTGCTGCGTGTTATGCTGCTTTTTTGGCAGAGTAAGTTGAAAAATACTCAAATAACCACTCTTTGTACACAACCTCCTGAAATTTTTCTCTGCTATCACAGAGCACTGACACGTATAACACTGTTTATTTTGCACTGCACTGTTTGAACATTTCCTGTTTTGCACCTGTTATTTTCTGTTGTTGTTTTAGAACACATCACTGTTTGGTTTCATTGGATTTTTTATTGCTAAGGAATGGTTACACCGCCCGCATATTCTGAACATTGACTAAATAATCACAATTTATAGCTTGTAGGTACTTGTTTTATAACTGTTTTGCTCGGTATTGTTGGTGCTGCTTTGCAAAAGAAAAACTCTATGAAATGCTTGTAACAATAAATTTGAATATTTATTATTTTCAATTAGGTACAGTACAGGCAGTTTACCAAAGTATAGTCAGTACAAGGCCAAAAACAGAATACACAATACAAAAGCAAACAGAGAAAGATACAGAATCATAGATAGAGCAGAAGTCATTCAAAGAGTGCAAAAATTTACCAAGAAAAAATAAGTTTTTTGCAAGAACTATTGTAAGTACCTAATCCCTTACATACATTATTCTCAAAGCTTAATATGTACAAAAAAATTCGACAACCCTGCTTAATCTCCAGGTAGGCTTTTATAAAAAAAAAAAAAATATTTCAGATAACGTCATGATCCATAATTTGTAAGTAGCAAAAATCTCTTAAATTAAATGTTAGTACTCTTAGTGTTACCTACAACAAAGTTAATAAAATTAAATATACAAGTTAAAATTAAATTTAATTATATAAAATTAAATTAAAAACAAATTACTTATTATAAAAATTAATCAAATTACTTAAAGGAAATCAAATACAATTAAATTAAAGCATAAAATTAATATTTTTTATACCGGCATAGCTGCAAAATACACCTGTCCATATAAACAACTTCGCGTAGTAATACATTGACTTGAATGGACAGTAAAACTTACGATCCTATCGAATATTTCGGATTATACGCAGTTTGTTTATCAAAAGGTTTATTCTAGGTGCATACGACCAGCCTTCGCAGGCCACCTGCATAACACTGATAGATAACACTGAACGAATGGGACTAGAATGAGCTCTACAATTTGTTAAAGCCGTGCTTAACCTTTAGCCATATATGTATTACATTTGCGTGAGTACTTTGCTCGTATTTCAAAGTAATATCTAAGAGTTAAACTAAACGCTGTCTAATAAAAGCTGCTAGACTCGCTTGGTGCAGTAAGACAGCAAATTTGTTGCTTATATAAACCTTGCCACCGATTTTATACCTATTACGAGGTGTAGAAGTTCGTTTACAAATTTTGTCGACCGGATAGTACCTACCTAAAAATCGGTCCGTCCGCATGTTGGCCGATTCATGGCTGGTTAATGGGGGTTTGGATATTGGCGGCTTGGTTGGCGACGACATGTTGGCAACTTGACATCTGAGGAGTCAACACACCATAGTCGGCGATTATGCAAACGTTGTCTGCGGCAAGAAATCTGCAACATTTGACAAGTTGTGGAGTGTCGAACATGCCAGTCGACATTGCTACGGATTAGCCACCGACATTTGTTGCGGATATATCGCAAGTTGGCGGGCGGTGTTGCCGACATGATTCAGGAAAATTATGTTGACGACATCCACCCACCCCCGGCGCCCGGCTGTGGCGGGGCGGGGCGGCGCACAGTGGATCGAAAAAGCCCTTCCTATAGACATAGAACTTTTTTTTCTAAACATGCTTTTTCTTATTGGAAACCAAGACAGAATCTTATTAGAAGCCCAAACTATATCATATTTTATGAACCTAGGTGATAATGACGCAGAAAAGATTTTTTGAACTTTAATTTGTATGGAGAAAAACATGAAAATCGATATTTTTCGGCTCTCGTGTGAGTGCCCGTTATTTCCTCCGGCATAAATAATGTTCCTATTTTTTACTATCTTTTGACATATAGCACATATGGGGCACTCGATGGACTTCAGGTGAAAAAAAATAAAATATATTTTTAAATTTTCTTTTTGCATTTTATTCATTATACAAGGTACATTACGACCTATAAATAATACTTCAACTCACCTAATTATTGTTACAATTTTAATGTAATATTTCACCTATCATAATAATGAAAATATATAAAAATTTTATATTTAGTGAAAGTAAAAGCATAATTATCAAATACAGTCATTATTTTTAAAAAGAAAAGAATAATAATTACAAACTACAAAGGCGATTAAACAATTCACACGAAATAAATATTACTATTTTTTTAGACACAAGGCAAATTTTTCTTTATTACAAGTTATCATACACAATAATTATTTAAAAAACACGTATTATGTACCTACATATAAGTTACAAAGTTTCTGTAAAACAATTAGAACATATTAAAAGACACATCCATATCAGCATCTGTGTCAGAATCTGTGTCTTCTGGATCAATGAATTAATGTGCTCTGACTTGAGGCACCATCAAATCCCCATTTCGATATTAATATCATTGATTGGTTTGTAATCTCGTCAGGTAAACTTTTTATTATTCTTTTAACAGTTATGTCAAGGAGTGCTTGAAGAGCTACTTTGGCCATTGTATCTGTAACAGTGATTGCGTCTTTCGGAGGAAAGCAATCCATCTTGGCTTGCTGCACTTTGTAATATGATGGATACAAATTTGTAATGCCTTCTTGAATGGCAGATTCTCTCAACGTTATATACTGCCACTTTGATAGTTTAAGTGACTGTAATAAGCCGAGCGCTTTGGTAGGGGTGAAAACACATTTATTTTTTTCATTTGCTTGTTCCACGATTTTTTCCGCCTCTTTTGGATTCTTTAGAATATGATCTATGGCTGCTGCCAAAATATCTTTACCCTCATTTATAATTTTCAATCCTTCGTACCTTTTGTTTTGTTCCAAGTTCTGTGAAAGGTTTGCGCGGACTGGGAGCCGTTTTCGTTGATGTTCCAACAGTTGATGTACTCGGAGAGGGTAAAAACAATTCGCCAGCTTCACTTGTTTCTTGAATTGCAGTATTTAGCTGTTGTGGTCGTATATTTTCACGTACACAAGTTGGCCACTCGATATTTTGCTCCAACCAATCTGTATAGTGTTTTTTGAAAGTTTCTGTGTTACATTTTGCAGATTTCCATCTTTTTATCACAGACTGACTAAACCTTCGACAGAATTCTTGGAGAGTGTCTGTATCTTCTTCAGAAAAACTCAAATTCAACTGAAATTTAACACTTCCTAACAGTTTTAAATAGTTTCCAAGCTTGCCAGACTGTTTTAGAATCACAAATAGATCCAGATTGGTCACCACACTATGCTTTTCCATTTTTAACTCGAAATTTCACAGATGTTTTACGTAGTAAGTTTTAATATAACTAAAAAAATATTCAGAACCCTCCATATTTATACTTACTTCATACCGGCTAACGACTACTAGAAAAAACTAGACAATGACAAATTGTTAATTAGGTAAGTACCTACTTAAATAACATCCATTTTTAATATAATAACAAAGCAAAGGGGCTTAAGGAATTCTTAGAATAATAATACAATCATAAGTGACGGGTTAGCAGGTAGTTCAAGATAAGTAGGTAAACCTCTGCAGTAAATTTTGTAACAATGATAAGGTCGAGTACCTAACTTAATGGCCCCTTGTAAATTTAACAAAAAAATATACAATAGGTATCGTCTTTAACGGCTAAATATCATAAAACCACCATATAATATGGAATTATCAGGTTAAATTATAAAGTATGGCTGGTGAAATATTGCATTAAAACTGTAACAATAATTAGGTGAGTTGAAATATTATTTTTAGGTCGTAATGTACCTTGTATAATGAATAAAATGCAAAATGAAAATTTAAAAATATATTTTATTTTTTTTCACCTGAAGTCCATCGAGTGCCCCATATGTGCTATATGTCAAAAGATAGTAAAAAATAGGAACATTATTTATGCCGGAGGAAATAACGGGCACTCGCACAAGAGCCGAAAAATATCGATTTTCATGTTTTTCTCCATACAAATTAAAGTTCAAAAAATCTTTTCTGCGTCATTATCACCTAGGTTCATAAAATATGATATAGTTTGGGCTTCTAATAAGATTCTGTCTTGGTTTCCAATAAGAAAAATCATGTTTAGAAAAAAAAGTTCTATGTCTATAGGAAGGGCTTTTTCGATCCACTGTGCGGCGCGTTAACGACGGTGTGTAGACTAGACATAGAGGTAGATATAGATATATACATAGGCATATACATTGACATAGACATATATTTATTTGCCACCAAAATACACACGATATAAAATAAGAATTTTGAAATGAAAATAGATTACTTAATCATCAAATACATAATAAAAACATAGGAAAAGTATGTTGAACAAACTAATTAAATAAATTAGTAGGTGACCAATGTGCTCTGCAGTAACGAAAGGGCCTAGGCTCAGCATAATGCCTACTGTTGTGAACAGGAGGCGCTATATTGCATTACTATTGTCGAAGTACTTTGAAAACTGACATCAAAAGTAACTACAATTTCTTCAACAACGTCACCTCTCGCGTCTGTATATCCAGTATTTCTGCACTCGTAACACTATATTATATAATCAGATAAGTTACTGTACCTCCAAGCCATGCATTTAATCACATGTATTGAAATATCTGAGATATACCGAGCGGGCTAATCAAATGCCCCATGATTGAATTTGATGTGAATGTACATTTTTATTTGGACGTTTATTTTACTTTTCTCTACGGCCGCGATACAAATTGCATACAATAGCGGACCCGCGCGGGCCGTTCGCAAGTTGACTGACTGACCATGTGCGTCGGTGGCAATGAAAGTGTTAAGTTATTTTTTTATGGTGTTTCTATAACAACTGCAAACTCCTCGTATTAATAATTCCGGTAATTTTGTACAGATACCTATAGTAATTATCTATATCGACCAGCAATTTTTATTTTTGGGTTTCTAGATTTATTAACATATCTTTATAATTTGTTTTGTTCTGTAAAAACAAGAATTAAGACCCGGCGCGGCGTCTTCACGAACGTGTTCCTGATGATGGGCAGAACCAGCAGTTCACGCATTGTCAGTGATTTACCACCCAGCCGGTGAGAAACGAAACAATTATTATTATTTTTATCTAAAAATAATAATAATTGTTTCGTTTCTCTGTTATTGTCTTTGTTATTATTGTGCGAACAATTTGGTGCGAAACAGCACTACACCACCCACACTCATAAGTACTCAGTACTTGGGTAAATAGTATTTAGTAGTCTGCCCTATCAAATTCATTAACAAAGAAAATAATAATCAAATAATAAAAACCAATTAAAACTAGTTTTTAAATAGCTTTTATTTTTTTTACTTATATTCTCTTGTAGTAAGCACGAGTATAGTAAATTTAAACTTAATGTTTTAGATCCGCAGAGCGAGAGCACTGGTGACCTGTAAAACAGGTCATTAAGCCCTTTTCGGGCACCAGTCTCTCACAAAGCACCTTTTGTATATCGCATTTATCTTTGTGAGAGAAAAATAAATGGTTTATTAATATTACTTATTTAATAAAGCCAGAAATGTGATTTTCTGCTACGTGTTTTGACAGATCAGCGCGTTGAAGTCTTTTGTATCGGAAAATTGACTTTGTTCCTAATCTGACATTTGATGAAATCTGAGGCGTGAGCCTATTTGACGATAGTATCGAGACGTGATCGTGACGTCTCATTTTTGTATGGGATTTGCGTAGTTCCCTGTCCGCACGATAGTGGCGCTGTACCAAAACCTATGATCTACGATCACGTCTCGATAATATCGTCAAATGGATTCGAGGCTCAGAACCTCAAGTCTACTAGAGCGTTTTTTTAAACGAGCTAAGGATCAGGGAGCCTATTTATTTCTCCAACACGAAATTGCGTGTTTCGTTTCAAACAATTGATGTACTCCGAATGAAAGTACCAATTTGCACAAAAAAATACGAAACGAAACCAAGCATTGCAAATTTTAAAAATTAAAATATGCCTCCAGAACCTACTATTTTGAGTCTTATAAAAACAAAACAATAACGAACGCAAGTATAAAATTTGCTATCTGTTTTGGAAAATAAGCATAGATGAACCGGACTATTGGTACAATCAAAAGGCAGGTGAATCCGCAGGGCATAGTCAGTGTCAGTAATGACAAACACAATAAATCAGCAGATATGGCGTCGGTACAAGCATGCCCTGCGGGTGGGCCGCCTTCTAGGGCTGCCACGCTTGCCGCTGCTGCTTGAAGACTACGTTACGCTACCATTTTGGTTTTCACACGTTTGTGCAGTCACGGTGCGTTCGAAGTCCATACCGATTAAATAAACCTCTAAAATTTTATAATAATGCTCTAAGTAGAGCTACATTATTATTATAATAATAATAATAAATCATTTATTTCAAGCACATTAGTCTAGTACAGGATGTAAAGAACTTAAAAACTACGGCCCATATAAAATATATACCTTAGTCTAACTAAAATACATAAGATAAACCTATTTACTAGCACGTAGTGTCGGCGACGTGTGACACGCAATATGTGCTGCGACCGGTAATTGTCCGCGAAAACGTCGGAACAGCACATTCTTCGGCCAGAATTCTTCCTTAGTGATGGTCGAAATATTATCAGTTGGAATACGCACCACAAATGATTTAAAATCGTTATGACGCGACTCCAACCGCTCGACCCTCACCAAGATGTTGGTCTTCATCTTCACATACTCCACGATCTCCTCCACCTTTGTGGTATGGTGAATAAGAATGTATATAATCTGTACCACCGCCATTTTATCAATTCGCAATTTGAACTTCAATGACCAACCACACAAAACTTAACAAATGAACTACGATAACGGACGACGCTCATTTGAATGGGTTAGTAGCGATTCGCCATTGGAGTCTTTTTTGTGCTACTTTTAATTCCAATCAAAATTAATATAAAAAATGTACTTATTTCAAAATATACAAATATAAACGTGAATTCAGTGAATTAACTACGTATAGTAGTTAATTCACTGAATTCACGTCTTCGGAAAAACTCAAGATGTAAATATGGTCCCGATACATAACCTAAAAATCACTTTCTTGTTTTTGATTTTTTACAGAATTTACACTACTTATCGATTTGAGCTCTTTCCTACAATGCATAATGCTGACAATTATTTTTATTCTCAATGCCATGAAGAGAATTGTGAATTTTCCAAATTCATATTTTATTTTATTGTGATTTCATGCATACCTACAGATACTGTACTTAGGTGTAGGTAGTCTTAGTGGGTACACAATAAATAAAAACCCTATCAGGGTCCTAAAATTACTTTTTTGCATTGCGAGTGGATTACAAACATTCATGCATCTTGAGAATGGCTTATGTCTGTCTGTCTGTCAGTCAGTCTGTTACCTTTTCACGCCCCAACGGCTGCACGGATCTTAATGAAATTTGGCATGTAGATAGATGTTATCCCGTGGACGGACATAGGCTATCTATCCCGAAAAAGAGCGTGTGAAGCCGCGGGCAGCAGCTAGTAAGTAATATATGTATGTGTGGCCAGCCCTAGCCGAATGTTTATTGGATAATAATAAGTATGACGATGTTAATCATCTGACTGCAAAAAATAAATAGTTCAGCTTCCTTGTAACTTCTTGAAAAGGAAAGAACACAGTAGTTGACATTCGAACAACAGGACCCGGTCGGTTATTGAATAACTTCTCACACACTTCACAATCTTTTGTGGTGATGTCGGTGGATAAAACAGTGATTATAATTTCCATAGTTCTTGATGACTTATTAAAATAAGTCATGACAATCTTTGCGACTTATTAAATGGATCATGTGTCTGAAATAAAAGCATATTATTATTATTATTATTATTATTAAATTGTTAAAACTATGGAAATTCAAGTTGCAAAATATTTACTTGTAAGTTTGTAGGTAGTTTTTGGTCAATATATTTTCATACCTAAACGTCTGTTACCTTTTCACACCTAAACGGCTAAACGGGTCTTAATGAAATTTGGCAGAGAGGTAGACGGTTTCCCAGGGACGGATATACTAGACTACCTTTCATCCCGGAAAAGAACGTGTAAAGCCACGGGCCGGAGCTTGTATTTTATAATTCAATATGTGTGTTTGTGCGTGAAGAATGACTGAAAGGATCGGTCTGAAATTTTGCCTAACTAGATGTAGTGCTTATTTAGATGCTTTTTAGAGTTCCGTATTTTATTTATCTTTGATCACCCATACAACAGCATTTTCACATGTTCCACCGTTTTTATAAGCATTTAAGTTTGTTTAATTTTCCAGAAGTGCTTATTATACGTTTAAATTAAATTAATCAATTGAATATATATATTTTTTCTAACTGGTTATTAAATCAAGGCGTGACTTTGTTAATTTAATTCAATAATCGAAAACCATCTTCAACACGATCAATCACGCAAGATCGAGTTCAAAATCCAATCAATATGTGAAATGGCAATTATTAGTTTTAATTTTAAATACCTATCCACTTGAACTAAAACAAATCCCGCAAATTATTTTGCGTAACTTTAAAATGTATTTCAGGTAGGCCTGCTGAACTAATTTTATGATTTAACAAAACAACAAAAGGAAAACCCTGAATATATTTTGTTATATATTACTAGCTGCTGCCCGCGACATCTCACGCTCTTTTCCGACATGTAAAGTAGCTTATATCCATCCCCTGGTTACCTTCTATCACTAAGGCAAATTCCGTTAAGATCCGTTCAGCCGTTTAGGCGTAAAAAGGTAACAGACAGACATACAGATAGACTTACTTTCAAATTTATAATATTAGTATGGATTGATTAAACTTTTTATACATCTTGTATAGCTACTATGGGCTTTGCTTAGTACGAAAACGAAAAAAAAAGCGTCTATACCGCTGACCTGTCAAAGTTTTCGTGCTAAAATGCAACGAATCACTTAAAATCATTCGAAACCTACAATCGAATCGGCAGAATTTTATTAAATAGTCGTAAAAGCCACGAAACAAAGAAGAAGAAGAATTCGTATGAAGCTATTGGATCGCTGTCATACTTCGAAAATGTACCTCTCTATCCCGGCAAGGCGCTAAATAAATGGAAGGAAACGAAAACAAAAATAGTTCTCGTAAGCTATGCACAACACAATCCAGACTAAGGATTCGGATCGTCCTTGAAATCCTAAAATATTAAACAAGTTGCTGTGTTTCCACAATATACACGAAAAAAATACCTGCGCATTATCACAAGCCTGCCTGCATTTTGGTCTCCAAAAGGCAGTCAGCTGTAACTAGACATAAGTATTTCATACCGATGCCTAAATACAGCTACAATCTCACCTAAGTGACATATTTGGCATATTTTGTTTTAAAAAGAAATGTCACAGTTAGCATTCTTACAGTAAATTCATTAGAACTTGGCAATTTGAAACAAAAGGTTTGACAAAATTTGTGACTTAAAACTCCACAGGTGCTCTTAGTTGCTTTTGAAAAAAATATGAGCGCATGCAATAGTGTTTGTTTCAAATTTGTCAAAAGGGTTTTACGTTTCCACAAGGCAATAATAATAATTAGATCGACCCAATGAAGTATTCTACAGTTAGGTAAGAGCAATTTCGAGAAGGAGGCCAAGAGGAGGATTCAGCTAGGCTGGGCAGCGTTCGAGAAACTACGTCGAGTCTTCTCGTCATCCATACCGCAATGCTTGAAAACGAAAGTTTTCAACCAGTGCGTCCTAGCTGTTATGGCCTACGGAGCTGAGACGTGGACGCACTCACGGTAGGACTGGTCCGCCAGTTCAAAGTCGCTCAGCGGTCTATGGAAAGAGCTATGCTCGGAGTTTATCTGAAGGATAGGATTCGTAATGAATACATCCGACAGAGAACCAAAGTTATCGACACAGTTCAGAGAATTAGCAAGCTGAAGTGGCAGTGGGCTGGCCATATCTCGCGTAGAACCGACAACCGCTGGGGTAAACGTGTTCTCGAGTGGAGATCGCGATTCGGCAAACGTAGTGTAGGATGCCCTCCGGCCAGGTGGGATGACGATCTGAGAAAGACTGCAGGCAGATGCTTGATGCGGTAAGCTGAAGACAGGGCGCTACGGCGCTCATTGGGGGAGGCCTATGTCCAGTAGTGTACTAAGATAGGTTGATGATGATGAATGAATTACTAAAGTTACCAGTTTGACCTCGAATATTGTCTAATTATTAAGAATGGTGTTTTTTTTTCTAAATCATGTTTACTGGTTTAAAACAACTTTGTATCGCTGGGACAGTTGACAAATCAACGTTTGAATTCATGTATGGCGCATTGTACACAATATAGGCATTTTAATAATGCATTCCGATTTGCTTTTTCGTTGCTAAACATGGTCTGACAAATTTCTAATGGATATTTGTTATCCATGAACGACAGAAGTATATGTTAGCGATTAAGTTATTCCGACAAAAAAATACCAACTTTTGTAGATCAATGCTCCGTAAGTCCATGATTAAACTTTACTTCATAGCCTTTGAAAGTTCTAAATATTGTAGGACCTTTTTTTTCGTTTATTATGGCACAAGCAGTATACAATTTTCTTGAAATTAACAGTATATATAGCTACCTATATACACCAATCAAGATGCCACTAATAGAAACTTTATCTACAATAAATATATATAAAGTGATTTTTAAAATCTAAACATCAAAATCAAGGGGTACACGGTATCCCGATATGATAATAATGTAATAGTTGTACTAAGCCGAAAGGGGGTTAGTTTAAGCTACACCCTACCCAACCCACCCCATACCTACCTAGTTAATAAGATTGATATAATGTCTACCTGAAAATACGTATTTGCTATTTATAAGTGTTTTTGGGTAAAATAAATTATCTCTCTCTCCCGCCCTCTTTCTATAACAGTTTGGAATTTTTATACCTATGTAAATATGATTTTATAGAAAATGGCGAACGAGTTGCTGCAAAGTAGCTTAATAATAATAAAGCTAACGGAAAAGTAATTTATAAAATTTAAGTAAAAAACAAACTTGCGCAAGTATCGTTGCTTTATGTTTTAGTTTTTAAATACGTATGGTATCATTTGTAAACGATTTGTATTACCTTATCTGTGGTGAAATTAACCACCTTATGCATTAGTTAAGTATCTGTTGAGCTTAGCAGACTTGAATACCTATAGGGCATCGTACTTTAAAGCTACGCCGTTATTGTGGTTATTATTATTAATTAACTTAGCGTATTATTATTTACATCTTCGGAATAAATAAATAATGTTGGACTATCCACACAGCATTATCTAGCCCCAAGCTAAGCAGAGCTTGTGTTGTGGGTACTAGGTGACTGATATACTTAATACAATGCATAATATAATTGTTTTATTCTGTTATTGTAATCAATGTGCTAAATAAAAGATACCCCCAAACAATGCATTTACATAGATAGATATTTTTTTATAGATACCCAGAACACCCGAAACAAATATTTGCAGATCGTACAAGCATTTATAATAAGGCGGGAATCGAACCCGCAACCTCCTGCGTCACAGGCGGACCTTTGCCCGCCGCGCCACATCGGTCGTCTAACAGGTAGAATTAAACCCGAGTCATACCTGAAATAGGGTAGACCAACTCTTGTAAATATTAATAAGTTACTCATAGACCAGCGTTGCAGAATTGAGACATAAAACCATCTTTGAAGACATATGATAAAAATAATAAAAAGTACCTAAGTACCTACCACACCTAATAGAGCTTCTAGGCTAGGCTAGGACTTATCATATATATATATCAGTTGTTATTTTCATCACGTTTATTCCGAGTAGTGCGTGGAATCCAAACGATGTACGTAAAGACCACCTACGTCGTTACTAAGTAACAATTATATCGGAAAACATCGGACGTACTATAAACATATCAGAAATTGTTCTATTTTTTTGTTACGGCGTCGATATCGTTATATCGAATTAATAGCCTATGCGTTATTTCATGTCCAGAACGTGTGTCCTGTTACGTGTGCGAAATTTGAGCTCGATCTAATAAGGAAACTCTTCTACCAAACATTTTCACAACGGCACAAACTTTTGCCGTTACAATATGAGTAGGATACTTAGGCAAAAAACCCTTATAGTTACGTTCTGTCTACCTTTATGGACCATCGTTGTCCGCAAAAATCATCGTATTTTCCTCATTGGCCAATATATGTATAAGAAATTACTTAATTACTGAAATTTTGGGAAAGTAAAGCAATGTCCACATCGTAAATACTTAATCAAACTTAATTCGATAGTGCGCACAATCACTTTTAAACTGACACAATTTAAACATGTTTTCTTAAGCTCAGTTCACATCGAACGTATTGGAATAGGTATACCCCAATAAGTTAAGACAGGTTCTTAGCACTTAGATACCTACTTATTTTATATCTATATATGTAATATACAGGGTTATTGGTAATTCACTGACACTGTGTGAACTGCAGGTTCCCCCTATCATCACATACACGTTTGTTAAGACGCCAGGACTTCATTCTTAAACTTGGTATTAATATTAGATACATCCTCCATTCAATAATCATTTTCTAGAGAGATTTTTTTGAAACTAAAGTTAAAAACGGCTCTGCCTTGAATTAACAATGGGAGTAGGAGATCGGTCTTTAGTAATTCATTGGATACCAACCAGACAAACATTTTTTTTTTTAATTTTTTAACAGAGGTTATTTACAAAAGAAAACAAGAATTAAGACTTGGAGTCTTCACGACCGTGCTCCTGATGATGCGCAGAACCTGCAGTTTATGTAGCGTTAGTGATTTAAAAATAACCCTGTATATATATATAATTCTTGATTTAAAATAGGTAGGTATAAGTAGTACTCATGGGGCATGCAGAAATGTCTGGATCCCACGCTGTGCTTTATAGTCATGTAAAGGTTATGTATGTAAATTATTTCTAAAAAAATTACGAGGTAGGAGAAAAAGGAGGAGATGAGCAGGTATGGGGTAGATTGCTAACAACGAAAATCTCTTACAGGTTAGTTACTAAAATGGTTGAGATTTTCGTTTTTTTAGCAACCCTGTCCTGTCTGATTTCGTTTTAGCAAGATTTGCGTTACCAAACTTTGTATTTATTACTAAAAAATCTATCGTAGTTTGACGAATTCTTTACGGATGTAAGCGGGTTAACTACGAACCTTATTTGTGTTGGAAGAACACCAACTCTCCGAGCACTACGCACGAGCGCTCGTTTATATTTATTATTATTTACATATTCGTTAAATCTATCAACTTTAGCTATAAAACAAGCCTTTACAAATTTTAAATGGGCGGACGTTAGTGCGTTTTATAAGTTGTAATTTAGTTACCATTAACATTATTATTTAATAATCATTTAATAACAGCCCGTGTCGGTTTCAGCCACAGGAGCATTTTGCTGTAACTGCTTTTTGATAGGTTTTGTACGTGAGCATTTTTATCGAACCAATTTTAAACCATTCTAGTAAGTAGGTGTCATTTAATATTCTTGTACGGACGTGATTAATTCACATTTTAAGATGTTAACCAAACCCCCAATTATCTTAATAATGTTGTTATTTTTTTTCGTTAAAAGGCGTGCTAGTGTAAGCTGACCTTAAAAGCGAAAATCTCGAAAACAGATGATCGTTAGGTCAGCCAACCACTAACATCGCATTATACAAAGTATTTTTATAGTATTGTTATGGATCAGATGAGGTACCTGTAGATTGTTAGCAACAGTCTGCAGTTAGCTAAAGTGTTTCAGTTGTAAATACTAGTTGTTTTATTTTTTTCTATTTAATTGTACTAATTTTCTTTGTTAATGATTTTTTTTGATGTATCACGATAAACGGGTTCGACAGCATTTATTAATTTTTTGTTACGTTCGACACGTAGGAGGTATAATTAATTTTCACAAAATGTCTGACATAATAGTATGCAGGTGTCAATTTTGGCATTCACGTCAAAATTACGTTAATTGGAATCAAAACCTAAACATTAACGCCAACACAAAAAGCACTCAATAAACATGTACGAAAGGCTTTAAATCATTTTTATTTATTTGTCGTTACACATTCGCACGTAGAAAGTTGCACGCAACACTTTAAAGTTCAAAACAATCGTAAAATTAAATTACTTGCCGTTTCATACAAAAGCCGTAAAATTAAAGACCGAACCAATCAAAATACCTTTGTACATAAAATTACCCATTTATCTTACTTGTGTGATAGGAAAACATAAAACTGCTCCCACACATTGAAGTGGTTTGCTTCACGTTGGCGCGAGATTCATTTTTGTGCTGTTTTTATATGTTCTGCTTTCTGCAAGGAACGAAACTGACGAAAAAGGAATTTGCCGCAATAAGTATACAATTTTTAATTACGTATTGAATTAGGTTGATTTTTATGGGAACATCTTTTTATTGTCAATTGCCCCAAAAGCATACCATTAAATTGCAGTTAGTTTCAACGTTCAAGGGTTCAAAGAAAATTGGTTTCCGATTTGCGGCAAATAAATTTTCCGCTTTTTTATTCCTTATACAACGCAGAAAATAATAAATACCACAAATTAACTTATCACGCGGGCAACGTGAATCGAGCCACCTTAACTAAAGCATTTCAAACTGACAACTATAGTGACGGCTAAATAGAGTAACACAATAAAAGCGAATAGTAAATTTAAATGATTGCTACTGATGGTAGATAACAAGCTACTGTGTATATTTAATGGTGATTCATTGGTTTTTGACAAGACAATAAGCTTATTGTGGGAGCCTATCTAGGCTATGATTTATCTACGTACTTACGGAATTTTTTTATAAATTTTATATTAAATGTATTTGATGATGTCTTCTTAGATCAATTTCGGCCGCGGCCAGTCCCAGTCTCAGTCAGGCCATGTTCGCAGGACATATTGTAGTGCACAAGTGTGTGCGCAAACACAGGTGCACTCTCTATTCCCTTACTCTCAGAATCCGATGGGATAGCAGACCGACTCGACTGGAGAGGCCTGCCGCAGAACCAGCGGTTTAACGTGCTTTCAGAGGCACGGGGTAACTTCCTCACTCCGGGCTTCCTGATTTTTTGCTGGAATAATGAATGGCAAGACTTTTTTGGCCCGACCCGGGATTTGAACCCGAGATCTCATTATCTGCGGTTGAACACGCTACTCTTAGACCAGCGACACACGAGATGAATAAAATGTACCATTTTCCTGAAAATGTTAGACGAGATGAAATCGTTTTGAAGCCGGCTGTATAAATATGAACGCAAGTTGGTTTGTACTGAAGTACAAAAAAAGACAACAACAAACAAAGTTTTGATGTTGTCTGCGTAAAAACGAATTTGGCCTTATAATATCAGAAACATTAATTTGTGTATCAAAACCACAAATTCTTCATTCTAACAATCTAGGTCCTAGATAGATAATATTGGCTAGGTTTGATTATACTGTAAAAGTCACTGCGAGAATTTTTACAATTTAATCCGATAAATATGCGAATATTAACGAGGCTCATTTTCATATAAATATGTATTTCTCCTTTCTAGGATTGAAATTTTCTCACATCCCGTCGTTTTTTTGTTTTCCAATACGGAATAGCAGTTGGTAGACATACCATAAGCGTCTCAATGTTTTTACAATTATTAGGTAAGCTAGGATAATCTTTTTTCTTCCTTATATAATAACTTATTTCTCCATTCAATTTGTAGCCTTATAAAAATCATTTCAATGACGATATTGATTTGGATAAGTTGGGCTAGGTTTATTGCAACAGTCTGCAGATAGCTCAACTGTTTAGATTATAAATAGGTACTTGCTAATAGAAGAGTTTAAATAAACCTTATAAAGCTTGCTGGGAGATTTTTCTTATGTAAATATTATTTTGCCCGTAAAAATAAGTGAAATTTATTATATCTTGGCATTTTTGTAACGGACTTATTCGAAATTATATGTAAATGGGTTTTATTAAATATTTTAGGTTTTATGATCCTCGACCTAAAAGGTAACCTATCAATAAATCACCGATGTTCCAACAGACAGCGCATTAATTTTAAACTGACAGCCGAACCTGCCAGCTCTGCCTATTTGTAAATTACCGCCGTAATTTTCCAATTAATTATTAATTAATGGAGCGTAAGGTAGCCCTTGATTTAATCCTTTCACATTGCAATTAAAGTAATCCTTGATAAAATTTTAATGTATTGATATTTTTATTAATAACAGCGGTAAACACGCGACGGCGGGTAAGTTCGGCAGCACGCCCTGTGGACACAGACTGCTGGATATGGCAAGCTAGCCAACTGACACTGGGGCACTCATTTTCGGAGGCCTATGTCCAGCAGTGGATTGCAGCAGTACAACAATAGATTCAGAGTGCTACTGGAACTGCCCCGCTTCTGTAGCGCGTCGGGGGTGTTTGCAGAATCACGCGTTGATGATTTTTACGAAATCATCCGCAACAGAATCCATGATGGTCCATGATGGGGTGAAGGCATCAGGCTCAGGATCAGGCTGAGTGGCGGTACCAGTAGCTATCGGAAGGCTGGACACGGATTGTGGTTTCATGAAGCATTGGACGCGCATACATAGAGTAATGCGTCTGTGATGGAAGATTGCGTGTCCCTTCAAATTTACATGTTTTAATCATAGATATAAGTAAAATCTGTATATGGTACGTTCTCCCAGCGCCTTTTCAACATCTGGCCTGTGTTGCACCCAAACACTCGCTCACAGTTAAATTTCCAATCTTTTGCAATAATTATAATGAACAACAAAGATGGAAAGACTTACCTAGACCGAAGTACGACCGAGACAAAAATACGCACGCAAAACACGAACGCCAGCGGGGCGGCGCGGCGCCCCGGCCCGACTATGACTGGAGGTGGGTGGATCTTAATGCACTTAATTTGAGCCATCCACTTTCGAGAGGCTGGTACCTCATCTCCCCTCTTTTACTCTTTTTTTTCAATGGTTTTAATTAATTTATTTAAAACATTTGAAATATGTACTTATCCTATTACGCGGAAAGAAATTGAATAGGCTTATGATGATCACTGTGAAAATATGAATTTTATTTCTTACATTTGAATACCTTTGAATTAATTCCTTCCTGTGTTAGTTCGACCCTTTCAGCGACGGTGATAACAAATTAAGGTTCTACATGGCAATGCTGGGCACTCTGCCTTCTGGCACCAACAATAATGAATGCACCAACAATAATGAATGCTGCATAAATAAGCAGGCAGCTTTTTAGTGCTGTAAGCTCATAATCTGCGCTCGCTGTGGAAAGCTAACATTATATTAAAATTGCACTACTTGTCTAGCCTTGTTTGGACCGCTGATTGCAACGGCAATAAACTGCACTAATGCATTGCTGGACAATAAGTCAAGCTAACTAATTGCTCAAGCTTTAGCCTAGTAGTAGGAAAAAGGTTTTACGCACGGAGTGAAACTACTTGTTTAGAGCGAGTTCACTTTGTGCGTTGGCGTTCGCGTTGGTGTTAAACATCCGTACAAATCCAAACGCGCGCTTGAATAGAAGCGCGCTTTGTCTTTACTCAGGACCGCATCATAACCACGGCACTCTGCCAAGAGTGACCGACTCAGAAGAAGCAGAATGTCCCTCCCCGGAATGCACAAGGTCCTACCTCTATTCAGCCGTACCTCTATAAGTCGTGAAAAGATAACAGACAGAACACTTTCACATTCATATATGTATGGTTAAAATTTTAATTACTAGTTCTAATTTGTTTTTATTATTGAATTGTAATTTTCTTTCTCAATAAACAAATTTATTTTAATAGAGTAGGTATTATAATTGTTATAATTTTAATAAAATAATGTAGATTGGGTAAGTGTTACTACGCTTTCTAATTCAAGTTGTTTGATTTTGTACTGTTAATGAGATAAATTGTTAAGGTAACTATTAAAGATATAAGACCTAGGGTATGCATATAAAACTTACTATTTTATATACCTAATTGTCCTCATTTAATTCTTATCTATTGATCTTTGATCAACCGTAATCGGTCAAACGTCAAATAAAGATATCAGCCGGTTCTACTAAGCAACAATCAAATGTAAAATTAGCCTTATATAGGGTACACGATAAATTCTTCTAAGCAACGACAAATCGACAAAATATGTTTGCTTAAATGGGTAGACGAGGTTTTGTCCTGATTTTCTATAATCTAATAAAAATAACATAATATAAAACTATAATCATCCTGTCATCAAAATATATACAGGGTCTTTTTTATCGGTAATTAGCTCCTGCTCGCGGCTTCACAGGTTCACTTTATGATTTAAGGATCTTTTAGTAGCTTTGGCGTGAGTGATCTATCCAAATTTTCCCATTTATAATATTAGTGTGGTTTTCCAAAGTGTTCGCTCAGTTTGCTTTGAACTTTTATTGAATAAACACATGCTTCACAAAGCAATAAGTTAAATATTTTAGGTGCAACAATTGCAATAAAGAATTACAATATTTTGCTCATTCAGTCTTAATTACTTGCATATGCAAATGAAATGATTTTAATTAAAGAACGTGTATATTTAGGTACTTGTATAGGTACATTATGTCACCTACTTTCAATCCAAATTGTAGGTATCTTGATATTCTTACTTGAAAAATTGATTTTATTTTTACTTACTGCCATCTTATTTTTCAATGCTTACCTACTTCCAAATAAACAAGTACCCTTGTAACCATGTACACCTACTTGTATTTACACCGCCGACATTAGACATAATAATGTAATGTTCATTTTGCACGTGCAAATAACCTACTTCTAGTTATGCAGATTGAGTCCATTCAGTTAATCTTACAAATGTGTGTGACCCTGTATACATTCATTGTCTACTTTGTGCATGTGAACGAGCACTGTGAAGTAACATTCCAGCCCACAACAAAATATTCTACCAAGAAGACCAAAGTTAGGGAAGTTATAAGGGTTTTTTTTATTGTAAGCGCTCACAATCAGGAATTTCTAAGAAATTAAATAAAACCTCTCAAAAATTTAGTCCTAATTTTATTGGATAGTATTGAATTTTTGAGACAGATGCTGGATGCGGGAAGCTGAAGACAGGACGCTTTGGCGCTTATTATGGGAGGCCTATGTCCTGCATTGGACTAATAGAGGTTGATGATTATTATGGTGATGATTAAATTTTGTAATATGGATGTCTTTGTCACGAGACATCACCAAAAGTATGGCAGAAAAACCTGTGCGTACCTACTAGGATAAGCCAGTGAATAATAAAACATATAACCATACGATATATTTAACACCATAACTGCAAAAACAGGCCGTTGATTTCAATCAACTAATTGACAAGCTTTCGCTACATAAAAAGTTAGTCATTTTGGCGGTCGGTTTATGTCAGTATTTATGAGTTCGCAGTAATTCGTCGCGCGGCGTATCGCAAATTGATTGCTGATTCTTCTGAGTATTCGTCCAGTTTGGTTTTAGGGTTCTGCTGGTTTAAATTAAATAAATAAATAAAGCTATATGATGACGACGCGACGACGCATATGACGACACGCTATGTGGTACTAAACAACTGATATACTATCTATAAAAATTGACGCTCTTACTTATTAAAATCTCTCAAGTCAAAACAGTTGCTTAGCAGTGTTTTACGACAGTCGCTCCAGTGCTGGCGGCGCGGCGGCCTGCCGACAAGTTAACTTCACACTGTCGGCTCGGCTGGCTGCCTACAATATTCAGACATTTGAAATGTCGCACTAATCCGCCGGGCTATGCGGATTCAGTGTGTAGGTAGAGTCCATTAATCTAACTTATGATGTCAACCGAAGGAAACAAACGACTATTAGAAACGAGTCAATGTCAAAAGAGGTTTTTAAGTATCAGGGTTAGCCGATATTAATGGCAAAAAGTTGGCAACGGACGGATACGTAAGCACCGCATTTCCTGCTCTGCCTGGTGCTGACCAGGGAGGTGAAATAGTGAAAGTGTTAGCGAGCAAATGTAGAAAAACCTTAATTTAAGGAGGTATGTTCAAAGCAGTGAGTTCCATCAAAACAAGATTCTATGCTCCTATTTTTTCCAAACTTCAATCACTCTCTCTTAATAATTCTTCAGTTATCTGAGCGTCTGGTCTACGCGACGCGTGACCCGAGAGCGGGCGGGTATCTGACGCGGCGCATCAGCATTGCCATACAGCGGGCAATGCAGCCAGCGTCTTGGGAACGCTTCCGTCTGGTATTGATATGGATCAGTTGAGCTACCTGTGGATTGTTTTCAACAGACTGCAGTTAGCTTAATTGTTTTAATTGTAATTTTATTTGTCAATAAAGTTATCAATCTCCTAATTCAGGTTTACAAAAAGCTCTTTCTATACGCAAATTTTTAAACGAAATATTATCAATCTGCTATAATATAAGAAATAATGAGTGAATTGGTTCTCTTCACCTCAATCTTAATCCACCGAAAACTAGTTCAGAATGGTCTTATACGGAACCCAATAAAAAATTGTTCTGTACTCTACAAACATGAACTCTTGCACACCTATAGTCACAGGGGTCCCAAGCATAAGCACGAATAACTGTGTGTGGGCACGCACAGTTATTCGTCTCAAATAGCTGAGAATTATTTGTAATTGACTGTAATCTTTAGTAATGTGCTTTTTAGTAACATACAACAAGCTTGTAAGTATGTAGAGTATTGGATATGAGAGCGATTATTGTTGAGGTTTAAATTAATAATTTACGGTAAATTGATATAAATTGGGTAAGCTCTTAATTTTGATTTGATGTTCTGTTTTTGATGACCTCTTTTACATCTGATTTGACCTGCGGCGATTCAGAGTGTATTTGTGAGTGCAGCATACGAGCGACATTAATAGTCATACTATTTTTGCCGCTCATTTGCTGCATTTTGATTACGAGTAAAAAACAAAAGAAAATTAACAAATTAGAGGTGTAAATACTTTGAGTTTTGATGTAGATAGTGCTTTCAAATATGCGGAAGACAGTTATTTTATAGATTTTTTTCTGTTAATATTTTCGAAATAAATATTAGTAACTTAAACCTATGTATACCTGGCGGGTATCTGGCGCAGCCATCGTAGACTCCTATCTATATGATCTATGATCTATATGATCTATATAGGATCTATATAGGTCTTGTTATTAAGTAAATTGTTGTATAAGTAGGTATAATTTATACGTAAGTTTGATATCCTAATAGGGCGATGTGGTCGCTTAGCGACAAAGTCCCTTAATATTTGATAAAAAAAAATAATAAATAAATAAAAAAATATACTTTTTAACTTCATTCAACAGCCTACTAGGTAGGCTATGTCAGGTACTCATAACACAAGCTTTGCTTAATTTGGGGCTTATGTCGAAATATCCAGAATTATTTATTTAGGTATGTTATCTATCAGCTCAGTTCAGTTCACGTTCTTTTGCCTCATCCGAAATTTTTCGGCGCACTCGGCATTAAAATGGCATGTTTGGCATTTACAAAATGTCGAATTTACATTATTTCGATAAGGGAATGAACTTTCATGATTTACATACAACGCGGGGAATTTTAACGAGCATAAAGTATTCCGTCTTGTTTAATGAATATTTTTGAAAAACAAAAGAGTAAAAAAGTGCTCACGTTTCGGTGCCTTTCTCTTACTTGATGAATAAAAGGCGTAGTTGACGCCCGACTAAATAAATATGTATATCGTAAAGGCAATGTTCTTACTTGTCCTCACACCATTGTGACAAAGCAGTGTGAAAGTGTCCTAAGTTAGGTACAGCTTTTTTATCGCAAGAATGGAACCCAAAATTATACTAAGGTTACGATTTCAGCAGTGGGCAGCAGGGGCGGTTGTAAGAAAACGTTCTATTAAAAATAACGTCCTGTTCCACTCTAATCCAGTAAGCAAATCTATTGACGGAGTTGATTTCATATTTTGCTGCGTTATAAAACTTATAAAACATCAACGGATTAGAACAGCTGGGGGAGGGCATAGTATCGAGACGTGATCGTGACGTCTCCTTTTTCTATGGGATTTGGTACAGCGCCACTAACGTGCGAACAAGTAACTACGCAAACACCATAAAAAATGGACGTCACAATCACGTCTCGGTACTATCATCAACCAGACTCGGGGCTCAGATCCGCTTTATCATCGTAATATTTTTTAATTTAATTTATAGAATTTTTTTTTTGTTTTGCCCTCTCACTTAACCTTGTAAATCGAAAGGTATTTTCTGATATCTGTGTCTGAAAAAATTCCTCACACTTTGTGATTTATAATCACACATTATTTTAAATAACCATTATTTAACACAACCCTTGGTCATCATTAACCACTGGCTCGCAAATGTCATCTGTAAATGACATTATTTAATATTATTAGCCGAAATAACGACGGCTCTACAATTTTTACCGCTTAATCTTCACACAGATTTGGTAATATTGCTCATATTCCTTTAAAACATCTCAAAATGTGAATTTTTAGTGGTAATTTTTACCATAATGGGTACAAAGGTGTGCCGCAAATTTGACTTGAAAATATGGTACATATACCATATTTTTCATAAGATTGTAATGTATAAATAATGCTGACAAACAGAAAGATACTTGTAGACTCAGCAGTAAGTAGAAAGGTACAGTACAGAAGGTTCTTAAGGGTTATAGGTAATTCTTAATTCTTTATTGCACTAATAAAACGAAGAAATCCGTCAATACTCTTCGCGTCCAGTACAACAACGCTTTCAGGATGCTGTTGGGGCTCCCGCGATTCTGCAGCGCCTCCGGTTTCGCCGCCTGTATGAGGAAGAAGGCAGCCTCACTGCAAAGTAGAATACGCGGGAGTACCAACACCATCCTGTCAGCAATAGCTGATAAATTAGATGGAGTGATGTACAGACACTCCATCACCATATTAATTATATACATAGTTAAAACTAACATAGGCTAAGAATTTACTAACTTATGGATCTTTGTAATCTGAATAATAAACAAACATTATTATTATTATAAAACAAATACATGTAAAACTTAAAACTAAAGAGGTTATGGCAAAGGCGAGCTTAACTCTAAAAAGAGTTCTCTTCCAGCAAACATTATTGAGAGAGAGACAAATCTGTAATAGTGGGTTCGTGTGCATATACAGAAAGAAGATTGAATCCTTAGCCTATAGTTAATAAACTACTACATATGTATAATAATATATTACGCTACCTATAAAATTATATATAATACAATATAATAACAATTCTATAACTACATACGCATTTATAATAAGTACATAAACTACTTAGCTACATCAAAGTCATGAAGATAGGTAATGCTCTTTGACTTTAGGCTTAAAGATGAAGAGTGAAGAGCTGGCGCAAATATCATGTGGGAGAGAATTCCATAACCTGACCGATTCAACGGTGAAGGAGCCACCATTGCAGCACCATAGGTAATTCACTGACAGTGCGTCAACTGCAAGGTCTGCCCATCATCACGAACAAGTTCGTGAAGACCTTATTAAAATTTTATGTAAATCATCTCCCACATAAGATATTGTTTGAGACCCAGTGAATTACTAAAGACCGATACCGTTTAATGGTTTTGCATTTGCGTGTTTTAAATATATATCTAAATATGTAGAAAAAGAAAAAAGTATTACCTTAAAATTTTTCCGACACGCTTCTTACATATGATATACCGTACCTTGACCTGAATATTCTTAATTTAACCAGTATTTTAAGTCATTCATACAAAATTATGATGTTTTGTTGTAAAAGATGTCATAATAGGCAGTTAAATATTGTTTTGGTAAAATTACCACCATTTAATTTTATTGCGAGCGAAAATTCACACCCACTCCCTTTTGAGATGTCCTTACCTGGGATGGTCATGATATAACAGAATTTTTATAACAAAATGTTAAAGTTCGATATTAATTTAATAGCAAGGAGTAAGACATATCAAATGGAATTTCTACTTTTTACATGCCTAACTATAAATAAACCGCCAACTGCGAGTCAACTCGTACACAAAGGGTTCCGTACCGTAAAAATCAGGCAACTATTTCAAAGAACATCAAATTTTCACTTGTGCGGAGACTCCATTAAAAAATTTATTTGATTTTATTTTATTTTTGGTATTTGTTATTATAGAAAGTTTCATGTGCCTACCTATTGTAGTTCAAAGGATACAGCCTTGACAAATTAAAACAAAAATGGCCAAAAAATCACGTTTGTGGTGTGGGAGTCCCCTTTAATTTTGATATTCATTTTTATTATTTGTTGTTATAACGGCAAGAGAAATACACATTCTCTGAAAATTTCAACTGTCTACCTCTTACGGTTCACGAGATATAGCCACATGACAGACGGACGGACGGACAGCGGAGGCTTAGTAAGTAATAGGGTTCCGTTTTCACCCTTCGGGTACGGAACCCTACAAAGTACATAGGCAAAACCAAATCAGGATCAGCTTGTTTTAAAATAAATAATAGATACGATAGTAAACAACAAATTAACTACCTAAAAAACTGCATCTAGCTGCTATTTTTTTATAAATAATAATAATAATAAGATATTTATTTACAAAATGGTACAGCTAGAAGGTAGAATATACAATATACAAAGTACTATGGGTACCTATACGTGTAAGAGTTATTGACACCTCGCTCTAACTAAGTTTACATTAAACTTGTATTTAAAAATAAGGCAGTAGTCTCTTCTAGATAAACAAAAGTAGTGAGAAAGGTATGAATGCCCTTTTTAGTCGTCAAGTTAGCTGTATAATTGGATATCTCTCCTAATTAAATTCAACGATTTTCGTTATCATTGAATCAGCTCTTGTTTTTATTGGAAACACGGAAAATGTCCATGATAATAATGAACAAGATCTGTTTTACTTAACCTTAATAATGGGTCGAATTCAATAAGGAATCTTATTGCTATCTAAACCGTTTTGAAAAGCATATGCCTGCAGATATCAAAAATCAATTAATAAAAAAATAATTTATTTAGGCAACAAAATAATTTAGGGTAATTTAGGGTACAAAATAAACACATAGACAAGTCAAAGTAGTGCAAGTCGATAGTAGACCGTATTGTCTTAACGATAAGACGTGAAAAAAACGAAACCCTTTCTTGATGAGGCCTCGTTTTTTCCTCCTTATGTATAAGTCATCGGCAGACAGTATATAAGACCCATAAAATAATAAAAATCGTAGTCAGTTTACAATTTTCCGGAAAATAATCAACAGGACTGTAGCAGTTACAATTAACGCATTTAACGCATTTAAACACGTAAATTTATGGTTTCACGAAACCTTTCCGTTTACGGTTTGGACACTATTAGCCAACGTTTCACTCATTATACAACTTAGTTTACGACTTTACTATGAATATTATTCTACAAACTACTTAAAAACAATAAAATAATTTAAAAACATTATTTTACGGATAGATTTCGTAAAATCATAAATTTACGTGGGAATAGTGGCCAATTTTTCAACTCTTGTCAATGTATTTTAAAAAGTATGAAACCTAGACAATTTTCAAAAACTATTTTGATGTGTACAAACTGATACATTTTATATACTTACAGACTTCTCTATATTGATTATTTTTTTTATTTTTTTTATTCTGAGTTTTTTAAGGGCTTTATTCGCTTAGCGAATATGCCACTCCCGTTATACAAACACAAACTTAACCCTTACTTTATCTAATAATTTCATATACCATTATGTACAAGGCCTTGGCGGCCTCGCACAGTGGGTTGGAAAGTAAACTCTGAACTAAACCTAATTCTGCGAGATTCAAATTAAAATCGTAAAATATATGTAGATGCATATACAAACGCGACTTTGGGACGCTTCGGTATGGATATGGATCAATTGTAAATACTAGTTCTAATTTGTTTTATTATTTGATTGAAATTTTCTTTGTTAATAAAGGCCATTGCCATATATTATTAATACAAACGCTACATACATACATTTTAGATGTATTGCTATGGAAACTACGGAGATAGGGGCGACCGGTAAACATTTAGACATTTTTCTACTTGACCCACTTGACCTTCTGAAAATTTCCTTTTATATTTTTTTTTACTTTCATCTAAAATGGCGCACGATGTTTATTGTTATTTTAAATTTTAAGTAATAGCTTCGACAGGTGCTGAAATATTTAAGAGGGAAAAAGGCCGGACAGAGCGAGACCATATGGCTCCAAGCATACTGCGAGCTTAGCGCTGCGACGGCGCGGCGGCGGCGGCGGCGGCGGCGGCGGCGGCGGCGGCGGCGGGCGCGAAATATCAAACATATGATACCGTTATTCATATACTCTACTACAAACTATACTCGTGATTAACATATAGATATGCCAAATCTTATAATATGCTAAATTGGCAACGCTGTTTTGAAGACCCGCTCATTATGTCGCATGTTGACTAGACCGGTAGTGTGGCCATAAGGCGCGGATAGGAACTTTTGAAAACGACGCATGCTAACTCGCTCAAGCCCGTCACGCTAGGTCTCGCCTTAGTCACTTTACTATAAACGTAAACAGCGGTTTCATATGTTTGATACTTCGCGCCCGCCGCGTCGCAACCGCGCTAGGCTCGCAGTATGGTTGAAGCCTTCAAGAGAAGCTTGTTTTATCCTAAAAATGGCGTGCGAAGCCGGGGGCCGAATCTAGTTTCATTTACACAAGAAGTTCTATAAACAAATACCGGTTCCGATTTGGTTCCCGATAATTTCTCGATTTATTTGTAAATATGTACGTCATTGTACGTACAGGATGCACCAGAGGTGGAAATAATGATTTGAACGAGTGGAACACATTGAAATATTGCAAAGTCCAGTCCCTTATAAATCTAGGCGAGTTATTAATATCTAACCAACAACATGCACTGTGTACTAGATAAATCATATGCAGAATTAATAGCCCTCAGTTGACCTGGTCTCCAGTTCGACATATTGAATAATGTCCGTCCGCGCTTAGAGGCGTCTAATGAATTTATATTGCGGATAATCAAGGCTAAGTCTAGTATAGAACCTATTTAATACATAGAGTGCCCACGACGCACATCCAAACTGCAGAACTGCCAACCCGTGCGGATGCTGCACGAACATGTGGGTCGCACCGCAGAGACTGCGCAGTCTAGCACATGGAGTTGCGACCGACGAGCGATGGCGGCGCAGCGCGGGTCGGGCCGCCCCTGCAGGTCGCGCCGCAAAGCCTAGGCAGTGAATGCCTTAATCGTGATTGTCTGTCATACAAACAGTTATTAGACGGACAATCACTTGCTTACTAAACCAAATAAATCCTACTTATAATTATACAGGCGAAAGTTTCGGAACATGTGTATTTGTGCGTAAACAACGATAACACTACCGATTCAATAAGGTTGACCTTGTATTACTTGATTTGGAATAAAAAATTTTTTTAGTCATGAGCAGTTTTTATAAATGGTAGCGTACTGTTTTGTATAGATACGTGTGGTCCCAAAACAAATAAATATCTCACTAATTGTTCGTAAGATTTAAGTGATTTTTCCTCTGAACTGAATTTACTGATAATAATGGTGATGAAACTTGGCAAAGAAGAATGATGGAAGAAGAATGTTTGGCTATCCACACGTCCGTAGTTCAAACAATTCAACACCCACCGCTCAAGAACCGCTTACGTCGTGACAAGTGCTTTTATGTTGTCTGCCTGTCTGTCTTAATATCACGGAACAATGACCGGACACGCCTTATCGCTGTTAGATCGAGTGCTGGTAATAAACGCGAGGGAAACGTAGGTAGGCACTTACATACCTCTGTTCCAATCAAGGAATGTATACAAACTGTATATTCAACATAGCAGATACCAAACCCTTTTTTTTGGTATACCAAACCCTGTTTATTCTATGCTGATTAATAATAATAATAACGTATATTGAAAAATATTTGAGACTTAATATTATTACATCGTTGATCCCCAAACATACACCTTTATCTTGGGGACCACCTTCCATGGGTTCTTTCCATAAAACATATTAAGCTAACGTTAAACTGTAATAAATATAAACAATAATTCGAAAATAAACATTTTGTGATGGGTCTCCTGAGGACACCAGTCTCGTAAGAGTCTAGGCAACAGGAGACACCATTCGTGTGTGTGTGTGTGTGTAGTGTGTGAGGGTGTTTACTTTGTGAGTTGTGCTTCTGAGAACACCGAACTCTTAAGAGTCCGGGTAACAGGAGCTTCACAGATGTGTGTTATGTTTAGTTATGTATAATAATATAAATATATAACAGTGTAGGTAATATATATTTTATAATACATACTGTGTGTATAGTTAAGTTAAAATAGTGATACAATAAAATCATTTAACAAAAAGTAAAAAATCTTCAGTTTGATCATAATCTAGAGTTAAAGAGCCAATTAGTCGTTTTAAATTTACATTCGAAGTAGGTAATTTTGTTTATACTCAACTGTTTATTAATTTTATTATATTATATAAATAATTTGACATGTATGTGAACTGCTGTTTTATATACGCTGTACGGGGTTGAGTATTAGAGCAAATTTGATAGCTTCTCCTTTTAGGGGGTAGATTTTTGTCGTAAGGTGTTATTTTGTGTTTTTTTAATATTTTTTTTTTTTAAATGGCAATGGCCTTTTTTAACAATGAAAATTACAATCAAATTATAACTAGTATTTACAATTGAAACAATTAAGCTAACTGCAGACTGTTGCAAACAATCTACAGGTAGCTCAACTGATCCATATCAATACCAGTCGGAAGCGTCCCCAAGACGCTGGCTGCATTGCCCCGCTGTATGGCAATGCTGATGCGCTGCGCCAGATATCCGCCAGCTCTCGGGTCATGCGTCGCGTCGACCAGACGCTCAGATAACTTTTTAAAAACCCGGAGAGCCTCGGTACCCCACGGACCTAGGGTCTCGACCCCAAAGGGAGCAAATATGTAGGCTCTGTCGAGACCTGCATATTTGCGTCTCTTGAGATCCTCGGCCAAATCTGCCGCCGCACCAGCCCTTACGGATGTCCTCGGAAGATGGGCAGGCGCAAGTGTGTCGACGCATATGTCGCTTTAATATTATGTACATGTAGTATGTATATCTGTCTAACGGTAAGTAGCAGATAGTAGATATGTATTGAACTAAGGACGTAGATAGGTATTTTAAAGCTATAAACAGACAGAACCCACGCCACGCAACGTACGCGACGCAATATGAGATCTGACCGCTTGAATTTCTAGGAAAACAGATGGCCTAGGCTTAGAGACTCAGATAACGTGCGCCACGCCATCCGAGCTTTCTTACATTTGGTCGCGTACGTTGCGTGGCGTGGGCGTGGGAGTACCTACTGCGTTTTACAAAAAATCTAAAAATCAAACTATGGCGTATTTTGGAGTATTCAAAGTCAAAGTCAAAGTCAAGTCAAAGTCAAAGTCAAAAACTCTTTATGTCCATAAATACAATAAATGTACACTTAGAAAAGGTCAAATTCTTAATAATTAAACACTGACACGGAAATAAAGTCATCTCAATTATTAAAACAGGCATCCTATTTCTAGTTTCAATATTGGAAAAACGTGCACCGTTTTACTGTAGGGACTTGTCAAACTCTGAGGCTCAGAGAGCAAAAGTCTGTCTGAGACACTGAAGGTTTTTGTTAGAATATTTTTTTTGTAAGATTGGCAAATATTTGATCAAGGTCGGGATGTTTTCTTTGCAGGTACCGAGCAAGCATTGGAGTACATCCTATCTAGTAGTTTCTATTTACAATGCATTAATGTGGTAGAAGAATTCCACCATTCCACTCTGAGCCACATTGCAGATCCACTAATGGATCAGTTTCCACTTTTTTCCCACTCTGATTCACCGATATGCTTTGGAGCTGGATTATGCAAATTTAAAGTTTTTGTGTCTAATTTGCATGGCGAATTGTATAATACTATATTTCATGCAATTAAATGATTATTATTATTATTCTGTGTGAAAAAATTGCAGCATTTTAAGAATCAATTCAAATATGTACATACGTATAACTTTATGTTGATTGTGTCATACATATACAAAGCCATATGCCACCTATAACTCAGCTAACGATTATGTCGTGATTATTATATGTATTTATATCAGATTCTTTGAAGAAAATTTTTGCTATGTTATGATAATATTTTATGAGATTAAATATATGCTTTGAAGATTCAAAGCACATTATTTAATCTCATAAAATATTCGCTCATATATACATACACTCATGTGCTGTTGCACATGAGTGTATATAAAAAACATTTGGTATAGTTATTTTTTCTTGCTCTACCGCGACGAAATACGAGCGACGTCTAGACGAGCAGCAGCTTCCTTCTGTGTATTTTAACACTTTTGCTGCGATCACCAATCTTCCTGCTAAATGTTCAGCAGTGGACAATGACGCAGTGAACGCCTTAAGGTGATCGTCTGTCATACAAACAGTTATTGGACGCACATTCACTAGCTAACTAAACCAAATAAATCCGAAGATGTGTTTTTGGGATTTCCTCCTGGCCAAGTTATCGGCTACGGCAGCCAATCTCAACCGATACTAGCCATGTGCGCAGGACATACTATGGTGCACAAGTGTGTGCGCAAACACACCTGTGTTTGCACTCTCTATTCCCTCACTCTCATAATCCGATGGGACGGCAGACCGACACGAATAAATAAATAAATAAACAATGCTGGACAATCCACACAGCATCATCTAGCCCCAAAGTAAGCAGAGCTTGTGTTATGGGTACTAGATGACTGATACACTTAATACAATACATAACATAGATAGATTTTTTTTTATTATATATAGAAAATACCCAGAACACCCAGAACAAATATTTGCAGGTCCTACAAACATTTGTCCCAAGGCGGGAATCGAACCCGCAACCTTCTGCGTCGCAGGCGGACCTTCGCCCGCCGCGCCACATCGGTCGTCAGAACGGGGAGAGCTCAGGCGCATCAACGGATATACGTGCATTCCGAAAAAATTAATCCTGGGTCGGACCAAAAATTTGTTATTTGGTTTTTTCTAGCAAGTAAAATGCGAATAAGTAGCAGTCCGGAGCCAGGAAGTTAGCGGTGTTACCTCCGTGCCTTTTTGTTTGTGCGCAAACAACGAGAACACTACCGAATGGATAAGGCTAATTTTATTACGGATTGATCTAGTATTTCTTGATTTGGAATAACTTCGCCACGGGCTGTAACAAATAGGTATAAGGCATTCAGACTACCAATAAAAAAAGGGAACAGCATGTATTCTGTTGTAATATGTTCAAAATTTAAATCCAAATGCTTATTTTTTTTGTTTATTACGTGCCGTACCTATATTTTTGTGGGTCTTTAGTCGTTTCGCACCGCGAGCGATTCGAACCGCGGTGCAAATCGCCCAAGTATTCCTTTTGAATGGGTTCTTTCGCACCGCGGTGTGAATAGACTAAACCTTCCCTTATTTATTTAACATAAATAAATAATTTATTCTTTCTTTATTCATTATTCAATAATATAGACGCGAACGTTTGTGCCGTTGTGAAGACATATGGCCGAAGACAACGCCAAAATTAATGAATAGATCGAGCTGAAATTTTGCACACATAAAGCTCAGGTCCTGGAATAACATATATGCTGCTTTTTATTCCAAAAAACGCGTGCGCAGCCGCGTGCGAAGCCTAGTTTCCATAAATCTTGTAACATGAACTCATTAAAATGATGAAACTCTGAAAACACTCGACGATTGATCCAGATCCAGATTCCACTCGACTCAGACGATTGATCCAGAGCTCAAATCTCACATCTGTGGGGCATGTTACCGTTTATAAGATAAACATCTTCGTAAATGGATACCTTGTTTGTTTTGTGACGTCATCTGTGCATCAATGGCATTGGTCTTTATGTAAGAAATAACAGTAATTTAAACTTTAGGTTGATGTAAAGATAGTTCAAATTAGAGTTAAGATATGCTTTTTCTAAACTTGTATACAAAATATATAATAGAGTTAAAATTAATTAGTTTGTTGGATGATAGATCTTATTCTTAGGCCCGTGTTATAAAAGCTTGCTCGGTCATAGATCTGTGCTTGAGTGACGTTTATGCCATAGAAAAGTGATACTCAGGCATAGAGCGATGACTGAGCAAGCTTTCATAATACCTACAGGTCTGAATCTTCTTTCACTAGGTAACTAATTTATCCGTGAACACCAAGAGATAATAATTAAGATACCAATGTGGCGCAGCGGGCGAAGGCCCGCCTGCAACACGGGGTTCGATTCCCGCCTCGGGACAAATGTTTGTACGGTCTGCAGATATTTATTCCTGATGTTCTGGGTGTTTCGCTATCCATACTAATAAGTATTATACATTCAAAAGTAACTCTGTCTGTATATCTGTTCCCTTTTCACGCCTAAACGGCTGAACGGATCTTAATTAAATTTGGCATGGAGATAGGTGGTATACCGGGGACGGACATAGGCTACTTTTTAGCTCGGAAAAGAGCGTGCGGGCGGCAGCTAGTGTTTAATAAAAAATGTGTTGTATTAAGTATATCAGTTATCTAGTAAGTACCCCTAATACAAGCTCTGCTTAGCTCGGGGCTAGATGATGCTGTGTGGATTATGTAGCATTATTTATTTATTTTAAAATTATCTCGGTGCCACGTGAACGAAGCAGCTGGCAAAAGCTAGGTTATAAAAACATAACCCTCCTTATTGCGCATTCGGGTAATAATTAGGCTAGCGCAAAATTATACCGTAATTACAAGCTTTGATAACCAGTTAAGGCTTTTACACCAAATTAGCATTTTTATATGCTAACTAATCTTTAAAACCGTTAATGACATGAAGTATTGACAGATTTCTTGACCGGTAGGTACCTAATTAGAATACTTTTTGTTCAAACTGCGTGTCAAAAATAAAAACATGTAATGTATGTACTTATGTTTAAGCAGGTAAGAGATAATTGATTGAGAACGTATATTTAAATAAATATTTTACATCATGCATCATACATAATATGCTTACCTACTAGTTTCTTAATAGTCGAATCAACGAAGGATTGTGGATGGTCGAAAGCAGAAAGTTTGACTTTGGAACTTTGTTTGGACTAGTTAGGAGACAAACATAAAATAATAAAATAGGAGACAAACATCTACTACCTACCTACTGGAGGAAAGGATAGTAGCGTTATTAACAAAATTTTAAAAATCGCTCGTTTTTCGGAGCCCATATCTAGACAAGGAATAGGGAAAAAGAGAATTAAAGTTGTAGAAAATTTTATCAGATTTTATTATGTCGTACAGAAAAATTTCTTATGACGCATATTTTACAAAAAACTAAAAAACGGGGCCTTCTTGTGCCCTTACTCCTAGGGCTCACCTCACAGGGGTCTCACTTTTAGTATGTTTGTCTCCTAACTAGTCCAAACAAAGTTCCGAATACAAACTCCTCCTTTGATCTACTAACATTTTTATGTGTAGATACAAAAAAAGGGTTCTATATCTTTACCCAAAACTACGAATTATACGCTCAAATAGCAAATGCTAATATATCGATAAACATTTGATCGTGTCGATGTCCATAAGCAATGTAGCAATTAGCGTCATGCGGACAGCGTGAAGATCGGAGATTATTTCAATCAATCCAGATCATATTTTAGATCTGATGCTTAGTAAGTCCGATTATCGAAACAATGAAATTGTATGCTGTTTGTTTAAGGTATAACGGGATAAATTAATGTATAATAACAAGGAAGTGTGAATGTTTTTCCGTTTTCTGTGTCTTACATAATAATAATGTACAAAATTAACTACTCTTAAAACAACCTAAATATTATAACCACTGGGCTACCTTTAAACCAACTTTGTAGTAAAAAAGTGAAACTTGTGTAGTAATCTGAGGATAATGTGATTGGTTGTTTTAAAAACACATAGAATAAGCACTTTGTATTATTATACAAAGTGCTTATTCTGTGTTTTTAAAGTCAAGTCAAGTCTGCATTGTACAATTGTTTTTTGTCCTAAATAAAGAAAATTAAAAAAAAAAAGTAAATGGTGTTAATTAGGTACTAATAAGCTTGGTTCCATCCTGTTTGGTTGCATCCTGTAGGGTGGTAATTTAAAGGAAAATTATGCGAAAATTACATAATTACTCATGAAAGTGATTTAAGCATAATTGAAAGCTAGAAAGAAAATGGCTGCCTAATTTATTATAGTTTAAGGTAAGTATTTTTATTTCAATGAGTTTAGTAAGTATCAGTTTTTGATACAAACAAATGTTTCTCTTGTACCAAAGTCACTATATAAGTGCTTATAATTTATTCTGCGACTGCCAAAACACAGTAGGAAAATTTTAAAGGCTATAGGGAACAGCACCAATACAAAATACCCTTACAAAATACCAGGACTGGAGTTTTTTTATGTTGTCATAATCCAATGCATCACAATTCACTTTCCACTGTTCCGATGAACTATAAACAATCATCGACATCGATAAATTCAATCGAGATCATCACGTCACTACCGATTCCATTTTTGAAAATCTTGGAGCGTATTCAATAATCGAACGTGTAAACGGCACACGGTACGTTCAACTACTGAGTAATACGCGGAAAAGGCAGCTAGTGCTGGGACTTGCTTTGCTCGGCATTAATTATCCGTGTTCACGATATGGGGATTAAAGATTTTTGCAGATTTACAGGTCTTACCGGTAATATACGGCAAGGGCTCATAACATGTCACGTAAGAACCGTATAGATAATCAAGCTCGGTTAAAAGTGAGAAAAGCAAGACAATGTTGCTGTTTTGTCTGAAAAAAGATCTCATAATTGGTAGGAACTTATATCTTCGCTTTGCTTTACGGATAACCACTTTATCAATTTAATTTTTAAAAGAAAATGAGGAAGAGACTATGTCGATTCGGGTTAATTTAAAGGCACTAAAAATATAAAAAAATAAGCTGAACTGAGTGCTATGTCACTTAGAGCTGTCAATTTGTTAATTAAAATGACATGTAATAGTAATTTAAGAATCAATCCAATGATAATAAATTTTAATTCAATAATCGTGACAATTTATAAAAAGTACCTAAGTATTTCACTTAGATTAGTTTCAAACAAAAATGACAAAATAAGTCGTTTTCCTTTTGATTACATTAATAATGATTCCAAAATAAGAATCAAAATAGTTCGTTTGAAACGTAGCATATTGTACATTAATATTACTTATAAAATACTTTAAAGGTTTATTGTGTCCTTTAGGGTAAATTTCAATAACAGATATTAATAAATATTAAATAATGCTGGACAATTCACATAGCATCATCTACTGCTACTGCTACTGTGCTATGTCTGAAATAAATGATTTGATTTGATTTAGCCCCAAGCTAAGCATGGCTTGTGTTATTTATCAAAGAGCTTCAGTACTATTTAACAAAGAGTATTACTTATCAAATAAATTTAAAAACGTATCGAGTGGCAAAATTAACTTGTATGTGATGATGTCTGATGACTTCTAAAAATAAGTATGTTTACAGGCTCTACACTAGAAAACAATGTTTTTTTTTTCATCCCCGATAAGAATCGAACTCGCACCTTTTACGTTACTCACAGTAACACAGTTCTTTATATGTTATAAGCGCATCCGTTTCATTCATTACACTTAATATTTTAAACTATTTCCACTAAATATTTAAAATTCCTCATGATCTAAATATTTAATTAAATGTGCATTCTCAACACGTAGCGTCAATGCAATAAATTCCACCTCCTTACTTTCGTGCTAAACAAGTGGCAACCTCACATTAAAGGCACTACATACAGGATGTCAAAACTAATATAAATATGTCAACAAATATTATCTATGACAGCTCTGATTACCTGTCCCTACGTCTCTTTAAATTTAGGTGAGGTTTAGGTATTCACAGTGAGATTACCTATTTAATTAAACCTACAACTAGATGAATGTAATGATGGATGAAAATTCCAGTCACAAGCATACATAATTAATTTAATAAGTTTAGTACCACGGTAACCATTTACAGTAAGTACACCAAAATCTATAAAACGTAAAAAAAACTTTTATTCTACCTGTCTCTACTTTTCAGATAACTTCAACCTGTCATCCTGTATAACGTATAACTCTTTTTAGCGAGTCAAGAAGCCCGCAAATAAATCACGCACTGACACCTCATTTATCTCACTGAGAATATTGTTTACTGACGCGCTATCGACAAATTCTATCGATACCTTAGATATCGATTATTGGCAGATTTGGAAGTCAATCTCTAGCGGTGCGTAAGGCTTCGTCTATTGAGCTTAATTATAGTGCGTTTTGCGCAGTGATGTAGAGTTGGCTTGAAGTTCATAATAAAATATGTTCTTTATTCAAAAGATCGAATGTTATTTAAGTTGGACTATATTAGAAATAGGATTGACTTTAACTTTTCGAATGCTCTTACTTAACTTCATTCTTGTATTACTTGTTTTTAGATCCACGTACGGCCCGCGCGGGCTCGCTTTTGTATGCAATTGACGAGTCATCCTGGCTGACAGATTTAAGATTTTTACACCACATTGTGTCTACACCTTAACCCTAGTCCTAATAGGAGCTATGACAAGAATTCACTTATATATTCCACCTTAGATTTAATTCAACAAAGTACCCGACTAAGGATTTTTCTAAGAAAAAATAAACCTACTCGTATAGTAAATTATGCGTATTGAATTGTAACAAATTGAGAGTGATTGCTTTAAATTGTACCAGTTTTCGTAATAAGTGAATTTTGTTAACTGGTAAAATTATTTTTAAAACTTTATTTTAACAAGCTTTATTTTGTTGTTTTAGGTAGGTTAGGTATTATTAATACGTGTATCTATGGTATCACCTTCTGTACTTTGTCTTTGTCATCTTGGACCATGAAAAGATGCTAACATATTCGGGTAGATTATAATGTATATCATTAATATAAAAAAAAATCAAAATGGTCTTTTATTTTTAGTGGGATTGATTGCTTTTATAGATAATTAATAATATACGCAACAAAAAAATATAAGTACTCCTGATAAAAACAGATTAGCAATGTTATAAGATTGCTATAATTTTTATGCAGGCTGTAAGTAAAAAAATACTTTAGTTACCACTGTTACCAGCAGAGAATATAATAATAGTACTCTATCAGTATAGGAGGCTCTGTCAAAACTTAAATTAGGTACCTACCAACGTCGTAATAATTAATAGTAGGTTTTTTTTAAATTTATTAAGGTGGCTTTCGTGTCACTACGGCCATGATAGGCCTATTGTGATCGCCACTCGAGTGTTCAGCCCTGAAGCTGTGGTGTTCTAAGTTCGCCACTAACCCTTGCAGCTGCTAGGAACTGTAGGATTTTCTTCGGAGTGATGGCCCGTAGCACGTCTGGGCTATGCAGGTGCTTGCCCAGATGGAAGCTACGTTATTGCATCAGTGCTCCGCACTCTCCTAGCAGGTGGAGAGGCTAGGATTCGGTTGGTGTACATTTATCGAAGGCTTTTATTAGTGAATTTTAGTGACTCATGCTCAAGGAATTCTTCCAAAGCTTTGAAGATTCCTCGAAGCAAGAATCCAAGAGGGTTCTGTTAACCAGGCTTTAGGTATGCCACAGAACGGCTCGGGGCCCAGCTGAGTCCCCTTGGCCCCGGAACGTGCAAGTTTGTCGTCACACTCATTGCCGTTGATTCCTGCGTAGCCCGGTACCCATCTGAGGACGACTCTGTTATTCGAGCCGATAGCGTTTAGGCGTGACAGACAATCCTCGACTAACCTGGATGACCTTGGCGTCTAGTGCTACAAGAGCCGCTTAGTTATAGTAGGTAAGTATAATGCCAAAATACCAATACAATATACTTAGATATTTAATTATTAAGTAAATTAATAAAACTCATCAGTAAAGAATAAATCATTTTTAATTTAAATTATTAATATAAAAGCAACACATTCGAGCCTATTTAAAAAATCTCAGTATGAGTCTGAGTCATAATATTATTAATTTCAAAACGCTTATTTACTAATAAATATTCTTAATGGGTTCATAAATAATAAAATAAATTATGTCTCTTAATCTAAAAAAAATAATGTCCTTTGAACGTTACCTACGTACCGATCAAAATCAGTTATCCTTCGAATTGAATTTCATAGTCACATTTTTATTAGAATAGATATGTAGATTATTTTTAGTTTAAAATGAGATGAGAGTACGTAATATTTCAATGAGTAGTATTCATAGTTAGAACATAAACTGAACTAAATTATCTGAGTGTCTGGTTAAAGCGACACGTGACCCGAGAGCTGGTGAGTATCTAACGCAGCGCATCAACATTGCCATACGGGTCAATGCAGCCAGCATCTTGGGGACGCTTCTGACACCAGTCGGAGTCCAAATGATACATATCAATACCAATTATTATTGATATGGATATTTGAGCTATCTGTAGATTGTTTACGTAGATTGTCTGCAGTTAGCTCAATTGTTTCAATTGTAAATATGTACTAGTTCTAATTTGTTTCTTTTATTTGATTGTAATTTTTTTTGTAAATAAATGATAACGAAAATTTTAAACTAAATGACTATTCAACAAGCGTAGGAATACTCATTATGGTAGTCAACTATGTAGACACATTATTTCCTTCTAAGTACTTACCTACCTATGAATATTAAATCAACTATTATTTAATATAAAAAAACTGATATGTTATATTCTTTGTTATTCTTGGTTATAAAAAATACAAGCTATAAAACATTTAACACAGAAATGGTTTATTAAATGAGTCGCTAATAATTCAAATAAGTATTAGAAAAAACAAGAAATTTGGAATGTAGGCAAAATAATTCTACTCTACAAAGTAATACTTTTGTGGTAAACAATAGCCAACGAACATTACAAACTCATTAAAAAAAATTAAATACTAAACAAATAATTTAAGATTATTAATATTTAGTAAGTTTATGATTCAGAAATCACTAACCTTATCCAATTTCTATAAATATAAATCTAAGACAAATCTTAATGTTGATTAAAATAATTTTCATAAGATTAACTGGAATGCTAGCTTAAAAAAACTAAGTTCAAACAAATAACAAACAGGATGCTAAGATTATTATTTTTATCACAAGTTTTATAGTTATTTTTAAAGAAAAACAGTAAATTTGCTTCGAAAATACAATTATTAACAATAGATGCAATATATTATTCTGCCATAGATTAATTAGATATAAACTGAGATTTGAAAGATATTAGAACATTAAAAATCTCTGTTGTTCTGTACCTCTAAATTATCTCTTTTAAGACAAGAAAATACAATACTGCGGATTTGTTTAATCCTCTAATTAAGAAAGCTGCAGTTGCTCTAAGCTTCTCAAAAAATCAACGCGATAATAATAAAAAAAAATGTCGGCGCGAGTTTTCAGCAGAGTGCGAGGTATTGACCTTCCGCAATTATTTAAAGCTAGTAAGTTTCAGTTGGCATTTGAAAACAGCAGGTCGTCTGGAATTCTCCTGGCTTAGCTAGTTTTACATCTCTTGCTTTAAAATCGTTTCAAATTGCAGAATTCTATTCTAATAGTAGTTCCATTTGTTTCTTATCTGCTTCTGTTGTTCTTGTAACGTCACGTATTCAAGAATTGCTAGGAGTCTGCTGCAAGTTGAAACGACCAAAAGTTATTCGAAATTCCAGAAGTTATCTTTAAACTTTGAAACACCGAGCTCTTCTAGACTTTGCTTTGTAGTTGTTCATCCTTTCAGTTCTACTTGTATTTGAAGTGTCAGTAATAAGTTAAAAGTTTGAGAACCTTTTCTAACTGCTATAGGTGATCCGTTGTACCGAATACCGGAATCTTAGGTTTTTGAAATAGCAAAATTGACCTTGGTTGGTATTCTGGTTGTCAGAACTTCATAGTCAGTGTAAAATTTGGCTGGCTCAGCACAAACGTCATTTGTTTTGTTTGATTTGTGCCAGTACAAGTCTATTGCGGTTCAAGGCTCACCAAGACTCGGCCAATATGGTCGGCTAATACTAGGTACGGCTTTATCACATTATTCCAGAACTGATGATATGAATAGTAGATAGATCAACAAGTATATTTATGACGTTTACTGAGTGCTGAGTCAGTTGCTGAGAATTGTAGAAATATCTTACAGTTGATCTTACAAATGGTTGCTAGATGAAGATTCCTCTTGCTTAACTGTTTCAGATGTAGATAAATAAAACAACTGATCTCACAACTGGTTGCTAGATGAAGTTCCCGTGGTTTGTATGTTTCAGAATAACAGATAGATCCAACAACTGATCTCAACTAGTTACTAGATGAAGGCGTTGACTCTTGTCTGTTTCAAGATTTTAGATAGATCCAACAACACATCCGGTTATCCGGATATAATTGGGTGCTAGACATTATTGCTTGTGTTTCAGAAGTTTCCTTAGTTTGCTAGATGGAGATGCGACGTGAAGGCCCACCCCGCAGGTCGCTCAGGCGTCCGCACCCTCAATCAGCATTTATCATCTGGAACAAGTAATTTTACTCTTTAGTTTCACAAAGTTGAGGTTCCTTATCGGGTGGATACCTGAGCGACCTGGGTAGAAAGGTAAAAAGAGAAAAAATAATAATATTAGACAGTTCTCTTGAAATAATATATTTTATAATTATGGTCCTGTGAAGCCTAAAAGAATAACGTTCATTTTAAATCCTGAATTTACTTGAACTTTTTCAAGTAGGTAGCTATGCAAGTAGTTTTTAATGTTTTTTATTAATGTTAAGCTACTTAACACTTTTTCGAACATTTGGTAAATCGCTATTGCTCTTTTCAATGAAATTGACCTTATTCCTTTTTGCTCTCCAGCTATTCTTAGATGAACTTCTGTCCGACACAAACGAATTAATTACAATTACCGGAAAATTATTGATTTGTGTCATAACCATTGCATTTCAGTGGCATCCCACCAATGCTACATTAAGTATTATCACAGAATAACTAAATAGTACTACGTTTATTGATATTGTTGCTAGTTGTCAATACTGGTAGGATGACCGAGGCTAAAAATTTAGGTATTTCCATCTAATGATGGCAATAAAAACTGTTTGCATACTATTCATAAAATCGTAGAGCAAAAGTTGTTCCCCTCGGGATCCAGAATCACCCATTTTTGGCTTAGTACATATGTTTAGTGGCACCCTGTATAATTTCAAAGTGGCTACTTGAAATAATGACAATGTGATTTAACCAAGTACATTGTCACTTTTGATCTATGCTTTTATGAATTATATTCAAACTGTTTTTAATTCCAAGAAAAAAATTGAGACCTTTTTCTTCATATTCTTGTTCTTTTGCGTGTCTTCTTACATTATTGTTTTAATTTTTAGGACAAACACTGATTTTGCAGAAAATACAAGAAAAAAACATTTCTGAAATATTTTACTAATAAAATCAAATAATGCAAGAGTGCGTGTAAAAGAACACGAAAAGGAATAAAAAAAACTGATTCAAAATTCTTTATTCACAAGTTGATGACCTCGGGGTCCAAAATCACCCCCTTTCGGCTTAGTGTTAACATGTGTATGTTACGTAGCACCCTTTCTTATATCGTAGCACGATTGTTTGTAAGACCGAGCACACTAATATCATTAGATATGAATACGCAGTAAACATGATGATGATGTCCTACGAGCCGAATTTCGGCCACGGCGACCAGTCTCAACAGAGACTAGCCATGTCCGCAGGACATATTATTATAGTGCAAATCACTGGTGGACACTACATTGCCTAGTAAAACATAATCTTTATAATTAAAGAAAACGAAATAATGTTACTTCTGACGCTGTAAGTATCTACTGAAAGAAATGTAATTTAACTTTGCGAAATAAAATAAAAAATTAACACGAAATAACGCAAAAGGAAATTCTTTATCAGAGCCATTGCGTACAATGCCACTGGAGCTAGTAATAAAACAAGAGATGTATGGGCGCACGCACACCCACTAAGGGTAACTACTACTTCATAAATATTCTTTCAGGAGCAGTTAATCTGTTCTAACCATTCATCATCATCAACCTATCTTAGTCCACTGGTGGACATAGGCCTCCCCCAAGGAGCGCCATAGCGCCTTCAGCTGGCCGCATCCAGCATCTGTCTGCAGTCTTTCGCAGATCGTCATCTCACCTGGCCGGAGGGCGTCCTACACTACGTTTACCGAGTAACGGTCTCCACTCGAGAACACGTTTACCCCAGCGGTTGTCAGTTCTTCGCGAGATATGGCCAGCCCACTGCCACTTCAGCTTGCTAATTCTCCGAGCTTTGTCGATAACTTTGGTTATCTGTCGGATGTATTCGTTACGAATCCTATCCTTCAGAGAAACTCCGAGCATAGCTCTTTCCATAGATCGCTGAGCGACTTTGAACTGGTGGACCAGCCCTACCGTGAGTGTCCACGTCTCAGCTCCGTAGGTCATAACGGGTAGGACGCACTGGTTGAAAACTTTCGTTTTCAGGCATTGCGGTATAGATGAGGAGAAGACTCGACGTAGTTTCCCGAACGCTGCCCAGCCTAGCTGAATCCTCCTCTTGGCCTCCTTCTCGAAATTGTTCTTATCTAACTGCATAATCTGCCCGAGGTAAGTAAACTCGGAAACAATTTCGAGAAGGAGGCCATGTACGACGACCAATGTGGCCATTGATCATGACTTTGGGTTTATCCAAATTCTTGCCAAGACCGATGCATCGCGAGGCTGTGGCTAGGCCATCCAGCATCCGGTTCAGCTCCTCTAGCGACTCCGCCATTAAGACTATGTCATCAGCGAATCGTAGGTGCGAGTTGTAATCGCCGTTTATGTTAATGCCCTTCCTTTACCAGTACAGCAACTTAAAAATATCTTCCAATGCGCTCGTGAACAGTTTCGAAAATATGACGTCCCCCTGTTTCACTCCTCTGCGCAATTGGATGGGTTTAGACTGCTAGCCCTGTACTAGGACACTCATGGTGGCGGCCTTGTAGAGACATCTCAGCACCTCGATATAACGATAGTCTACTGGCAGCGCTGTAGACTATCGTTATAACGAGGATAAGGTGTAAGGATTCCAGAACAGCCCAGGTTTCGACGGAGTCGAAGGCCTTCTCATAGTCCACAAAAGTGAGACACAGGGGCTGGTTATACTCTTCGGACTTCTGTGTAATCTGCCTTACTGTGTTAATGTGGTCTATGGTGTCATATCCTCCTCGGAACCCGGCGAGACGATTCGTAATCACTCGCGAGAATAGCTTATAGACGTGGCTCAGGAGTGTGATGAGTCTGTAGTTTTTAAAGAGGTTTTTATCTCCCTTCTTAAAAAAGAGCACCACTAAACTCCCGCTTCACGCCTTAGGAGTTCTCCCACTGTGAAGGACGGTGTTAAAGGGGTTCTGTAGCTCCTGTATTACAGGGGCTCCTCCGGCTTTCAGAAGCTCTGATGTAATTCCGTCCTCGCCGGGGGCTTTTCCATTTTTAAGCTGCCTCAGAGCTAACACGATCTCGTCTTGACTGATATCAGGCAGTTCGTCGGTATAGTGGCGTGTATAGTGGGTCTTCCCCGCCTCCCGTCGTGCGTTTTAATTTTCGCAGGTGGCTCCTGCCAAGCTGCTGAGTGAATACTTCGCTTTCGCTCTATCTATATATCTTATATGTGTACTGGATCTCCGAAGGTCACGCCGTACCATCTTTGCAATTCGCTTGTTCAGGTCTGACCTCTCTGACGAAGTCGCTTGGGTGGTTTCCCGTTTTTTTGTCATCAGCCCAAGAGTCTCATCCGAGAGCTTAGACTTTTTGCCAGTACGCTGCTTTTTTCAAAACTTAATGCCTTCGTTCCTTAACATTTCAACCAGATTGTGTAGGGTCTCGTCAGCGTCATCAGTGGGCTCCAAGGCAACAAATCTATCCCCGAGAAGCTGCTGAAACATCTCGGTGTCCGCCATGATTTGGGTTGGGTTAGGTCGGAGCGTGGACTTCATCAGACGGTTTCTTTCAAGCTCTAACCATTGTTCTAACCATTGCTCTAACTTAATTTCTATGCTACCATGTATAACATAACATGGTATTTATATAAACAGAGTAATAGCCTACCATTATTACATACTTTCTAAGTTTAAATTGTACTTTTAGTATTTAAAATCTAAACTAATCTCAACAGTGCTATATCGCACTGGCCACATAACCGCAAATGTTTACTCCGTGGACTACGCTGTGGGTCTGACATGTTTGTAGTCTTACAATTAAGTTGTTATATGAGGTTAAAGAACCTTTATTTCTCATAAAAAACTATAAAAGTTAATTTACAATGAGAATAAGTTTAAATTACATATTACCTCTAGGACCTAGGTACTTATGCGTATATATATTAGTAATGTTTAAAG